>JASFAT010001570.1:0-616441 GCA_031353405.1 Baronia brevicornis
TTTTCATGTATTGCTATTTACTGTATATAGTAACATTGTTCTCATCACTTGGCTATTTGGCCATTTCTCATGTCTCGTTGATATAATAGGGGTAGCAATGATTTTAAAGAAATTTTAAACCAAAGAATATTAGTAACCAAAGAACATTGTATAATGTAGTTGCATGGTCTGCATTTAAACCCAAGATTTGATTTGAAGTGGAGCTCGACTCATCTTAATGTACACTTCTAGTATATCTCTAAAAGACTCTCTACAGTTTTAGATACATAGTACAATTTCTCTGTGTCCTAAAATTTAATGTCAATGGTGGAAGTATAGCATCTATATTAGATGTTACATATATAAACAAGAAGAATGTACCAACAATCTTGATATATTTATATGTATGTATATAAATATAAATAAAAGCATAAATTAGAAATTTATTAAGCATATAATGATCTTAAATGATTTTCTGTTTTTTAATACAAATATTTACAGTGATTCATAATAATTTTAAGTAAAGTTTTACAAACAGCAGTGCAAGATTTCTTTAAAATATATGAGTGGATTTTCTAAGTAAAGGCTATAAAACTTCGAAATTACTATATTCATATCCTTTATGGGATAGAAATCAGCAGGTTTGTCACTTGATGGAGTACCAGCTCTATTCTTGTGCAATATTATAGTGGGAGGACTTTGCATACTGAGATTGTTTTTACTAGTAGGGAGTTTATTAAAATGTATATATCAAATAAATAATGGAAATAAATTACAATCATACAAATATAACAATCAAGCATCAAATCTAGAAGGATCACTGCACTAGTCTGCCTCTCCAATATATTTTTATTTAAAATATTTATAATTTTGTTTCTTTACTTTCCAGGTATTTAAGAAAGAAAATTAAGCAACAGTTAAAGGAATTTGAAGAACTGCAAAATGTAAGGATCCTGAAGAAAATTTTAGAAAGGAGTGGTAAGAAGACATGCTCTAGCATACTGAAAATGGGCCAAAAAGTAAAGGTACTTTGTTGCATAGAGAAAAATAAATAAAAATGGCTTCAGTAATATTGCTAACTACTGTAAAATGAAAGTTATATATAATGCTAATTTACCTTGCTCAGGTTGCATCATTAACAGAAAACAGTAGATAGAGAAAGTCTGTGAGTTTACAAATAATGAAAATCCACCCAGATTTAATCTCTGTCGCAAGATCTCAATAAATTTGACGATGAAGAAATCATCAAAATATAGATGCAGATCAATTTGGCTATAAAAAGATTCAAAACAAAATTTATCAAAATATTATTAGTGAATCAGATGATCTAGAAAGTAAAGATGTAGTAAAATAATAGAATTGGTTTTGACATTAAATGATAGTGTATTGAAAAAAATTTTTATTTCAAATTTTGAAAATAATGAACCGGCAACGTTATTCAGAATTTTCATGTAGAAATTAACTACCAAAACAACTGCTACTTTCAATGGGTGGTTGATTTTTAATTTTTCAATCATGAAGAAGAATCATAATACAAACTTCGAAAATACAATTAAAATTTTTGACACTCTTGAAAAATGTTTGTTTGCGCGTCAAAAAATAAAGCATCTATTATTAAAGCGTGAAAGAGAGTAAATATCAGCTTGTGAATATTTTCAATTTAAAACAAAATCAAAAAATCAGAAACAAGAAGCTTTGGCAACCAGCATCATTGCATCGTGTCAAGGTTGCTAGATATTGATCTCATTATAAAACCAAAATATTTAAATACATCTGCAATATGATGATTTAGATGATGATGAGCAAGTTGTTCCGTGCACATTGAAGAAGTGTTTGAAGAAGATGATGTTGCGGCTAAAGTTTTAGACAAGAAAAAGAAGATGAGGTTAATAAAAATAAAACCCCAGATAGACTCTAAAGTTTACCAGGTTGGGAGAATCGGTGTACAAGGCACCAAAACGGAAACGAAATAGATTTGTTGAGTTGGAAGTCTCAATCTAAACACACATTTACAAATGTTAAAGATATTTGAAGCTTCTATCAGAGCAATTGGAAATACTTTAATTCCTGAAACCACAAAAACACTAAAGCAGGTGCAATTATTTAGCTACGGATGAAATGAGTTACTTGTACAAGAAACAGAAATTTAAGAATGAGTCAGCTATTAAACATATTGCAGAAATAAAACATGTGTCGTTACTTATTTATTAATCTTTGGTAACTATTTTGAGTACAACTGAACAGGAGACATTAGTAATAACACTGTACAACAGGAATATTTCTTTTGTAGTTCTGTAAACTTCTTTCATAGATCAATTCAAATATTGTAATTGTTTCAGTTCACCAAGAACCATATTCAAATGTTGATCATAAGCCTAATATAAAATAAATAATGTGCAAATTAATTGCAATATTAGTTGCTAACACTTTGTTTGACAAAGGTGTTAACATATTTTGCTATATGCTAAAAAATGCTTAAAATTTATGGCTATAAAAACAAAGTACTCCAGCTAAACAATTTCATGTATATATTTTGAAAGCGAAAATACACTTGCATAAATCAGTTACATGAATTTTCATAACAAGTGTGTCAACTTTAGGCCAATTGTGGTGCCCATATTGGGTGTTGGATTAATACATTGTTGTTCCGTTTTCGATAAATAATATTTAAAGTGAGTAAATAAACAATTGGTTATGTTGATATTTGTTAAGTAAAAATATAAGATTGCATCTTAACATTTTGAATTAGAAAATTTTTTTTGAAAGTTTTCAGCTACAAATGACATAAATTATTTTAGCAATTCAATGCCAGTTTTTCAGTCTTTAATGTTAATATGCAGATGTTTATGTGTTGAGTTGAAAATTTAGACACTTTAATATACCAGTAATATTATATTTACATTATAATACCTAGTTTTTTTTTAAATAAGAAAATATTATTTATTCTCATTTCTCCCTATTTGAAAATTCAGGCCCATATTTGCAATATTTCTTAATTGAAAAATAGCATTCATTTCTAAAGCAATTTATTTATCCAACATGAAACTAGATTGGTGACAGATTTTTAGATTACCATAAATAAATTGCTTTAGAAATGAATGCTGTTTTTCAATTAAAAATATTACAAATATGTTTTTCATGAATTTTCAAGAAATAGGGAGGAAATGAGAATAAATAATATTTTCTTATTTAAAAAAAACTAGGTATTATAATGTAAATATAATATTACTGGTATATTAAAGTGTCTAAATTTTCAACTCAACACATAAGCATCTGCATATTAACATTAAGATTGTTTTTTTGGCATTAGTTCTTTAAAATAATTTATGTCACCTGCATTTGCCCAACATTTTTTGAAAAACTTATCAAAGGAACACCACTAGACTAAAAATGTTAAGATACAATCTTATATTTTACTTAACAAATAATCAACATAACCAATTGTTTATTTACTCACTTTTAAATATTATTTATCGAAATAGTTTTAACAATGTATTAATCCAATACTTAATATGGGCTTTCCCCAATTGGCCCTAAAGTTGACACACTGATTATGAAAATTCATGTAACTGATTTATGCAAGTGTACCATCTTTTTAAAATATATACATGAAATTGTTTAACTGGAATACTTTGTTTTTATAGCCATAGAACTTTAAATAATTTTTGCTTTATATAGCAAAAAAATATATTAACACCTTTGTCAAACAAAAGTGAATTAACAACTAATATTATATTTAATTAATTTGCACATTATTTATTTTATAGGCTTATGATCAACATTTGAATATGGTTCTTGGTGAGGCTGAAGAGACAATTACAACTGTTGAGATTGATGAAGAAACTTATGAAGAAGTTTACAGGACTACAAAAAGAAATATTCCTATGTTATTTGTAAGAGGTGATGGTGTTATACTTGTGTCTCCCCCTGTTCGAGTTGGTATATAAAATAGTTATAAGATTAATAAATAAAAAATAACGGCACAAAAAATGTTTTATTTCTTAGCTAATAGTTTAATAACTGACTCATTCTTAAAATTTCTGTTTCTTGGTACAAGTAACTCATTTTCATCCATTGGCTCAATAATTGCACCTGCTTTAGTGATAACATTCGGACATATAAGCTTTTTGTGAGCTTTTTCAGGAATAAAAGTATTTCCAATTGGAGCTCTGATAGAAGCTTCGTAATCTTTAACATTTGTAAATGGAAATGGTATGTCTGAAACCTTATGTGCAGCTAATTTAGGATCTTTATATTCCCTGATAATAACATCACCTTTATTGTCATCGCGACGTGGTGTTTTAGGTGGGGCTTTAATAATAAATCTATTTCGTTTCCGTTTTGGTGCCTTGACACCTTTTCCTCCCCATTCTCCCCAGCCTGGTAAACTTAAATCTATATCCTGGGGTTTATTTTTATTAACCTCATCTTCTTTTTCTTGTCTAAAACTAGCCACAACATCATCTTCTTCAAACACTTCTTCAATGTCTACTTTTGGAACAACTTGCTCATCATCATCTAAATCATCATATTCATTTTCCCCTTTTGGTACAGGTGTATTTAAATATTTTGGTTTTACTTCAATAAATCTATTAGGATCAATATCTGTAACTGTATTTTGATGCAATATTTCACTGGTTGCCAAAGCTAAGGATGGCTTGTCTTTTTCAATGACCTCATTTGGTGTATTAAATTTCTTGTTTGTTTCTAAAAGTGCTTCATCAATAATAGGTTTTTGATTTTGATTTTTAAATTGAAAATATTCTAAGCTGTCATATTTACTTCTCTTTTCCTTTTTATCTTTAACTTGTGAATTCTTAGATTTTTTTGATAATTTGTCAATATTTTCTATTTCTTTTTTAAGTTTCTTTATTTTTTTTGACACTTTACAAACAACTTTATTTTCAAGAGTGTCAAAAATTTTAATTATATTTTCCGAAGTTTTTGTATTATGTTCTTCTTCATGATTAGTAAAATCAACCACCCATTCTGAAGTAGCAATTGTTTTGGCTGAGTTCAATTTCTGCATAGAAATTCTATTTTTTGTCTGAATTCTTTCATTTACCAGTTCATTATTTTCAAAATTTGAAATAAAATTTTTTTCAACACTATCATTTAATATGTCAAAACCAATTCTATTATTTTTTACTACATCTTTACTTTCTAGATTATCATCTGATTCACTATCATCATTTTGACTAATTTTGTTTTGAATGTACTTTTTATAGCCAAAATTAAACTCTGCATCTATATTTGTTTTGTCTGATTTCTTCATCATCCAAGGATTTGTGGGATCTTGCGACAAAGTTAAATCTGGAATAGTTTCATTGTTATTAGCTTCATCATCTGAACTTTCTCTATCTACTGTTTTTTCTGTTAATGATTTACTGACTGCTAATTGCTCTGCTAATTGTTGTCTAACCTGAAACAAGATATGATTAACATTATATATAACTTTCATTTTACAGTAGTTAGCCCCAATATTATAAACTGAAATACATTTTTATTTAATTACCTCTCTATCATATTTGGCTCGTACTAATTTACTTTTGGCCCATTTTCCGGTGTTTTTGTGCCTAAGAGTATGTCTTTCTACCGCTCTAGCTTTCTCTAATGCTTCTAATCTTTTAAGTGCCTCTTCAGGATCCTTATTTTGCAGTTCTTCAAATTCCTTTAACTGTTGCTTTAATTTTTCTTTCTTAAGAATACTATAAAAGAAGTAAAGAAACAAAATTATAAATATTTTAAATAAATATATTGGAGGAGCGAACTAGTGCAGTGATCAGATATTTCTAGATTTAATTCTTGATTGATTATATTTGTATAGGTTGTAATTTATTTCCATTAGTTATTTGATATATGCATTTTAATGGCTCCTATAGTAAAAACAATCTCGGTAATATAAAGGATCCTCCCACTCCCATAATGACACTTTCCTTAAAGGTCGGCTTTGGTTGCTTTCCATCAAGTGACAAACCTGCTTGTTTGCCTTCCTATCCCATAACAAAAAAGGATATGAATATAATGAATTTATTTTTCTTCGAGTTTTACATAGCCTTTACTTAGAAAAATCCACTTCATATATTTTAAAGAAATCTTGCACTGCTGTTTGTAAAACTTTACTTAAAATTATTATGGATCACTGTAAAATATTTGTATTAAAAAACAGAAACAAATATTAATTTCATTTAAGATCGATACCTATAGCAATAAATTTCCTAATTATGCTGTTACCATTTATATATACATATAAATATCCAAATTGTTGGCCACATTCTTCTTGTTTATATATAGCAACATCTAATATAGAATGCTATAGAAACATCTAAAGCACCGTGACATTAAACACCTCAGCCGCAGAGAAATTGTACTAACATCTAAAACTTGTAAGAAACTTTCTCTGGAAGTCTTTTTAAGTTATACTAGAAGATGTACATTAAGATGAATTCGAGCTCCACTCAAATCAAATCTTGGGTTTAAAAAATGATAATCTAGTTATACAACTACATTATACAATGTTCTTTGGTTGCCTGTATTCTTTGGTTTAAAGGACACAACAAAATTATTTTATCTCTCATTGCTACTATTATATCAACGAGAATACATGAGAAATAAACCAAATAGCCAAATGATCTTGAAGTGGAATTGAAATGTTATTTTTTTCTACTAAATTATACAACAAATAACATATTATTATTGTACAAGTATGTTTATCAATTTAATTATGAACAATCATGAAATTAGAAAGAAATGATATCATAATATTTTTATACACTGACAAAATAAACAATAAATAGTAAAAATTTAAGGTTTAGACTAATTCCTATTTAAAAAATAAATTAATAAGCAGTTTTACAAATATTATAATAAAATTAATAAATACAGATGTTATTAAAATTGTTATATTGCAAAAAAATTAAGCCCTTTTTGGATCCAACCATAATCTAAACTTTTCCCTTAAATATTTATATATCTATATTGTGATCAGCATCTACTATTAACTTGCTGAGTATACCTTCCTAAATATGCAGTCATACATGAAACACTTACCGATGATACTTTTTACTCTTGATTTTACTCTGTCTTTTAGCTTTTGCGGCTTTATAAGATTGTTGTGCTCGTAGTTTAGCAAGGTGCTGTCTATGTTCAAGCATTTCTTCATATGACATAGGATATACAGGGTCTTCTTCTTCTTCTGGTTCCATAGGAAGTGGAGGGTCTATTTCATCTAATTCCTTTTCAAGGGGTGATTTTAACTTCAACTTAGATAAAAAGAACTGAGTCGGTGGTACTTTTCCTTTTTTTGTAACTACATTTTTCAAAGGGAAAGAAACAAAATCTACAGTACGATTTCTTGCTACAACTGGATCCCATCTACCAATTTTTTTTGTAGTTGCTTGATATCCAGTAGCTCTTTTGATCCTTTCTGCTTGCGGTTTTTCTAAGGGCTTTGCTAATATTTTGGATGGTTTTTGAGCTTCCTTCAACTTTTTGCTAATTTGAACATGGTGTGACGTATCCTCAAGAACTTTAACAACATTATTTAGGTTAAGTTTGTTCGATCTTTTTATAAGATTAAATTCTGTATTAAGATTTGTAGGCTCATTGCGCGTTGGTTCATTTATATGCTGAGTTTTATCTAATTTACTAATAGCACTTACTAAGCAATCATGTTCTGCCGATACAAAATCAGTATCTTCTATGTCACTCATTATATTGGATTTTGATATCAAATATAAAACCTTGCTTAGGGTAACAATTATGTATAAAAATTAATCAAACACAATAAAGTAGGTAACCTCTAAGGCCCAGTTATTATTATAACCTTAAAATAACATCGAATCCACAGAAAGAATAACTGTCACTGTCACTCAGTATCACAGTGCAAAAGTCACTGTCAAAATCAAAATTCATTTCGTATGTATTTGCCACGGTTTTATACACAGGTCTTGATACGAAGACCAATTTCAGTATTCAGAGATTAGTACGATCGTGTCATAACTTTTCTTTATCGTCAACGCCAGTCAACGTTTTTGCTATCGATGGGTGTACGTCGGTTGAATGACAATCGTCTGGAAGCGGCTTTTTCGATTGGTTTATCGCTTTATTAGTTTCATTATAATTGGTCATATTAAAAGGCACAAATTAAATGAATGCTATTCTGTCTTCGTTGCCCAGCGCACCCATTTATCGTCATGTCTCTGGCAGCCGTAAATTGAAAAGAATAGCTCAACCACGCCTTCTCACTAGTAGATCAAATTTCGATATTGAAGTATCGATAAAATATATCGAATATAGAAAGTGAAGATACAAGATATCGAATCAAGTACTAATGTTTATTATCGAGTATATAGAATTTTTTCACACGTTTAATCACTCGTAAACATTGAAGATTGTGTATAACTATATAATATAAAATTATTATTATTAAATGACATTGCTTAAGATTGACAATTTCCAGCTTTTACAAGAGTTTATAACAGACACAATCAATGTCTTCCGTCAGGAGATATTTGTATTTTGTAAAATTATTCTGCGTAGTCGTGCCTAATAAATATAATTTATAAGGCACACTTTTTTTTAGGAATCTTTTGATAATTCCAAAGATTCCTAAAAAAAGTTTTATTTTCATCCCAAATAAAATATAAAAGTTATTTCTTTGATATAATTATATTATTTTTATTACGTGTTCAAAAATGAACTTTGTTATCATGATTAACTTAAAATTTATTTTTCTGATATATTATTATAATTAAATATAAGCTTATAAATAAATTGTATAGTCCAAATTTTATGTTGTAAGTTTTCCATGAAGTCTAAAAAAAAGTGTGGAGCAAATCCACAATCTCAAAGTCGCTTTAAGAATTATGGAAAGTCGCTTGTAAATTCTCCGATAGACATGTTTTGTAACGAAATATTTGAAAAACGTTGGAGCAGATGGATGTAGAGACCGTGTCATAACAAAAATAGTGTGGATTGACCTCTGTTCAGATGAAGTGAGGATCTGCGCAAAGTGGCTGGTAGAAACCGAATCCATAAAGTTAAAAAACATCTAAGATGAGGCATGCTGCAGTCTGTTATTGATAATGATGATGCTACCCTTATGAAAGTGTACTGAATGGAAAATTGTATAAATAAGAAATATTTTTAAAGGTAATTGAAATATGAAAACACTCAGAGAAACGTGATAAAACGTGATTCTGATACATGTATTTTACGATTAAAAATGTCTTTGCCCAGTTCGGGATACAAGTATTAAAGACAAATGTGAACATTAAGATTATTCTAATCCCGTGCGTTCGATGAAGCGTTTGAAGATGCCGAGGAAGGCGGTAGGTTCTCTTGATTGTGATTGATTTTTCGCATTTGTTTAAACTGTTGACGGTTTCTATACAACTTGGCTTCATCTGTACACTTTGTAGTAATACAGCTCCTGTAAAGAAATATCGTAAACTTTTAAATTATTTTTTATATTACCTCTTTGTGATAATTTACACAAAAATAAACGTAAACATCGCTGGTTAAATTGTATTTATATAAAATAGTATGACTGTTAATTTCATCTATGTTAAGTATTTAGTGTAAAGTTAATTGTTTTGGCTGCTACAAAGCAATAAAAATAGAAAACAACTTGCCTCACGAGACGCTTATGAACACCACATCTTTCAGCAACGGTGTCCACAATATCATCAACTACTTTTGGATCGAGACGTTTCTTGGGAGGTTTGTTTGTGAATGCGGGAGACTGTTTTCCTGACAGAGAATGAGTCGCTAAGATCCTTTAACAATATAAAATCTATGTATAATAAAAAATAAATATTTTTACCAACAATAATGAAATTATGTTGTAACAATATAATTATATTAAAAAAATTATAAAATAAAGTAAGTTAATTAATATATAATATTTTTTTAAATATATTAAGAAACGCACACTGGATTACAACAACCACTCTGAATTTTACTCGATTATATTTTGATTTTGAGTCTCATACTGTATCTAATACGAAAATTAATGTTTGATGACTTTTATAATTCCGATATCATTATATCAACCATTATAAACTTAGTTGTTGTGGGGGAAAACATCCAGCGGTTTATTAAATAGAAAAAGCCCTAATTCGATTGCAAATAATAAAATCTTAAAAATACGTTACCTTCGTGGAAACACAGCTTGCAATAATTGTCTTGTCGCTGTTGTATATGATGACCAATCCATATCCGCCAGTAGTCTGCTAGGGACCAATAAATTTCCTGTGCCAATAGGTACCTTAAACAGAAATACCAGAATATAAATTTAAAATGGCATTTAGTAAAAATTAAAAAATACAGTAAATTGCTGTGACGATTGAAAGAAAATTCGGATACAATAAAAAGTATCATCGAAATTTATACAATAAACATAAAGAAATTATAAATAAACCAATAATTAATTGAAGTGTTTTTAACATATTTTAGTATCGTTCAAGATTTAAAATCACTAACCCAAGTGATAGATAGTCTGCGTAGTTAAAATTATTAAAAAAAATATAGTTACTCTGATTTCCTTTGTTTTTTTTATTGTAAGCCTAAGTATCGTCTTGTAAGTGAAACCTACCTAAGTGAAATAATTTAATTGTATTATTTGTAATTACCATTTCAGGGTAATTGGTTCCTGGTTCACCGTTTATGGTAGTGTGTGCTGATGCTCGCCTAACACGCACCACCTTGACTTTGGGCTGATTTTTTTCTTCAGTATCTACGCTCAGCGTGTTCTGTTCCGCAGCTTGTTCATCTTTTAAAGTTAACATTTCACTTTCATTCACAGTGTGTTCTGAAAGAAACTCCGACTCCGAAAGGTCGTATAACGCGGACATAGAATCGTCTATATGTACCTCTGAAACTAATGAAATAAATTGACTGTAAAGCCGTTTTAGTACAATTTCCATTTGCTCTACTTTCTCTACTGAAGGATGTAGCATTTCTGAATCAGTTTGTGTACTCTGATCGAATGTGAGTTTGATATTTGCATCACTTTTTCTTTCTGACATTGGGGTACTGCTGACCAACAATCGTCTGCCATTAAATGTATTTTGATTTGTTAATCGAGTATTTAATACAGCAACTGTGGACGATTCTGCGCCTCTGTGTTGGGAGTTGTGTTTTAAAGTAGACTGGGTGAAGTTGAGGCCGCTTGTCTGAAATAACATAAGAAGCGCTTTATAGTGATTTCACTTATTTGTCTTGATGTAGAGGGTTTTGAATTTGATCTTAATATAACATAACCAATACACAATAAAAACATTTACTAGAAAACTTAGAAATATCTGAATGACCCATTCCATCTATCTCCACATTTCTAGGATAATAGACATTAACCCAACACGCTTATCCAAGGCAGATTTTCAGGGAAATCATTTATCAACTCGGAATAAATAGATAGTAGCCATAAATTATTCCGGAAACGGGAATCGAACCCGAGGGAATTCACTTCGAAAACAACGATCTCACGGCAGTTAGGTTGTCAATTCTTACATATCTACATATTTAATCCTTTTAGTACCATTGTTTTTTACTCATATATACTTAAAAATGCCAAAGAAACCTTTTTTTACTGTCATTTACCCTTGTCCCCCTTGTTATGCCTATTTCAAACATAATCGTATTAGCAAAATAATTGTTATCGTCACTATTATCCCCATCCCTCAAAATAAGCGATGTATGTGAGCGACCTCCCGTACCGCACGTTAAACAGCAACTGATTTCGTAAGCGCTGTCGCGCTCGAGGCAATTTTTTCCTAGTTACGAGCGCGATAGCGTCGGTCGGTACTCTAAGGGTTAAAGAAAATTGTAGGTAAAGGTATTCAACTTGTTAATTTTATCAGTGGTCACACGCGACCTTCAAAATGTGAAACATACTTATTGCTTATTATACATAAAATATAAATATATACCTCCAGATCGCTGTCCGAAGTAGTATCACTATCGTTACCAATATTGTGATCTACATTTGCGACACCAGGACTGCTTTTTGACTGCTGATCTATATTTTGGGAGCCCAAGTACTGTAAAGAAGTATTTTTGTTAATCAATTGAGTAAACTGACATATAATTTATTACATATATATATATATATATATATATATATATATATATATATATATATATATATATATATATATATATATATATATATACTGTATATATATATATATATATAATATTATATATAGATCATATTACTGTATTATATTATTATAATATATTGTATTATATTATATTTCTTACCAAGGGTCCTGTCTTCATTTCCTTTATCGTGTTCATACATAATGATAAAACGTTCTTCACTTGTTGGTCTTGTCTCCTCAATAGTACCTTAAGCTCTTTGACGTATTGCTTATTATCTGCAAAATGAAGGTACTTCATGAACGTGATTTTGCAGCGAAGAAACAACAAGCTACTCAATAATTACTCTTTTATATTATTAATATTAATACAATCATGACAGTTTGTAATTAAAATAGTTTGAATAGCACTATTCTGGTATACTAACACTTTAAGTGTTTTAATTTAATAATCTACTTTTTTATTTAACTTTTGTTTAATAAAAATTAAAAATTTGTTGACGGTCGGTTTCATTCTTCCGATTTCGTCGTTATTATCAAAAGTCTTCAATTTGTTTTCCTGAATTATGGATATATATAAAATATATGTACATACGTACACCAATAAATTGTTACGGGATTATCATTATCCTGTTATTGTGACCATAAATTATTGTTTATACCTTAGGAATAGACGCGACAGTTTGCAGTTCAAACGCAAGCGACTTACCAGATATACGCAATATTTGGGCGCGACGTGCCCCACTTCCATGTTTATTCCGAATAAACACAAATTTTCCGGTATGCAAATCGCTCTCGTTTGTCACTAATGAATCAGCATTAACCACACCATAATGAGAGAAGACATCTCGCTCGTCCACCCACTCAACAAGTAGCCATATTCTTTGAGACATAATATTTAAAAAATCACTGTCCGCCACAGTATTTGAGCAATAACTGAATGATAGTGTGCGTTGCAATATCTTCCACAGGTAAAAATTCGATGGGTACCATTCAATGGTCCCTAGTTCAACTTTCATCGACCCTAACAAATAGCAAAAAATTGACAAAAGAATAAGCCGTAGTTTGAACAATAAGTAACGGTGCTATCATCTGCCTGGTGTGTTTAAATGTAATTTCTTGAATAATTTACTCTAGGATGTATCATAGCAAAAAAACTATGGTTAACCATTTAGCATTTAGCGGTCATAGACTATTTAACCCTAAAATACCTAACCCTTAATTAAGTTGCTTGTTTAATTGATGTCGTAACAATAATTTATTGTGTGGACAGTCAAAACTTTTACTTAGTTAAGATCCGCGACAAGCAAACACTAACAGAAAATTAATAATGTGTGTTTTCCTGCTGGATGAAGTGGATTTATTTGTCCAAATCCACTTCATCCACCAGTAAAACACACATTATTAATTTCCTGTTATTGTTTGCTTGTCGCGGATCTTAGCTAAGTAAAAGTTTTGAATGTCCACATAGTGATGAATTTCCGCAAAGTAACGACTGACTCCATTAATCAATAATTTATTGTATAAAAAAATATTTTTCAACATACGTATATATGTACATATGTCGCGCTGCTTATCATGGGCAATGGGCATGTTCAAGACGAATTTACGAGACAACCAGACGGAATAGCTGTATGCCACATATACCAGTTGCAGATGCGGAAATTGAACGAGCGATAATTGACTGAGTTATTTAGTTGGTGAATTAAATTTTTAATTTTACTAATTGGTTTTTCCGAGAAAGATCCGTGGTTAATGGATGCTCCACCTGAATTTTTCCTTAAGTATTGATATTCAAGTGATTAGCCATCTAACTCACAGAATTCAAGCAAGATTGAATGCAAGTGGAGTGTAGTGCGCGATGAACTTTAAATCTAAATTGGCTGATTATCTTATTTAGAAAAAACAACCATGAAAGCCTGTATACTAAAGAAACATCAGTGTAAATGATAATTTAATAAATCACCGGGGTACCTTTCCTTCTTCAAATCTTTAATGTCTTATTTATTACTCACTCTCCGAAAGGTCTGATAAAAAAACCTATTATTTTATTTTCTATATCTTTCGTATAACAAATCAAACATATACCTAAATGCTATCGTGATGATATATGCCTAAAAGAAAATCTATAGTACATTCATGAATTACATAACATTTTTTGTAATTACGTGAAGGAAAAATATTGTGGCACGTAATATTCATAGTACATTACTATGAGGAAGGTAAAACTAAAATAAGGAAAATTGCATCGTAACTATGCTGTACAGTTCCTTTATTGAAATATCAAAATTTGAAACAGTCAGTCACATATATATGAGTAATAAAAACCGTCTGCAAATCCCTATTCGCTTGATTGTTTACTCATGTTTTCCATACACCACAAAAAATAGTAAATAAACTGAGATCTCTGGACTGGAACTAGAGTCTGTACCTACTAGAGTTTATATTGGATCTACTGTAATTTACTTACAACGTTTAGAATAGCATTCGAGTTCACTCTAAATATTCCTGACAGGGTAAACTATCGAACCAAGTATTTATTTATTTAAACTTTTAACTTTTATCCTTGTGTACTGGAATGAATTGTCGGACTTAGAGTTTAAAAAGGAATTCGTTTGAGGCTTTAAGCTTTATAGCCTTTATAGCTTTATAGTTAAGGCAAAAGATTTAGAGATAAAGTCAGTGCAGTTTAAAGAAGTAAAAAGTTTAAGATTATTCGTGGAACGGAGATAGATGTTATTAGAAACCCCCAGGTTTTGTAATTTTGATTTCAGATACACTAGAGCACAAGGATCACTTAAAATTGTGGAAAGGGTGCAGAGTATTCTAACATTTCCGCGTTGGCGAATAGGCTCAAGTAAGAATAGTCAAGCTGAGATCCAAAGTGAACGTTGCGGATCTGTCCCAAAGTATTTCAATATGGCCGAAGTACGTACAAAATATTTCAGTTCTTATTATAAAAAGTCAACGACAGGTGCTCACCAAATGTTTATTTATTTGGACTGTATTTTTTTTTGATCAATCATTTAATATGATTACAAATTCTGGTAATCACTTAAAGCCTTTCGCTATCCATTATATATTTATTTAAAATAAAAATAAACTTTAGTATTTGCAAGTCACATATGCTCTGCGGCATACATTATTAGTAGGTATATAAGAATTACTTAAAGGCAAAGAAAAAACAATTTGTTGCCATACTTTTATTATAGTATAAACTCCTTTGAAAAAAAACGGGCACCTTACAATCATTGGATTTAATAATTAATATGCTATATGGCTTTGGATAATTAATATTTAACTAAAAAAGTTTTCAGTATGTCCTTAGTTTGAATGACTAGAAATTTCTTTTTCTTTTTTAGTATTTTTGTTTACACTTAAATCTTAGAATTGGTGGTTTAAAGAATGTAAACAGAAATCCATGTGGTCATGGATATTTTTATGGATATAATGAAATTAAGGCTACAAGTATTTTTATGGTACTTTAATAAAAAAATTTGCGCATTTGCTTTTGCGCATTTAGTGAGCTTTGAACATGCTTGAGTGTCCGTTCCTCCAGCAGTGGGACATATATAGGTTGTATAAGGCCTACTATAACCTACTGCTAGACATAAGCCCCGTCCTGCATCCCCTGCGCCTTGAAAAAGAATGCCGAACATCGGATACACGCATCAAGTCTCTGCCAACCGTCCTGCGTAAATTTGTTGCTCCATCTATTTGAGAGGCGCCCTATATGATGTTTGCCAAGATACGATCTCCACTTTATCATTCGTCTACTCCTGGGTGCTATAAATATTGACAACGTATAAAAGGAAAGCAATTTGATCCTAATTCGAGGTAAACTATCTATTGGAATTTATGCGTTATTCTTAAGATCGTAAAACTAATCCGCTTCACTTATCTATTTATTGTATTTTCTATTAAATAAAATAATACAAAATTCTAATGACTTGTTTCTAACTCGTATAAGCTTCTTACAGGATTTCGGAATATCGTAATAACTTTTGATAAAGTTTAAACAAAAGGTGCAGGTAGTTTCTTTCAACGAAATCTATTGTAATGTTTACTCGCGCCGATAACAATGCAATGTAACATTTTTATTATCCTCCGACCCAAAACAATTACAGTTTAGTGCAGTCTTTTACAACAAGGAGATATTTTATAGAAGGTTCAACAAATATTAACTCAGTCTCATTCCAAAATTTCGCAAGGCACCTTCTCCTTCTTTTAGTTGTGCTAATAATTAAGAAGTTTGTGTTTAAAACATTCTGGTTTTAAAAAAAATAACCAAGATGTAAGTAAAACTTTCCTACTAAAAATTAAAATTTGTTACGAATGAACTTTTAACAAGTGGTTCTAAACGCATGGGCTAAATGGCTATAATTTTGTTATATACATTTTGTTGTATATGTTTTTTAATATTTTGCTTTTGTATAATTTTTTTACAAACAAGTTTTAACTAGCGTTATACCATAATTTCAATTCTTGTTAGAATTTATATAAGATTGGTTTCTTTTAATTATTAAATTTTAATATTAAATAACACTGTTCTTAAGATGGATTTGTTGTTGAATTTCAAAATATTTTACTTTTCTGTATTATATTAAAACTTCTAACGAAATACACAAAACGACAATATTTCCGTATAGTCCGTATTTGTTTAGAATATTTTTTCAAAAATAAATAAATTACTCTTATACTTTTTTAAAAGTATTAGTTCAGTTTTATAAATTTTATCTTCCATGGCTTTTGCATTAAATTAGGATGAAAATAAAATTTTGTTGTTTTAACACATCATTTTTTTTTCCGATCTATGGATGTAATTTGTCTGTTTTTTTCATCTTCAAGTGTCTTGAAGTATCAATCGTGCAACCAAATTCACTCTATTCGTATCAAAAACATCACTATTGGATAAATCACGATTTGGACAAGAAAATGCTTTTTGTGTACGCGCCTAAACTCAAAATAACCCTTGACACTTTTGAGATTTCTCAGAAGATGTTTCCGTAGTCTAATCGGTAAGCATAACATCATTCTGAGCAAAAATCTTTTCATTTTTGACATAATTTACCAGATACTAGCGTAGTTGATTTCGCTAGGAGAATATCAAAAGAAACGTACTAAAAATAAATATAAAAATATGGCTTATTATGTTGGTGTAAATTATTTTTCTCATTTGTCTATTTAAATTAATGTAGTTCAAAATGCCGATGGGCACTTTTGCTTCGTTGCCGGAAATGGACGCAGCACAAGCATTGCTGGAGTTGCAAGGAGAAATAAGGCCCCAAGCAAACGAACGTAAGCAACCAAACATTATACGTGTAACATCGTTTGATAAAACTATTTCTGTTCTCCAATAAAAAGGGAAAAAGCCAATTTAAAGCAAATTCTACGATATTTACGGTAATCCTAGGCAGAGAAACTATCCCCCTATCAGTTTCTCTAATGGGTAACCAAGTCTTTGAAGTTTTATCTTCAAAGATATTATCCAGAATGCAGTTTTCCATGAGATGTATTTATTCATTGTAAAGTATGTGTTAAACATTTAGTGAAAATTAAAAAAAAATGATTTGTATTAATTTTTAAAAATTGAATTAAAAAAAACTATTTCTGCAGTATTAACAAAACTAATAATGATTTACTCATGTCATACTGCATAAACTTGACCACGAATACGAAATCAAAATAATATTCATGTTGATATTTATATTCCAAATATTTAAATAAATCTAATAACGGAAAATGTAGGTGTGACTGTGAGACATTTTATAGAAAAAATAAGTTTACATATTAATGAAATAATCTATTTTAATTTTGTCGTTCAGGTGTTCGATGATAATATCTAAAAGATTTATTTTTTTATCTTCAGAGACCTTACATTTTACTCGTAAAATATAAATGTGTATCCCATTCACATTGATAATAAGTGCACAATCCTTCTGTATCTGACTGGAATGTTTATGTACCTTTTAGCCAGCCCATCCAAATTTTATTTAGTGTCATTACAGTTTCTTTGCTCTTATAACGTCTATTTTGATATATTTTTGGTTTGATAACGTGCAAGTTAGTTATTTTTAAAAATAAATTATTTTAGACAACAAATTCCCTAGAATAATCAGAAATACCACATAAATCTATTTAATTATTGACATTCCCACTGACGCAGTGAATATATAAAATGAAATACCATATAAATTTAATACCATTTTAGAGCTTTATAAGTATGTGTTGAAGAAAAACGACCACATCTTTAAATTTCAACCGTCATATTTCAGTAAATGACGGAACTCTGATGGCAGAAGAGATGGAAAAATCATCTTCCGCAGCTATGTTCCTAAGCACCTTAGTCATGCAGCAAGCAGTGAGTAGATATTTTGTTATTTCTTTAAAGAGTTTAATACTAACTTACAAATCATGTTCAATATTATTATTTTTACGTTATTGAGCCGTTTAAACAAGAGCTGCTTTGTTTTATGTATTGTTATTTTATTTGCTTGTATTGTTATATAACTTTTGAATTATAACCACAGTTTTGAATATTCTATTTCATAATATTTTTTATTGGGCAGATGTAGCTTCTTAACAAATAAAAGAAATTCTGTTCATCCGACTTGTTCACTGTAATAACAATATCGTAAATTCCGATTTTCTCAAGACCTAAATACATAATGACTAGATCTAACTCGCCACTGATCACTATGCTGGACTGCCTCTCGCCAATCGCTCGCCCGAAGTACGCTCAAGTTAGCGATCACTGCGTCTCTCCATCGGTATATAGGGCGATCGACTGGATGGTATTGTTATTTAAGCCCTTTTGCAACACGATCCTCTTCTCTCCAAGTACGGTTAATTGGAGAGGATTGAAGAGGATGTTGCCAAGAGTCTGTGTCCCTTTGTTTCTCAGATTATGTTAGCATGGGTCACAAGCTCTTCGATTTTCGTATTCTGAAGGACTCTCCGGCTTGCATCCGGTCTCCGTTTGGCCCGAGGATCTTTCGTATAATTTTTCGTTTGGTAGCCAGTAGCTCATTCTCCTCGTTCCAATAATAATTATATTAATATCTTGTTGATAATTTATTTCCAATGGAGACTTAACATTTATGTAATATTAATAAATTGTAAAATACCTATTTGCAAGCGATTGAATTTGACAACCATAATAATTTATTTTGAGGATGTTTTTAAATATAAATCTTAGTTGCCACTAATATATAATATTTTATTCGTCTTCATCTGTGATTTGCATTCAGCTCCATTACTTGAACTGCGAATAAGAGATGATTGATGTTACACATACGATCTAACGCGCCGACTTCTGATTAGATAGATAGAATTATCTAATCATATGGTATATAATAAGCGTATATACAATTATTGTATATACAATTATTGTATATACAATTATTGTATATACAATTATATTTTGATTTTTTGACATTTTTGTTTCTACTATTGTTTTTTATACCTATCAGGAATAAATAATGACAAATTTATAACGAAGTCATCAAAAATCTCTTTATAAAATTCCCTGCAAAAGTTAGCCTTTTCTGAGGCTTTATTTTATTCGATAAACTCCTGTATCATAAACATAATACAAACATTATGTTTCACTATTCGCTTAATCTTTTCGGGCACTATAAGATGCTTATTAAAAAAATATTGCCTTCGAGTGCGCCATTCTTTCGCTATAATGATACAGGAATCAGTGTAATTTGAAAAGTTTATTATAGCGCATTTAGTATGATTTTATTTCGAACAATGTATCTGACGTTCTTTATTTTGCTTTCAGAAAGGAATGAGACTTTCGATTCCTGTTCAAAGTACAGCGAAAAATCAAATTTTGTATCCAAATCCTAGTTTTCAGGTATGACTACAATTATTAACAAATTGCGTCTCGTGAATTTGTATGCACACTTAAATTAAACATTGTCTTATCTTAATTTTTTCGTAGACCTCAGATTAATCTCAAGGTAAATGTAGTCTAAAACCCATTTTTTACAAACTAACTTCCTAACAAATTCGGGTAACATCGATTCAGTAATTTCAAAGAAAAGTATATAAATAGATAAATATTTTCTTTATTGTACGCCAAAATAATTTTTAATTGTGTCTATACGTTTATAAGAAGAGGAAAAGAATTTAAATATAGAATTTTTCTTTTGTTTTTATTTATTTTTATCGATTACTCCTTTTTTACATAGTAAATTAGTCACATTCCAGCTCATTCGATATTAAAGAAATATTTTTACAGTTTTTTAGAAGGGGAACTAAAATTCCATTTTTATATTTATTGCAATGTATAAGTGAGTTAATTAATTGAATAAATAATTTTTCCAGCTACATACAAATGTCGTAGATCCTGTCCCACATTATATGGCTAAACGACGTCTTAATGTCTCTAAACGACAGGACCCACCATGTAAACGGAGACTACTCCATAATAGTCGAAATAATAATTTACAAGCAATTAATAACCGGTGGTCAAAAATTATTGAAAATAACATTCAAGCGACGAGTGATAAGGGAACACAAACAGAATTTGAATATCAACTGCCGCAGATTGAAAAGATGGAATCAATTATTAAGGATCTATGCACAAAAATTGAAATATTAGAAAATAAGCTGAAAATTCAAAGATCAAATTCGTCAACAGTTACAATGGATCGCCAGTATTTTGATGAAAATTTTGATGAATCCAGCAACGACAGAATTAAAATGCAGTATGTCGCTAAAGCACTACCTCAAAGAAAACGCAGTATAGATGCTGATTGGGTAAGTAAAAAAATGTAATTAATGTTGTGATAGTTCAGAAAAAAACCCGTTAATATTTCTAACATATTTTTAGTTTATAGTGCAGTATAGTAACGTTCACCTTTTTTCTTTTATTATATTTTGAATATTAATAATCAAGGATTGAACATTGCAGGATGTGAATAAATTTGCACATATCAAGTCTGATGAAGAATTAAGAGAGAAAAAATCTGAGAGAAAAATTGAAAGATTTCAAAACCTAAAAACTAAACAAAAAAATTATAGTAATTCTGATTTGGTACGTAAGTTATAAAAATTATAACACTTCTTTTATTGCTATTGTGCGTTTTCCCTTATTTTGTATAAACTATTATTATTATTCATCTTCAAGAGCACGTATCATTGTGTGATATTTTTATACTATAATGATATTTTTATATTGTAATTGCTGTACCGTCCTGTAATGTAGTGTATAATAAACATGGAAAATTAATTTAAAAAAAAAATTTTTTAGCTGATTTAAATCACCTAGTAATTAACTTATTTACCTACATTTATTACTTTTCACCCATAGATTTATTTATATTAATATTAAATAAAATTTGTTATATAAATAAAATAGATATTACAGTCAAACATCATAGATTACTCTAGTTGGTACAATACACGACCGCTTACAGGTTAATGCTGTTGAGGATTTGACCTGCATATTACGTTTGTGACGAAATAATAGTCAAAGTAAAAAGTATAATTGGTAACTATAACTTAATATGATTATTTCATCAGGTTCCAATTGGAGATGGTTATGCATCAATACCAAATAAAATCTTAAAAAGTATAGATTGGTCTTCATACACAACTGCAACTCGAAAACTCTTAAAAGCTGTGTTTCCGAGAAGGTACAAAATTGAACTATATAATATTATGTCAATAAATATGAGAGTAATTTTATATTAACAAATAATCTTTTTAGTGTACTGGCAACAAGTTCTCTTACTGGTAAGCCTTCACCGGCATTTCCGAATAAACCCGCGAAGAAACAATTGGATATCGATTTGGTAAATGATATTATCCAAACTGTTGTAGACAATTGTCGTGTTACCGAAAGTGTTGTAAGGTAAGAGATGTAACATATAATCTTTACTTTAAACTTTTATGTAAATTTTAAATGAGCAATTCCAATATAAAATTATTTTAAGGATATAAGCCTTTGTGTAACATTTATTTTATTGTGTTCAAACAGGACTTGTATTACAACGAAATGCGCCGATGAAAGTAAAATGTTCCGCAATAGTTTACAAAACAAAAATAAATCTGATAAAAAAGAAAATATTGCGCCGCCATGTTACACTGCTGACGACTCAGACGAATCGTATCTGTCAACTTGAAATATAAATGTACAGTGGAGTGCATTACCATTATAACTAAAAAATCATCAAGTGATCAAAGGTAAGTCTACAAATTGACCTTGGCCGCTACGAAATAAAACTATAAACGTAGACGACTATCACTCATTTGAATAAATTTTACCCGATGGATGAAATCAGCATTTCCTATCGCAAAATAATGATTTTATACTTTTAGAGC
Organism: Baronia brevicornis; assembly: GCA_031353405.1. NCBI lineage: Eukaryota > Metazoa > Arthropoda > Insecta > Lepidoptera > Papilionidae > Baronia > Baronia brevicornis. Next base: position 22,422 of record JASFAT010001570.1, read on the forward strand.
GCTTGGTATAATTGGGTACAGATATCGTTACTCGGTTATATGTGTTAATATTCTGGTATATAAATTATATATTATAGTTCTAGAAACAAGTAGTCGTACTTATTTGTAGGAATATAAAGTTCCTATTAATGAACAAAACTCTAAAAAACTTATATTATATGTTAGACTTTTAAATCATTCTTTTATCATATTGACTTGTCTGCATACAGCCATCTGACGGCTCTCAGTTTTTATGCATTTTCACATTTTGAAGTCTAATTTATTATAGAATTAAATCTTTTTACTTATTTTTTATACAACCTACGTGAAACTCTCACATATCTTTCGTTTTGCCTTCTCTTAATAAATTGATCATTGATGGTAGATATCAAATGAAGTATATTGTGGACATTTGTGATTCTGAACTTTAGAAACAATTGGAATAAATAATTAATATTTTAATTTAATTCATTTATTGTTTTTGATTATTTTCAGATGGCCCTTTGATTCGAAGATGTTAGTGCTGGTAGTCCATTGGCTTTAACAGCTTTATTGAAGAATCTCCTGCGGGCTCAGTATCCGTAATGACTTTTAAGTATGCGAATATTATTTAAGAAAATCTCGGTACCTATCTTAAGAAAGGCGAAGATTGTGAAGCCTGTTTTAATGCAATGTTTCAAATTGATAATAATAAAGATCTACATGCTCACTACATTTTTTTATTTGTTGTACTCTTGTATATCACTGAAATATTGAAACAAAAAATAGGCATTTACTTTTACCAATGCATATCATATCCTGATGTCCATATCTTAGGGTCAGTAAGTGACCCAAATGTTTATGATTCAAAAGGAATGAACTTTGGGCATACCGCAATTATTATTAACTAAGAATACTTCAGTTGTGAGCTTATGTGAGATTTTTACTATGTGCAAATATGCATTTATGAAAATAATATAAAATAAAAATAGATTATAAATAATGTGATTCACTTTGAAAACATTAATATAATTAATATGTAAATTAGCTCCAACAGTCTAATTTTTGTATTTCATAATTATGGCTTATAAACATGCAGTCGCCCATAAGCCATAATTATTATTTATTATGTATTTTACTGAAAATAAGATTATATTTTTATAACCATTTCTACCAAATATATCTATAATTTTAAAAATTCACTAATAAAATCCATACAATTATTATAGGATATTTTTAATGGTAACATTATTGACAAATGACGTTGAACGAAAGGATTGAAATTGATTGAATTGAATGAAAGTGGATCTATAATGACATGCCATCTAAAGGACTCTATGTATGACATTCATTCTTGACTTCTCGGAATGAAAAGAAACGTCAAAAACAAACAGTGTTGTGTTAGAGTGATAGTGTTGAAATTAATTGTTTTGGTGCTAATTATGCAATTGCATTGCAGTATTTGTTTAATAATTGTCGTCACGACGCATAACGAATAATGTCAAACGAATCGGATCTGTATATATCAGTGCCTCGGTCTTGTTTAACAGAATTTTACAGCAAGTATCTCAATTTAGTTGAAACTTTTTACTGTGTTACACTGTCTGAGAATAAATCAGCGATTACGAAAGAGAAACCTGAATACATACATTTCAATATTGTATTTAATTTAAATATTGTGGATGGCAGTTTCAATCCTCGTGAACTCGTTGGGCGAATACAGGTATGTGTATATTTTTTTATTAATTAAAATAAGTATATCATTTTTCTAATTTTACTTGTTACCTACTTTACTAATCGCGTTTTGAACTTAGAGTATGTTCAAATCTAAATTATTAATAAATATTAAACTTATTTTGAAATGAATTGATGCATCAAATACTACACTATCATTTTTTATTACAAAGATATACAACAGCCTATATAAAGGTAATTTTAATGTGAACTAGAAATTATTAATGTATTTGTAACATATTGTACTGACTCATAAATATCCAAATCTTGATTTTTTTAAAGTAAAATGATTCAAAACAACTTATAAATTTGATGTATTAAGTTAATAATTTTTGGGGGAATTTTGGATTTCTAAAATAATATTGTTCTATGGTAAAACACAAGAAAATTAAATTAAAAAAAAAAGTTCTATTTTCAAAAATGAATAACACACATCATATAATTCTAAATAGGTTTTAAATAAAAGTCTACTCAAGTACTGTTTAAGATTATCTATTTCTATTTACATAAATATGTTTAGAAATTATTTGCAGTTTAAAGTTGGTATTTAAGGAGCAGTGGTGTGATTAATAAGAACTAAAGGCGTATATTTAACCAGGCAACTAAATATTACTAAATGATAATGAAAACGGAGCAACTAGTATTTTGGAAAGATTGGGTAAATTGTTATCAGTAAATTTGTTTAATGGCTTATGTCATTAAAGTTTCCAAATTTCTAAAAAGGTACTTTGAAGTTATTATAAATGAAAATAGTGTATTAAAATGAAAGTAAATATATATAAAAAAATATTAAGTTTTGATGCCCCTGACCACATACTATTAGATAGTTGTCCATTTATAATTCTTTTATGCATTCTGAATTATATTAAATATAAGCAAAATTCTTGTTCCAAAATGCTTATAATCCACCTTGACTTCTATTTGTATTTTCTTTACACAATTGGAGATTTAATCTAATTTTTTTTTATATTTCTTTATAATATTACAATATAAATGATAAAATCTTTAACAATATTATTGGTTTCTAATTTTATTAATATCAGTTATACTTTTTCTATCTAGTTCATTACTCTGACGATCTGTAAGATATCTGGTTTAACAATTATAGTGATAACATATTGTATTAAAAGTACAATTTTCATCTTTTGTAGTTTTTAAAACAATTCTATTTTAGTGTATAGTGACACATATTTTATTTAAATCTGTTCTTCATATGTCTGCTATGATCCATAGGTTTCTATATCTTTTCTGGTGTGAAGGACTAAAACATGTGTGGGTTTCGTCATAATTAAACATGTGCTAATCACCACCTCTAGGTGCATCCCAACACAAGTTATCAAGTAAATTATGTCAGAGATACAATGCAATTAATCACATCCTCTCTGACAAAACCTGCTTTTTTTTAACTGCTAATAAAACAAACTCCAGTTATGATATATGTTCATGCAATTGTGTCTAACCTGCAAAAATATCTTGGCCATTCTACTTGGCTTGTATGTTCAACTTGTGTAATTTTTGTTCAGTATTTCTTTCTGATCGATAATTAACTGCTAGAGTTTTCATCTCCAGTAATGATTTGTTTTAAAAAAGGATCGAATTTATTGCATTAAACCATAAATTGCAAGCATTGATGTGCTTTTTCAGAGGAACTTTTTTCAAATCATGCAGAAAAGTTTCCTGTGTAGTTACATGACAATCCGCTTCGATGATGGTTTTGATTTCATCCTTGTTAAGCTCAACTGTTCGACCTGAACGTTAGTCATCATTAAGATAATTTTTCAGACCAATTTCGGCATTGCCTTTCTTCAAGGGCTTCATCACCATTCATATCACGTCACTTTTTGGCGGCTTACACTGCATTCTTTTCTTGGCGGAAATAATAAAGCAACATATGGTTGAAATGTTAATTTTTGCACTCCATATTAATATTGAGCTAAAAATAATATCTATGCAGTGAACCTATAAAGTTAGGTAAGGATGACATGATTAGTTTCTTTTTTGCTTATCAGCTTTAGACTAACATGGAAGGTCATACAGAAATGGGGAGACCCATGCCTAGCAGTGGTATATACATGCGTGGGTTGTATAAAAAATACCTAATAAAAAAAATTCTTACAAATGATTGCAATTACTATTTTCAGGACTTCCTCATTTTAAATTGCCCTAAATACGAAAAATAGTATATTTAAATATAGTTAGAGAGTGGTTATATTTCTATTATGGTGCGTTTAAAATGTACAGTTGAAGCGGTAGACAGAAAACGATGTTTTGAAATTTAGATTTAAATTTTACTGCCAGAACTCTAAACGGTGATTTTATGAATGCGTTGTTAACTTAAACGACACATTTGATTTTAAAATGAACCAATAAAATTTTAATTTTGGTAGGACTTCGAAAAGTCACGGTTGTCAGCTTTTCGGTTCTAATACATCATTTGGCTATCGGATGCACGGCAAGCACGATATAGGACGGAGCGGCAGAGGTCAGCTGTGTGCGTTGTTTGGGGGCCGCCGCGACGGTTGCAGTGGGCGCAACCCGGATCTCTGCCCCGCTCCCCTTCACTGGGCTCGTGGTCGTGCGTGCTGTGCGTATTCGCGCTCGCGTCTAGTCTCGCCGCGATTCACGGCGCGTGCGCACACGATGCCATGCAATTCGCGCACACAAACACACATACTATGTACACGATCGACAACTCCCAGGTGAGCGTTGTCTGTACGGCAGTACATTTGAAATTCTCTCGTCACGGATGTTGGGTTAGAGGCGCGAGTTTCACAGAGCGCACATCGCATTGTAATGTTCATTCACATTGTAACGATCCCGGAAGTAAAGCCGGTTTGTTAACGTCACATAGGTATGCTAATTATCGTCAGTGATCAAATATTTGGTATGCGAGCGATACGTAAGTTTGGTTTCTGTGTGGACAAGAGTGGGTGAGTAGAAGCATTTTCGTGGATGTGTTTCGCTGTTCGGGACGTCCATGAATGAGTTTGAATTGAACAATCAAAAAATAATAGACCGATGAAATATCAAGTGGATAATATATTTTTTTTTTCACATTGTTTAACCATCTCGGAGAATAAATTTAATTTTATAGGAAGCCTTACAATAGTGCATCATATCAGGCAAAATATTAGTTTATAAACCCTCAGTCTGCTACAAAAATATGTGACGAGGACTCCCTCATGTTTTTGAGGGTTTCGGTGGTTATGAATATGTTAATCAATAAATAAGTCAAAGTAGCGCGTCACTGTGAAACATAATTATTTAGCTAGTAGAAGTTATTGTTTATAATAAAAAAAACTCGTTTGTTAATAATAATCAGTGGCGGAGCCCTCCGCCCGCGGGACCAGTGTTCGCGGGTTCGATTTCCGTATCGGAATAAATAAATATATATATATATATATATATATATATATATATATATATATATATATATATATATGGATTACAAATAATTATTCCGAGTCTAGTAACCTCGCCAATCAAAACATACGATACTCCAATATCCATCCGTGATCCAGATGGGTTCTAAGGGTCGCCATACCCCATTGAAGTATATACTACAAAATATAGCATTTTTGATTGACAGTATAACGTATGCCATTTTTAAAATGCAATAAATACACATTTATCAGAGAGCATGCGAATCAAGTGGAGTTTACTTATTTTATACCTGATTTTTTTAGTACATAAAGTTTGTGGGTACTTCAAATTTATTTTCTAAGGAGGCGCAAGTTCTACGGGGACGCGCTAATTTTACTTGTTTATTGTACATCGTATTTAATATTTCTGAAACACCAGCTGAGTTAGATAATACTATCATTACTTGTTTTAGCGACTATGAACTATACCGCACAGGAAATCGTACTCGGCACTGAAGTGTAATTTATGTATTGTTTCAAAGAAAAAATATAAGAGATTATTATAATTATGTAATAATATTTATATAAATGAATAAAAACAAAGTTCTACCATTCTCTTCCAAACAGTTTTGATAAGTTAAAAATTGTTTTTAAATAGGGATATGAACTACGAAAAACAGGTTCCGGTGTCGTTTTAGTAATACTTTAGAAGATATACTGATGTATATTATAATATTGTACTTCAGTACAAACATCTCAAGGTTTTCGGATGATAAATGAAGTTTGCGTAAAACATTATCATTCATCAGTAAATCAATCAATTAATACAGAAGTAACTGTTTGCTAATGAGTATTGGCCTTCAAAATTGAGGGGTGTTGCCTTAATCCGCACGGCAGGCGGATCGTGGATCGCAGATCGGTCTCTATTGCAGTTCATCAATTGATATCTCCTACCATAGTCGCCTTGTAAGATATCCGTGGGAAGAAATGCGATGGCCGTATTCTACATCAAAAAACCACATTCAGGTAATAATAAATTACGTCGTATTAATAAATACGCAAATCCAATATTAAGATTGAAAGAAGATTTTTTGATACTTTGATAAGATTAATTAAATATCGTGTTTACGAACCAGTATATAAAGATACAACAAATCAAAATTCTGATTGAGAAATAGTCGTAAACAAAATCGTCAATCCATTCTATTGCGCCTGATTTTTTTTAACAGCCCATATATGTCCCACTGCTGAGCACGGGCCTCTCAATTTTTGGAGGATGTTAACCCACCACGCTTGTCCAATGCGGATTGGCGGGGTTAACAGACTCCCAATAAATATTTGTAATCCATATATATATATTTATTCCGATGCGGGGATCGAACCCGCGACCATTGATTCCGCGGGCGGAGGGAATCCCGCCACTGAGTGAATTGTACGTCAGCGCCTGAAATGGAGCTCTTTATTTGTAGTCGAGACCTTGATACTATCGGCGAAGAAGGGATAAGTGGGATAATCTGCTAAAGTCGGTGTGCGACATCATGCTTTACATCCATCGTGAACACTTAGTGAAGTTTTCCCGACGTAGAAGTGACTTACCAACTACTAGCTAGAGTAATGTAACAGTTTTTTATGAAAGCCAGAAAAACTTTTGACGTCTCTAGAATTCTTGTCGACTAATATCGGTGTTTAATAGAATCAGGGGTCACTTTGCGGAAATCCATTTTTAAGATGTACAGTCAAAATTTACTTAGCTGCGATCCGCGAACGAAAATTTTTTTTCGGGCATGTTAGCTAAGTTAATATTAACTGCTCATCTTAGAATTTTGGTTATCCGTTTTAACTCAGCTAAGCAATATTCGTGTTAGGAATATATCGACGCAAAAAGGTGTAAAAAGCAAACTGCAAAATTAAAATTTACTAATAGAGCCATACAAACTTAATTTTAATTTCTGAAGACATTGTATCTGATTACTCTAAAACAGTCAGTGTCAGCGATGCATAACATTTTCTATTATTATAGATCGTTAAGCTGTGAAACTCAGAACATTCGACGTAGTATTTTGTCTGATCCGAATATGAAATAACTTTTTTTTTATATCTGTAGCGTTTACGGCGTTTTGGCTTTTTGTGCCGATATTGATATGTCACGTCAATAGTCCAATTTTAGATAGAATCGAACTCACCTTCTAACGATTGTGAGCGTAACCCTCAACCAATTACGCTATCACCGCAGTTAATTGTAATGTAAACATTACGTAGCTAAAGTGCGACTTGTAAGTTGCTTCCAGCGATTAACACATTCAAATACGACATTTGTACACATGCTTACACACAGAGACCATTGTAAATATTACGTACCGTTTTCTGGTGACAGTTGATAAGTCGCGTATGATTCAAGAAATAAAAATAATAAATACCTTTATCTTCAGATTTTTTTACACATGTTACAGGACTCTTCCCACACTAGGATTCCCTGTAATGTGGGAAACTAGGCTCTTCCTTTGGTTATTAGTACAATGTAAGAAGAAAACAAATATAAAAAATGTTGAACAAAAGAAAAGATTGAAAAACAATAATAATATACACTTCTTTACAAAAAAAAACGGGCGGTTTTGATTTTTCTATATTATTGGTAATAATTTAGTTCTAAAGAGGTTTTAATAGCCACACTATGTTACTGGCCTTTAAAAAGTATCTGGGTATGAAAAAAGTTAATTCCAAATTCGTGTGAGAGGATGATGCTTTTAGCGGCTGATATACGCAGTCGACGAAGAGCACGACCCCCAAGTTACTCCGTGAGCACCGGATTGCTCGATTGAGGTTCGTTAGAAATTTTGGACACTAGGTAACTGAAGTAGTATATTCTTCTCCGATGTGCTTTGAATTGAATCATCCTTTATCGTGGATAATCCGTTATGTTTTGGGCGGGCGTAACTTCCAGCCATCGTACCGAGATAGTAGTATTAATTGAAAATGGTTCATCCAATGTGCAAAGGTACATAACAGAAATACTCTATCAACATGCACAACCCGCACTGACTGTAATTGGTGAAGATGCCATTTACATGGATGATATTGCTCAGGCCCATCGTTCTGACAACGTAGATGGTTATATCCAATGGGTCGGTATTCGTCGTTTGGACTGACCAGCGCGGAGCCCCGACCTTAACCCCATTGAGCACGTCAGGAACCTTACTGTGATACAATGAAGAATACAATGACTCGATATATATGTAAGTAGCTAATAACTGATAATAATGACCTTAAATTGCGCAGAAGCAACATGTTTGCTTTCTGGGCCAAGGGTGGTGTGTTCAATGTCCGCATCTGGATAAATATTTGTATGGCCTACTCTAACTAAGTTTGTCCTCATTATTCTTGTCCATAATGGCGCCCATTACAGGCAATCCTAGTATGTGGCTTTGTGTGCGAAACTTGGTTTTGTGAAGGCTGGTATGCTTTTGCGTCATCTTTCTTTCTAATATTATTTCCATGTAGCTGATTGTCCGTGGCATTATTTCTTGTTCTTATAGGCCTTGTGATTTTTTTTATAAAGAAGACTAGAAATGTTTTAAAATAATTAGAATTCTTGTTAACCATTCCTAATAACTTATAATGCTTATACTAGGATAAGTAAACACTAGCTCAATTGTTAATAATTGCGCTTGTGATCTCAGGTGGTGGGTTCAATTCTACCATTGGCCTTTTGATGTGGATTATATTTTCTTGTATTTGTGTACATATGTATTTAATTATATATGTAGTTTTTGTGCCTATTTTTATCTTTCCCATCAACCCAAAGGGAGATCAATCCAAAAATTTTTCTCACTATCTCTATGGGCAAGCATTGCACGATGTTCAAGGAGCTTTATTCGCAGTATTTCTAAACCAAAAAATAACCTTATATCTTTCTCAAAGGTTAGTAATGTAAATATATGCCGACTTCTGGTGATATCTATAGGAGGCATTGATTCTTCCTCACGAGGTCATGTGAATTTTTATCACGCACAAGTCACGTACATTTGAGGAATCAAGATGTATTTTGTCTGTCCTTATATCAAAGCCATTAAAACGCTATTTCAGTGTATTTTGTTATTGCGAAGCTCAGATGAAAGATGAAAGCGATAAGTCATTTGTCAATGTTTGTTACTCATCGATATTATTCGCACTACTTTCTAGAGAGTGCAATTATTATATCGATGAAATTAATTCATAATAAATTTTCTTCCATAAAATTATTCTAGATTTGTCATTGAATTACAGTCGTAATTTTCTAAGCCGATTCAGGTACAGAATAGGTTATCGCAGTCACGATTTTTCCGATACGGTTTTATTGAGTTTTTTTTTTGTTAAGAGAAGGTAAACGAGCATTTAATTCCCCGCATCGACTATTTAGATGTAATATCTTAGTGATTCAGTAGACATATATTTATATGTTTCTGTTAGAAAAATAAGTAGTCAATTGCCCAATAGTAGGAACAATTGATCTGTCGGTTTTATGATTGTAAATGCACGTACAATTTGGCACTACGGTTTAAATAAACATACAGAACAATATTACAAGTTATATAAAAAAATTCTCCCGCGAAGAGGAAACACTTTTTCGTAGAATAATGTTAATGTCACATTTCGAATAATTAATTAATGTTATTGGCGTTTTGATTAGATTAATTTCCTTGTAAATTATAGCTTATTTGTGTATGTGAAAACCAGGACATTTAAATTAGTTTTGAATTATTAATATTTATGTTGTCATTCTCTCATTATTCAACGAAGCATATGTTAATCTTTATAAATACATATATACATATAGTCACGCCTGTCTCCCTGTAGAGTTAGACAGAGACCACAGATCTACATCCGCTACGATCCCGACACACCTTCCTTGCTTCCTTCACACTCATCCATCCTTCCTCTCACATTCATCGTAGCGAAACGGCTCTCCGTTCGCCACTTCTCGCCCTCGTGGGAATCAGGACGTGACAGGTGGCGAACCACGTTGCCGTCATTTTTCATCATATTAGGTATATTAATTAATCTGCGGCTACTAATTAAGAGATATTTATTTTTAATAGTTTTAATAACTTTGTAAAAATTAGAATAGGTCGGTAGGAAGGAAGTAATAAAAGTATTATGCCAATTTTAGGTAAAATAAAGGTCCTTAACATTTGCAGTCCCATTACGTTTCGTCGAAAAGTATTTCTTGTAATATAATTTGTTATAAATTATAGAATATAATTGAATAACAATACACTCGCCCTTTTTACGCGGACACAGATGAACGTTAATAAATAAAAGGCCTATTGTATATATATATATATATATATATATATATATATATATATATATATATATATATATATATATATATATATTAAAATTACGATTTAAGTAATACTTCTTTTGATATTTAAAGTATATAAAGGTAGAAATAGTAAAACCTTATAGAATTTATTTTTATTTAAAGTCTTAAATGAATTTTATTATTAACTTGAATGAAGTTTAAGGTTGCAGTTAAAAAAGATTGGAATTTATTATTTTCCTGGTTATATTTGGAGTTCCGGAAACATGTCCATATTAACATATACTTTGGAGATCATTGACCCTAAATAAATATACCTACTACGATCACTGCTGATAATACTGTTAAAATAGGGAAACTTAGTAAAATAAAAAAAGCACAAGTCAAAAAGCAAAATTCAAAATATATTTATTAATATTACTTTAATAAATCTACTAAGCCGATCCGCTGTGAGGTGACCACGTCCACTTGCAGGAACTCGGGTATATTGCCAACTTTCACTCCGTCCAAGCTCCGGCAATTTATATTCACTCGTTATCCGCGACATCCGATCACGGATTTGAATTTAATAGGTAAACATGACACAGAGAGTTCTTAATAGCAACCGGCTGCGGCTACCTACCCTACCCGTTGAATGACAATCGGACGTTTTCAGTTCGTTATGACTTTCTTTTGCGTTTGTGGATGCAGTATAGCACAGTAAAAGTAAACAAGATAAATGCACATCGATGATTCCGATAGACGCTTTTTTCATTAATTCTATTTCTTTCCAAGGCAAAACCTATTCCCAGTTGAAATTAAACTTATTTAACGAACGTAATTTTGTTTTTTTTTAATGGGATATGAAGGCAAACGAGCAAGCGTATACCCTGATGGAAAGCAATTAACGCCGACCATAGACATCAACACCAGAGGCATCACAGATGCGTTTCCAGCCTATAAGATATGAGTAGGATTGGTTTTTGGTAGGTTTCAATGTCGTATGGATACGGCAATACCGCCGAAGGCAACTGGTCTAATAGAGTGGTAGTGCGCGGAATTAAGTTTCGGGAAAAACGCACTGTAGTATATCGCCACTCAACCAGATGGTGGGGTATTACGTAGACGCTTACGGTGTCAATGGTCGCGGGTTCGATTCCCGCATCGGGGTAAAACTCGCCTCATACTATACACACATACGCTAAAGAAAAGGTGGGTTTACTCTCACTGTCGCTATAATTAAATAACATTCAAATTCAAATCCATAACAATTCACATTTCATTTGTTAGTCCGCTTACAATCAAGCTTTTAACACCATTTGGTTTCTCATAGCCTATCTCACGTTTATAGTCAAGACGAATATAACGACACCTCATATGTCATAATACATCTAGCCGTTTAAGCTACATGTGTGTTAGAGAAATAACAATACATAGATACATACAAACACTCGAAAAATATTAACTATTCTGGTGCAGTCGAGTAAAAAAACAAATTTATCACTCCGTGTATGTAACACTTAGGTTATGAATATTGATAAATTAATGCCACTGGGTGTAAAAAATGCTAATAAATACAGTATTAAGCAGACCACATATACGCGAATAATTGGGTTATATTTTTTATATTATCAAGCTTATATTTTAATTTATTTCAGTATGACATATTTATATATACTATAAAAATGGAGAGTTATTTGTTCGTCTCGCTAAAACTATAATTTAACGACTGTACTTTCATATATCAACATATATGATGTAACTACATGGCCCAGTAAACTTCGTTTCACCTACAATTAATGTTCCCCCATATATATATCTTCTGCTGGTATGTTAGTCCTTAGGTATGTAATACTTTTCAAAATCGCACAAAAGTAACGACAGTTATGTATAACATCACGTCTGTTAGACAATAAAGCCGTCACGAACGTAAGACTTGTTAATTTTCTAATATTCTTTTATGTTTTCCTTATTTCTTTTTATTCGTAAACCTTCACAAACAAAAAAATTATCTTGCGAATGTGAATGGAAGGGTCGGAAGAGGAAGACCACGAAAAGCATACTTTGACCAAATTGTTAACTTTTTAGGAAGGGCCAGGTCAAGAGTACCCTCAACCGGCGGGCTTGCATGAGGAGAGTAATGAGTGTGGAGAGAGCAAGGAAAGAATGCCGAGATCGTAGCAGATGGAGATCTGTGGTCTCTGCCTACCCCTACGGGAGACAGACGTTACGATATGTATGCATGTAATTTAGTTAAAATTTGAAAATAAATACATGACGTACCTACGTATATGCTTGCCGTTATTGTAACGATCGTTGATTCAAGTGCTAGCTTTGCGTATGAATGCATTCTGCCTATATTTTGTGAGAGCCCGTTGAATAGATATGATCGCATGATGCCGAGAATATTCGCGGGGCACTTCCACTGTTAGCATTGGAAACAACTGAGGGCACAGCACTCTGCGCTGATTTAGTGATGATACTGGCATCTAATATATGTATCTCTGCGCAAAAAGGTATGTATTTATTAAATGTGTGATATTCAATAGGTCCTACTATAACTAAGTCCATGACGGCTTAGTGGTGGGTCCCCCGCTTACGGGTCCTATAGCTGGTTCGATCCCCACATCGTAATAAATATATGTGTATCATTATCAACCTGCGGCAGTCCACTGCTGGACATAGGCCTCACTCAACGCGCGCCACCTAGCCCGATCTTCGGCTATACGCATCCAGTCTCTGCCAGCCGCCTTGCGCAGATTGTCCATCTAGCAGGTCCTACACTACGTTTGCCGAGTCGCAGTCTCCAATACAGCACTCGTCTACTACAACGATTGTCGTTTCTCCGATGTATGTCCTAAATATATGTATGTCCTATGGATATTTATTCCGAGTCTGGTAATTCCGCCAATCCGCATTTGACAATCGTGATGGGTTAGTGTCCGTTTCTCCACAAATGGGGAGGCTCGTGCTCAGCAGTGGGAAATATATGGGCTGTAGAAAAAATACTAGTTAAGGTACACGAAGTAAAGCGCTTATGTGTAATCGCAGGCCGATAGTTTCGCACGGAGCCAAAGAGCGAGCGATAGACCCGATAAAAATAGTGGCTCGACAACCTTCTAATATTTGTTGGAACGTATCAAGTATCCGGTATGATTATTGCTCTGATGTAATGAATGTCAATACTGGGCTTGGGGAGGGGGGGCATTGGGCCCGCTTACGCATTACATTGCGTTTCTTAACATTATATATATATATATATATGTATATATATATATATATATATATATATATATATATATATATATATATATATATATTAGGTGTACAAATAAGTTTCCGCGGTTTGTCAAAAGATGGCCCCACCAGAAGGTTATGGAGAAATTGTCAGATGTAAAACGTAATATCCCAAGTTTAGTCATCTGGCAACACCATAACCTTAAAGTACTAGTGATTCCGTATCAGCATCACGTAATTTTTTTCGTGCAAAAATGTCAAGTTTTATTCCGAATAAGCATCATTTGCGGGAACTTTTGATTTACTTCTTTAATGTGAAAAAATCTGCAGCTGAGGCGCATCGATTGCTTCTAGAAGCATATGGTGAAGCTGCTTTAAGTGAGAGAAGTTGTCAGGAATGGTTTCAAAAGTTTAAGAACGGTGAGTTTGACGTTAAAGACAAAGAACGCAGTGGAAGGCCGAAAGTGTACGAAGACATGGAATTAGAAGTACTATTGGAGGAAGATTCGTCCCAAACGCAAAAAGAACTTGCACTTACTCTACAAGTGACTCAACAAGCAATTTCACATCGTTTAAAATCGTTAGGAATGATTCAAAAACAAGGAAATTGGGTTCCATATGAACTAAAGCCGAGAGACGTTGAACGCCGATTATGCATGAGTGAAATGCTGCTTGCCAGGAATAAAAAAAGAGTTTTTTGCATCGTATAGTCACTGGTGACGAAAAATGGATTCACTACGATAATCCAAAGAAGAGAAAGTCATGGGTTAAGCCCGGCGAACCATCAACATCGACAGCTAAGCCGAATATTCATGGAAAAAAACTCATGCTGTGTATTTGGTGGGATCAGCTTGGTGTCGTGTATTATGAATTGCTGAAACCAAGCGAAACCATTACTGGAGCTCTCTACCGAACACAATTGATGAGATTGAGTCGGGCACTTAAGGAAAAACGCGCTCATTACTACTCCAGACACGACAAAATTATTCTTTTACACGATAATGCTCGTCCACATGTTGCGGCGCCGGTAAAAACATACTTGGAAACACTCAACTGGGAAGTTTTACCCCACCCGCCGTATTCACCAGACTTAGCCCCTTCTGATTATCACCTGTTCCGGTCGATGGCACATGGTCTGTCTGAGCAGCGCTTCACATCATATGAAGACACCAAAAATTGGGTAGATTTGTGGATAGCGTCAAAAGATGAAGAGTTTTTTCGACGGGGTATCCGAATGTTGCCAGAAAGATGGGGAAAAGTAGTGGCAAATGATGGAAAATACTTTGAATAAAACGTAATGTACTTTTCCTTTACAATAAATTCCTAATTTTTTATAAAAAACTGCGGAAACTTATTTGTACACCTAATATATATATATATATATATATATATATATATATATATATATATATATATATATATATATATATATATATATATTCACGCTTATCCCCCGCAGGGGTTGGCAGAGACCACAGAGCTCCATCCGCTATCATTTCATCGCAGCGAAACGGGTCGTCATTGGTCGCTTTTCGCCCTCGTGAGAATCAGGGCGTGACGGGTGGCGAACCACGTCGCCGTCATTTTCGACAAATTAGGTATATTCAATTCGTCTTAGTGAATCCCACGAGCTGCAAGGGAGGATGGAGGTCAGCCCCAGCAGAGCCCTGCATGCTGAGGTAAGGCACCATAGTCCCCGGGGGAGCCCGACCCCGGAACGATCGGCACGATTACGACTAGGCTCGCCCCTAGCCACGCATCCATTGGCACCGCAGACCGTGGATTGGCGGAAAGGAAGGGAAAGGATAGAGAGGAAAGGAAAGGAAATACGGATTGGGGGGGTTACCAGACTCGGAATAAACATTTATAAATCCATATAAATATCCATATATATATATATATATATATTTATATATAAATATATATAAATATCCATATATATATATATATATATATATATATATATATTCTTTATACTAAAGTAAACTTTCTTCCATAACTTTATATTTGAGTTTTTACATGGTGTACCACTTTGGCTCGTACCATTTACATATAATATAACGTCAACGTATAAACCTAATATGGTAAGTATATAATACTTTACATACTTACCTTATTAGGTTTATTAGCCTTTCGGATTTTTTTCGGAACACGCGAAAACGAAAGCGGACAAGTGTAAAAAGCTCGAACCAAGATCTTTAGAGATGTAAAGGCGCTTCCACAGCCGAAAAAATAATCTCGGTCGACACCCCTCTCTGTGGCAAAGCCCGAAATGCTCACATAGCTTTGAGGGGCCGCTGCAGGCGGGCCACGAAAAGCTAATAATACTGTACAAAATATATATCTATCGCAGGTGACGCTAAATTTCAATCTTCTTTTTTATTAATTATTTATCGTGTTCGCAATAAATACATTTTTATGACCATCAAAATTTTACACCAGCTACCGTTCAATCTATTTATACTCTGCACTAAATATACAGTTGTATAATTTGATCGTTCGATAAACTGCTATTATTTCAACGTGACAGATCGAATACACTACATTTTTTTACATCCTGGTCGACTTTGTTATCTGACGAAGGTTAGAAGATAGTGGTTTAGTACGTTCGAAACTTAAAAGACTAGCTGTTGCTCGCGACTTCGCATTTGACCATAACTTTTATGTACGTTTTTGTTACAGTAATGTGTTTTACTAAGCATTACTATAAAAATATAAGAATTGATATAAACGAAACAAATAGAACCGCATTTGATTGTAGAATCTTAATCTGTTCTATTATTTCTATGATTATTTCATACTAGTAGAATAAAGAGAGTTGAAACTGTCTGTGTCACTCATCAGTTTAATACAGACTTACACAAAACTAAACTGGTTCAAGTCTTTATCCAGTGCGTCTTGCCCGTCTATCTATTTCATAAACTCATATTCGCTGTGAGGGGTATAGAGACGACTATGCTGAGAACTTCTCAGAGGAATACACTCCGAAATGATTGATAGATCCGTCGCAAAACCAAACTAAATTGGCAATTGGCAGCAGTCATGTTTTTCAGAGACTAAACAACCAATGGAACAGACAAGTGCTCGCGGAAGTGGAGACCGCATGTGTGTAGCAGAAAATCGGGACAGGACTTGCGCCTTAGTAGATGTTTAGATTGCCGTCCAAGTATCTACTCTTACTGGTGTTTTTTTTTCACAGCCCATATATGTCCCACTGCCGAGCACGAGCCTTTCCATTTCTCGAGGAACGGATGTTAACACACCACGCTTGTCCAATATCTGTAGGACATATATACATATTTTTTCCGATATGGGGATCGAACCCGCGAGCATTGACTCCGTGTGCAGGGTGCCCCGCCATTGAGCCAATTGGTCGTCAACTGGTTTAAAAAAAATATGAATTAAGCGTTAAATATTTGCATCCTTTGTTTGTCTAACATAGTGATCTGATTTCTGTATCACCTTTAATAACTAATATGGGTAATCTGATTAGATAATAAATTCCAATTATGTAGCTCTGATATGATTACCTAATTCCTAATTAACATAAGTAATCAAATTTTTAAAGGATTTCCTATAGTATTATTGGTACTTCTAGTATAACTAACTTCCACCTAAATTAAAAATACTTTTAGTATTAAAAACACACTTCAAGTTAAATATACTGTTGAGTTCGCTGATACAGTTGTACGTACGTATTTGTACCGTCTCGTAAGTTGTTACTTCTCTGAGACCAAAAATATTAATTGATAGATAAGATAATTTATTTTTCAAGATAAATCTTAATTTTTTTTGTTTGCAACAAAGAAGTCGTATATCGTTTTTTTATCATATATTTTATACAAACTTAGAAATATTGTTTCACACAATTATAAATATATGGACAATCTGCGTTATATGTATTATTTAAACAAACTATTTAAAATAAAATTTTAGAAAAAAAGTTTTTTTTTTTTAAATTGAACTTTGTCCATGTAATTAATATACATGTATTTTATTCGTTTTATACAATTGGTTTGACATATAATTGAATATGAGAGGCGTTGCCATATGTTTGCAACAATAATCTTTTACAAAGACTGCACACACTTCGTTCAACTTTACAACAAGAAGTGCTAACGATTGACTGATGACGCTTTAACCGTTTTAAGAAGAATCCAGTTGTGTGAGGTCATGAATTTCTTCCTTCTGTGAACGGTTGATGTCAAACAAAAAAACAAACGGTTTAAAGTGGAACATCGTGGAATTCGTCTCGTATGATTTCTATACGTGCAAAAAAGCCGTGTCACACCAGCTACTGTTTGAATTTCTTTTAAACTCGGACTGATCTTCCACCACTCTAGAACCAGCTGTAGTTTTGAACCGACATTACACTGTACACCTTAAAAAATAAGTATATATTTGTCAGTCCTGCAACGCTTCTGGAATGCCTCTGTCCACGAGCGGCATTGATTAACTTTCCATCAGACGATACGTTTGCATGTTTGTCTTCCAATCCCACAAGAAAGATCTTACCCATTTGAAATTTGCTATTAGAAAACATTACAGAATGAAGCATTTATAATAAAGAGGCAGGTTTTTTATTTTTTTTTACCAACCCCTCTTTGCGATTATACTAAATATCTGACGCTATAATTTTCAAGGCAAAATATAACATAAGGCAATACCCGCTCGTTTTGCATGGACGGATGACAAACACGAATTTAGGTTATAACTTTTCTAGCACGGTTAATACAAATACCTTGTTAACATATAAGGCGTAATAGTTGATCTAGTTCGTCAACGCATGCCAAAATTGAGAATGTCAAGGTAATTAGAGAATCTCCTTTCACTTCTTTTGTCTTAAAATGATTTTATCAATTGTACAATGATGTAATGTCAACATGTTGTTAAATTACTCATATGTAATAAGATATATGACTTATAATGAACTACAAGAAAATCAACAACTTCACAGAAAGTTAAAAATACATTTGAATTTGGAATTATAAAACGAACGGAAGATATTTGAGGTCAAAATTACAGTATTGGGATTAAGTAATTCGTAAGTGAAGAGGAATATTTTAAGACCATTTATCTATTTATAAACTATATCCTTATGATAATTGGAATCATGTGTGAATAGCGATTTAAAGCAAATGTGACAAAACTATATGTAAATATGTATTATAGATCTTAAAATAGCTTCATTTTACATTCTTACAAGATCTTAAACAAGTTTTATTTTTATTGAGACTTCTTTATATAGAACTGTTTTTAACTACTGAAAACAACAATTATTGCTGCTTTAATTTATAATTAAAGTTCTATGAATTTGGGATACGCTATCTGAATGATGTAGCCTTATATATCTGGAAATGAATGAATGATGCTGTTATACATTTTAGATAAAACACGACAATTTTGTATAGCATCGGTATTGTGGCGTGCCCGCCGTTCTTCTTTACGGCTACACCCGGGATCTTTAGGGGGTTTTTATCTTCTAATAAAATTCTTCAAAATTATATTAATTTATTCTTCTATTTTATTGTACATTTATATCTTATTCATATTAATACTTTATTACATTATACACTTTTCAATTTACATTTTATATATGTGCTGCACGGATGACATGGCTATATATGACTTCAATTGAAATAATGAATTTTGTTTTAATAGAAAACTGTTTCTTTTTAATTTCAAGTAACGAATTTAAAAAGAAATAATATAAAAAGTTTTATTGCATTAGTGATACATTTATTAATGTATCACTACAGTTAGTACGTTGACGCTGTAGGCAAGTGGACAAAATTTTCGGCTCATCCAGAACGTACCGCACTTGTAAGACGTATCGACTTCTATAATCTTTTTCTTTTACTTCTTCTTTCATTGTTTCTCTCTTTCGCCCTCACTATTAAATCTATTGTGAGAGATGCATCTGGTGTTGTAAATGACACGATTGGTAGTGTATTTTTTACATCTTCCATTTAAAAAACATGATACCGGTTCTAATGACTTGAGTTCCATGATGAGTGGCTGTCTGTGTCTTTATATAAAAACCGTTCACTTATATTTGTCGGTTAGTAATAGATCCGTTTCAATTTGACAGGTCAACGATATTTATTTAAACGATGACTAATGTGGTAATCTTATACTCGGTTAAGTTGATATTTCATTATTAATCGATATTGCCGAAAATCGAAAATAAGTAGCAAAAAAAAGTTAGCAACAAAATGAACTAAAAGCGGATCTAAAGTTCTGTTTTATATCGAAAATGTCAGTATATTTAACTATTAGTTAAAATAATGCCTATTTCTAGTTTAGATACTGAAGTTTGAACCGATGGCAATAAATATTAATGGTTAGACATTTATTCTTTTTCTTAATTTTTTCTTCTTTTTCCCCAAACTCATGGCACTGGAAACTCCAATGTTGAACAGAATCTTAATGTAATTATTCTGATCTTAATTTTTATCGGTTCGTTTAAACATTATCCAGTTTTAATAAAATACTTTCGAAATGAAGAAAGAGAAGCAGTAGAGCTAAAAAAATAAAAATTATGAATATTAAAGTATAGAAACAGAAATAAACAACTAATGAAATTATAAGAATCAAAAAAACACAATGATAGTAAACCTACTGTCATATAGGTGGCCTATATTACAATTTTTATCACAAAAAGGTACCACATTCACCAAAAAGCTGCAGCCACTGCCGCTGATTTTCAGCGTAGCGGGCTGTTCCCAGCCTGTATAGGACGGTACGGAAAAAATATTATTATTATAAATATTTATATATGTAATATAATAATAGTATTATACATGTGATAAGCAAGATTTTAATAATAGTTTAAGTAGTCACGAAGTAAGAATGAAAAATTAAATGAAGTAAATAACTCAATAAGAGTTTTCTTTCTGTCGATTCGAAAAGTAAAAACGTATATTTTATTTTAAAATTATATTATTGACTTAACGTTACAAATACGTGGTGGCACATTATTTAATGCAACCTGATTATAACATAATAATAACATCTAGAGTACGACCTAACTAGCGCACCTCCCATCCATCGGTTAATAACATGTAGCATTGAACGCGTAATGATGTTAAAACAAAAGAGCAAAACATTACGCTCATGTATGTGTTTATTGTATGCATTGTTTTGTATGTGTGAGAACTATGTACAGACACCGCCAACAGTACCTTATCATTCTACACTTTGAAAAATATTGCGTTGTTAAAATTTCATAATTCTGATCGAACGTAATTTCCAAGCACTTGATTGTCAATTTTTTTTATTGTTAAATAACAAAACACGTATACACGTGTCTCTATGCACACTCTCCTCTTCTTCACAGATATACATACATATACATACATGCAAACAATGCTGTCTCGCACATTTACGCATATCGTTTTAACATACACAAATGTACATTTTAGTCAATTAATTAAATGTTATAAAATTTTTAAATGTAAATAAAAATTTAATGTTTAATTATTATCTAAATATGTATAAATGTTTTGGAATTTGTAAATAAATAAAATTTTCGTATGATTATTATAGGTCTTTTGTCAACAAATACGCTTGTTTCTTAAATGCACTACGTGGTGTTCACGGTGAAAGAACGCAGGTGGTTAGTTGTTCCACATTTGAAAAGTTCGCAGTAGAAAACTGCGACGAAGTTGGACTATGGTGGACGGCCAGACGTGCAAGTGATGGGGATGGAATCAATTTTTGTTCCGTGTAGTTCGTTGGTGAAACTGTGCGGCTCAGAGGAGATTATACACCTCTGCCTATAGATAATAAATAGATCGAGCCTGTCGGAATTTAAACGCGTTAGCACTTGTGTCTGTGATAGTACACGTATCTGTGTGAGTGTCGCGTGCGCTCGCATCCTGTTTCGCGGTGACGCTACAATCGCACGAGGCGACGTCGCCCGAATACACCCACTTGATTGGTCGGTGTTATCTCTTCGGAACGCGTGATAGAATTTCTCCAACGAGGGAACGGAACTAATCGTATCCGATATGTAATCAATTCAGATTTGTAGTTTAAAGCTTATTTATATTTGCGGCGCTTTATCGTCGCTGTCAGACGTTATCTAGTTTAGCGCCGGTCGTTACTTTTAGTTTCATCTTATTTAACTTTCAAATCCATTTTTTTAATGAAATAATGGAGCAAACGGGTCGCTTTATGGTAAGAATCGCCCATAGACACCTGCATAGAAAAATAGTTTTTTGGGATTATTAAAAATGTTTTTTATATATTATATACTAAGTTTCGTTTAATTTCAACTAAGCTGTACTATAGAAAAATTTCGTTCACATCAATGGTATATTACTAATTGCATCATATGCTAATTATACTGCAACCACAGATCTAAAAAAAATCATTTTAAAAATATTTTTTTAGATATCGACCACGGCACCACCTATCGTTTCCAAAAGTATCCATCTTTCAAGCTGGAACTAACCATACTGACACAGAAAAAAACCTAAGTTGAGCGATTTCGAAGATTACTATGTACGATCATAATGACTATTGATTTGTATATTATATATTAAGGATATCGCTCTAACATTTGAATTTTCCTAACGTAATGTTCCGTTATTACAATAAGAGTGTCGATTAATTCAGACAAAGATTAGAAAATTTATAATATATTTTAGCTTAGATCGGGGTTTACACTAGGAATCTCAGGTATGTATCCCATGTCGTCACTTATTAAGTGTGTACTTTGAGGCAATACCGAGATATTCGGGAGCACAATAAAAACACGTTGCGCAGTTTCTTGCACTGTTTCTTCTCCGTTCAAAGCAACCTCATTGCGGAATTTTGGTAAAACTTTGATTATTAGCGGACTAATGTTTAACAAATGAAAAGTAATTTCTTGTCGAAACTTAAAAAATATGAAGTTGTTTGATATAAGTGATATATATTGAATAGGTTTATAAACGGCTTTAAATCTGGTCTGAGCTACCGTCATTCTTACCAATAGCACAATTTTACCTACCTACATATATAATGTAATATTCAACTTGAAAGTCAGTTACTTACTAAATTTAGAATTTTTATTTAAATTTACATTTTAACTATAATAAATGAGGATGATAAAGTCTTAGTTTTAATTGTCATAGAAATTTGTTGTGCGTCGTCAGCTTTCAAGCAATTGT
The DNA here is from genome assembly GCA_031353405.1 of Baronia brevicornis. Lineage (NCBI taxonomy): Eukaryota > Metazoa > Arthropoda > Insecta > Lepidoptera > Papilionidae > Baronia > Baronia brevicornis. The sequence continues at coordinate 45,152 of JASFAT010001570.1, forward strand.
TGTTTTTTTTTGTGATTAGTATTGTTTTGCCTCATCAGACACACGGCATTCAGTGTGAGTCAGCTTCGAAGGACGGTTAACGTAATACTAATACTTGGTTAGAGGCCAAATGGGGCTTTAAAAAACGAAGATAAATTTTCTGTAAACAAAGACATGGCTTCAACGTGCTTTACACATTCTATTATACTAGAAATAATATTTAAATGTATATTTCATTAAATAAATTTCATCAAGACAGCCCTAACCGAGAACTCATCATTAATCATCGTTATTAATACAGCCGCAACATTGGGGGTGATACCCTAATTCTAAGGCTCGGCATTCACTGGTATTTGCTCCCCAGTAGTTTTGTACAAAGTAATGGGGTGGTCCAATTCTATGCTAGAAACCTCACAACCGTTGGAGTAGACGAGTGCTGCAGTGGAGACTGCATCTTTATAGATATTGGTAGTGTCAGACGCTCCCTAGCTAGATCGAGCGACGATACGCGCACGGCGTCTGGCAAAAATAGGACACGTAACCAAAGTTCACCTGGGTGCTTTATGTAAGGCCTAATCCAGTAGTCGTCGACTGTCGCATACTGTTGAGGATGACGACGAAATACACATAGTCAATCGCGACCAGTTTCTACTGGAGGCGTTGGGTGGTCTAGGTCATATATATATATGGTGGTGGTGAAGTGAATATTTTTATTTCGTATCAAAGTTTGTACTCGAGTCACTTTCCCCACATGAAAACGATGATTTCATAGTGACGATGGTGTGTTTTGGTCCGTCAATGGGCAAACAAAAATCCGCTTTAAATAGCGCCACTAGAGAACTTGCGTAATATGACATAAAATTCTGTTTTGATCCCTTAATTAACGAAATGAAACTGTCTGCAATGGATGTTATGAAATATGTATTTAGATTAAAAATATTAAAAAATGTAATCCATTAAAAATACCCGCCGGGCTGATCTTACTTTATCCATTGGAATAAATTATCCCCGCAGATTTAATTATATTTTTCATAAAGTTTATTATTTTACATGCGGACTAATATAAATCTACTTTCCTTTTTTTACCATTTCTGAAGACCAAAGAATTCTAAAGGTGGACTTAGACTCTGTAGGTTATACGAGTATATAGCGCGACGCTACCATTAAATCTTAACCCTTTTAGGTTTGCAAAATCGTACGGTCTTCGTCGTTTTTATTTATTTATTTAATTGATATAAAGTATAATATTATATTATAATACATATGAGCCCAATAAACCTTATTGGTTTTTCCTGGGCCCAGACCCCACTCAATTTAATTAAATAATTTATTAATCTTATAATCTATAAAAGCAAATCATAATATGACAAATTTATCTATATAATATTATCTGATTTAAATTTTATGAAATAAATGGCGATCTACATGTTTTGAACGTTCGGATCCATAGGATATTATCGATTTTATTATCGAGTTATAGCATACATTTACCGGAAAAGTACGGTAATCGGCGTCTCTACAAGAATATTGTACTAAATTAAAAATATAAATTTGGTAATTATATACTTGTACAAAAATACATACATACGGGAATATACGGTCTTCGGCGCGAAAAAGTTAAAGCAGGAACTTCGTCAATTATGACAACCATGATTTCATAGTGACGATGGTGTGTTTTTGGTCCTTCAATAGGCAAACAAAAATCTGATCTAAATAGCGCCACTAAAACACGTGCAACCAACTTCACGTAATATGACCGCGAAACGGGGAAAAAACGTAAACAAATACGAGCGGTGAGCGTAAACGTGCGTGGCTAAAGTGGGAGAACCCAATGGGTTTTTTTTGTTATATCTAACAGCGGTTTCTTAGCGCGAGAATAGTGTCGCTTTTGCTTTGACAGTTTGTCGTGACGGTGGCGATTCATTTCCAATGAATTGATTTTTATCAGAATGACAATAAATGATGTTAGATTATGGTTTAATTCTAGAGGTCCGTTACAACAGCTGTTATTTCTTTTGATTCTAGAAAACTAATACTTTTTTTATTATAAAACAATTACTTGTATACTAATACTTAATTCAATTTCAATATCTGCCTACGACAGTGAGAATAAGCCTCACCCAACTACCACCTAGCCCGATCTTTGGCTACACACATCCAGTCTCTTCCAGCCGCCTGGCGCAGATCGTCGCTCCATCTTGCAGTCGTCTACTCCAACAGTTGTCGGTTCTCCGACAAACATATCGAGTTTATTGTCACTTCAGTCTACTAACTTGAAAAACTATGTCGGTGACTCTGGTTCTCCAGCATAATTATAAAATATTAATTCAAAATAAAACCAATCACGTATTTCACATGTTCTTCAGTGAATTTTACAAACCAGTGTCCATAATCGGTACTATATCATAGACAGCTCTACTAAAAGTGAAATAAAAGAAAACACAATTGTAAATATAAAATTTAAATTTCCTTGAGCACTTCGTTACAAGATCTGTCCATCATCCAATGCGCATTGTCGGGGTAACCAGACTCGAAATAAATATCTGTAGGTCATACACATATTTATCCCGATGCGAGGATCGAATTCGTGACCATTGACTTCGTAGGCGCCAGCTCCGCCACAGAATCAATTGTTTGTGGTTCTTATTTCTACGTTAGTGTATTAGTTATTTTCATTGTCTCCTATGAGATCTTACTGCGAGGACATTCTGCTGACATTAATACAAGTTTTGTGCTATAGAAAAGAATTATCCGTGCTATATATCATCTTGCTTTTATAGATTTATAAAAAAAAGTTTTAAAAAGTAAACGTGACTGTTCATTCTCTTGAACATGACTTAACGAATGTGCACAAAATCGTCACCTATTTGTATAGTTTCGTGACAATTATAATTTTATATTATTAAAAATAATATTTATTTTAGCAGGCTTCATAAAATACGCTTAAAGCTATTTTAAGGGCAAGTGTTTATTAAAAAATCCCGACCGATGTTCAAATCTTATCTTTAAATAATTTCAAACGTTTTTTATAAAAACTGGCCACAGACAACACTATTTCATTTTCAAATGTATTATACTCTACAAAAGACGACCGATATTTTTTACGTATATTGTTAAAAAATAACTCATGGAAGTAATGAATAAGTTATATTATTTTTATTATAAAATACAAGGTCCTTACAATCGCTTACACAGCATAAGAAACTAAAACGAATGTAATAAATATATGACGACTATAAATCTTATCTACAAGGTAATTTAAAGAAGGAGAAATAAAGTGAGACGATCTAATTTGCTCAATGGCGAAGCTTCCGCCTTTGGAGTCCATGGTCGTGGATATGATTCCATTATTAGGATAAATATACATATAGATACCTTGCAGGTTTTATTTTAAGTCTGGTAGCCCCACCAGTCCGCTTTGGACAAGCGTGGTGTTAATGAACATTTTTCCAGAAACAGGGAAGCATTGCGTCCGGCCATGGGAAATTAATGAGTTGTAAAAAAGTTTATAAAATACATATACAAACAATAAGACGTACGCCAAGTAGATATTAAATGCTATTTGGTCTGTTAATTAATGAAATGAAACTGTCTGCAATAGGGATTATGAAATATGTAGATTAAAAATATTAAAAAATGTAGTCCGTTAAAAATGTCTGCTGGACTGATCTTAATTTATGCATTGGAATAAATTATCCATCCAGATTTAATTATATTTTTAATAAAGTTAATTATTATACACGCGGACTAATAAAAATCTACTTTCTTATCATACTTTTTCTTTCACCATTTCTAGAGACCACTAAGACGCTTGTCGTAGGTGGACTGGCGGAGAATCCAGACTGAAAAAATACATGTAGGCCATACAGATATTTAGCGCGATGCGACCGTTGAATCTTAAAGTGGGAAGTTCGCCAATCAGTCAATCTGATTGTCAAAATTTGTATTACAAATACAATTTTTGCTAACAAAGATTTACTATAATGTGAGTCGTGAACAAGGTAAAAAAAGACTTAATTCAGCCTGACATTACATCAAAACTATTTTTACTATACGACAAGTTTGGCCTAATTTAAAGGCCAAAGAACTATTACGATTAGATTTATATTTTACGATTTCCGACCAATGGAGAGCCGTTTCGCTGCGATGATTGTTAGCAGACGGAGCTCTGTGATATCTGCCAACCCCTTCGGGGGATAAGCGTGAATATATAATAATAATAATTATATTTTTCGATAAAGGTCTTATTTTTTTATACAATATATAATATAATAATAGTTTTTTGATCAAAGGCAATTCTCCCCAAAAGAAAGTGTAAGAAATACTGCATTTCTACGTACTGGAATAATAACTTAAGGGACAATACCATTATTTAACTTTGATTCAGCGATGCTGTTGGTTTCACTGTAATCTGCGCGCACCACATTTTTTAGAAAGTCTCGTATCCGGCTGTGCGGTGCGAGGCGGGTCACTTCCGTGTCTCTTCGCACTGGCCAGAAGAGAGGCAAATAAAAAGATTACACCTCATACACCTTACATACATCAATCATCCATTTAATAAGTTTCGACCATAATGAGCCCATTGAAGTGTTCGACAGTAGAGGGCATTAATCTGTACTTTTTCTTTTTAACGATTTTTTTTCGGCTGCAGATCCAATTGTCTGTTCAATAAAAAAACTGGCCACTAATTACCTGCGTTGATAATATGTTGCGTATTACTAATATTTTTTTTGCTTTTGTTGGTGATTTTTATTTTTTTAAATCCTTTGTTATTGCAACAGCTAGTCATTTTAGTTTTAGTATTGAAGTTTGTTTGATATTGGCTAAAAATATAAAATATTGAGGAAAAAAAATATAAAATTTTATCAACATTTGAGCAACATTCCAATCGATATGTAAAAGTACAGACGACCTGCTTTGATGAGCATTTATGTAAATGCAACCTGTTGTTGAAACCAGCCTTTTATTCGAACTCAATGTTTAATCGTCAAGTAAATAATATTTTTTCGATCATCACTACATTGTTTATGTAAATTGGTCGAAAGAACATCCTAAATCGTGGCCCCTCTTCTTAAATATTAATAGTGCCCGTCGATTTTGTTTGGTGGACTATTCTGCTTTTGCATTATTGTAATCATCACCGATGTTCGACTATTAGAATGATTGATCGTCATTATCGTTTTTAGCAAATAATTTTTTCTTTTATACAAACTTAGAAATATTGTTTTACACAATTACAAATATATATACAATCTATATTGAAATCTGGAGCCCCAAATCCTTTCCCGTTCCTTTGTTTCTTTCTGCCTCTTATATTTTATTCTTATTCTAAGAAGAGAACGCATCTATATATACAGCATTGATAGAGTATATGTTCATTGACGGTGGTAATCACTTATCATCAGGTGACTTGCTTGCTCGTTCGCCAACCACTTCCCTGAGTTGTCGAAAGAATTTATTGATACGATAGACATTTTTTGCCAACCTGTTCCTTAAAAAAAATATAGACCGCAGATAACTAAATAATTAAATTAAAAAACGCTTTACATATCAGTTTGTCTTATTGCTATAGGAGAGTATTTTATGAATAACATTATGTTGAAGTATGAAACATTGACCGAATTCACTTGGCCGCCATACAGCTTGGCAAAAGTACGTGGCAATACATAATCCGTAATCTGAATTTCGATCTCAGATTCTCGGCCAAGTTGAGTGAACGCTAAAACCAACGCGGATGTTGCCGTGACTAAGAAGTAAATTTAGTTTTGCTAAAGTAAAATCGATAACTGGTTTGTAATATTAGAAACTCAGCTCTGGAATAACACCACTAACTAACTGTATTATTACTAACATGATTATTGAGTTTGTTAGGGAAACAGCATATCTGATATGCATTCGTATAAGTGTTTCACATGGCTTAGAACTTGGATCATACCTCACTCGAAAGTAAAACTTGCTTCTAGAAAGCGTATTATTGAGGCTTTATGTTTCATTTTCCCTTGATTATTTGCTTTTGATGCAGTAATATTTGATACCTAATCAATTGTTTTGATAGAAAAATTCTTCATACTTACTATTTCCTATTATTTATATACAAATAGAAGAATTTGTTAACTATTGATCGATGTGATCTTCCGTTTAAAAAAAATGTATAAAACACTAAATCCCAAAAATCGTTATAACCTAATTTGTTAGCTTAGATTTAGAGTTATCACATTATCGGAACATTGATTTGAATAGAAATTCTTTATTTTTTCAACGTCAGTCCGGCATCGATCAAGTTTATGAAGAAATATCGAAAAAAATTGCAGGTTTTGTCATCAAGAAATTCCACATTTGTCATCAAGAAATTTTAATTGTTTATAATCATAGTTGTTCATAAATTGGTGGTCGTCTAATATTATAGATAACCAGAATGGTTAAAAATACAAAAACACACCTTTTAATCTTTTTCTAACAATAGGACTTGACCCAATATAACTCAAGCAATATCAATCATTTTAAATACACCCGCAACAATTTCTCTGATTTATTATATTGTAATACATAAATCTTGCATTGCATTTTATAATTTAATAAATTTATATCTGACATAAATATATGTATATTATTTTCGAATGACGATATCCGCAATCTACATATGTTTACTAAGCTACAACGATTCCGATGATAATTTTTTTGATTCGTTAAGTAATGAACAACATCCGGTACCTATACTTCTCGAGAGTTGCACACACCGTAAAGGTCAATGATCATCTGTAGATCCGCTTTGGCGCCCTCATGACCCTATCTGAGACGGTACTACTCACAATTATTATTATATTTGCTTATTCGTTGATTATTTGAAATATAGGTAACATTTAACTATATCATAAAACGATTTAATGGATCTATCCATGTGTATTGTTTGCGAGTACGAGCTATTAACTATCACTTTAAATTATTTGGTGTAGTTGCAATTATAATCTCATATTGTCAATTAATAAACAACAGTACATCAATTGGCAAAGATTTTACTTACGATATGAAAGGTCGTAGGTTCGATTCTAATAGATACTGGGCTATCGATGTGAACAATGTTTTTCTAGAACAATTAAAAAAAAGTAATAATTCTAGTTTCGACGCCTACCCAGTTTAAGTTGCCAGCTGTCCATTCTTCACTCAAATGTGATAAATATCGATATTAAAGTGTAAATTGTGGATAACTGCGAATTCTAAAATATATCAGTGCAACCAAACGAGCGCGCAGTTCACCTGAAGATAAAAGACTACACCATCGCTTATAGCCAAATATATATATGGTCGCGGGTTCGATTCCCGTATCGGAATAAATATTAGGTGTACAAATAAGTTTCCGCGGTTTGTCAAAAGATGGCCCCACCAGAAGGTTATGGAGAAATTGTCAGATGTAAAACGTAATATCCCAAGTTTAGTCATCTGGCAACACCATAACCTTAAAGTACTAGTGATTCCGTATCAGCATCACGTAATTTTTTTCGTGCAAAAATGTCAAGTTTTATTCCGAATAAGCATCATTTGCGGGAACTTTTGATTTACTTCTTTAATGTGAAAAAATCTGCAGCTGAGGCGCATCGATTGCTTCTAGAAGCATATGGTGAAGCTGCTTTAAGTGAGAGAAGTTGTCAGGAATGGTTTCAAAAGTTTAAGAACGGTGAGTTTGACGTTAAAGACAAAGAACGCAGTGGAAGGCCGAAAGTGTACGAAGACATGGAATTAGAAGTACTATTGGAGGAAGATTCGTCCCAAACGCAAAAAGAACTTGCACTTACTCTACAAGTGACTCAACAAGCAATTTCACATCGTTTAAAATCGTTAGGAATGATTCAAAAACAAGGAAATTGGGTTCCATATGAACTAAAGCCGAGAGACGTTGAACGCCGATTATGCATGAGTGAAATGCTGCTTGCCAGGAATAAAAAAAAGAGTTTTTTGCATCGTATAGTCACTGGTGACGAAAAATGGATTCACTACGATAATCCAAAGAAGAGAAAGTCATGGGTTAAGCCCGGCGAACCATCAACATCGACAGCTAAGCCGAATATTCATGGAAAAAAACTCATGCTGTGTATTTGGTGGGATCAGCTTGGTGTCGTGTATTATGAATTGCTGAAACCAAGCGAAACCATTACTGGAGCTCTCTACCGAACACAATTGATGAGATTGAGTCGGGCACTTAAGGAAAAACGCGCCCATTACTACTCCAGACACGACAAAATTATTCTTTTACACGATAATGCTCGTCCACATGTTGCGGCGCCGGTAAAAACATACTTGGAAACACTCAACTGGGAAGTTTTACCCCACCCGCCGTATTCACCAGACTTAGCCCCTTCTGATTATCACCTGTTCCGGTCGATGGCACATGGTCTGTCTGAGCAGCGCTTCACATCATATGAAGACACCAAAAATTGGGTAGATTTGTGGATAGCGTCAAAAGATGAAGAGTTTTTCGACGGGGTATCGAATGTTGCCAGAAAGATGGGGAAAAGTAGTGGCAAATGATGGAAAATACTTTGAATAAAACGTAATGTACTTTTCCTTTACAATAAATTCCTAATTTTTTATAAAAAACTGCGGAAACTTATTTGTACACCTAATAAATAAATATAAATATATATATATATATATATATATATATATATATATATATATAAATATATATATGTGTGTATAATTTTTTTTGTTTAAATTTCACTAAACTTAAATTATTAATAATAAATTATTAATAACACTTAAAATATTTTTTATAAATGTCTTAATTAGAAGTTAAATATTAAAAACATTGTAAGTAACTTTCAATATAGTCAGTGCCTTTGTTTGTAATAAATTAAGAGAAACTAGCCTATCTACGTCATTAAAACAGTAGGCCTAATATGCGGAACATTTTTCTATTGGGAGACGTTTGTCCCTGTAGTCGCCAACTTGATTGCTCAGCCATGCTGTTATGAGCAAATCATAAGTATAAATTTGAGGCTGATTGGTGATATCAGCTACTCGATATAATATTATATCGAATAGCTGATATTCGATATAATATTATATCGATTTTCGAATATATTTGTTAATCGATATTTTTCTTATAAAAGCGGTAGGCAAAAATCATCACTCATGAACATCTATGTACTACGAGCACTTCAGACGTTTCACTTTCTTAAAGTAAGGATTTAAATAATGGGAGTGGAAGAAGGAAGTAATGGGAGGGGAGGAAAGAAAGAAAGGAAGCGAATAGGAATTGGTCCTCGGGGTCCCTGCACTCACCGTACGAACCGCTGTGACACTAAAATGATACGAACAACGGAAAAGTAAGATAAAGTTACCATAAATCATATCTCCAAACCTGAACGATGTTCATACGTTAAACTTTGACATTAAGCGCGTCATTATTGAGCTGTTAGATAATAATTGTAGTTTTGTTTAAATAATAAATAAAGCGTAATAAATCATTAGCACCTGAGTGTCTACAAGTCAGTGTAATTAATAAAAGGTAATACGTTAGGTGGATGAATTATAGCGGATATATTTAAGGTTATATAACAGACTTTATGAAACTTCAAGGGTACAGTCGGCGGTACTTCCCGGATATATTTTTCTTTGGTATACTAACTATATTCCGACAACATTGACTATGAGCGGCGATGATTGCGTTTTATCAGGCGACACGCTTGTGGCGAACGAGCAAGCGTATCATTCAATCAGTGACTCCGCAACTTAATATGAAGTTACCCCCGGCTGGATAGAAGGACTATTTGCGCTGCGCGGGTGGCAAAAGCTGGATGTGTGATGCCGAAATTCGGACTATTTGGCCCGCCTTAGGAGATGTTTAAATCCAGCAGCGAACTGTTGAAGTGTTATTAATTATAGTTAGGTTAGGTTAGTTATTCGATCTACTTGAAAAATTAAGTTTTTTATCGTTTATCATTCAATTAATTTATATATTAAAATTAGTTAATTTATATACTCGAAGGAGTTTCCACATAATAAATTGTAATAGCAAATTGCAAAAAAAAGTGCATTCAATGTGGCTTCAGAACTAAGCCTACTCACATCTTAAAGGCCGGTAACGCATTTGTGACGCCTATGGTGTTGCAGATATAAATGGGCAGCACTGGTTGCTTTCCTTCAGGTGACACGCCTACTTGTTTGCCTCCCTGTCCCATAAAATTAAATCTGTTTTAATCACCATGAACAAAATCATAATATAAGTTTAGTTTAAGTATAATAAAATGTTGCATTAATTTATTAGGAGCAAGAATGTTGTTATTGACGTCAATAGCGTCATTTAAAATCCGACGTCAATTTAAAAATACCGATAAATTATTAATGTAGACCATATTAAAAAGAATAATTTGCAATAATCCCGTAGAATCTCTAAAACCAAGTTCAAAATGTTGCATTGTATTTTTGTATATTGGGAAGGTAATTATTTTTATTTTTGAGAATTTTTTATTAAAGCGATTAAGAATGATAGTTTAATTTATTTGTGATATATATTTTCAAATTTAAGATGAACGTGATTCTAAAAAGCCATCGAATATGCATCTCATTAAATTGAAGGATAAATCTCATGAGAAATATTCAATTTAAAACAAGTCTGCCATTAATAATGTATTTTATGCCTACGAGTCTGTTTGGTTATTTCTTACTCATGGTTATAACATGTTTGGATATTATAGAACCTTTTTTATATAAACCAAATAGCAAAATGATTTCTTCTTTATGGTCCTATGTCCCCGAGGTGGAGCAGAGGGTCTCCACAGTGCTTCTCCATTACGATCGGTCTTGAGCGACGCGCATCACTTCAGGCCACGTTAACCCGATGGATTTCATCTCTGCCGGCAGAGAAAATTACTTACCCTAAACATTTTTCTTTTGCCTCTCTATACCATAAACAAACTGGGGATCCTCCCAGGTTTTTAATAAGATAGCAAACCAAAAGAGCAAGCGTTTTGCCCAAAGAAAAGCAATGGACTCCGCCCATAGACATTGGAGTACCAGAGGCATTGTAGAAGTTTCAAAAATAATAAAACTGTATCGACGAACCAAAGGACGCATCGGCAATGTTCCCTTTCGGGGTCAAGGGTTCGACTCTCATGATAAATATTTGTATAGACTACAAGAATTTATTTCGTTTTATTTTATTTATAATATAGGGAAACCTTGTTTGAGACTGTGTAAATAGTTATTTTTTTATTTTTAAATGTTGACTATTTCCGTATTTCTTATTGGTCAGTGCTGACATATAATTAAGTGATGTGCAATCAATTGTTTTAATGTTTTCCATTTGTGCCTTTTTGTTGGCATAATAATTCGGTGGCCTCTAAGCATGAGAACAAACTATGAAGTAAATTTACTGGCTGATATCTACACACTGGCCATTTTAAAATAATCTCTCAAAACTAAAAAAACATATGATGATAAAAAAATTGATTTGTAAATTAAGGCCACAGCTCGGACGTGGTGTCTGACACTCTTTTTAAATAGTCATTTATTGCTTGTTATTTCGTCCACGCTAAAGTTTTTTTCTATATTTGTATAGGTAATCTAAATATTTGTGAGATAAAGAAATAACCCATTCCTTACATAGCCTTCCAACTTTCTATTGTTTCCAAAATTAACCGATTTACAAACAAACAAAAATTATTAAAATAGATTGTTGGTAGTTTGTGAATTATGGTATCAAGTTAATAAATTTGGGATAATGTAGTAAACTTGAAATTGAAGGTAACATTTTTTAATGTAGTAATTTTTATCTCTTCTGTTATCATCTATCGTTTCATCTAATTAATCCTATTTTTTTATGGGATATGAAGGCAAACGAGCAGGCGTGTCACCTGACGGAAAGCAATCAATGCCGCCCATAGACATCCGCAATGCCATAGGCAGTGCAGAAGCGTTGCCGGTCTTTAAGAAAGGTGTAGGCTTGTTTTTTGAAGGTTCCAATGTCGTATGGTTTCGGAAACACAGCTGGAGGTAGCTGGTTCCACAGGGTAGTGGTGCGTGGAAAGAAGTTTGTAGAAAAACGCACCATATTTACATACACCTGTCTATAGGAAGCAGGTTCAATTGCGTTTATATATATATAAAATAAAAATTATGAGAAAAGACACAGAAATGAAAGACCAAAATTATAACAAACACAAATAATAAAAAAATACAATCATAATAACATTAAAATATGCTTCCTTTACTCCAGTATGGATTATGAAATGGTTCACACTTGGCAATAAGCTGTGGCAAGCCACAGCGCTAATTTTCAGTGTAGCTTTTTTTCCAAGCGGTTATGAGCGGATATAACTTTATAATTTAAATGTATTATAAATATATTATGTATATATGTAATATTAATATAGTACGATAAGGAAATATATATATATAATATATAAGATATTAAGAAGTGCAGAAAAATGAAATAAAAAACATAAACCCATTGCTGTCACGAAGCAAAAAAAAAAGTATAATAAAATAAATTAATTACAATAATAAAAAGTCAAATAGATTCATTTTTTTATATAGGAGTAAAACCTTAAATTTTATTTTAAAACTATATGTTGATTTAAGACCATAAAGAAGTGGTGGCAGATTATTCCAACACTTTTCGGCTGAGTACTTAAAATTACATTTCTTTGCAGAAATACGTAGAGTCGTCGCTGGGATGGGTTGCCGAACGTGGCGAAGACTCGAGCTACGACTCGGAATGCGAGGACGATGGGGGCCATCGGACAGCGTCTCGCACCCCCTCCGACACCCTCGCGGCTGAATTCGCCGAGTATGTCACTCTTGCACCACCGCCGCAGCAACCTAATCAGGTATTTTCTACATTCTGATTTCAAAAACATTTTTATGAAATAAATAGACAAACAAACTAGTGGGTCACTTGATTGTAAGCAAGCACCGATTCTCAAGGACACCCGCTATATCAGAGGCACTGCAGATGCGTTGCCTTAGGTTTAGCATCTAAATAATAGAAGGAAAAGAATGATTTATTGAGAGAGAAAGAAAAAATAAAGAAAGGAAGGTGAATGAAAAACTCAGTAAAATGTACCCACTTGGTAGGCCAAGTGTAACATTAGTTTTACAAGTAACATTTTATTTGAGCAATTGCTTTTTTTTTAAAAAACAAATATATCAAATGCAGAAAGTTGATTCGATGGAATAATCGTAGCTAAACATATCGTTACATCAAATAAAGAAAAATTCGGACTAGAAAGATCCTTATATGTTTTAACTCATAAGGAACACTTAAAGACATGATATATTTACTTGGTACATTGCGTAGTACAAATTTTTAATACTCATCATACTTTGATGGCTAGTTACAATTTACCAGTGTACAAACTCTATGATTTATCCTCCAGTCTACGCACGCTGAAGTTACAACACTATTTCATTTAATATAATATTTTAGAGATAATAAATTTGTTATAAATTCCATAACACACAAGTCGCAGTAACCAGTACACTCTCTCGCTCGGTTGTCATGTTCTACTAATAGCTACAAGACTGCAGCCCTTGGATTCTGAATTTGATTTATGTATAATGCTTATGCCTCTTACGAATAAGATTAGCATTCGTAAAATATAAACATATACGTAATGTATGATTAATTTGTACACTTTAAATGAAGAGTAATAAAACAGCGTTACACTTTAAAGCGATATATAAAGCCATTAGACATATTATTCCTGAACAATGGGTAGCATATATCCTATATTGACAAGACAATAGAGTTTGTTCTAATCATTTGAGTCTATTTGTCTCTTTGGCCAACGAAGGGTTTTTAAATGTCAATCAATACCGCGCGTAGACATCCGCAACTCCATAGGCATTACTGATGCGTTATCGATCTTTGAGATATGAGTAGGCTTGTTTTAGAAGGTTTCATTGTCGTTTCGTTTTGGTATTACTATTGAAGTATGTTCCCTAGAACGGTGGTGCGTTGAAAGAGGTTTGAAGTTGATACTCAATTCGGCGGAATCATCTTTGTCTTTACTGAGGCAAAACATTCACTATCCCCATCCACTGAATGATTCTGCGTAACCAACACTTTCCTATGATTAACGTCTTTTCTTTTGCCCGCGATCATTCCCATCATGTATATCCACAACTTGTACTGCTCACGTTTTATTATATGTACTAAGCAAGCAACCATTCTTGTTTTAACTTTTCGAACTACTCTAAACATTTTCCGAAGTCTTCTTTAACCGCAGAACTTACATCTGAATATAAGGTTGAGCCAGATGTAGCAAAAACAGCGTTCTAACTTTTTTTTATGGGATAGGAAAGCAAATGAGCAAGCATGTCGCCTGATGGAAATTAAACAACGCCACTCATACACAACCGCGACACCGCATGAGTCGCAGAAGCGTTGCCGGCCTTTTATGTGGTATATGTAGGCTTGTTTTTTGAAGGTGCCAATGTCGTATCGGTTCGAAAAGGCCGTCGAAGGTAGCTAGCTGGTTCCACAGAGTGGTGGTGCGTGGAAAAAAGTTTCGAGAGAAGCGCACCGTAGTAGATCGCCACTGGTCCAGATGGTGGGGATGAACTTTTCTTCACTTACTTTGTGTTTATCACCAATATATATCAGCTTTTGATAGAAACAGGCTATTCAAGTTAGTAATTTATTAATTACTTATTAGCAAGCCAAAAGATAACCCATCTACAAATTATGTCATACTCTCTATCGTATTTCTAACATACCAGTGACCTCCCACGCACGTAACCAGTGACTACATGACGTAAGTTATATAATATAAACGTGCGTCAACGTGTCGACGAGAGTAAATAACAAATCCGTCAAATGTCAATCAGCCTTTAAGCAATAAAATAAATTAATTTATATTTAAATAATTTACTGTAAATAAAATTACGTTTAATCTGAGAGCCTACATACATATCGTCACGCCTGTCTCCCGTAGGGGTAGGCAGAGACCACAGATCTCCACCTGCTACGATCTCGGCATACTTCCCTTGTTTTCTCCACATTCATTATTCTCCTCATGCATCTGAGAGCCTGTATATTTTTTTTACATAGTTTTAACAACTATGTACACAAATGTACAATCTTTAATTGGTTCGGAGTTTATATTTCAACAGGATAATGATCCTAACCACACGTCAAGACTATGCAAGAACATTTTACATGGAAAAGAACAACAAAATGTATTGAAACTCATGGAATAGACTCCGCAGTCCCCAAACTGAAGCCCAAAGAACTATTGAGGGATCAGCTGGATAGAAAAGTGCGTTGTTGTTGTTCCACATCTCAGGAAGACTTGTGGAGAAAACTGCAAAACGAATGGCAGATGATAACCAAGACAAAATTAGAATAATTAGTAGGTAGCTGCCCAATTTTTGTGAGGCCGTCATTAAAAACAAAGGTGGAAATATATAGATGAGTCAAATATATATATGTGTGTGTATGTATATATATATATATATATATATATATATATATATATATATATATATATATATATATATATATATGTGTGTGTGTGTGCTATTTCCTCAAATTACCTTTTTCTATAGACTATCTATCTAGAATAATTAGATATTGCGGCCGATGAATCTTCAAAGATTTCTTATTTCATCAACCAACCCAATAGTATCCTAGTATTTGATTAAATTAGAGAGGTCCCCCAATATCCTCATATCATTTACAACTATGTTTATCATAACTGATATTTAATAGCTTTAGGTTATACACAGGTTATGCACAAAACTAATAAAATAATATTTTCAATTTCAGGCAAAGATCGATTTCGCGGTGAAATTAGGCTACTCGGAGCGGCTCGCTAGAACCGCATTGCAACGCCTTGGACCGGACCCTCCACGAAATGAACTACTTGCAGAATTGATCAAGTTGGCGGCCAAACAACCTCATCCCTTACATTCTTCACCACTTCCACAGGAGATTGATCCGCCCCCCGACCGTGCTCCACTAAGGCACATCGTCATCGACGGTAGCAATGTTGCCATGAGGTACGATCTCACGCTAATTTCACACTAACCATTAGTTATAAAGATATTCGGGTTGAGACTGCAGAGTTAATTTCATGTACTAATCAAACGTTAAAAATGATTTAGTAGACAGCAAATTTATGGGTCATTTAAACAGTACTGTAAAAAACCGTATACTTGTAAGATTTTTTTCTTAAACTACGAATAGAACTAAACCTATATCAAGTAGAATATTTCAGTAAATTAATCGCAATAAAAAGCAAGGCTATTCATTCATTCATTTGAATTAATGACTTTTAATAGTGCCAAAATAGCACGAATGATTTCGCCAATGTCACGTAGAAGGAAGAAGAGACGAAGGAGGTTAATCAGTGCAGTTGAGATAAGGAAGGAATAGAATGCCCAGGACACTTATGAGATTGTAAAGCAAGGCTAAATTTTATATTTATGTAATGGAACCCATTCATCGTCTTCAGCTCAGTCAGTGAAAGTCTGTTACTGACAACGCATGCCACCTAACTAGTTGGTATCGCGACCGCTCTGCATAGATCGTCATTCTGTCTCCATAGACTAGAATTCTAGAGGGCTAAATAAAATCTTATAGTTGAAATAGACTATATTATGCGACAAGTCATATACTTTTAGATTTACCACCAATGGCACTTTTTATAACTTGTTTCCCAACTGTTGTATATCACAAAAGAAATTTGTGTCACATCGCGTCATGGTTACGTAACCATTAGTTACACAATACCATAGAATGTTCGAGTCACTAAAGTAGAAATATTACTGAAATTATTAAAAATTTTATTTGTGTACAGTGCGATAAAAGAATGTGATAATATTTTTGTATAATTCAGCATGGGCTAATATTTGCCAAATAAATAGAAAAAAAATTATAATATACAATATATATAATAATTTGTTTTTAATAAAGTAAATATTCATTTGATATTTTTATAAATTTAATAACATATAATCTTTTGCTTTCAGTCATGGCAATAAAGAAGTGTTCTCATGCAGAGGTATAGAAATATGCGTCGACTGGTTTCGCGCGCGTGGTCACAAGGAAATCACAGTATTTGTTCCCAAATGGCGGAAAGAGGCCTCGAGGCCCGACAATCCAGTAGCCGATCGTGACGCACTAGAGCGACTTGAACGCGAACGAACGCTCGTTTACACGCCCAGCCGTTTACTCGGCGGCAAACGCCTCATCTGCTACGACGACAGATACATACTGCGACTTGCGGCGGAAACAGACGGCATCGTCGTTTCAAACGACAACTACAGGGACCTCGCAGCTGAAAGTCCCGATTTCCGGAAAGTTGTCGAGGAACGTTTACTTATGTTCTCGTTCGTAAACGATCGGTTTATGCCGCCAGACGACCCACTAGGCCGATCGGGCCCCACTCTCGACGCTTTTCTTCGCGCACCCCCTTCCCGATCCGACCCGCCACCCGCTTGTCCCTACGGAAGGAAATGCACATACGGCAACAAATGTAAGTTCCATCATCCGGAACGCGCCGGTCGCCCGCACAAATTGGTCGCTGAAAAATTATCGGAACGAGCAGCTAGAGCACTACGAGCGCGCGATTTACACACGCTAAGTTTGCCGCCGGGCGGGAGGCCCGTAGACAAACGCCCGTTGGCGCGGGCGCATTCAGCTACTCCGCGCTTAACCGATGCTACACTAGCGACCCATTTCGACCGCGCTCAAGTTCAATTACCTGGTCCTTCACAACAGCCTCCAGTAGACACCAACCCACATAGGAAACTAGCTCGCCAGCTAACTCTTAATCCGAATTGTGACCCTAGATTGCACACTACCGCAGCTCGGGTATCTTCGGCTCCAGTCGGGGCAGCTGCGGCTGTAGGCAACGTACGGATGAATCTTTCGCCATGCGCTTCGGAAGGCGCCTTACAACAGTGGGAAGCGAGACGTCGTATGCACTTCCATTTAGCAGGCATCTTCCCCGAAGCGCAAGTGGCAGAAGCCATGGCTGCTCACCCCGAGGAAACGGACGCACAAAAAATGTGTGCAATTATTTTAGATCGGTACCGGCCCAGCGAAGCACCGCCACCGCCACGTCTGTCCCCGCTTTAATTTCACCTTTACACGATTCGATACTTACATACGTACATATATTCACGCCCGTTTCCCATAGGGGTAGGCATAGACAACAGATCTCCATCTGCTACGGTCTCTGCATACTTTCCTTGCATCCTCCACACTTATCACTCTCCTCATGCAAGCCGGTAAGGGTATTCTTGACCTGGCTTTTCCTAAAAACTTCGGCAATTTGGTCAAGGTATGTCTACCCCTACCGACCCTCGTATTCACATCCGCAAAGTAAATTTCTTTTGCCAGTCGTATTTCATTCATCTTCATTCATTATTCATGTGCCCAAACCATACCCAACATACGCGATTCGATGCTTGAATTTATACTCAATTTCTTTTGGAAATTGAGATTTTATATTCACTCTATCAATATTCCTTATATGGCGGTTAAACGATGCATTGGAAGAACATTGAAAGTTAAGAGATACTTAATATTTATATGGGTAAAATGTTTTTCAACTTCAATTTTATTGGTGAATGGGAGATAATTTAAAATGTATCATACCATCACACAAAGAGGATCAATAAGGATGTTGACTAATTTTGGAGTGTTTAAAACGATGTACAATATACCTAAAACTATTACTTTAATATTTATATATTTTAAATTATTTATTTATTTATATATTCACGCCTATCCCCCGCAGGGGTCGGCAGAGACCACAGAGCTCCATCCGCTGCCATTCATCGCAGCGAAACGGCTCGTCATTGGTCGCTTTTCGCCCTCGTGAGAATCAGGACGTGACGGGTGGCGAACCACGTCGCCGTCATGTTTGACAAATTAGGTATATTAAATTCGTCTTAGTGAATTCCACGAGCTGCAAGGGAGGATGGAGGTCAGCCCCAGCAGAGCCCTGCATGCTGAGGTAAGGCACCATAGTCCCCGGGGGAGCCCGACCCCGGGACGATCGGCACGCTTGCGACTAGGCTTGCCCCTAGCCACGCATCCATTGGCACGGCAGACCGTGGATTGGCGGAGAGGAAGGGAAAGGATAGAGATGAAAGGAAAGGGCAGGAAAGGAAATGCGGATTATTCCGAGTCTGGTAACCCCCCCAGGATTACCAGACTCGGAATAAACATTTATAAATCCATATAAATATTTATTCCGATGCGGGAATCGAACCCGCGACCATTGACTCCGCGGGCGGAGGGCCCCGGCACTGAGCCAATCGGTCGGTATATTTTAAATTTCGCTTCAAAATGCCAATACTGGTCACGTGGTTTGTGAACAAGTGACGTAATGCAATTGAGTATGTTGCCGTCAAGTGACTTGAAAGATATGATCACATTTTGTTTTGAACACATTGAGGAATCCAAACCATGTTTCGCAGTCAAATTATATTTATATTTGAATACAGTCAACATCCCTATTTCATATTGAAGCAAATATCTTTGATTTAATAATGTTTACCGCTTGGAGTAAGCGTTTAATGTATATTCTGAGTTATTGTTATGTCATACGCTTCTGAGAAGTGTATGACGCTATTTACAGTTTAACTTTAGGTAAATTTTATGGATGTATAAATTCATATTGACCATTCTCTTTATACAATTAATATATAGTTTATGTAAAGTTGTTATTTTGACACACTAGATATATCATATATACAATTTATATATAGTTTGTATAATATTACTAGTTTAACACACACTAGATGATTGGGGCATTAGATACGCAGCTCCATATGTTTTTTATACCTTATAACAAAGTGTGTTTCTTGTGCTAATACTTATTTTATGTAACAGTGTTTCTCGTCAAGTTTCTGAGACAACTTTCAAAGACTTTGAGTCATTTTAAAATTATTTTGCAATATTGTTTGATTTAACCTTATTATATTTCAACCAAGCAATATAATAATTCAGTGTATACAATTTAAAACTATTTAAGAAAAGTATTTCATACAAAAGATGGCTTTGCAATACATATTTCATTGGTATTTTTTACTTTTTAATAGTTTAATAATTGATTAAAAAATATATTCTGCATTTGGATAACATCAAATACTTCAATGAAATAATTTAGCCTATTACAAGAAATACTAACCTAATTATATTTATGACAGAATTTTGTTTCACAAAATTAATTGTATAAAATTCATCTACTTTGCCTTACTGACACTACCAATTAATTTATTGATCAGTAGCTGTTAACGATAACATCATCTGTATGCGATTAAAAACCTTTGTTCAGAAATTGTTAGAAAATTATTATATGTAATAGGAGTTATTTGTGACTTTGTGTGCAAGTAAAAAAAAAATGTTCGTTTGGCTAAACATGTCCACACAACTATTTTTTTTAAACAGACAACATTTCTCATAACCTCATTTTATATTTTAGTCCATTTAGCTGTAAGATTTCCTTATTTTCAATTACTTTGATATATATATATATATATATTTGATGACTTTAACTTTATTGATTTATTTAACTTGTTACATAATCAGCTTTGTTTTCTTAAAAACATTTTACATTCGTTTTACCTTCTTTAAAAAATTACCTTAATACTTTAATAAATATTAATATAAAATTTAAAATCGTTAAATATATTTCGATTTTTTAATTATTTTGTCATTGTGTAGTTAATCATCTTTTCATGTTCTTTTTCTTCCAAATTATGCTAGAAAAGCTATAACTTTCTATCATCATCATCAAGGCATTAAAGCCGCGTGGCCTTAGTCTGGTTTAGCAAATTTTTCCAGTCAGATCTAAGTTTCGCTTTTTCTCTGTAGCTTCTCACACCAATTGCCTTTAAGTCGCCCTCGACTTCATCTAGCCATTTCAGCTTAGGCCTTCCGCGGCTTCTACCACCATCTAATTTGCCGTCTAGCAGGTGTTTGGGTATTCTAGCCTTGTTCATCCGTATTACATGTCGTGTTTTGATGACGTTCGGCTCATCATTATGACAACCCATTACAAATAACATACGTTGCTCAAGCTGGGGAGCAAGAAAATCAATATTGAATGTCTATTATGTCAAGCAATAATTCAAAAAGTAAGATCAAGTATATGTTTATGTAGTTCTATAAACATAGCATACTTTTTAATTTATAAAAAGTAGATTACAGCAATTTGTTGATACGTTTATTAACAATTATTAAATCTTTGTGATGGTATAAATCATTATTGGTACTATGTACCAAACTGTTTATTGTCAGATAGTTAACATATTTTAGTTAATATATAAATTAGGTAATATCTTTCCTACACTTTGGCGGTAATCATTTTGTTAACATATCCTAAAGTGTAGGCAACATCTAAAGTGCACTATATGGTCATGGCCTAGTAGATAAGTGTTAACAATTATTATATTATAATAATATAAGTGGTCATTTCTATTTAGTATATTTTAGGTGAAATTAAGGCCAGATATATCATGGATTTATAGTCATTATTATTATTATTATTGTGAACACTATTTTGTTGTTTGATTTATATTGAATTGAACTGTTAAAAAACCTTAAATGCAATGCATCAAATGGAACGTAAGATAAATGTTATCTACTCACTTACAGTGCTCCATAAATATTCTATATTGTGATGAATGTTTATGGAATGAATTAGACTAATTTTTAGTTTTATAGTCTTCATTGTGGTACATGGCTTGTAATATAAATTCAAAATATCATCATAGGGTGCTTGTATATGATACATTCTGCAATGCCTATGGCTGGCATTGATTGCTTTCCATCAGGTGGTAAAGGCATATCACATTTGCCTTCTTATTCCATAAAAAAATTACTTGGATGGCAGCCCACAATGAACTGATCATTGCCGTGCAGTTACATAGCACTTACACTCGAGATATGGATGTGTGTCTATATTGTGCGTACACTACAAGCATATTATTTTTACTTAAAAATACTTTAAGGAGTATGTTTTTGCACCATTCTAACCAAAAAGTTGCTAGTTTTTATAGTAAAATACCATACCATGTAAATAGATATAAAGGTTTTTAACTTTTATAGCTTCAAATATTTTAACATTAAAGCAAAACCAGTTTCCAGCCATGAACCTCATTGAAATTTAGTACTCAAATAGTGTTGCAAGATGTTCTAACATTAGCTGATTTATGTATGTTGCAACATTTTTTTGAGTACTTATATTGTAATATTCCAAAAAGGAATGTCTAACATATATATCATGTCTTTTTTGACATTATACTTTAGGAAATAAATCTAAATAAAACTGAATTCTTTTATTTTAAATATTTAATCTTTCCCTTTTTTTAAATGCACTCTGTTAGGATTATTACATATCTTCTTAACCACCATTTTCATATATGTTTTGTTGTCATTTATTTTTAAATCATTTTTATTGGAGAATTCTATGAAATCTTGCCCACTAAATTCTTTATTCACTTTAGATACTGTAACTGTTGAGGTAGGTGTAAATATCCTTTTCCTTTTATTAGATCTATACAGATATGGACAGGACAATGGTTTTATTTCAATTTTTTCATCTTTTTCAACCTTATCATTATTGTTGATAACTATTGCTTCTTTTTCTATTTTTTTATCCTTTTCAGTTTCACATAAAGTTTTAGATTTATGAATTTTTGATATTTCATTGATTTTTGTTACTAGTTCATTTAAACAATCTATTTTTACACCCAAACAGCTTGTCGGTATTCCAAAATTTGTTGCACTAATATTTCTTAAGCCTTCTAAGCATACAACTGGCACTTCTTTTGTGCAACAAATATTTATTAATGGGTGTGCAATGACTTGTGGATTTATTGTGGCTTCTAAAATGATTGCGGAACAACAATTATTTTGTACTGCACTCTGACATTCTGATAATCCCAGTAAAAGACCTTCTACTTTTCTGAAAATATTTTTATTTATTTAAAAGATAAGCTTAAAATGAGAAATATAATATATAAATAGTAACACTACATTAGTTGCCGATTTGCAACTAGTCGGCATCTGCTTGCAAGTTCTTCAATACATTCAAACGCCCTAAGGTCAATAATGCAACTCCTAACAAAAATATGTAAGTTTTTAACTTTATTAAAAAAAAGACACCAATAAACAAGTAAGTATGAGTCTAAAATCTTAATGAAATTTATTTAGGCGCATTAGTTTTGTCGCCTAAAATGCTTATAGTATACCCTGCTATAAAAAACAAAATGACAAAGGGATGGCTGAAAAAATATCCAAAGATTGCAGCTAGCTGTAAATAATTATGTAGCAGTTGTGACACGCAAACTTAGGTGCTTGTGTATTGCTTACATAGTCAAGTCAATATCAAAATTTTATGTTCAACACTGAACTACAATAAGCAGTTAATTGATAATGATTCACTAAAAATACATTTCTGAGGAATGCATTTTTCCACAAAAAAAATGTTTGATTGACATGATCTTAATAGGTATCACTGACAACAACACATTGTAATTAGTGTCACTGCTTGGATTATAATTTTTGCAATATGTTTTCAATTATAGTTATAAGAAAAAATCTTACTGTATTGGAGGTGGTTTAGGTCTTTCGTTTTTAGGAATTTCCTTTAAGACATTCCAGTGAGGTTTTTTAAATTTTGGGATGTCTACTCGGTGATTTTTAAGTATTAATTCCAAATCTTTTCCTTCCTCTTCCGAAATAATAGGCCTACAATTCACCACATACACGGAATATTCAATATTATTTTCAACTCATTAAATATAGGTTCTATTTTCTTTAAATATTAGTTTTCAATCATTTAAACTCAAACCTTACCAAAAAACTGGATCTGGTCTGCATATCACATTTTTGATAGTTTTCTTAATTTTACCTTTGCTAATGTTTTTTCTCTTTTTAAGAGTGTTTGCTTCCATTGTATGAATGATTTAATTAAATAATTAACCTTATTACAAAACAAAATATATTCGACTCTTAATTCTGCAGATAAATAACCACTATTAACTTAAATACACGTATAATACATTAGTAGTCCTATAAAAACACCACGAATTTACTCATAGAGAAATACATTTGAGATTAACAATAATTTATTGGGAAATAAAGATATATAACCGTACTATTTATTATTTATATAGATGTTGAAAAATAAATAAAAGAACAGGTGAAATTAATACTGTGTTCTATGACAGACTATTCACTAGTATGACCATACTCAAATTAAAATTTTGCTAGATAAATAAAAATAATTGTTAGTTTGTTTTTCTAGCCCTTCTTTCCAGTTCTTGAATATGCGTGTCATGTCTCAGAATTGTTACATTATACTATAATGTAACAATTCTGTATAATTTATACGTGGCCAAGACCAAGTTGTTTATCTGTTTAGTAGTAATCTATTTTTTCCCAGAGATTCCATCCATTTCTTGCCCCTACATAAAAACGGCCTCTACTTTGCCTAGAAATATTGAGGAAGCTGAGAACTGTAATCTGTATTATTATCATGTATACCATATGCTGTTTGCCCATAGTTACAATGATTATATAGTTTATAGGTGGGTTTACATCTACAGAGATAGAAGACTCACCGGCAACACTACTGTCTGTCACCGGGTTGTCATTTTAGCTTAGATAAAGCTTAAATTGTTTTAGAATATCTATAGATACATGCATTGTCTTACGAGACACATGACACGTACAAAAATATATGCAAATAATAGAATTAATTATCTTTTATTTTATAAAATTTAGTTCCAGCCGGGATTTGAACCCAAGACATCAGAAATCATGTACTCTACCGCTGAGCCAAGCAGTCGCAATAGATAGAGGGAGAGACAAAATGTCCAGTCGTATACTGTTGCAAGCTGTTAATGTAACAATAGCTCTATTGATTAGGATTGTGCTTGCGATTTAAGGTCCTAGGTTCGATTTTACCACTGGACTCTTAATGAGAACCGTAATTTCTTGACACATATGTTATTACCTTAATTGGAATGGTTACTTAGGGTTTTCGTAGTATTTAAAATATTGTTGTATTTTTTTAAAGAAAAAAATTGTTTTAATATAATATATATTTATAAATTTCTCGGAGTTTTTGAAAATTATTCGTCTTACTGGACCGAGAAAAACTGATAAAATCCAGCAGGTTACAAGATATATAATTACTGTAATTAACAGGAACACAAGAGATAGTGAGTTGTTTTAGTTAATTTGATTGTTAAAAACCGGCGCAAGATGGTTCGAAATGAACAATAGAAATAAATATGCTTGGAAACTTACTAAGAAATGTCTGCAAAAAAGGACGCATTTTTTGTCAATGCAGGGGTCTTTGGCGAATAGTATACATACATAGACCGTATTGTTCCGACAAAGTCGGGGCGGGGGACGTAATAATAACTGCAGTAAGGGTGCGTAATGAAACTTTTACCTGAGACGATGCAATGAAGTTTAAGGGGTCTCATTCAAACGGTGTAAGCCCGGGTGTTATGATCTAATATGTCTTCAAAAGGAAATATTCAAAAGTGGTTGATAGCAGAGTGGAGCAGCGTCCGTGGTGTAGTGAACTCCAGGTCACTAGTGAAGATGGAACACGAGGTGTCGAAATTAGAAAATTCAATGGACTCTGATAACGCTGAAGCAAGAAACACTAGAGACATCACTTCACGTAAGTAACTGCAACAAAAATTTCTATAACTGTAAAAATTGCATCAGCATAGACACATATTTATTTATTTCATATTGTCTTATATGAATCTGGTTCTTAATATTTTCATGAATCTCTTCAGTTAAAATCTCCTTGTTACCCACACATAATCCACAAATATATTCAGTTATAATCAATAATTATATAAATAAGATAAAATATGTCCATGCGTAAAAAATTTTAATTCTAAAATAAAAATTCTATTATTTTATTTTGATATATCAACGAGAGCCAATTTCACAAAACACTCGAGGCATATTGCTAATTTTATATTGTTTGGAAGTATTTGAAAATTATATATTGTTCGTAAATATATTTATTTATTTTATATATAAAAGATGTTACATAAGAATAACAAATTTAAGCATAATACATTTTATTACTAATGGATGAAATTTAATAGCAATAATGCAAGATGCATTCGTGTCCCCGTGAAATCAACCTAACGGTTATAATACGATTATAACGGTTATATACCTATTCATACGACCTTCCTTAAATTTCTACCTTCCTCAAATAACATCGGAAGATAATAAATAACTAGGGGACAACCCGCTTCTATGGATTCCCGCTTAAATTTAATGTCACACATATATTGTCATAATTTCATACATTAAGACTGCAAAATAATATTGTGCTTCTCCTATATAAGAATGTTTGTGTGTTTGTCCCCTATATGTTTCTAAACTATTCATTTGTTTGAGATGAAAATTTGTTTACTTTTTTTGCTCGAGATTTAGGCTATTGACGAAACTAGCAACCACTTTCAGAGTCAATGATTTGATGAATCGCCCATAGGGGTAATATACATATTAGTATTTATTCCGACTAATCCGTCTTGGACCGATCGTAGTGCGTTAATGTCCCTTCCTCCGGAAATGGGAAAGCTTTGTGCCCAACAGTGGGACATGAAAGACAATAGCTGTAGAGAAATTCAAGACAATATTGACGTTTTGAATTTTCAACCTGTGCTATGACAGATGAGCGAAGTTTAGCGCAGCGTCAGAAAACAGGCAAAGTGAACAAAAATATAGAAGATGAGGGAACAAGCGCCCAAAAGGAAGATCTAGATTTCTCTTCCAGTGCCTCATCCTGGGAGCCTAGCGATGAGGATTCCTCCGAGGATTCTGAGGTAAATCGTAAATTATATTTTTAGAAACTATTTTTGAAATTTTATTTTTTTATTTAGTAAATACTAATAAAGTATCCAATCAATACAGACGTTAAATTCTACTATTGTATATTGGCCTTCCTCACAAATGATTCCCCACTTATGATAGATGCAGTGGGGATCGCGAATTGGTTATAATTCGTCAGGTATACGCTGTTATTCGTCCACTAGTAATTGCTTCCGTAATCGCATCGTACATCACCAAAGGAAAGAAATGGGGTGGTATTATTTTATGTCGTTAACTACAGAGGAAATAAAACGCATTACTCATTGAAATTTAAAGCAATGTATAAGGAACAGACACATCAAAAAATTTCTTATTTTAATTATTTCCTTTAATGCGTTAAACCAATTTCGATGTTGTTTTTGAGATAATCACAAATGTTTGTCAATGAATGTTTGCATAAATCTGAGTCCAAGTTTGATTTAAAAAAAAAAAAAAAATATAATATATATATATATATATATATATATATATATATATATATATATATATATATATATATATATATATATATCGCTGGTTTTCGCTACTCATTTCCCTACTAGATATATTAGTAATAAATTAGACAGTAGACTCCAATAAGTACTTATAAGTTTCACACCATTGTTGTTAATCGAAGCTAAATGAATCAATTCAACTTTTCATATTTTAATATTATATATGAGATAAAGCAAGTCATTATGAACTACCTGAGCTCGAAATCTTTTAAGCTCGTTCACCAAAAAACGTACGGTTAATTATTCTAGGAAACATTCATATCTATTTTGTATTCGCAGGTAGATGAGAGTAAAACAAAGGTACATCAGAGTATAAAACAATATTGCAATAGGAAAAACAAAAAAGGACCCACACCACTACACAGACCTAATGCTGTAATACCAAATATACTACAAGAAAGAAACTCAAATAACATAAGAAATGGTAACAGGCGACACAGATTTATAGAACAGATCCATAAGAATAACCGTATTAAGAAATCTTTACCTGATTCAACTAGAAAAAGTACACCGCCTACTGAAGATTTAAGATCTGAGCGCGTCGAGAATTTGAATGTTAATGTTAAAGATATAATAGATATTAAGAATAGCTTTCGAGAACTATTTCAAATACTTAATGAGCTGAAACCGCAGCGGGAAAAGCACCAGATCGACTTACCAACAATTAAACGAGTTTCGACAATCAATCATACTGTAATTGATGCATCCGACGGTGAAGAAGACAGTGGAAGAAGCCAAAGTGAAGAGTCAAATCGTTCCGATGACAATGTACTTATTACTAACAAATACGATAAGGCACTTGTCCGCCAAAAAAGTGGTGATAAAGTAGATGAATGGGTAAACTTAAAATTTCTTTCTCTTGACTTGGATTACGTGATTGATTTTTAAATTATATCTTATATTAAAATATAAGCTAATATAATAATTATTAAAATAAGCCTTATGATCGTTTTCAGATACCTATAGGAAGCGGGAAAACATTAATACACAAAGACAAATATAGAAAAATAAACTGGAGATCGTATACAATTGCAACGCGATCGTTACTACTGGCCACTTTTCCGAGAAGGTTTGTCTTACTTACACCTAAATAAATATTATATAGTTACGTAGGTTGAACATTAAAACTTCCAAAGCTTTTAGTCAGTTTTTTATTTTCGCGGAAGATGAAAATAAATGTTTTTTTAAGAATTTATTTTGGGCATTCTTACAAGAATTTGACTCGATATCAAAAATACGGCATATGCGTGTAAAAATGTGTACCTTCAAAAAAGATTATAATTTTAGAATCCTTGCTACACACTCGCTGACAGGAAAACGGTCGCCGGCCTTCCAAGACAAGCCAGCAAAAATGTGCCTCGACCCTAAAATTGTTTCCGATGTAATAATAGAAATTACTTCGCGGTTTAAAGTCAAAGAGAATTTAGTCAGGTATGTATATATGAGACTTTTCTAAAATCAATTGAATGTCTAAATATAAATAAGTTTTTTTATGTGAAAGCCACATCTAAATGTGTTTCTATTATGAAATTGTGTGTAAACACAATTTCATAATAAAAACCGAATTTTGGTTTCGTGTTTTCCTCAGCCGGATTTATTTTATTTAGCTCTCGTGGGAACGGACGTCCCTCGGGTGGATATGCATGGAGGGCAAACTTGTATGTAAGTGGGAGTGTGGTTCATTGTCGGCTCGGTCGAACATCTATCGCGCCAACCGGGCCACGTACTCCCGGATTCGCCAGTCTAATCGAAAGACCTATCCGACAGTAGACAGCTAAAATCTATTTGCAGGAATTAAGTCGAGTAATTGTATTTCCTATCTATGACTATCATTCGATTTTCAGTTATGACTAAACAATCTAGTTCAATTAAAAAAAGCACTAAATCTTAATTTTTTATATCAATAGGAGTATAATCACTACAAAATGTGCAGATGAATCTAAAATGCTTAAAATGAAATTAAAACAGAGAAGCAAGCACGTTAAAGATGAAGAAAACACGGAAGAACAGTCTCCTGAAAAAAATAACACAATGTAATTGTTTTATCTATATTATATGTACCTAATATGATGGCCAAAGTAATATTTAATCTGTACAATTGTTAAATAACAATAAACAAAAAAATTAATTTATTCGTTTGTTTTATTTATTCATTGTCTACGTTAACGGTCTTTCAAAATAAGATTCTTATATTATATATCAAAAAACGCATTGGCAAGTACCTATATAGTAAAGTACTAAACTAATTGGACTGGACTAACATAACGTGAACCATTTTAGGTAACACATACAATATGGATTTTATTTGTAATCTTTAGCAATATATTTACAACAAAATATATAAATTTTCTAAATTTAATTACATATTAACTTTTTATTATTATATTAAATTGTTACTATCTACCCAAGTTTGTTTACTGTCATTTGTATCAACTCTAAAATTGACTGTAAGTACTCTTCGGGTAAGCCCTCCTTTTGTATATTTTATGTGTTTCTATAATGCGTTTACATTTCTAGATTTCTTGTTGCATTATTCCATTAATAATGATTTTTTTTTAATGAATAGAAATTATAATTAAATATAAAATACGTGTGAGCCCATTAAACCTTATTGGTTTTTGCCCAACCTAATGTAATAGGAGTGACTAAGGCTCACCGACTTCGTTGGCTGGGCCCATTGAGAGGATGGGGGAGGATCGCGCAGTCAAGAGAGCGTATGTGGGTCACCCAAGTGGACAACGTCCTGTGGGGCGCCCCAGGTACCGCTGGAGAGACATAATCGAAGATGACTTGCGCAACCTTCAAGTCTGTTCAGATCTGTTCGGAGGCCAAGATCCATTTTGGGTCGCTGCGCCAACAAAGTTAGTTAGTCCAGATCCCTCTTAATTCGACTTAATACTTTAATCTACAGAGCTACAGACAAGTTTTTGTTAATGGTAAGGGTACCTACTAAGCATCAGTTTATGCATTGTAAATTTATACTTGCGATCTCTCGTGACGACGGATTGTCGAAGAATGATGAATTAGTATTATTAAATTATATTCCGTAATGTTCTGTTCTATATGATACTAAAGTTAGAAATAAATGAAAGATCCACTATAAATTAATTTACTGTATTAAAAACATAATCAAATATCTAATTGCCCTGTTGGAATATACCCAGCGGAGAGAGCACGATGTCAGTGTTGGTGCTAGCGTTGATAGCTCGCATGAGCATCATGTCGTCGGGGGTGAACCTCCATCCACTTAGTTCCCCGAGGCTCCGCAGATTTGGACAACACTCGATGAGCAACTCCACTGTTCCAACTGTCAGCCGCGGCGCGCGAGGGAACCAAATTGCTTCTAAATGCTCGAACTTGTAGCGTCGCAACATGCTGTAAGTAAAGAGTGATTTAAAAAGTCAAAATGTTATAATTAATATAATTGGAAATAGCATTACGTTATTTATTATGTTTATGAGTATCAATTCATGCCTGAATTAAAAGTAAATCATCTAAGACAGGAGTTCCCAACCCCTGGGCGCAAAAAGTACCGGGTCGATATTATTTTAAATTTTTTTACTGTTGAGTATTTCTTTCGAGATTGTACGATATTTGTTGAACGAGAGAGTAACGCGAGCTGAGTGGCAGTAGCGTTGTAGACTTGATGGAAAGGTATGTAAATTAAAACAATAAAATATAAACAATCAAAGCCCTCTTTCAGGGGTTCGTGGTAATATTGTCAAACGTTGAACGATCCTCGACGATAAAAAGTTAGAGACCATTAATTTAGGAGATAAGCACTAAAATTTTCAGTCAAATTGAAGTACCTATCACGTTTGTCCAAGGCTGATTGGATAGCCAGATTCAGAATAAAAACCTGTTAACCATACATTATTTGAATTCTTATACCGATTCGGAATTTCTCATCACTGCTATCGAAAGCGATAGTTTCGCCACTGAATCAATTATGCCACAAAATGTTTTTCGTATATTACAGTATTTTCTTTTACCTAAAGCTAATTAGTACATATCGTTTGTGGACAGACTTGTAGCGAACTTTGCGTTCTAGTGTCCTGTAGCTTTCTAGAATTTTATGTCAAGGTATGTATTTATATCAAGGCTTAGTTTATCGTATTTAATTAAAGTATTGTCTACCAGTATAGAAACTTTTGTTTTTGATAAAAAAACCTCGTTTGGTAAAATAAAATAAAAAAATTGCTTAACATTATAGTCTCACAATAAGATTCCCTGTATCACGGATACCTACTATACAAATTACTTGAAACTCAGAAGGCCGTACAAATATTTATCGAAACCCTGCCTCAAGGCTCTAAAGAAAGGGAATTATTTATGTTTTCAGAGTATATAGCACATCAAAGATATCTTGCAAAAAGCTAATAACGACCTAGAAGTAGGCTAGAATTATAAAATCTTGTTTACAAAAGTGCCGCAGCAGATACTTTTCTATTGTAAGTTTATTTTTATATTTAAATAACATTCACACTTTTATAAAATTAATGCAGTAATTATATTTTCACACAACTTTATAATTATTAATTTTCTTTTTAAATCAATTATAAAAGTTGACAGCTGGATAATGAAGACCATTACAAATGCTGTGTAACCGTAGTCCTCTACATTGGGAAGCGATTTGTGGATCGGATTGCGGATGGATTGGTTTTTTACTCGCCACTAAATAACACAGTGGATAGGTTCCACTGTGATATTTACACCCATAGTCACCTCAGATAACTTCCATGGAAGAAATGGGGTGGTTCGAATTCATGCCAGTGATGGTCAAGTTCTTTTTATTTATCTCTTTTAAAAATACAGTTTAAATGAACGTATAGCGTAAATATTTTTGTAAATTATTTAATTCAATATTCATGACAAGTGTGACATATGAAGACGTGAGAAGTGGACGAGGCACTGGGTGTACAATGTTGCCACACTAAAAACAATGTGGTGTGTACAGACGCCACACATTCCTAATATAATTTAATGGAAACTATGTTTCAAGTAATCTGAACTTAAAATTGATATGGTTTTCTGTATTAAAAAAGGAATATAAATACTAACCGTGATATGTCATTGTCATCCAATTGAATCTCATCACCGATGATTAACTTTTTAAGTCTAGGACTGGATGTCATTAGATACTTTAAACACGTCGTTGATAAATGCCCTTGAATTATTTCTATATGCGCCAATTTATTGAACGGCACATCTTCTTCATGTGTAGCTGTCTGAATTTGATAGAACTCTATGGTCTCCAAGTTTGGACATGTCTCTGCTATCCTAGTAAAATTGAAGGAACCTAATGACGCCGATAGCATAAGC
Organism: Baronia brevicornis; assembly: GCA_031353405.1. NCBI lineage: Eukaryota > Metazoa > Arthropoda > Insecta > Lepidoptera > Papilionidae > Baronia > Baronia brevicornis. The sequence continues at coordinate 77,828 of JASFAT010001570.1, forward strand.
GTCACTATCTTATACCCAATTTTATCCAAAAGCTGATGAAGTTCGTGGCATTGGAATTTATTTAACTTTAATTTATTAATGTAGCTTAAATCCTTTATCATTTGCATAACACCTTGATCGGGCTCCTCTAAATAAATTGTTTCTAACATAGGGCACAACTGCACTATAGCCTTCATTGTACGTAAATTAGTTCTCGCATCGTGCATATATTGTAATTTAGTTTTGAAACCTGAGGGACAGTCGTTGTTATATATGTAATGAATAGATTTGCCAACGAACGAGTAGCTGCCGAGATTCGTTAGATTTGGTAACCTTCGAATTAACAACGCGATATCGGTATGATCTATATTCTCTTCCCCGTACATTCCTATGTTAACCACAGTTAAGCTTTGAGTTAGATCGGGGTTCCCTGTCAACATAGCGTCGATACCGATTTCTGTAATGTCAGTTTCACCAGATATATCTAGTAATTTCAACACTTTGTTGTGTTCACCAATAAATTTGAGCACTTCGTCGTTCGCTATGTACGGTATATTTAACGACGTTAGATTTGTTAGATTCTTTATCAGTTGATAAAATAGCGACAGATGTTCGTCTTTAACCCATACACCTTTTAAATTGAGCGCCGTCAAATGTCGTCCCTGTTCAGTAATCAGTTCAAGGATTTTCCTGTAATACGGACATGGGAACATACCCGTGGCCAAAGTTTTAACGTTCTCCTTTAGAAGCAATTTCAATGCTAAATATCTTACATTTGGATCTAAATATTCCGAGCTTAGTATCAAGTTCAGGAGATCTTGAAATATATCAGTGGTCGCTCCCATGCTCTCGTAGTAAGAGGACACCATCGCGAACGGTAGAGCGACATCTTCCTCGGAAGTAACTCTAGATAGAGTGTGGATCAATTGTCTAGCTACTAATGATAGTGTTACGTCTTGGAGTGGAGGCACTGGACATTTGGGAGACATTATTCACACACTGTTAAAACACTACAAATGTACTAAAATAATTTTTCACTTGTCTTGAGCATCACTTTCGTATAATGCGACTTTTCACTTTCACAGATGGAAAGAAGTGTAAAATTCGTATAAGCTATTTATCGCGCATGCGTATCGATGTTGGCCGTGCGCCAGCGCTCGCTTACATTTCGTCTCACACAAACCTGAGATTTATTTTTAGAACTTTTATATGTAAAAGGTGTTTACAACTCGAGCCGTATACAACTGTTATAATTATGATTTCTATGTATAAAAATAGCTGAAGGCGCAATACATTTTAGCTTGTAGCTTAGCTATTTATCGATAATCTTGGGACTGATTTCATTTTGCAGTTTATATCTTTGTAAAAAAAAAATTCAAATGGATTATAATCCAAAGGCTGCACATTAAACGTCGAAATTAAGGTGTAAGTGAGAAAAAACAAAACGCAAAATTCATTTTAGAAATATTTAATCAAACGTTTACTGTACATGTCAACAAATGATACAAATACTTTCTTGTATTTATCTGCCTTAAAATGATGTTAAAGCGATCTCCTTAGACCTAGTTTTGTGTTTTTATTTAATGTATGCTTATAATAACAAGAAATACACAAAATAGGGTTGAGATTGATTGTTGATTGTCATTAATAGTTTTAATAACAGTAAATCAATCCATAAAATGTTTGAAAATAATATTTACATAGACTTGTTTACACCATAGACAATTTTAATCAGTGACCCTAAACGACATTCTTTTTTATTTTGAAGGACAGATTTAATAAAACTGTTACCTATATTTAGATAATCCATCCCTCATTTTAGCGCACCCCACTTGTCGTAATAGCATATTATTTTAAATAAACTTAATGGAATTTTACATTTTTTTCCTTTAATTTATTGCTTATGACTCAAACAAATGTAAAATAATAAAGTAATAATGTTAAAAATTATAAGACTTTATATTATAACCTACATATTAAAGTTTCAATTTAAATGACACTGTTCGCAGTTAACAGACATTTGCTGCCATTAGCTTTCTAATGGCGCATGGTAATCATTTGTGTTGTCTACCTATGTCTTGTTGCTGTCAATGTGTCTGATAAAGTTGAAGGATACGTATTCTTAAAGATGAAGGAAGAAAACGACTTAAATGATGGTGTGACATCATCAGTTTCCAAAGACAGATTCTTTCTCTTTCTTTAAAAAAGTAGAAAAACAAAAAAAAAACGAGCAGGTGCATTTCTTTATAGTAACTAAGCGGCATTGTAGATGCGATGCTTATCTCTAGTAAAGACGGAGGGTAGTAGGAGGAAAGGGAGGTAAAAGAAGAAAGTGGGAGAGGTGATGGCAAATAAGAGTTTAGGTCTCCATTCTTTAATATTCATCAAACGAAGGGCTTGAGGAAAGTCACTCAGAAGGCGGTCTTTTGCAAGAGTGTAGAACTTCTCCGGACAAAAGAATCCATTGAATTTTGTTTTATTACAGTATAACCTCGATTATCCGAACCCTTAATTATCCGAAACTTAGTTTATCCGAACGCTTATTTATCTTTTATTTTTATTATTATATTATATGTACTGTTTTTATGTGATAAGTTTTGTTTACGATCTCGTCCCAAAAAACCCACGTTTCGATTATCCGGACTTTTGATTATCCGAACTAGTCTCGGTCCCAATTGATTTGTTGCATGCCCGCGATTCTCTTAAAGATACATTATTGCTCATGGCGGTGGCAGCGAGCAACAATGTATCTATCGCGCCAACGTTCGGATGAACTAAGTCATCGTTCGGATAATCGAGGTTCTACTGTATATTACTTCACTTAGAACTCTTCAAAAGTACAACTATATCAACACAGCAAATGTTCTAGGTTTGACCAATAACACTAGGTGGGAACTGGTAAATTCTTCGCCACCAGCAACAATATCTGTTCAGTGCTAAAGCACCAATTGGCGATGTCTTTTGACACTTTGCACCAGAATTCTCCGTGGTGGGGCTCGGCTGTTTTGCATCTTGTCTTTACTTCTTCCTGCTGTTGTTCATTGCCGTGCAATAGTTCGAATTTGTAGAAATACGCCCACGCGTCTCCTAAATCTGGATCAATTTTTACCTGTAAAAAAAAATTTTTTTTGGCTGTGCAATGTAGACAGTCGGAATTTTACTTGGCTAAAATCCGCTATGATGAAAATCAATTGACTCAGTGGCGGGGCCCTCCGCCCACGGAGTCAATGCGGGTTCGATCCCCGCATCGGAATAAATATATAGATGGCCTACAGATATGAGTCTGGTAACAGCGCTTTAATTAAAAACACACTATCATTTTTCTGCTTTTGTTTGCTTATTCGCTGATTTTAGTCAAGCAAAATTCTGACTGTGTAAATGATTATGGATTTCCACTAAGTAACGCCCGGCTCCATTAATCATCTTGGCTGCAAATAAGCACACAAATTTTTCAACCATTTTACATCAGGGACGTTATATTTTTACTTTATTTCTATAATCTTATATTATTATCAGTTATATTTAATCGTGGTGGCGTATTATGCAAAAAAGTTCGATGAAGGCGTAAGTGGAATGATATGAAATAAATGCACGTATCATGACTTTTTAAGTAGACTGATAAAGTCCATAGAAGTGGCCCCGCCACTGAGTCAATCGGTCGTCCTCTCTATAATTTGAAGTAATTGTTGGGTCCCTAGCAAAACCCTCGTTAAATGAAATAAATTCAAGAGTTTTTGGTACACTCGATAATTCGACAAAAAAAAACAATCCATAATTATCAATAACACGGGATAAGTGGTAATTATTTTAAGAAAACACTCGACAAATTGACATAGGGACATGCTAGACATAGAAAATTTTATTCGTGACACTTTTTTACAATAACTAAAATTAATGTTCACTTCTTTAAAAATGTTTACTGATTTATAAAAATATATATATGATTGGTACGTTTCAATAAATAATCAGTATTTACTGAAACACCAAAATAAATAAATACATATTACATTTTAACATTTCAATAAATACTACTTTAAGTAATTCGAACTTTTAGAGTTTAGAATTAGGAAGGTCCCTTCAACTTCAAATTATTGAGAGTCGATTGTATATGATTTAAAAAAAAAAGGTTTTAGTAGAATAACGACCATTTTATCAAGACGTAACGTGACAAGCAAGCCAGTACGTTCCAAGATATTTGATATTATTATGCTTTTCTTGACACTGGCATAATAGTAATTGACTGAAACCTGAAAACCTGACTTGAAAACCTGATTGTCATCATAGAATACAAACTAAGCACACTCACCGTCCTGTTGAACCATTCACGGCACTTGTTGAGTTTCCTCTCCGTCCAGAATAACTGCGACACCGCGAGTAGAACGTGCGCGTCGTGTTCGCATTTCTTCAGTGCGTCTACCTGTTACAACAATGTCGTACGTTTTAATAATACAGCGGTAGTCCAACAAACGGTTTGCAAGGCGATGTCGGTTTATCGAAGTTGTCGGATTATAGTTCGGAATTTTATTGAATAAGAGTACGTAAAAAGAGTGTAAATAATACCCTCAAATTTATTGCAAATATAAAATAATATTTATATAGTTTAAACAAATACATATACACACGCACCCACTCATAAACACACATTCATTTATTCATATAATAATTAAAACGTAACAGTTAAGAGCAACGTCTACTCTAGGTTCAATTGTTTGTAAATAAATAAAAATAAAAATATTTTTGTAAGTAAATTAAAATATATGAAAGGCTTTCTTTATATTACTTAATGTAAGTAAGCGAAATATTTAATGTTGCTTCAATACTTACGCTTTTTGTCTTCCTCTGAGGTTTGGATTCCATGAATATAGCTTCTGCCCACAGCCTGCCTGCGTTCGGACACTCCTGCAAAGCTTTCGCCATTACTGCATTGGCTATTTCGGCACTGCCATTCCTCCTCTCGAGTCTTACACTCTCCAACCTGAGGAAAGCTTTTTTTTTGAGTTTGGAAGTAAGAGATTTTGTAAATGTTCACTGGTTATTTTGTTATGTTGCACCAAAGCTCATTATTTCATACCCAGATTTTTAGATGATTTTATTATTATAACTTTTATGGTTTGCATACCAGATATACAACCTCACTTGCTAATACATTAATCTATTATATAAATAAAAATTAAATGCCAAAATGTATGTACATGCATAATTTCAGGCATACTGCACCAAATTATTTATTTGTTGTGTTTTTTATTTAATAAGCAGACTGAATGCGGTGGAAATGAGAGCATTAAGAAGTATGTGTGGTGTAACTTTCAATGATAGAATAAGAAATGAAGATATAAGAAAGGGATGTGGAGTAAAAGAAGGTGTTGTGACAAAAGTAGAGAAAGGGATGGTTTGGGCATATAGAGAGGATGGATGAAGGACGACTGGCAAAAGAAATTTACGTTGCGAATGTGGATGGAAGAGTCGGTAGGGGAAGACCACGGAAAACATACAACGGAGACAGGCGTGACGATATATATGTATGTATGTATATTTTTTATTCATTTTATAGTCATTTTATATCGAATATATAAGAAATGTACATAAATGGGTAGGCCCGTGCTCACTAGTTGGACATATATGGACTATAAAAAAATACTGAATATGTATTGATTAAGGTGAAAGTTAAACGAAATAAATGCATATATTAGAGTTTCATAAAATAACATATTATAACATAGATTCAAATAAAATCAATATGTACCATAGTTCCGCATTCTTCGGGTTCCTTAGCCGGGCTTTCTCCAATACTGATCGCGCCTTCGTCACACGTTTCAATTTCTCTTCCAGCCTTGACAGAAGAATCCACATAGGTACACTTGTTGCACATTTCTTCAACTGAAATATATTTACTTATTAATGAATAAATTTAGTATTATAAAAGTCACAAAATTCATATACATAAAGCGGGTGTAACTTCTATCAGCTATAGTACCGTATTAATTGAAAATGGCCCAAATGCGCAAAGGTATATAATAAGTATATACAATCAACTCTTGATAATTGAAATGACTTTGAAGAAAAAACCCTCTCTATAATTCGAAGTAATTGTTGGGTCCCTAACAAAACTCTCCTTAAAATCAAATAAATTCAATGGTTTTTGGTACACTCGGTAATTCAACGAAAAAAAATAACAAGGCATAATTATCAAAAACACGATAATTCGTAATTCTATCTCGCAAACACTCGACAAGTTGAAATATTGACATGTCACAAATAGAAAACTTTATTGGGGACATGTTAGAATAAGAACACTTTGTTCATGACACTTTTTTACAATAACTAAAATTAATGTTGAATTCTTTTTTTACTGATTTATAAAAATATTTAAGTAATTGGTATATTTCAATAAATACTAATTAAATAAATAAATATTACATTTTAATATATATATTCATTTTTTTTATATATTCACGCCTATCCCCCGCAGGGGTTGGCAGAGACCACAGAGCTACATCCGCTGCCATTCATTGCAGCGAAACGGCTCGTCATTGGTCGCTTTTCGCCCTCGTGAGAATCAGGACGTGACGGGTGGCGAACCACGTCGCCGTCATTTTTCGACAAATTAGGTATATTAAATTCGTCTTAGTGAATCCCACGAGCCGCAAGGGACGATGGAGGTCAGCCCCAGCAGAGCCCTGCATGCTGAGGTAAGGCACCATAGTCCCCGGGGGAGCCCGACCCCGGGACGATCGGCACGCTTTCGACTAGGCTCGCCCCTAGCCACGCATCCATTGGCACGGCAGACCGTGGATTGGCGGATTACATTTTAATATTTTAATAAACTACAACCTTCAGTAATTCGAACTTTTTAGTTTTCCCCTTTCTTCTTTTTTAAGGTCCCTTCAACTTCGAATTATCGAGAATCGACTTTATATGATCTGTATTTATATGAAAATAGGTACTAAAAGTCATTTATCTCTATTTTAGGTTGTATGTAAAAGGAACACACATTTCTCTGACCATCATAGACCACTCACCCCTTGTGTGTAAGTGTTGTGTGCGTCATCATCTTTGCCCATCTGCTCCTCGATCTCACCCTTCATCATGTGTAACTTGGCGTAATCCCCGAACACTTTGATCGCTTCCTCCAAAAGCTTAAGCGCCTCCTCGAGATTGTTCAACGCCCATTCTAGTTTCGCTGACTTTATCATCACCTATAAGAGAAGGAAATACAATATATAATTACTAGCTGACCCAGAAAAAAATAAAAGTTTTGGGTAAGATTACCCTTATCACCTAAAGGTATAAAATAATAGTTTACGACCTACACTCAAATCTACCATATGTACAAAAAAAAGACAAAAATCGGGCAAGTCGTTTCCAAGTATCGTACGGATGCCAACACTGCTTGTAGATCTCGATGGGAGACGTTGATTCCTTTTTATCAAGCGAGATACGTGCCAGTTCACCTTTCTATTCCATTAAAAAAACCTGACAACATTTTCACGAGGGTAGATACAGAGCCGCCTCGCCATCGATTTTGTCTTTTGTCATTCCGAGCCCTAAACTAGGTTTCAAACGTTTGTGCCACTTTATTCGCTCGTCAGGGATTTTTTCTCAATCGCTGTAGTTTATTTTTAAAGCGGCCATGTCTCACTTAGTGCAGTCCTTTAATTCATTCGCAATTCAGTAAACAATAAGTTAATAAAATAAAACATTTAAAAAATAAATTAAGGCGATCTTTTACACAGCTTTATCATGGTGCCGAAAGGTTGACATTCATTATATGTCTGTTCCACAAACTCAATCTTTCACATTGTTAAAGCTAATGCAAATAATTTTTATATATTATTGTAAATGGTAAGGTTTTATTTGTCAGTTAATATTCTTTGTCATGTCACGAAAAATTATGAGGCTTGTCTTGGATAAATGTATTGTGGTCTTTGGTACGGCATAGAATAAATTATTATTCAAAATTGACCAAATCTTTCATTTCATTTTCGATTTATAAAATGGAAGTGGCAATAGGCTGGTCAAGTTTGTCGGAGAATGGACAACCATAAGAGTGGGAGTAAATGAGTGCAGGAATAGATAAATGCATTTTGAAAAAAAATCCATCACAATGGGCATTGGGCCAGATGGAACAATGATCTGAGTAAGAGAGAGTCTAGGAGAGGCTAGGAGAAACTGGATATAGCCGAAGATCGATGATGTGCTGTGTGAAGATGATGTGCCTTAGAGAAGGCCTATGTGACTATAGTATTTTAAGAAAAAATATCAATATATATTATGTTCTAAGTAATTTTACCCTTGGTGTGGGAGCAGAAGCCCGTGCCTTGGCTAATAACCGTCTCGCTCTATCATACTCCTTGTTTTCACTCTCCAACTTGACGGCTGCCAACCATATTTCTTCCGAGTTTGGGTTTGCTTGAAAAGCCAATGATAGAATACCGCGGGCCGCTGGTACATCACCTGAAATATGAGTAGAGTACTGAAATATGAGTAAAAGTAAGTTATATTTTAGAATGCCTACTTATATGCTTCGCCACTGCCACTATGAATAAATATGCCATTTGAATATCTTGAAAGTATCAGTCATAAAGGTCAAATATAATATAACATTCAAATTAAATTGTATATTTCGACATAAGAGATTACATTTCATTTGTCAAACGTTAATCTGCCAATAATCAAGTTTTTACCCTCATTTTTTAATGAGTTTCTTTGGGACGAAGAAGAAAAGGCGAAAGGAATTCCGCAAATATCCTCTCTTTTTGTTTTCCTTCTTTTTACAATGTAGTAGTTAAACTTTATAGGTCTAATAGACAACCAAAAAAATATTTGGCTATTTACAATTAAATATATTCTAGTTACTAGTGTAAGATAGTGTGAATTAAGTTATAGTACTTACTCTACATAAATATAGGGGAAAGGATGTCAAATACTACACTTATGGTTCTGCATATATATAGTAAGACATTACAGTTGCAACTCTTACCGGCAAGCCATTTGGATTTGGCTCCCATAAGCCACAGCACCTCTGACTTGGGGCAGTGAGCCACCGCCCTCTGGAGCAAAGACTCGAGACTGGCGCGACTGCCGTGCTGCTTCTCCAAATACGCAGCGCGCAGCCATATTGATTTCTTCGACGGAAACACAGATAATGCGTAACCATAGACAGCACGGGCGCATTCGTAAGCACCTTCGTTCGCGCACTGAAAATTATAAATACCTATTATTATTGATGTTGTGGTATGCAATAGTTAGGCAATATTTTTATGAGATATGCCTGATGGAAAGCAATCGAAAATCGATGAAAAACGCCGCCCATACACATCTGCAACACTATATCTAACGATATAACACTATCGCAGAAGCGTTGCCGGTCTTTCAAAAATGTGTAGACATGTTTTTTGAAGACCTCAACATCATATCGGCACAGAAATACGTACGAAGGTAGCTGGGTCTAAAGTGTTGATGCGTGAAAAGCAGTTATGGGAAACCCTCTACGTATTAGATTACTGCCTATCGAGACGGTAAAACTAAAACTTTTAAATTATTTTGCTTAAAGGTACCGGCTTTTGGAACTCTAGGTAAATCAAACTAAATTTATGAGAATACTTCGAACAAGACTAATTAAGGTCTAGGGTATGTTTCAAATTCTAAAGGACAAAAAAAAAATTTTATCGTTTTACTGTTATAAAATAACAAATCCTTTTAGGCCCATAGCTTTTTATGTATTTTTACATAAAAAGCTATGGGCCTACAAGGATTGTTGGTGGATTGGTGAAAACAAAGTTGTCTGGCAACAGTGTTAGTATTCTGTAGGGCTAGGAATTTGATAAGCCCTCTAGTAGATGGAAGTGGACAAACTTCGTGATAGCATGTGATTGTGTCTTATTGTACTACTCTTTGTGCTATGATGGATGATCTATGTTACTGTTTCCCGTAGGGGTAGGCAAAGACCACAGATCTCCATCTGCTATGATCTCGGCATACTTACCTCGTTTCCTTCGCATTCATCACTCTTCTCATGCAAGCTCGCCGGTTAAGGATACTCTTGACCTGGCCTTTCCTAAAAACGTCGGCAATTTGGTCAATGTATGTTTTCGTTGGTCTTCCCCTACCGACCCTTCTATCCACATCAGCAACGTTAATTTCTTTTGCCAGTCTTCTTTCATCCATCCTCTTTACGTGCCCAAACCATCCAAGCATCCATTTACCAACTTTTGTCACGAAACCTTTTACTCCACATCGCTCAGTTATATCTTCATTCCTTATTTTATAATTCAAAGTTAACCCACATACATACTTTCTTAATGCTCTCATTTCCACCGCATTCAGTCTATGAAACAAAATTGGAATGTATAGGTTAAAAAGATTAATTACTAACCGCTTCGGCATCCTCCATCCATGTATGCTTCTGATCCTCTGGTTCAATACCGTGTCCAATGACAGCACGAATAATAGCCTGAAAATATAGATTAATACAATAGATTCATAATCTTAATATTCATATGATGTAACGTATATAAAATTTTGTCTATATATTATATTAGATGCAATGTACAACAATCAAAACTAAAACAATGTTAACGCAATTTCCATGGCCCTAATTAACTCCAGCCTAGTTATATGGAATTTACGTAGGGCGATTGGCAGAAATTAAATGGGTGAAGCCGAATGACGGACTAGGACAGGGGTAGCCAAACATTTTTGAACTTTTTTGAAATTGACCCCTATATATATAATTTCGTAAACTCCATCGACCACTCGAAGTAGCGAGTTTCATTTTGGTAAAATAAAAGCGTCTATTATGTGCCTAATAATGTTTGTACGTTTCCTCCTCGTTCTGTTATTGATTTCGTCGACCCCCAAAATGAATTTTCGTTTATGTCGACCCCTGGGAAACCGATATAGATATCGATCACTTTAGGTATCCCTGGGATAAACGATGCATCTTGGTACATGTCTATATGCAGCAGTGGATTTACGCAAGCTGTTAAAATGTTGATAAAACAAGTATCGTACCTGACAAGTGTGAACAGCACCGGACTTCTCAGCTTCCATAGCTTCTTTGAACCAATGTTCTCGGTTGATTTCCACGCCATTGGCGCTTAGTGATGTGATCGCACGGTCTATAATCTTTTCCACCATGTGTGTGTTACCTGGTTTGGATAGGGAAAATTATATGTCACTAGCTAATCTAACAGTCGTCCTGTCTTAGCTATAGATAAACAATTCGAACCTTCATTAATTAAAAAAAGGTTATTTCAAAAACATAGTGTTTATATATGTCAACCACGCAAAGTTCATAGCGAACTGTCAAACGCGCGAAGTTCATAGCATACTGTCAAATGCGCAAAGTTAATATTCATTCAATAGTCATTATATTTTTTGAAAATTTTCCAGTTTCTCTGTAACTTACTTAAATTATTTTTTCATAAGAACCTTCTACAAAATATTAGGAAACTTATAAAAAAAAGATGAATTAAATCCGTAAAGTCATTCGCAAGTTATGGCGTGACCAAGGGAAATAGGGATTCATTTATATATATATATATATATATAGCGGTAAAATATTAAATTGAGTTCTGTTAATTATTATATTATATTAGTATTAATTCCGTGATTGATCTGTAACAAATACCCGTGGCTTCGCAATGTTTTTGTTTTTTAATTAAATATAAAAAAATATAAATATAGCTTGCGTGTTTTTTTATTATAATTCAATAATAAAAATAGTTATAAAAAAACTTTGCAATTACGGCAAAAATAATTTCTTTACAAGTTAAATCAGCAATTATCTGAATACTTAGCTATCAAACTATAAATTAAATTGAAAACTTACCGTGAGCTTCTTCAAGTTTAGCAGCTGTCACCCAAATCTGTCGATCAGTGGGGATATTTTCACGCGCCTTATTCAGTACTTTTCTAGCGTTCTCATAGGTCTCCAGTCTGGCCAACGCCAGCCACAACTCCACACTCGTTGGACAGCATTCCACAGCTCTGGAAAGGAGAATACGAGCGTCTTCGGGATTTTCCAACTCCACAGCTGCTTTCCAAAGTCGTACGGAGTTCGGTATGTGTTCTAATGCCTTGCGATACACTCGGCGTTTTGCCTGTAACAACAACACTTGTCTCATATTTTAAAATATTTAAAAAAGTGAAGATCAATTAATAAAAAAAAAGCCCAAGAAGGCGCAGTTTAAAAACTAATAAAAGAATGAGCAGGGGTAGAGACATATAGAGAAAAGATGGAAATTCCTATATTAAGGAGTGTAAAGGACTTGAGATATGTATGTATACAAAACTAAAGATACATAAATAGCATTTGCATATGTTTAATATGAGATCTAATGTTAATTTAAATTAAAAACTGGCACTTGCAAGCAAAAACATTCTTTATTTTTTCTTTCTTCTTATTTTAAATGTTAAAATATAAAATAAACTTCACTGATCTTTAATTTTTATAAATAAAAATATATTATCTCGTAGCCTACTTGAGAAGGAAAATAGTCATCATACCTACCTTCGTTTCTTGCTCCAAATCCGCAGCTTTAACCCAAATTCTGACACTGTGTGGAAGATTCCGCGCTGCGTGAGCAATTACTGCTCGTGCCGTGTCTCGAGGCTGTAAGCGGGCCGCCTCTAGCCAGAGTTCCTCACTGCTTGGGTTTACTTCACATCCCTTCATTATTAGATTTCGAGCTGACTGTACCTTGCCTAATAAAAAACAAAAAACGTTTTGTCTATAGTATACATATTAGAAAGTCGATAGGTGATAATAATCCATGATTGAAACAATAATTGATTCACAATAATCGAATTACGATAATGCACATTTGCTGCACTTAACTTGTTTCCAAGATTATTTTGGCAGTTGGAATTAGAGTTTCCCCCAACTGAATTTCGGCTTTTATTCACAAAATCAAGAAGGTAAACACAGACAATAAACAAAAAAACCTAAAAACAGATTTACTTCAGCGTAGGAACAGTATCTTTTTAAAAAATAAATAAAATTACTGCAAAACAATTCTTAAAATACAACTCAATATTTAAATTACATGATAAAATAGTTTATTTTAAGCAAAACAACATTATCCTTACAAAAGTTCCCAAAAGATGGCGCCAAAATACATATAAAAATTAGTTTTGTCCTTTACATAAAATAATTAAATGATAATATTAATGCCCACATATATCTTTTGACTTAGCCCATTCAGGGCTACCAGATAAACAGAAGTATGTGCGCATTTCAATGAGACTGCTATATAAACGAGCTATGTATAAAATAGCGCGTGCTGTCATTTATATGTAGAATTCATCTGACAACCCTACCACAACACTCCAACAACTAAATCTATGGACTATACAATTTTCTTATGGAAACTTTTTAGATTTTTATAATTAAGTTATCCTATATGATGTCATGCATAAAAGCAAATGAACATTTTATAATCTCATGTAAGCAGTACTTAATGTGTTTATGGAATAATATATGAAATGGTACTAAATAAAAATTACCTGTAACTTCCTCCAGTCTGGCACTGGCAATCCAAGCAGGAGGATGATTTGGATTAGTCTCCCTCACTGACTTAAGCAGTAAACGGGCTTTCTTAATATCATTAATATCTCCTCCATAGGTTGGAATCATAGACTGCAAGTCTGTTAAGTACCCCTTGGGATCAACAACCGTTTGCCCAGTAACTGAGTCTGACACTTGGGATAATTTTACAGTCATCAATGTATTTCTTGCTTGGCCAATTTTCCTTAAATCTAGATCACCTGTATAATAAAAAACATATTTTTTATTTATTTGTAACAATAAGACTTTGTGTTAAGTGAAAACCTTGTCATAAACCTAGTTGAAAAAATAGCTATCATTTACGAAATAATAGGTTAGGGAAAAGTTTCTTCGCATTTCATATGAAAACTCAAAACATTTTATTTTAAAATTTATTAAAGTTCAATTATAATATATACATGCCATTTTGTTCAATTACTGTGTACTATTTTTGTAGGTAGGGACATGGTACCATTGATGTAGAAATTTTAAGAATTCTGATCAAAATTTGGTGTCATTAAAAAAGTTACTTTTTAATGACACCAAAATCAATCAGTTCCATAGAGTACAGCCAAATCATTTTTATTGCAAGTTTATACATACTATATGCAAAAAGACTTTTCCCCCAAACTTATATACAAATTTCATACCTGAAGGTGTTAACATTCCTGGTGTCATAACACCAGGCATCATGGATGCCAGACCTGAGCCAGGATCAATAGATGATGTTGATTCTCCTCCCAGATTTCTGGATAGCATGCTATCTGGCAGTGGAGTGAATTTCTCTGCACGAGGATTACGCTGTTTCCTGTTGCGAGCATCTCCTACTTCTGGAATAGCTGCCCATTCCTCTTCAGACACATCTTTTAGTTCACGTTTTAGATCTGAAAACTGTTGTTGAATTTTTGGCCTGTAAACATTTACAATAACAATTTTAGTTTTATATCAATTGATTCTGCATATTGAGAGCATCCATTAAATTAATACACTTGTTTTAGTAGAGATAAAAATATGTTACTCTTATGTAAGTTGCAGACAATTTTCCCACTTTCATGTTTTGAAAGGCAAAGACGAAACCGAAAACGAATGAGTTCAGTGGAATCTGTGTCTGATTGGAAAAAGTGCAAGTAAACATAACACTGTACTTGTCTACTACTACTTGTTGTAAACAACTAATGTTAAACCACCTTTTTTACAATTATTATCTTATGACAATCTGAGATTGATTATGTTTCAATTAAAAAGATTATAAATAAATGGAAATTAAATCTGACATATTAATAACCTAAAACCTAGAAATGACATATTTTAAGTTTCTACATAGAGAGTTAAAAAAATCATAACTCAAAAATATCAATCTAAAACGCTTAAATATTTTACTTAAATAGTAATTATATTATTTTAACATATAATGTAAAATAATATAATTACTATTTTCCAGTTCAATAAGAATTGATACATTCAATAAAATATTGCCCAATATATGCCTTATATATATATTCACGCCGATCCCCCGCAGGGGTTGGCAGAGACCACAGAGCTCCATCCGCTGCCATTCATCGCAGCGAAACGGCTCGTCATTGGTCGCTTTTCGCCCTCGTGAGAATCAGGACGTGACGGGTGACGAGCCACGTCGCCGTCATTTTCGACAAATTAGGTATATTAAATTCGTCTTTAGTGAATCCCACGAGCCGCAAGGAAGGATGGAGGTCAGCCCCAGCAGAGCCCTGCATGCTGAGATAAGGCACCATAGTCCCCGGGGGAGCCCGACCCCGGGACGATCGGCACGCTTATGCCTTATAGACTATAACAAATAAATAAATAGATATTGGAAATGTGATTCATTCGTCAATTCTTTTTAAACTATCTTATCACTAGTTATGAAGAAGCATTCAGTTTAGCTTACACAACACATTAACCATATAAAAGCTACAAGTCTGATATAGTTAAAAAAATATATTTTTTGTACCTCTCTTGACGGTATCTCTCCAAGTCCTCCTTAAGACGTTTCTCTCTATATTCTTTCCTTTTTTCATCCATTCTCTTATCAATTGATTCATAAATAGCATCAGCCTCAGCATCATCTTTGTCATAAGGATCCTGACATGAATAAAAATCTAATAAGACAATATTTATAACATCTTGCAGCAGTCCATAGCTGGACCAAGATACACTAATTTTTAACAATCTTTAGCTTCACACATCCAGTTGCTGTTAGCAGCCGTATGGAAATCAAATGGCCATATAGTCAAGTGCTAACCAATAGTTTGTTTGCATAAATGACCTCTTCAGACCATATTTCATTTTTTTTATGGAATAGGCAAACAAGTAAGTGGTTGGCTGATTGTAAGAAACCAGCATCACCTATGGATATCTACAAAACTATGAGCACTGCAGGTGCATTGCCTACCTTAGTGTTAGGATGTGAATGAAGGAAGGGGAAGAAGGAATTATACCAAGGGGAAAGGATTGGACCTTTCGAAAATCTTGTAATTGGAATGCTAATAAAGTTAAATTCTATGACATGTGAAGAACTCAATGGAGTGTGTGCATTAAATATAATAATAATAATAATAATTCTTTATTTGTATAATGTGAGGTTATAACAAGATGAAAAAAAGAGATGTATAAAAGCTCCATCACATTGCCACTTACGGCGTACAAATTTCATTAATAATGACACACTATTAGAAATAACTAAAACAATTATTACAAATCTAAATACATAGCTAGATTATTATAATATCATTAAAATTATAATTTATTATTACATTTATATATCACTTTTTACTTTACACTATATATTCATCTATTATATACATGTGATTGACTCTTTAAAGCAAAAAAAACTTGAATATTATAAATATTGGCATCTATTAGCCATTTATGTAATCCTTTTTTAAATAAAGTTGCATTCAATATGTTATATACAAAAATGCACAAAAGAACTTACTTTGGAAAACAATGAGCCACTGTATCCTGAAAATTCATCATAGTTTGAATCATTTAAGTCTTCATCATCATCCTCTTCTTCAGTTTTTTTGCGTTTCGCAGCAGGTGGTGCATGACGATCATCCCTTAAAAAATAACAGAAATTTAGTATAATTATAATAAAAGCAACTAATAATATTATAGACAAAACTTAAATAAAATAATACTTACGATACATCGTTAGCATCACGCGCAGGGCCAATATCTGATCTTGTTGTGAAGCCTGTAGCACTGAAAATACAAATTAACACCAAAGTACATATAAATTGTTTACGAAAAAATATAATTTACAATAGAAAAGCTAAAATCTTACCCTCGGCCTACTCCAGCTACATAACCTAGAGGAGCAGGAATTCCAAGGAAATGTTTTTTATTCTTGTTTACAAAAGCTTGCGGGGGAACAGACATTATTAATGTTAATGCAATTCCAAAAATATGTTGTTTACTTTATTTTTATAACTCACTATAACAACACATAAAGATAAATAAATACAGAAGTACTTTATTTACGTCAATATGACATTGACATTGTTTTTAAATATTGTTTATGATCTATGTCAACAGAATAAATCTATCAAAATTCTTTCTTCTGTGATATGTGATTAAAATCTATATTTTTAGCACCAGAAGTAAAATTTAAAACAAGGATTTTTAACGACAAATTCATTTAATTATTACAACTTAATACAATCCATAAAAGGTACCCGTATTAAATAGGAATGAAAATGAAATGTTAACAACGATAGAATTAATTTAAACACCAAAGTAAAAAAAATGGCTTACACACAAAATAAGATTGATTTGCGTGACCTTAAGATACCAACGACGACTTATGCCTCAATTGTTAGTGGCGACGAATGTCAAGTGACACACGCTTAAGGGACTGGTGGTGGAATCCCAGTGAACGCACTACCAAGCGCTGAAGCAAGCTTAGCCGGCAAATGCGCTATCAAGCGCCGACGCCAGCACAGCGCGTTTGTATCCGGTGTGCTAAGCGAGGACTTCATACCTTCGGCTCGGTCAGCCCTAACGAATCAATTGTCTTTCACTACAACTAATCTTGGTGTTCTGTTTCATTGTACGTAGAATACGTACAATGAAACAGAATACCAAGTATCTTTTTTTTTTATTAAATCACAGGATTTCTTGCTTCAATAAAACAAAAATAAAAAAGGTATTTTAAAATCCGCTCAGCTATTCTTATATGCAATAACTGCTATATCATTACTTGCAGACCATCCGAAGGAACAAATACTTTCGTAGAATGAAAGCAGCTGACACAACAGCCTATTCAATTAAAAGTCTTTCGCAATGACAGATATTTCTGCAAGATAATTTTCCTTGATTTTGTCAAACTTGTAATGCTAAGTCTATTGTTTTTAACACCTTTCTTGTATAGTGGGTTTGGAGCTTGCGAGCTGAACATGTCTGACAGACAGATAACGGAACATCCACTTAAGTATGGGAACGAGCGTCGGGATCCAAAACCCCATTACTCGTCCTTATGCTCAAGGGCGACCGCCCAGTATTTGTGTCATTTTTGAGGCATAAAGTGCAAAATGCTGACTTAGCTAGCACCGGGGTTGCGAACAAGTCTTTGATTCAAATATGTTGATGCTGGTAGCTGTTGGCTTTTACAGCTTTATCGAATACTGGGCCCGCGGGCAAACCAACAAGTCTGAGCGAGGAGGCTACTTTTATACAGAATCGCGGGAGGGGAGGTTTGAGGAATATTGTTAGGAATACCCTCACTAGATGATTAAGTATCATCTAGTGAGGGTATTCCTAACAATATTTTCTTTTTATTCCATGATTAGGAAATCAGCAAAAATTATTATAATATTAAGACATATGGTTGCGAAGCGTAACCATTAACTTAATACATTTAAATGAAGCCTGCCAACTTTCAAAGCACAAAGCACTAAGCACTTAAAGTCTTATTAAGGACCTATGTATTAAATGGATGATTAACTTAACGTTAAATATAATAATATGGAAAAGTTGTACTATGAAAAATTAACTTCACTTTTACTATAATAATTATTAAAAAACTATTTTTTGTTTGGTTAGCGCATAGAATAAATTTTATTGCCAATATTAAAATTAAAATATCGTAAAGCGGTTGCTAAGCAACAGCAAGTTGATTGAAAATAAAATCGTTTGCCTTATAATACAAAAGAAGAATTTGAAGTGGAATTCTTACTTATTATACTGATAATCTTTTTTTTAAATATTAAAAAAGAGAAAAATAGAAAATTATGGCTGATATTTCTGTGGCAAGTAATAAAGATCATACATTCAGTGAAGACTTGCGACATGAAGAATTTTTGTTAATTGAAAAATCATGTGAGGCTTTTAAGGACAGCGACGAAGAAATTAAAAATATACTTAACGAAATCAAGAAATTGTCTAGTGCTAAAAACAAAGATAGTGAAATTAGCGAAGATATCGAGGACGTAGGGCTAATTTTAAAGAGAGCTGAAGATATTGCGCATGAAACTAAACATTTGTTAAGCAGTAGCCCAATTACAGGCGTAGTTAAAACAATTTCTTCTACTTACATTGATAATAAGATACCAGAAATAAAGGTCACCACCCCTGGTGAATCGGAATTCAAAACGGAGAATGCAACAACTAATTTAAAGGTAGGATACTTACGATGTTTTTTACACTCTCACAGTATGTTTAATTACCTTTCTTACATTTTTATAGTTGTATAATTTAAAAAACAAGTCTAATCTTATCTCAAAGGCCGGCATTGCGTTTGCATAGGAATACTATGAAAAAATTTTTCACTCATGTTCTGTAGAACTAAAACCAAACATTTCCCTGATCTAGTATGGTTCAAAATATTGAAAGTGTATTTTATCATGTACTCAGGTAGGCAGACGGCTGACCACAGAGTAATGTAGGATTCCTTTGTGTATTGTTGTATTGCTGTCAGTATTATATCTTTCATCTGTTGTATAACATGATACACCTCATATAGGCAAGGTTTACTTCTCACATTCACAAATGAATACATTTCATGTGTATATACTGGATGTATGAAGTTGAATATTGGGCTAGGTGGCAGGCACTTCTTGGGGTAAGACTATGTCAACCAGTAAACAGTCACAATCTATTATAATTGATAAGAATGATATATTTATATCAAAACAGATGGAAAACACAAGGTAAAAATTAAGAGAACTAGAATGAGCTGGCCTACATAAACAGAAACCCCACTTTAGGGGTTTCTGTTCAAAATTTAAATGATATAAATGAAAAAGTTTAAAAATATTGTATTACATAATATTGTTAAATAAGGGATATGAAAGAAATGGGCTCTATAATTATTATTATGATCGAAACAGATTCATGTACAGGGTTTTCTTTAAAGATGGTGGACTTGATGACCATTATGGTATTGTTCATAATGCTGTAATGATATCATGTAGTAAAAATAAATAAATAATTTATTTTAATTCTAATTATAATTTAGCTAATGAAAACTGTCCCTTATTTTTAAATGTAAAAATAAATCCAAGAATAAAATTTGGACACTGTTGGAAATTCTTAAAGATAGTTACTCTACTAACTGTTCTCAAGTATTGGTAATTATAAAATATTAGCAATTTGTCACATCATGAAATCTACAAGCTTTAATTTATTGGTCTATTTAAAATAATATTTATAAATACAACATAAGGAAAGATTTGCAACCAGCGCCATCTAGTGATGAACTGTGACATTTTATTTAGAGAAGGGAAGTCTTCAATTTATTTTTTAACAAAAAACAAATTGGGTAAGTAAGACATACAATATGTAAATAAAAAGAGTCAAATTATTCATTTATTTCATTATTTAATACAATGGTTTTAGTCATGACAATATATTACAATAGTATCAATAATAAATACTTATGATTTACTTATATTTCACAACTTATATCACTTTAATTTCAATTCAATTTTTTAAATAGATAATAATTTTATAATAAAAGCAATTTGAATTTGTACATTAATATTAGACAAAGTAAAAGGATATTGAAAGATTTAAAACATTTTGTGTTGAATATTTAATTTTAAAAAAAAATGTCATAAATAGTGTAGAATAAAGATATAAAGGGACAGATTTTTACTATTAACCACATGAGAATCAATTTACATTGTTTTCTGCGTTTCAGAATTTGTTCAGAATTGATTCATCCACATTACAAGTGCTTTCCTTATAAAATTATCTACATATCTCTATCTAAGTAAATGCATTATTATTTTTACTCTGGATTTTATGTCTTTGCCACTTGAGCTGCAAGTACCCTCAATCCATTAAGTGATTCTCTTGCTACTGGCTCTATGAAAGATGTTGGTAAAATGAATCCATAGCGGCCAGTGTCACTCAGTTCAATAGTGAATGCATATTTAATGCCTTCTCCTTTGGCCCAGTCATCTGAACCTCCTGAGGCTGGGTACAGAAGTCCACTTGATGAACCCACTTGATAGGAGGAACCTCGTGTTTGTTTTATCGCCTGAAAGGAACAAAATGTTTGCTAACTTGAATAATCTCATTTGGAGAGGATTGAGATTTAACATGATTATTATTGATTACTTGTATATTACTGCTTTATTCATAAACAAAAGTTGTTACTTTCAAATAAAATTTGTCAGACCAGACCACCTACATGTAGTTTTTATGAATAAGTACAATATAATTTTTTTACAATTTATCTTAAATATATTTTTGGAGTATTGAAACTCATCATTTACTGTGTTTATTGTGAAATTAAGGGCACCAGTTCATGTATCATAAAGTTACATCTGCAATTTTGTAATGTTGTTTATAAGCTTGATTGATTCTTCTCTAATTTTGCTAATCAAGTTATTTATTTTTAACATCCTTGTTGGATAATCCTTGCCCAGCAGTGGAGCATATATGGGTTGTGAAAATATAATTTCACACACACATCAATCAATTCACATTATAGCTACGTAGTTTATGTGAAATATTATGTCTTACCGCCGCCATTCTCTTGCCCAGAGAATCTAAGTCTTTGTGATCTGGTGGTACAGCATTGTCGTAGCCCCATGGGTAGAGAAGGTACTGGCCGTAGCTGTGATAGGTCACATATGCTGTGAAATTTGCTGCACTGTTCTTGATAAAATCCTGTTTGACAAAAAGGGTAAAAAAATGAATTTGCGTGTATGTTAACTGATTCATATTGTCTCGGTAGTTATGGTATCTTATTTCGAAACCATGGATTTTGGGTGGAAATCCGATTGAAAACTAAAATTTATTTTAAACATAATAATTAGTTCGATGGTTGCTGGACGTAATTTGTGTTTTTCTATCTTCTTTCGAAGACACTGCATCCGAACTCTCTTCAATCGTTAAGACCATAATCCCATTGGATACAGGTGAATTCGGGGGAAGAGAGTGTTTTCAGTACTAACACTCACTCTCAAGGCACTTAATTGTATATCCCATGCACTATAAACTATTTTGTAACTATTTTAGTTAGATCCACAAGCAAGTGGATATAAGTATGGTAAGCCATTTTTACATCCACTTCCTCGTTCGCCACCCATGGTCTTCCGTAATACTGAGATGCGTTGTCTACCATAAATATTGTATATACGCATTCATTTGCTAAAATGGAGACGAATTTCGTGACAATGTTGATACTGTATATAAAAAAAAATCACCTATCTAATTACAATCTCTTTGAAAGAGTGAATGGCTTGTTTCTTCTTCAAACAAAAATAAAATACTTCTTTAATTTTATTTTATATAAACGTTAGGCTGGGCTTTTGTTAGACCTGGTAAATCTGAGACATTGTCCAAAAAGTCTAAATTCTTAATGGGGTTCAATGACTTTAGGCATGATGCACGGAGGCACAGATACGCTTGAGCAAGTTTTAAACTACTTTTAGTATAGTTTGATAAGCTGAGTACTTTATTGTAATATGACTTTTATTTGGTGTTGAGAATTATAGTCAAAATTCGAAATACAAGCTTTTATTTAATGGACCGTACATTTCCTTACCAAGAAAGTGTTTCGAGTCCGACATTTGATCCGAATTTTAATAGCGGGAAAGGCATAAATAAATAATATACCAGCTCGATAGTGGAAGTACCACACTCTCAGAATGTCGGCGGTAATTTTTAGCATTTTCTTGACTTCCCAAAATTTTTCTTCTTGACTCGACAAAAAAGTTGGCGTTGACGTAATTTCTTTCGTTAACCCTACTCAAAAACATTTTTTATTATTTCCTCGAATTTGTTTAAGCTTTGGTGTAAGAAATCTCTTTTTTAAGTCTAGTAATTATTTGTTTTGATCCAAAGTTTTATTATAAAAAAGCATATATGCTTTTGTCTAGTAGATCGTGGGTCCCACTAAGATTTCCAGTATCGAGGATGTTATAATCAACACACAAACCACATGGACAAATACTCAGAATCAAATATTTGCAATTTCGAACATTTATTACGACGCGGAAAACTACCCCTCGACTATTGGTTTGAAACACACACAAGCCACTAGGTTGTCAATAATATGAAAGATACGACTTACTCGTAACGCTTTTGATTCTGGTTCCGAAAAGGCGCGGCTTCCCCGATATATTTCACTGCAAGGGTTGCCTGAGGATCCTTTACCTCCCCATCGGTATCTGGTGAGGATATTATATTATTAAGTATTTATTATATATTATTAAGCATTATCAACAATAGCCTACCAAAGTCTATTGCTGGACATAGGCCTCCTCCAAGACTCGCCATTTAACCCGATATTCATGAATACCTACTTACATATATTTATTTTATAATTACTTTTAGAGTTCTGGCATTCTTTTAAAGAAGGTTCTTTAAGGTACATTTGATGACAATTTTTTAATTACGATTTCTCGCGACCTTGTACAATGTTAGGTTAAATTTGTGATATGGTTCCCAATTAGGACCTTTCCAGAACTTTCTTGATATTATTCTTGTAATTTTTGTACGAGGCACCTATTTAAGCAAATACTAGTAATTGGGCATCATTACCCACTTCAGTGATAAAAACTAATCTATGTTACTTGATGTCATCCGTCAAGCGTGGGAGGTAGGGCACAACCCTTAATTTCGAAGGAGCCAATGTCTAACAGTGTACTGTTAGGGTTGATTGTTGAATTTCTGTTGAATAATAAGTTTGATATGTATATATACTTACATGTACAAGAATAAGTGATTTAACAATATTTAAATTACTAACAATTGACCATAGGTTTCCAACCTTTTATGGACTATCGTCTCTTTATTAAAATAAACATTTTAGACCACTAAATATAATATTTTGATGATTGTTTTTTATGAAAATAGAGGTATAACGCCCTCTATTTTCCTTAAGACCCGCTACCGCTTCCATCAAAAGCTCCAGCGCCCACTAGAAGGCGGTACCGACCCCGTTGGGAACCTAAGCAATAGACGCATCGATTATATTCAGTTCAAATTAAACTGAAATGAATTAAATCTATATATTTTTCTTCTCACAAAGAGGACTATACAAACTATCTTCTTCTAAGAGTGCCTGTCCGACTAGCAAAGGTTCGCGGCCAATTCAACACAACTCTCCTCGTCTTTCGCGAAGCGCAGCAGTTCAGTATTAGTATTTTTTTTAATGATTTATGATGAAATATTTCGATACTGATGATTGATTCGATTTTGAGAGTAAACGTGGTAATAAAAATAATGTATGTACTATACGAGAATATAATAAAAAATATTTAAACACAATATTACCCAAAGTTTCTGTTGAGATCAGTGCCCACGCAGGCTCTGGTGCTTGGTTTTTTGTTCTTCCGCCAGAGACGGTCAGATAGATGGGTGTGCTCGTAGCCATCGGGGTTCACCATGGGCATGAAGTACCTTGAAGTTTGGTAAACCAGGGCCATTCATTTAATCAAATAAATTGTATGATATTTTTTTTCATTTATTTAAAAAAATGTAAATAAAATTGATGTATTTATCCGTGAATTTTATCATTATCACGTTTAGCGGTATTTCTGTATCCAGACCTTTGGCAGACATTGGAACCTTTAAAAAATAAAGCCTCTACGCGTATCTCAAAAGTCGGAAACGCATTTGTAATGTTTGGAGTGTTGCTGATGTCTATGGGCGGCGTTGATTGCTTTCTATCAGGCAACAATAAAGGCGCTTGCTCGTTCGCCTTCATATCATATAAAATAGCCTACAGCTGGTATAGTTGGATATAGACTTCTCTCAATTTACGCCACATCGTATGCTCAGCCTTCAGATATACGTTGCACACAACCCGCCTTGCGCAGAGTGTTTCGCGTATTGACTTATGTCAATACGCGAAATTATTGAGAGAATATTTATGTCTTATATAGAGCACGAGACTGTATAGCCGAAATACAATTAGGCAACTGACAAGACGTAGTATCTAAGCAGAGTGATTGGCAGAAACTAAATATGATTGTGTATATCCGAATTACAGAGTACGTTTCGAGCGTTGACTTATGTCAAAAAATGGACTGCCGTAGGATTATTGAGAGAATATTTATGGCTTATATAAAGCACGAGAGTGTGTATAGCCGAATTACAGAGTACGTTTTGCATATTGACTTATGTTAAAAAATGGATTGCCGTAGCCTTATTGAGAGAATATTTAACGCTTATATAGAGCCCGAGAAAGTGTATGGCCGAATTACAGAGTACGTTTCGCGCGTTTATTTTTTTGACGCTTGCTAATTTAAAAAATGCTAAATTTTAAAAGCTAAATTATATGTTAATTCGCGTTCAGTATGAAATTGTAGTAGAAAGCTGAATAAAATTAAGAAAATTTAATATGAGAAACGGACTAAAGAAAAGTAGCTTCATCAAGTAATTAAACCAAAAGATATATTTTTAATATTCCTGTATTTTCGCATTAAGTACTCACCAATCAATGTTCTTAATATCATCCGATTCAACATCAAAGTTCTCGGCAAACTGATTAATGAAGTAGGTGACGGTTGCCGGACTGATCCATTCGCGGGCATGAATACCACCGTCTATAAATACTGCCTTGTTTGTGGGTTTCCCATCAGATATCCGCAGCACCTTAAAATATATATACGTCATGTAATATAACAATTTACGAAAGATACGGCAGATAAAAAGATAATAGTAGTCGCGCTAGGTCTTGTAGGTTCTTAGTCGAATCAACCTTCCGAACTGGTGGTAGATATAAATACAATTGACGAGTCAAATGCTTTGTATTAGATATATATAAAGATTGAAAATAGAAAATAATTAGGCTAATTAGCTTAATATATTATATTACTAGTGAACTGTAGAGCAAGGAGTGATATTTCAAGTTCTTAACTTACGCTGTAAAATCTTTCATCGCTATATATATGTATGATATATACATATAAATCGCAAAGAAAGATGCGTCAATTATGCAATATGTTGTATTATGTATGTATTTATATATGTCTATAAAAGTTTACCTTCAAGTCACGTCCTTCGTGCGATTTTCCTATGCTATTTACACTAACTATTTTAGGATATGTTTTAGCTAAATAGTCCATGAAACCATAGATGTCTTCTACTCTGTGATATTGCTTCCAAGTCATGCGATGGCCTGATAATAAATAGGTATATTAATATACGAGTATTCTTAATATAATTTTATAGTAATCCTCATTATTGATAGATGTTTTATTTCGCTGTAGGCATTTTTCATAGTTGTTTGCGTTAAGTTAAATTCTACAAGGGCACTTTCATTATACTGTGTATTTTACTAAATCTTTTAATTTTATAGCATTTATTGAATTAATATTGAATAAGACATGTCCTCATCCTTTCCAAACATAAAAGAAAAACATGTAAGTGTAACATTACTATAGTTAGTTACAAGAAAGTGTAATTACAATTACATGCAGAGAAATTGAATTCCCAAATTTTCCTCATTATAAACGAGTCCACGAAAACGTTAGAACATTTGTGCAAAATCTTTCGACTTCTTTGGACGAACCCCAATTCGCATACGGCCAGTACTCCATGGGCAAATCGATGGAGTTGTAACCCTTGTAGGCACCTACCCAACTTAGACGGCGATGGGAAGCCCTGTAACGCCAAAAATTGTAAGCTCTTGCTGCAACAAAACCATATGGCCCCTTGGAATGTACGTATATGATTGTCTTGCGTGTTAAAATGAACTTATATGAAAATGATAGAGTTAAAATGATAAGTATGTTTTTGTGAATATACAATACAAACCTCGTCGATCTTGAAGTTCAATTTCATTAGGATCCAGAGGAGGATTTTCTTCGTTTATTCTTTCCTGTAGATCCTCTATAACCACAGCTATGGGTATTCTCTCCCTTTGGAAGACTCGTGACACATTTTCTATCGCGTTGGACTTTACAAGAATATCAATTGAGGTCTGGTTACCACCCCATGTAGCAATAACTGCAAATAAATTATAAATCATACATTATTTAAAAATATGTATAGTATTTTCAGTAAAATAAGTACAATAGTCTTACGATTTCTCCTTCGTAATCTGGAAATAACGGTCCGAACATTTGCTTTTTCTGTAGACACTCGCCAAACTTGTGCACCTGTATAGTCAACTTTACTAATAGCCGAATCAGTCGATCTAACAATTGGAGTAGAACTTTGATCATTTTCGGTTACTTCTTCTACTGCGATAACTTCGATTCCCGTGCTAGATTCCGCTGTTTGGGTTAGCGTTTCTTTCTCAGTTACGGTTTGTGCCGTAGTAGAAATTTCATCATCAAATGGCTGTTTGACTGAATTACGTGGTGGCCATTCTGAAAAAAAAAACGTTTTCTTTTAATAATTAAGGTCTTCGTTATACTAGTTTATATCATTATGTTGGTTACCGCTAAGTCGGACATACGTTGTTAAGTGTATTATGGTAGAACTCACGATCAATGCTATTTTCAATTAATTGTGCCAAGGCATATCCCGTACAAAAGAGCACAGCCTTTTGTGCTGTTGTAAACGAGATTGTGCGCAATGAATTTGTAATGTTTCATTTAGATGTCCAGATAATATCAGTCTCTATTGTTTTGTTTCGTATCTATTTTATCTGTGAGTACATTAACAACTATTTATAATAAATGATTCTATGCTAGCGATGTGTTAACCTTTTGACCGTCATTGTTAACTATAGTGTGTATAGTATAAAGTAGGCTGCATTCTAGTCAGGGGATAATGATTTAAAATACAATATAAGTATATCACGACTAATTGGCTCAGTGGCGGGGACCCCACGGAGTCAATGGTCGCGGGTTCGATCCCCACATCGAAATATAAACATATGTATGGCCTATACAGATATTTATTCCGACTCGGGTAACCCTGCCAATCTGCATGGAGAAATGGAGAATCAAAATCTGCATGGAGAAATCAAATCCTAGTTTTTTTAAGAGATTGGCCGCCCGTTTGCCCGCTTTGCTATAAAACAAAATGTGTGGGTATCACCATTGGATGGGTGTTCAATAGTGGTAGAGCCAAACACGAATGAGCCACCTAGACTGGAGGATTCTCCTCCAATTATTTCCATCCTTACCCTGACGTAGGCAATGCATGCGATGTGTCCTTGGTGTTGCAAAACTTCATGGCGATCGCAATTTCTTACCATCAGGTGATTCGCTCAATCGTTTATCTACCTTTTCTATAAAAATTGTAATGATGACATTTATTAGGTTTTTTTTATGGCATAGGAAGGCAAACGAGCAGGCGTGTCACCTGATGGAAAGCAACCAACGCCGCCCATAGACATCCGCAACGCCATAGGCAGTGCGGAAGCGTTGCCGACCTTAAAGGAAAGTGAAATTATGGGAGTATGAGGGGGAATATGATTCCCATATTCCCCCTCATACTCCCATAATTTCATTCATGGGGTTAAACAAATGTCAAATGGTTTTTGGTTTTGGTATATATTAATGTATATATGTTATTTTAATATTTCTTTTTTTTATTTCATTTATAACTTTGTCACTTTGGGTTTTATAAAATTACAAGTTACTTTTAAAAAAAGTGTATAGAATGTACAATATATTACATAGTTTATACTAACAGTAACAGAGTGATTTATTACCATGAATATCAATCGTAATGTATTTACGACAGCCTATATGCAGTGCATATGAAATAGTAAATGTGATTAAAATGCGCTACTTGTTCCTCACGTTGACACGTTTAATGACTTTCTCCGTCCGAGGTTTGATTTCCATTGGCCGTCGGCCTGATCTTGGCCCCTAACGTTGTAGCTTATCGCACACGTCTCAGACTAAGGGTTTTCGCAACGATTCGATCTTTACTTTCGCGTACGTTTTCCTACATGATTTTAACACAGTGTCACTTCCGTGTAACAAATATAATTCAAGCGTGTTGCGTTACAATTATAACGCATCCAGCGTTGTGTGTAATGTCACTTTTGTTATAGAAAGTGAAAAACATGCCATATATACTGCGATATCTGTACGTACTGTAACTGGCGTACTCATTACAGAGTATCCACCTATATTTGATTGGATGTTATAAATGAGTTGATGTGAGTGAGTTGATGTGATAGTATGAGAGTAATAGATTTATGTTGTATAAATAATTGTTTCGTTCGTATTGAAAACATAATAGTGAATAGGTTTACTCCAATTGTTGAATCGGCAATAATTTCGTTTATTAGGGGTTATAATCCAAATTCTAATATCAGTTTTGATTCGTTTATTGTTTATATTAGTAAATTAGTATGATATATTTTACCCACAAAATATGGAGGTAAATTATAACAGACTGATATGCCAGAGACGGTATAAAAGAAATAGAAAAAATAACACAAAGGAGGAGAGTGTAGCTAGAGATTTCTATCTCTAGCTACACTCTCCTCCTTTGTGTAGAATGGAAAATGTTAGAGGAAGCCTTTGCTAGGGAGCACACTTAACTGAAAGACAATACTTTAATAAATGCAGAAAAAAGTTCTGGATAAAATGTTTGATTGATAATATGATATATTTCTAGTAGTTATATTTAATATTCCTTTTTAACAACATATATTTATAAATTTGCAACTTTATTGCATAAATACGCTCGCTGAAGTAAATGGCTGTCGAGGTAAAACGATTATTAAGAACCAGTGTCCTCAAAGCAGAAGCAATGTGAAACCTAAAGGAAAACTCAAGTTGTGGTTTACAATTTGAGTTTCACTATTAGGGGAAAATATAGAAGAGTTTAATATTGTTTTTTCTTATTTATTTATTGTGTTTATTTATTGTGTTGTTTTAGATCGTTGTCGTAAATGTATCGTCCGTTTATATTGCGCACTGTATTTCTAAACGGAAAGCAATTAATAATTTTTTTTATTTGTTTTCAAGCTAAATAAATTTGCAGATTTACTCATTTTGAATATAACAGATACATATTCGCAGATCTATATATAATTATTAAGTTTGACTCAAAATACATTTTCAAGTGTATTTAGTTTTAAGTGTTACTCAAAAATATCAAATTACATAATTCTATTTTATACAAAAACTAAGATTTATTTGAATTTAACTTTTTGATTATTACTTTATAATACAATAATATTGTTCCGTAAAATTCAATGTCAATGTCAAATGACACTTTTGTTAGCCTAAAATCTTTAAAAGAGAGTCTTTACCCATAAATGGTGTACTGTGTGTATAATAATGGTGACAACCTGTAAGAAAACCTATCTTCTATGTTTAACGTAAGCATGCCAACTAAATTCAAATCCTTAATGGTCATTCAAATCCTTAATGGTCAATATGGACAGTTACTTGCTTTTTGGTATTTAATTTTTTAATGTAGCCGTTGAAATCTTTTTGTCTAATCAAATATCAAAACCTATCTGGTATACTGCAGTTTAGCGAGTAAACTGCAGTATAGCAGATAGGTAGGTAGTTTCATCGAGTGATAGAAAATTTAGTATAAAGCTAGTTAAAATTTTACTTATGATAGCTTGATATTATTCTAGCCAATTCTACCTACAACTACCGTCTTGATAAATTTAGATTGTCAACAACACATAGATGTAAAAGCAGCTATAGGTCAGTTGGTAAAGCTCGGGCTTACCATCTGTATGTCGTGAGTTCGTATCCTCCACCAGCACAAGCATTATACCATAGTTGCATACCATACTATAGTAGCAACCATAGTTGGAATGTTTAACAAGATTTTTTGTGATATTTAAAAAAAACATTGCTAGTTATCTCTAAAAAAAATAATAATATATTTGTGGCTAAGAGTCATACGTAAAACACAGAAAGCACTTTCTATAGAAATCCTACTTTATCCAATGGCACGGTTTTTTCGATACGTTTGGAAGAAAATGAGATTGAGTGTCTTCGGGACACGATAAAAATATACAAATTACTCACAGAGGACCGAAATTTAGTATTGTAGTTAATAATTTAAGTTTCAAACGGACTTTGAACCCAGGACTCTTAGCTTCAATAGCGGGTACTCTAACACCTTGTGGTCGTTTTATACAGCGTAATAATAGCTGTGTGTCACTCAATGAGGTATTTGTTTTTTTATGGAATTAGTACCTTAATAGTCAAAACAGAACTGGTTTTTAATTACCACTGTCCTTTCTTTTCTAATATTTATTCAATACGAATACGAATTACCTGAGTATTTTTTCAAATCTTACTTTCTTCGGCGCCATAACCCATCGTGGGTCTTGGCCTCCTCTACGAGTAAGTATTTATTGGATCTACATATTTTTAAATGTAAGGAGAAGAGGCCCGAATACATCGTCTTAACTAACAACCTTACTTGCACGAAGTGCATCCTGACTCTCCTAACAGTCCATCCTTGTGCATTGGCGTCTCACATTACGCTCGCGATTTATGGAGGCCTATGTCCAACAGAAGCCTCCCACAAACTATTAATGACGATGATTATGAGTTAAGAAACGTAAGTGTATTTCAAATTCAGAGAGAGAAATATCTATTTCATTAAATGGATGTATTGATCAAATACACATTCAATTAATGAATTCATTTTCATATTATTAATGTGACCAACAATGTAATAAGACTAGTTTCTTAGACTTAGTTAAAAAGACATTGAAATTTTGTCTGTAGCTTAATTACTAAGGAACTGCGCTTACAAGCTAAGGCTATGGGTTCAATTTGTTTTTAAAGCTTACAAGCTAAGGTCATGGGTTGAATTTTACTATTGAACTGTTGATGTGAACCATATTTTCCACAAGCATTATTAGCTGACTTGGAATATTTCACATGAATTCTAGTAATATCAATATATTGCTAGTTCTCTTTTCAAAATGATTTCTGTTTATGTTTTTGATTAAAAAAATACTATTTGGAATTTAATGGTCAATTTCTATAGTTACCCAAGCACTGAAGGCACAAGAGAGTGTTGAGAGATAAATTACTGAAATGTGGCATTAGGGATTGCAAATTACTTATGTATTTTTTTTTTACTACTGCATTGCACACAGCCTGTAGAGTACGGGAATTTCTAAGGGAGGACAATGTCTTGAATTGTCTTGTCTTGCGGATTTTTAGGTATGCATTGATTATAATCATGGCATAAGAAGTTCGTAGTATACGTTGTCAAATTTCGACTAATGATATTCGAAATATTTAAATATTGCTTATTATAGAACTTATGGACGTGCGTATGGACTAATTTTTAAGCAACATATAATTATTTTTTTAAACTGTTTATCATGATAACCTATGTCGAGAGTTTTAATAATTATCATAATAATAAGAATAATAATTTGTATAATATGAATAATTATTTGTATAATGTGTGGTATAACAAGATGAAAAAAGATGTATAAAGGCTCTATCACATTGCCACTTATGGCGTACAAATTTCATTTCTTATTACATACATAAAAATCTTAATACATAACTAAACTATTATATTTGCATTAAAATTATAATTGATTTATATATTACATACATTCGATCGGTCTTTAAAAGCAAAAAA
The DNA here is from genome assembly GCA_031353405.1 of Baronia brevicornis. Lineage (NCBI taxonomy): Eukaryota > Metazoa > Arthropoda > Insecta > Lepidoptera > Papilionidae > Baronia > Baronia brevicornis. Next base: position 110,331 of record JASFAT010001570.1, read on the forward strand.
GTCCTTAATATTACAAATATTGTCATCTATTAGCCATTCATATAGTCTTATTTTAAATAATCTTGTGTTTAATTGTTTTAATTTATAAGGTATATTTACACTTTGTTATATCTAATACGCGTATTGGCGACTGCATGATTAAGGCTGTATCATTAATTTTATAATGTTTTTCTATCAACAGTTCTAGTTTGGGACATGACGATTCAAAAGTGCCGTTATGTCTACTTGACTGGAAATTCAGATTTCGTTATAAATGCTTGATCTAAGTTGCCTGGTTTTGTGATTGAACCTAATTTTATTTTTATAACTGTGCTCCATAATTTGTCTCTAATTTACTATAATATTTTTAGTGTACGAATTACAACGATATTTTTCTTCGGAATAGAGTGCGTTGTGATTCGTACACCTACCAGGAGTGAGCCATGTTTAATTCATTTTTCTAACGCGGACAGACATGTGCCCAGGTGTGGGGGCTCATTAGGTTTTATCTTTTATCTAAGTCTACTGTTACGCTATTGGAGACAGGCAGGTAGTGGTTCTATAATGGCCATGATACGAAATGTTTTATTATAAATTATAAAGGAAAATAAATAAAAATAAGTCTGCATAAAAGAAATAGAAGTGTTAATAAAATTCAATTAAATTTATATATATTACTTTAAATTTCAATTAAGTTGATTTTTAAGTATATGTGAAAATTCACAATAAATAAATTTGTACATATGATGAAGCTTTAAATCATCTTATAAACAGAGGTCAAAAAACCGTAACAACATCGTACCTTTTCCGGGCTCTAGCTCGTTTATGAGTGGTGTGCAGGTAACTGTTGTTGCAACCAGAAGGAGCACTACCATCCGGCACCACGACTCCATGGCTACTGACAGTGGGGCCGCGGTCACCTCGTTGGTGACTGCACAAATGCGCAACCGCAGCCCGCTTCCACCTTTTAAGCTTTCAAACGCTACACCGTGAACGTCTACTCATGATAAATTCCTTCACAGGTTATATAGGGTGATAAGAAAAGAGACGAGCATTAGTTATCATGCAACGCACTGTATATAACAGTCAAAATGTATTTTAATGAGCTATGAACTAAAATCCTAGTAAGATACGATATTGACGACTTCTAAAACTAACTCAGCTGGCCGAATGAATCCACATAGTTTTCACGGCTTCATTTTGAACAAATTTAATTAAAGCATGATTTTGATGACAAATTGGCTCAGTGGTGGTGTAATGCAGCTCTTATGTATGGCCTACAGACATTTATTCCGAGTTTAGCTACCTTGCCATACTGCATTGGACAAGGGGGGGGGGGGGTGCGGAAATGGTTATTACTGCGGGATACTGCAAGGATCTTGAAGCCCTTTAGAAGCACTTTTCTCTTCTTTTACGTTTCTCTTTCTCTGCCTTTATTCATATCATGTCACGAGATACGACAAATCAGCAGTACCGCTGGTATAGCAGATGTGCATAGCCAGCGATGAATATTTACCATGAGGTGTTTCGCTTTCTCGGCAGCCTATGTCTTCTATATAAAAAGGTTTCTGTTTTTATTCGAGGTAATGATCGAGCTAGGTGGCGCGCGTTGGGTGAGGCCTGCAGTGTCCAGCAGTGGACTGCCGTGGGCTGACAATGATTATGATTATGAATGATATTGATTAATGACATGTATGACTTTAGTTGTCCGAGACTTCACAAATATTTGTAGAAAATATTTATTGAATAAATTATTATTGTCATACAATTCGAATGTATGACAAAACCACTCATATGAACGGGCACAACGTAGTCTACTATATTCGAAAATCTCATAATAATGAGAAAGTCTTTATCAAATTGTGCGAAGTATGTACTTTTTTGCGATGCAATTTTTAGTTGTATATTTGTTTTATAGACTATTTGTCTCATACTTGGGCTTGGGGTCGCCTGATTACAGTGTAGGTAAACATTAATTCACCACGTTAGGCCTAGGCGGATCGATGGGATATTCAGACTCTAAATAAGCATGTAGGTCACATATATGTATTTTTCTTAGGAATTGAACTCGTGATTATTGACTCCAAAAACGGTTATTACGCCACTGAGCCATTCAGGTCGTTAAATTATATGAATGTTCCGAAATACACGTCATCGTTCCGTTTTATGTTTGTTTTCAAACCAGAATGACAACCTTCCTGGTTAACGTAGTAGGCGCCATGACCGGTCATTGCCTCGAAGTTGCAGTTATTTCATAATACATTCAAGTAACGTTTTATTTTAAAGAAAAATTTAAAAAATGTATAAAATGAAGTATTAACCAAACTTTGGGAATTAGAGTTTAATACGTAAACAATTGTAGTAATTATAAGAAAACACATTCCTAAAAAATATTCCGCTGATTAGTTTTGTACCACAAAAGTCATTGCCCTGTGTAAATAAAATTCAAACAAGATTTTTGCCGCCTCAGAGAAGAGTGTTTATATTAAGCCTAAAGTTTTAATGTTTGAATGTCACAACACTTTACTTTGCCTTATCGGGTTAAGTTACATAATGAGCCGAATTAATTTAAAATATATTATTTTGCAGGTTAATCAACTCAGCAAGTCAAGTGGTAAAGAAAATAATGAAAATCGACGCAAGCCCAAACTAAGACCTTTTTCTGCTGGTGTTATTGATTCGAAGAAAAGAGAAGCTACAAAAGTGGCGAAATTTACCACAAATACACCAAAAAAACAAGTCTGTAAACACGAGAACTTGTTAGAAGAATTGAAGGATACGAATGAAAGAGTCAAATCATTAGAATTATTAAACGTACAATTGACTGAAGATAATAAACTGTTACGAAAGAAGCTTAATCAGCTTGATCAAGAAAAGCACACGTTTGAGTTAAAATTTGCAGAGTGTGAAAAATTTATCAATAGACTTACAAAAGAATACGAAAATAGAACTGCCGAGTTGAAGGCAATCAAAGAAAACGAGAATAGTTTCATAGCTGAGCTGCACAAAGAAAGGAATGAGAGAAAGAATTTGGCCGTACAACATGAAAAGGATGCGGTTGTTATTAAAGATTTGCAAAGACAAGTTAAAGAAATGGAAATGATTTTGAAGAGAAAGCATCCAGATTCAGTTTCTGCTTTAATTGGTAAGTTTTAAACATAATGTTTTAAATAGTATGTAATGAGTTTAAATGATTAACTTATTTATTTTCAAACAAACAGTAGCATCTAAATCATCGGCAGTTGAAGATAACAAGAAGAAGTTACTCGAAGAAAGAATTGCTCGACTGGAACAGGAGTTAAATGATAAGGAAAATCATTTCCAAGGTATATTAATAACGTTGCAAGAAAAGTTTAATGATATGAAACAAAAATACGAAAATCATATAATAGACATTGAAAGGCAATTAATGGAAGATCGCAAATTTAATTCGAACTGTAAGAACAAAGTCGAAAGGTCTAATTTAAAAGACATGTGCACCCAAACATTGGGCAAGCTGTATAATACGATAGGAACACAAACATTTTTGAAAGCTGAAAGAGCATCGTCAGCTGTAAGTAGATTGTCACAAAATTCGACATTGTTTTTGAATAAGTTAAAAGAGGATACCTACCTCGTTGCGACTATTAAAGGACTACAAACAGAGTTAACAGCTAAGCAACGTACAATATCTAAAATTAACAGAGAAACTGAAGAATTAAGAAAAAACTTGCGAACCCTGCAAAAAGAAAAGGAAAGTAAGTATAATTTTTGAAAAATTTTTTCGATGGTTTTTTAACTGAACTAAAATAGTTTGTTTTTAGTTTTATTAAACTTACACCCACAAAAGAAGACAGCTAACAAGCCGACAAAATCCGTTGAAAATATACTAGCAAAAGCAACTTCAGAAATGGAAGCGGAGCTTTCGGAAGCTAGGAAACAGAATCAAAACCTTGTGCAAGAAAAGACAAAGCTGCTTGATTCATTAAAACGAACAAACGAGGAGTTTATTTTACTCAAAAAGAAACGAATACAGGACGTAAGTAATGTATTCTTTTTTTTTTTCACTTTGTATTCTTTAATGGCAATTAGTTATAACTGTTATGCCAGTGTCAAGTAAAATATAATATAATAATATCAAATATATTGGAATGTACTAGTTTGCTTGTCACGTTATGTCTTGATAAAATGGTCGCTATTCTACCAAAACCTTCTATGGACTTTTTCAGTCAACTTCAACGTCAAAGTCACGATACACGCATTTATTTCATATCACTCATGATACTTGATATAACATGTTTTAGACTGCTTAGTAACAATTATTCTATCCGATTCGGCTATGTGTCCTTTTCTGGGAAATCATTAATGTGTCAACTGTGTAGGATATATATAATCAAGTACCTTAAGTGTGTGCGAAACTCAGAAGACACTTCCTCCTCCGTACCGATTAGCAAATATGAATGGGATCTGAAAGCAATTTATGATTTTAAAACTACTTTTAAGTATTATTTTTCTTGAATTTTTTTGAAATTGATTATAATTAAGTTATTTTTATTTTAATTATGAATACGTATACGTACATGTGTATATCGTATTTATACATTAAATATCGTCACGCCTGTTTCCCATAGGGGAAGGCAAAGACCACAGATCAACATCTGCTACGATCTCGGCATACTTTCCTTGCTTTTTACACACTCATCACTCTCCTCTTGCAAGCCCGCCGGTAAAGGGTACTCTTGACCTGGCCTTCACGTCAACGTATGCTTTTTTTGGTCAGGTACAGATCCTTTCATCCACATCCGCAACGTAATTTCTTTTATCAATCGTCTTTCATCCATCCTCTCTATATGCCCAAACCATCTAAGCATCGCATTAATTCGTTTTTTAATATTAGTAAGCAATGTTATAAAACTATTGGGAATGTCATGAAATAAAGTATAGTTGAAATTCTTTAGCGATATACCAAATTATTCAAGTAAAAAATGTGCTTATTGTATCAAGTGTAATTTTAAAATCTTTATTAACAGCTTCACACTCTTCAGTTGGCACACGAGAAAGAACTTATGGAGATGAATATGCAGTTATATCCACTTCAGGAAGAAATTAAGTTATTAAATCGTACTGTTGAGGTTCTGCAACAGAGATTACGAGCAGCTGATGATATTAAAGCGGGCGGTGACAATCCTATCACGAAGAATATTCGCTAAACGTGTCAATGTGTATGTTTTAAAATATCACAAATGTATTTTTGTAAGCCTGGTATATTGTTTGGTTAATCAAACGATAAGCCTTATACGTCAAGTGATAAAGTATTACAAAGTGAAATGAGCGTAAGATGGTTATTATAATTCACAGATATCGGGACTTTTAATCTAGTCAGTCTGAAAATGTATTTTTTTTGTTTCATATAAAGTCGAATCTCGATAATTCGAAGTTGATGAGACCTTTCTAATAGTTCGAATTACAAAGAGTTCGAAATGTTGAGAGGTTTGTAATACCAAGAGAAAAACAAAAAAGTTTAGAATTACTGAGAGTATGGAAATGTTAAAATGTAGTATTTATTAAAACATACCAATGATACATATTTCATAGGCCTATATGATCGTTTGTGTGTGTAGGGTTTCAACATGTCCATATTTCGATTTGTCGAGTGTTTGCGTGAAAAAATTTTGAATCACCGAGTGTTTTTGATACTTATGAATTGTTTTCTTCATCGAATTACCGAGTGTATCTAAAACCATTGAAATTATTTGATTTAACGAGAGTTTTGCAAGGGACCCAGAATTACTTTGTTGAATTATATAGTGGTTTAAATTATCAAGAATCGACTGTATATATCAATTTGACCAAACTATTGTTATAGTCATATGTTTGTATTTTAACCCTTATCAGTCGTAGGCCCCTCTCACGTGACAACAGTACTTTGTCGCTGCAGTCGTAAGTCACGTGGGAGGTGACAAAATGAGACATGTTGAAACGCGCTTTGTGTGAAATGCAAGCACTATTGCCTTCTTAGTTAAATATCCGTAACAGAGCAATTGACATCTCCAGTTATATATCATTGCCTTTTCCAATTAATTTTTAATATATTGAGCCCAAAAATGAATAAAGTCAATGAAAACTGTATCTGTAGCTATAACCTAGCGAGAATCACGTATAAAAAGCTAGCGACCGATAAGGGTTAATAGTGGCTATATATGTAGTAAAGCTACTATTAAAATCTAACTACGATATATCGACTGACTGACGGTACGGTGTTCCTAACACGTATTTGTTGTTTCGGTTCCGAAAATCGATACTTCGCTATCGATTATATAAAAATTTGAGATTTCAAAGTTTTTGTTTGATAATAAATAATATATAGTAAATATGACTTCATGTACCGATTTTCGTTTTGATCTGAAGCTTTAAGATACTATTGACTTCTGAGACTATTGGTTTCTGATACTCTGTCTGAACTGAACTGTTCTCTGAACCTAGTTTAGAAATAGCATATTAAAAATACCGTTGGTTGAAAGGCTAATTTTTTAAATGTTTTATATTATTTTTTATCTAATTCTTTTTTCTTTTTTGCGCTTTGCGTATAAAGTTTGTTTTGTTGTTACGTGTTTGTTTTGTTTTTTGTTTTATCGACATTTTGAAGTCGATCAAATTTAATAAGTACTTTCACTTATTGTCGAACAAAATAAGATTAGTTCGGAATAAAAATGTATTTTTGTTTAAAATATGAATTATTCGTGTTCTAATTACAGTTCTCATATCTCGTATACGTAAAATGGATATTGTCATTGTATAGCAACATAACTTTATATAATATTAGGTAAGTTAAGGGTTTACAAGGGAATTGAGATACGATGCCGTGGGACCAGTGCTTTATACGCAGATATGCGTTCAATGAACTGTGATGTTTGGTATATAACAGTATAAGCGCACAATATTTTTGTCCTAGTTTAAAAGTAAACTGTGATGAATATAATTAACAAATACTATTCCCTATGCCACCACCGATTATGATAAAGTGAGTTTCAATCGTTTAAAAGTTAAACTGATCGAGCGGTAAGCAGGTCGAATACATATCGTCATGTCTGTTTTCCGTAGGGGTAGGCAGAGACCACGAATCTCGACATACACTTTCCTTGCTTTCTCCACACATCATTATCCTCATACAAGCCAGCCGATTAAGGGTACTCTTGACCTGGCCTTTCCTAAAAACTTCGGCAATTTGGCCAAGGTATGTTTTTCTTGGTCTTCCCCTACCAACCATTCCATCCACATCCGCAATGTAAGTTTCTTTCGCCTGACACCTTTCATCCATCCTCTCTATATGCCTAAATCATCTAAGCATCCCTCTATCAACTTTTGTCATGACACCTTCTTTTACTCCATAATATTCTCATTTCCACCGCATCACACTGAATGCGGTTTCAGTGTACTTTCATGAGTCTTTTGCCAAACCCAACTTTCATTACCGTACATCAGAGTCGAAACAAGCACTCCCCGATTACCCGCTAGACAGGCCGTTTTAGTCACATTCTGACTTAAAGGAGTGCAGGGCTCCATTAACCTGATTTTCCAGCTTTCACTCGCCTTTCAATGTCACCTTCACATCTTCCATCTCTTGTAAACACTGATCCCAAATATACAAACTCATTCACTTGCTTAACTTTTTCTCCTGCAATCAGCACCTCACACTGCGTCGTAGTATAAGGTGCTGATTGCAGGAGCTTTAAAAATCCATCACATTCGCATATTGGTTACGTGTGAAATAAATCTCTCGTCATCATCAATACAGCCGTGATAATCCACTGCTGATCATTGGCCTGCGTCAAAGTTGAGGTGTGTTTTCGTAATCCCCACATATCTAGTCAATATTTTCACGTTTTCAAGTTTTTCCATGTTTGTATTATATGTAGTATGTCTAAGAAATTTTTGAGTCAACTTAAAAAGTCATGATACATGCATTTATTTCATATAACGTATATGCCTTAATCCAACTACATATATTGCATAAAACACCACCACAATTAAAAAATATAACTGATAATATAATAAGATTATAGAAATAAAATAAAAAGACAACGTCACTCATATAAGTTAGCGGGAAAAGTCCTATTTCTATGTTAAGTTTCATTGAATTTAAGCAATTGCTGTGCCTTTGTAAGCTGCGTGAAATAAATGATTTGTAATATATATTGTCTTTTCTTTAAACAGATCGTGTGAGTCTGATCATGTCTTACATTTATGTTACTAGCTCTTACTAATCTTAATTCTGAGAAAAAGTCGCCACCAAAATCTTTAACCATTTTACTCAAATTTTAAAATACATAACACTAGTTTTAAACAAGGTATATGACACATCTATCGCCCCTTTACGATACATCTCCAGGTAATGTAGATTCTACGCAAGATATCATCGGACAGTCATCGGTACTGTCATAGATGGGTTTGACAGCGAACTAACGTTTGAATTTCCATCTTTATAATAGATTTCCGCGTAGTAGTTACTCATGACTATTAATCTTTTTTTTCACAGACCATATATGTCCCACTGCTGAGCACGGGCCTCTATTTCTGCAGGAACGGGCGTTATCCTACCATGCTTGACCAATGCGGTTTGGTGGGATTACTAGACTCGAAAAAAATATCTATAGGTCATTAACACCGTAGGCAAGGGGGGACCCACCACTGAGCTAATTATCATCACGCTTGGAGTTTAATGTTGTATAGCTGAGGGTTTAATCCATATACCAAGAAAAAAATTCTTCGTCTATAGTTTAACGTGTATAGTGTTTTGTTTCTTTGTCAACTTTTCTTTCCATGCCACAATATGTTTATTCTCTTTTGCATTATATTATGATTATATCTAAAAATGTCATACTACCTACACTATTAGAAGCAGCGAACTTTTCCACATATTTATCTGGCGTCCTACTTTCATGTTTGATTAGGTATAGGTAACCTTACTGGTGGTATTAATTATTATATTTGTACTAGTTTTTTTATTATGTGGGTAGTGAGATTCCGCTAATGGAAAATTGTTGCATGGGTTATCGCGAAATAAACAGCAATTGGTAGCACTCCGTGAAATAAGTATACATATATTTATGTAAATAAGTATCCGTTAGTAACTCTTCCTCACCTTTTCCTTTAAAATCTAAAATAAAATATGATCGTAGGAATATAAACTTTTATTTAGCACGACTGTGTGTAGTGATAGTAGGTACTTAATAGAATTATATTACCATTTAGTTCTTTTCACTATGTTAAAAAGAGTGATCTGTGGTGGTTAACGAGGCCTCTTATAAGTTAAGAATAGAAAATAAAACCGCTCAAATGCAGTATTGGGCGATGTCAGCTTTTAAAGGTCGTGAGTTCCATTGTATTGGAGCATTTGTATGATTTAAATATAATATCTGTTCTAATTATTGTACTGTGCATTTTATTTTTACGAAACTATTTTATCGACACTGCTGAACGGGGATAGAATAAGCCCTCCATTTCCCCCAAAATCTCATAAAAAGCGCATATGCTGTAGACGAAAATAGCAGTAGTCGGGTAACATCGTATACCAGAGTAATAAAAACCTGCGAATCCCAATCGGCTCACCAAGCGTTGAGATTACGGCAATATTCCTCAATTTTCAGAGAAGGCAATGTACAACATTGGATTGTTACGCTTGTATTGATGACTATAATTTTTAGAAGGCCTAAGCCTTGTTTACCTCATACTGTTTTGGATAATTTTTTTGCGTCATTCTAATGAAATCATGAATTTGTCATATATGATGTGTTATAGATACTTTTCTACCCTTTTTCCTAATACGACAGAGTTGAGTTAACTCTAAAATCGACTACAATTAGTAAACCATAGCAAAACGTTTAAGTAAAAAAGATTCTTTTATATTGGATAAGAAGGGAAAAAAGAAGTCACTGCAAGTGACGTTTTAATCGTAATCTCGCCGTCCGGGTCGACGACCTTCGCTGATGTTTCTGTCGATTTGGACTCTGACTATATCTCTCACGATTTTAAAATGAACTGTCTATACTTAGTCGTTATAAAATAAGTGCTAATTTTTTAGATAAAAATAATATTTTTTATGAATTTTAGACTAAAGTGCTTTTTACGTTTCTTCATAATTAGCTCGTAGCGGTCTACTGCTGTAAGTCGACCTCCTCAAAACGCGTTACCTTGCTTGATCTTCGCCTGCATGCATTCAGCTCCTGACAACCGTCTTGGGCATATCGTTGCTCCATCTACCTCAGAGTTATTTTGTGTGTAAGCGTAGTAAATCTAAGTGCAAGAATAGGAAGGGATAACTACAACAATAAAGCTTGTAAATACATAATACTGTTTTCAGATATATATTGATTTCTAGTTCACCCTACTTCCTCATTCTTACGGTGTTATCAAACGAGTATTACGGTAAAAGCTACTTATAAGTCGTTTTACCATCAAATAACATAATTCGTTAGAGCATCGACGTTAAAAGGTCTGTTTGAGCCAAATTTAAAGATGCAAATGTTTTTAAGGTATGCATTGTTTTTTAGGTTTTGGAAAAATATTGTCTTTGAGTATACTCTTTCTAACCGGTCTTAAATGACTCCTAAAGACCGTGTATATCGTTGTAATGACCGACCGATTGGCTCAGTGGCGGGGCCCTTCGCCCGCGGAGTCAATGGTCGCGGGTTCGATTCCCGCATCGGAATAAATATTTATATGGATTTATAAATGTTTATTCCGCGTCTGGTAACCCCCCAATCCGCATTTCCTTTCCTGCCCCTTCCTTTCTTCTCTATCCTTTCCCTTCCTCTCCGCCAATCCACGGTCTGCCGTGCCGATGGATGCGTGGCTTGGGGCGAGCCTAGTCGAAAGCGTGCCGATCGTCCCGGGGTCGGGCTCCCCCGGGGACTATGGTGCCTTACCTCAGCATGCAGGACTCTGCTGGGGCTGACCTCCATCCTCCCTTGCGGCTTGTGGAATTCACTAAGACGAATTTAATATACCTAATTTGTCGAAAAATGACGGTGACGTGGTTCGCCACCCGTCACGTCCTGATTCTCACGAGGGCGAAAAGCGACCAATGACGAGCCGTTTCGCTGCGATGAATGGCAGCGGATGTAGCTCTGTGGTTTCTGCCAACCCCTGCGGGGGATAGGCGTGAAAATATAAAAAAAAATCGTTGTACTGTATAAAAGAAGATCAAAATATCAATTAATCAATAACTTAGGAGATTGCGTAAAAATACCTGTACTAGTAAATAAAATTGAATTTTTTACTTTAAATATTAACCGCCATTTCCTTGATCGATACTAGGGATACCCAAACTATCTCTAGTTTTCTCTTATTGATACAAAATACTTATCAATTTAAAAACTTTGCAGTTAGTTAAGTGAATGACCCCTGGGAAACCGATTTAGAAGTCTAAATCGGTTAATCTAAATCGATAAAGGGTTCGATATCGATCCCTTTGGGAATACCTGATGGCAAGTCGAGAGAAGTTCGAGATTTGTTACGATCGAAATTAACATTTGCAGTTTTCTTAACCTTATTAAAAGGGCTTAAATGCAGGGTCGTGGCAGTAATCTTTGCCGTCGATGTCTTGAAATTAAAAAATTGTGTGTTGTCAAAGTTTACTAAAATAATACTCATTTTTATAATAAATTCTTTTCATTTATCTTTCCATATGTATATTAGGTTATAGTTTGACTGTTCCTTGTTTAAAGGTAGTAAACACTAAATTCTACCAATGACCTTGCCGTTTCTATGCTTTTTTTATATTCTCTTCCTTAGTATAATATAAGTATTTCATTGCATTAAATATTTTGAATTTAAATATATATAAAAACTTAACTAAACTTGTGTATGCCGTAGCAAATAGGTGTTATATATTATGAAAAGGAGTAAATAAATAAAAAATATTGACCGTGGCTACCATGTTCTTACCAGTACGATTGCAACTGATTTATTATAAATTATCCTCACAAAAAAAATCGTTAAAGTTTATTATGCAGAAGAAGCACTCGGTGGTCTCTTGTGAAATTTTATCAAAAGGAATAAAGTTATGTACACAGTCTATACACAGGTCTTGCATCAAGAATGGGGGTACATCAGCTTAATAGTTGCGCTATCGTTTCAATTTACGGCCGCCAGAGGCATAACGATAGATGGGTGTGCTGTGAAACGAAGGCAGAATAGCATTCTGTTTTTTGTGCCTTTGTAATACACTAACTACTAATAATGAAACGAATAAAGCTATAAACCAATAGAACAAGTCGCTTATAGACGCTTGTCACTTAACCGGCGTGCACCCATCGAAAGAAACAACGTACAGCGGCGTTGACGCGAAAGAAAAGTTATGACACGATCGTATTAATCTCGCACCACTGAAATTGGGCTTCGTTGCAAGACCTGTATATATAATACCGTGTACCGTTATATATTTTTAAATATCTATCAATAATTTTGGAATGTAGTAATATAGACGTTTTAATTAGTATACGGCATGTCACTAACATGTTGATAATTCTATTGTGTTGCAAGTTTTCACATAACATCAAAATTTCATGGCCATTATAGCAGTTTCGAGATGGTTTAATAGATGGCGTTAAAAACATTGCATCAATATTGCATATCATCCTCGTAACACCAATAGATTGATGCTCTAGACTAATTTATGAAAGAAATTGTAAATGTTTAAAAAATGTGGTTTTTGATTTCAGAAATGAACGACACCTATGAATATAAGGGAGCTAATGCTCCCTTAATACTATGTATATTTCTTTGAAACCAATAGTTACGAATTTTCTTTTCCAACTAATATAATAGAAATCAATGGTAGACCAAGCAAATTTTGGTAAATGTTTTCTTTCTGTAGATCAGGTAAAAAAAGGTGGTCAAGTCATTGATAGCCCAAGTCCACTGCTATAAAAACAATTTTAGTATAAGATGCCGTAAAGTAGCCGTTCAACGGCCGTCGGCTCATTCCTCGAATTTCACTAATACCAACAAAATCAAGCACACACCTTTCCACAATGTATACGATACACATTTTGCCTCAACACAAGGCATCTTCTGGTAGAATATGGAAGACTTAACTGTTGTCCATCGAAAATAAATTTTAACTGTAAATATCACATCAGGATACCCTGTATCATCAAATGACAAACACCGAATCTCGGAATAAATACTTGTAAGCTATATATTTATTATAAGGTGGGAGTAGACCCTTGAATCAGTGAATGCAACTGCGTGATTTGCTTCTTGATGAAGCAAATCACGCAGTTGCTAAGCATTGAAGCGAGTTTGAAGCGAGCTTGAAGTGAGTTTCGCAAATATTATTTTTAATAATGTGAAAATAATAAAACTGAATTAATGCTGGTAATATGTTTATTAACATAGCTTCATATATACATTTATTGTAATGTGAAAATAGAAATATTTCTTGTGTAAATTCACATAAATTTAATATAAACTTGATAATCATGAATACATTACATTACTTGGTGTCACTATTATTTTATCCAATAACTCAGAGATATCAAACCTTTGTATACATACAGACTTAAATCAATGGAATACGTCGATTCAATTAAATATATCATTGCTTATGTTTCCTCTATATATATATCACAATTAACAATGCACTTTACATAAAATAAATTATGAAATTGTCAACCGAGTTTATTGTTAATATTCATCATCATAAGTATAAAAACGGTGTTAAACGATTCACTATTATAGTTGTCTTATGGTCCACTGTTGTGCATATAACGCAAACTATACTTTAGCAAATATTTTGTCTCAATTTCACATCAGACACAATAATCACCAATCAATTCATTGTCAATGAAAATGACGCGTGTTGTCTACATAATTTTGTCTTCTAATCAAAGTACATAGGTTTCAATAATAATACACTTCAATGTGTGCTAATGTAGAAGCGTTCACAAGTTTGTCAGAAAAGATAACGGATCACTCCACAATCATTAAAATAATTTTCGTGTCAACGAAATTGCCGTATATGCTTAATAGGTATAGCGGTTCACAATTCACTAGTTAACGTTTAAATATCGTGTTCGAAGTAAGAACACAGTGGTCCTGGGTTAGTCTCCGTCACCATTTGTTACAGTGAGAGGTTCCTCTTCCTCATTGTAGTCGAGAGATAGAACTGAGGCTCTCCTACGTTTGCCAACCGGTGTGTCACTACACTCACTGCCCGAATAAGTCCGTTTGTCAGCAGGTGAAGAAGCTCTATTTCCATTCACTGTAGCATGCGTTGCTCGCAATTCGCGCTGTAGAAACAGTACTGTACTCTGCATACCTTCTACATCCTCATCCAATTCTTGCAGGAACTCATCTAGCTCTGAAAGTATAAACCTTATTATAGGCGCACAATTCAGAATTTATAATAAATTCTTCAGTAATTGCTCATGCAGTGTGGAATCTATCGCACAATGTCAGAATTTGGATTTGGGGCAAGAGACGAAGGTAGGTATTATGATTATTTTTCTTCTCAAGCAGCCAAGGATAATATATTTTTATTTATAATAATTAAGATTGCATTGAGGTTTATTTTAAATTTTGACATCTTTTATTATATAAAGAAGAATGAACCACCGAAATGTATGTATGTGCATAATGTCAGAATGACTGCACCAAATTAGATAATTCTTTTATTTTGCGTTTGTTATTATCAGTACAAAATTTGTATAAAAAATAATTTTCAAAGAATTATACGGAAAGACGTAAAAATACCATTTTGTCTCTTTTCCGTCATTTTAAATCGCAATATAACCAATAGATGAAGTCATTACTATCATTAAAAAAGATCAAAATAAATGCCAATATTGATAGATTGACATTCATTCATATTCAATTATGATTCATTATTTTCATTAGGTACACCATTCGTGCGAAGCGAGGGCGGGCAGCTAGCTAGTCTTAAATAACTAACAATCTCTAAAATGTACCAATAACAGTATCTTCAAATATATTGCAAATAAGCTTGATGGTCCAATTTTCCAGCACTGAATAAGTGATATCTTCCTCAAGTTGAAGTATTCGCTTCATAGTTACTAGCAGAATAAAGCTACTCATTTACTTCTCATGAGTATTGTATCAGAAGACTTTGGGAATGAATACCAATGGACAGACAACAGGGTCTATTTGTATGATAAAAGTTAATCTGCAACACCCAATCTACTTGGCTAATCTAAAGGGATTAAGGCAACACTTCTCATTTATGAGGGAGGTCAACATTCAGAACTGTTACTGTGTTAATTCATGTATTGATTGGTTGAATGTACATTGGAAGATGGGAACAGATCAGTAATCCTAAATAATTTATAAAAATTATCATAATTAAGGATCCAAGTGAGAAGAGTTGAATACCACATATGGTATGTGATTTCAACACATTTCTGATGCATATGTTGTTGCAGATGTTTTTAGGCAACATTGTTACTTTCTATTAGGTGACACATACTTGTATGCCTCCCTTTCCCATTAAAAAATAATTAACTTAGCAACATAAATTAAGTCATTATAAATAATATTATACATATAGAATTTGAAAGTTCATGGCTGATAATATATTTTGGAAATATAAAAAAGCACCTGATTGTGATTTTTTCACTTCTTCACTAAAACTTTTCTGTAATGCTAAATCTCCTTCCAATTTGGCTATTCTGCCACTTGATGTCATTCTGCCAAGGTCTTCGTTTTCTTGATGCAGCAACCTACATTTTGCCATAAGCTTTTTCCCTGTATTTGAATCTGGTGTAAACTTCCAAGCTGATAGTTCATTTTGAGTTTCTTCTAATCTTGCTTTTGTTGAGGTGAGTTCTTGTTTTAGTCTTATAATTAGTACATTTACTGCAGGATCTAGCAATGTTGGGCGTCCTTGGAGACTGGCATGTGATGATTTCAATTCATTTATTTGACTCTGAAAATGTTTGCAGTATCATTTAAAATAAATGGATATGATATTTTTAGAAGTCACGTTAATATAAAAGGCTTCAAGACTAAGATTATTAAGGACAATGAAAATTATAATCAAGAACTGTTATGATTAAATTAAGGAAAAGTATCACTTCAGCAATCTTGGCATAAAAATATTTTTTCTTCAATCTGATTTTCTTCTTTAATTTAATCTTATAAGTTAAACTCTTGACAGGAGCACATATGAGTAATTTGTAAATTTTAAAACTGCCTTAGATATTAACTTACTACATAGTCTTGGATCTCTTGTTCTTTTGCTGCAAGTCTCCTAACAAGTACTTTTTCTCTATGTTGTGATTCTGCATATTGCTGTTTATTTCTATCTTCTATCTCTTTCGCTTTTTCCAGACTGCCTGCACAGAAAAATGTTTGGAATTAATTTTAAAATATGTAGGCATTTTGCATATAAAATTAGAATTCATCGACTTTTTGTTACATTTAAGTAGGACAATAAAATTAACTGAGAACTTATTAAGGTTTGATTTAATTAGAAGCTAGTGGCTTTAAAGGCCATATTTTTCCAAACATTTGGGACTTGAAGACATCAAGCGTTTCAGAACTGTGGTGTTTATATTTAAAAGTTGTAATTTATATATTTATAAGTATCATAGAGTTTATTACTATGTTTAGACTTTTATGATTATATTGTCTTCAGTTATACATTTTTTAGAGATAAAAAGTTTGATAACTATTATGTTAAATTACTTCTATTCCAAAATAAGTTAAAATATAAAATAAATTCATACTTCAGTTATTATCTTTTCAAAGTTAATAACTATAGTATGAGTGTTAATAGTTCTATACTTAGTAGGTTTTCCTTTTCCTTTGCAAGATTTTTAGAAGCTGTACACACATAATCGATCATAGAGTGTACCAATTGATTTAAATAAAATTTAATTTTATGATCAATATCAAAATAACTACTTTTGCCAAAGTTTAAATATTTTTTTAACATTTGCACCATACCAACGCTCAAACTCTTATGATAATTGGCCAGAACTTAAGTGGATTTTGATGGCATTTTAATGCGAAAATACTTTCTAAGAAATGATTCAGACTATATTTTTAATTGGAAGTACTAGGGATTTTTATTTAAAAATATAAAAAGTTAAAATTTATAATAGGTGTTGATGATGTTGCAAGAAATACCTATCATAAATATTTATAATTAAGTTAAATGTTCTCAGTTAATTTCAATTGGAGTTTTTAATATGATAAGTAAAAAAGTATGTTTATATCTAACTTTTCTGGGTTTTACATTACAGAAAACTCTTGGAACAATCTGCAAGAAACAATTATGGTATGGTAATAAATATGGTAAATAGTATTTCTTTAACACTGTATACAAAATAAAAATCGACAACACCTTAACTAAATACAATATTTAAAATGGAGTAAAAATATTTCAAAAATGAACTATTGTTCATGAATTTTTGTACTTAAGAATAATAGCTTAATTTATCCTTCTGAAATGCAGGACGGAGTACATAAATGTTATTGCTACTTCTTGATTTCAATCTCAAACATAATCTATTGGAATTACTGTGTTAATTTTTCAGATTAAGTATTTTTATACATAATCTTATTATGTATTAAAATAATGATTTTGGACAATAATCTACAAAAATAAATCAGCAAATGGCATAAACAGTCTAAATTTGCATACTTTAATGTAATATTTTTATTGTATATATATTTCATTGATTAAACTGCAATCTTACAGGCACTTTTGTTACTCAGTTTTAGTTCAATTAAAGCTTATTTATTTATTTACAAGTGTTTTGTCTCTTTAATGCTTGTAGCATTATAGAAATTTTATTGATTTTCAATTAGCGATTTAAAAATACTTTTTACAGAGTAAATAAAACATAATGAGAACTTATTTCGTGCCTTGATTTAAAATATATATTGTAAAACATTATGCCCAATTGTAACTGTTTACCCATAATTAAGATATGCATAATCATCAACTGCCTATGACAGTACACTGTTTGACATAGGCCTAGATGCACAACCTAACCCGATTTTCAGCTTAATGCATACAGATTCTGCTAGCCACCAGGAGACACGCCACACTGTTTATCGAGACGTAGTCTCCACTCTGGCAGTTGTGAATTCTCTAACAAACCTGACCAACTAATTGCCATATCAGTTTGTTAATTTGGAGAACTATTTTACTTTGACTTTGATTTTCACGGGGATTTTTTCATTCTGGATCATCTCAACCAGGCATCTAAGGTGTTACTAACATTTATAAGATATAACTACTGCTGAATAGATTTATATTACAGTGAGCCAATCATATATAAAAATATTTGTTTTACTATATTTTTGCATAAACATATCATAATGCAATGATTTAGATTTACTGTAATTTTTAATACAACATTTTAGTAAAAAATAATTCTATAATAATAATTTAATATTTCGAAGATGTTTATTTAGCATAACTTAAACTTACCATTTCTTCAGTTTTTTAAGATAAATGTGAATATGTAAGAAAGGTAAATTCAAATTTTTTGCATTAAAATGATAACAAATATTTGTTTTAAGGCTATCATATTATCTGTGAAGTAGCAATATATTTGGGTTTATCATGGTCAAAATAACAACTCTTGATTGTACTAAAAGTGATGGTGTTGAGAATGCATATCATATTAAATTTGGAATAAATGCTAGCTCTACTAAAAACCAAATATTTTATTTTAAACATGTTTAAGTAGACAAAGGATTTTTATGTAAGATTTTGATGTATCAAAGCAATTAAAAACAAAGTGTTCCTCAACTTATTAATTGCTTAAAAATGCAAAATATTTTATATCATTGCCAAAGAACACTCACTTTAGAATCAAGAGGTATTATAATAATAATTAATAATTTTGATAATACTGTTATGTGAGATTTACATTTTTCACATAAAATGAACTGTGACTGTCAGAATTTGAATTTTTGCTATGATAATATAATTATCTATAAGCTACCAAAAAAAATTTTTACCACTAAATGTAGTGAATATGCTTTTGAAGGTTTTGTTTTGCTCCACTAAACAAATAATTTGTGTGTGCTATGGATAAACCTATATAAAGATAGCTATGAATTTTTTTAGTTTGAGATCAAGATCATCATCAATAATCACATATGTCTAATATATTCTATTCTATTATTAATAATATTATTTTAATAGTTCCCATAATATGTATTGAAATATGTCATATGGGAAAAGAGATTATGAAAAATTTATTAGGATTCCATTTAAATTAACAAATTTAAAAACTTTTTAAGTAATTTTTTAACTATTTTAACATATGACAGTAATGATTTTGAATCTTCATGCCACAAAATAAGTTGTTAATAATTCTTTTTTAATATCTACATATTTTCAATGTATGTAAAGTTTAATTTAAATTTATAAGCAACTATAGATTAGAGAGAAAGCATATACCAAATAAAATGTATACTTCAATATTTAACGTTTCAGGTACTTTACTATCTTAGAAATACATTAGTTGTGCTGACTTTTACATGATCTTACAAAAATTGTGATTCATTAGATAAGTTTAATTGGTATGCAAGTTCCAACCAATCCTCTAAAATGAAACTGATTTTTTCAGTGGTAAAACATTCAGTATTCACTTAAAATTAAATTAATTTAAAACACAATTTCTGCAAGAGGCATTTTGTTAGGGATTATATTCTTATTACTTCAGAAAGTATGCTAAAGTTGATGAAATGCATGTGTATACATTAAACTTTACCATACATTCGCACAAGCATTTGGCATCAATGGTTACATTTGTCTTAAATTCATGTAGATCAATGCATTAATTTTTTTAAATGAGGTAAAGTTTGCACCAAATGAAATTTATCAAGAGTTATTGAATATATACTGCAAGGTAAGACAAAAGCATCCATAGGAAAATGTTATGTTCAATTACTAAATTTATAATGACAATGTCTAAAATATTTTGATATAAATAAATACATATAATAAGTTGAGTAAAAATGCCAAAAAGCAATTAATTTTTTTGTCTTTACTATACCACCACTGTTAGTATTGCTGATAAATATTTTTTAAACCTTCGGTTATTGGTTACCTTAGGCATGACTTCTAAGTAGTAGTGTCACTTCTACGAATGCTTTTATTGATTATCACTTTAATATAAATAATAACAATTTTCATATTCAAATAAATATTAAGTAATACTATCAAAATGTCATGTTAAAGGTAATTGTTACTAATATAAAAATTCATTTGTGAATTAAATATATTAAAACAAGAATTATATAAGTTCATGCAATGATACCTTATAATGACTAAGATTTTAAATGTATTAACAAATATACAAATTAAATAAACAAATGGCAGACAAAAATTTGGCATATTTACCAAACACCTCAATATCACATTTAAACCTTTCTTATTTTGAATAAAATACTTAACTCTTGAACAGAATATAAAAACATTACAATGATCATGATATAAAAAGTAAAATAACAATAACAATGCATTATGTACATATTAAAAAACTTATGGTTAAAAATAATTTAAAATATATTTACTTTTTTTTGCTGACAACTTGAAGAATTAGCTTTTTTAACCTTGATATTTATCAAGACTTGTTTTAGAGCACTGAAGTTGACACAGCTCCAAGGAAATCTGGAGTTCACACTTGTACCCATGCCGCTATAGATACTAAACACTTCCACTGATCACTCCACTGGCACGTCTCTAACACAGCATTACACCTCTCTTCTTTTGGATTTACTATCACCTAGATACACCCCGTAGCACGTGCTTTTAAAAAACTAACATTTCAAAATCACAGTAACATCATTAACATATTGTATCAGTATCACTAAGTATTTAAGTTAAAGCATTGTCGATATAAGTAACTAAAAATGTTTGCACAGTTGAAGTCGCGGGTCGAATTTGAAGACGACCACGACGCTACCAAGCCGTTGTAACCTTTTCGTAAATACCTTCCAGCTGTTTGTTCAACGATTCGAGGTGGTCAATATACAAGTCCTGGTTTCTCCATGCGGCACGGAGCGTTTCCGCGCTGGCGGTCTCCAGTAGGTGCGAGGTCAACAACACGCGCGTCGCGCTTGTGACGCCGTCGCTCGCCGTCTCTCCATGCCGATCTGTCTCTTCGGTCATTGCACTCTCACAAATACGTTAAGATGTTATGTTTTCAACTGGAATTAAATTATTTCGATTAATTGTGTAGTAGGCTAAAATATTATCAATTGTCTGCCCTTATCATAAACCTGCAAATGACGCAAATTGCGGGACAAGTTAGTCAGATAATTAGCTATACTCACTAATATTAGGCGTTTTTTTATCACAATCAAATTTTAAATAAAGAACTATTATAGAAATGTTATGCTAAAAATAACACTGAACCAACTATATTTTTATATAGAACCTCGATTATTTTATTCTAACTACTACTAGACGCCATTTTATCACGTAGCACTTATTACTGGGGTTGCCAGCAATTGTACCTTATTTCTACCGATGATTAACCGTCGAGATTAACAAATTATACAAAAAAATGCAAAATGACAAGAATGAAATTTCATGAGATAATGAAAATATGGTGCTGTAACGATGTTTTTGTTTACAAAATCAATATTTTTTACAATTAAATACACTAAATAAGTTACATACACACTAAATAAGTATATCAAAATAATTAATCATACAGATTTTTTTATAAATCATCAATATTAAGAATATTAGCTGAATTTCTATTATTTGTGAAAGCTATTTCGCAAAGACTCAATATTTCTTTTAAAAACTTCTGTGAAGTATAAATCCTCATAGAACAATTATTTCTTGCGATAGCGTTATTAGCGGTAGGTTGGGATATAATATAATATCTCGGACAAGTTATGCATACTTATTGATATGGTTTATATTATAGCCCTCTGGCTCGCGGTTTACCTGCCACTTGTAGGACAAGTGGCAGGTAAACCGAGAGCCGAGAGAATATAACATATATTTTTGAGCTTTTTTTGTCGCTTTCAATATATTGTTATTAATTAAAGTTTAGTTTTATTATAAATTATTGGTATTAAAGAATATGATCTCATCGAAGAGTTTGTACTCTTTTTTCCACAGCTCATATATGTCCATATATTGCGCATAACCAGACTCGAAATAAATATCTGTAGATCATAGATATATTACTCCTGTTGAGATCCTCAGATTGAACCCGCGACTATTGACTTCGTAAGTGCTAGCCCCGTCACTGAGCCACTTGGTCGTAAAGTTGTGAATTTCTTTTAATTATTTGTTGTCTTTCTGCTAGTTATTTTTGTATTAATTAATTATACTTTGATACTATTCTATACTTAGTGAATATATACTATACTTAGTGAATATATACTATACTTAGTGAATATGTAGCAGCATTGTTAAGAGTGCATTGTTAACATGGATTTTATCGAGCAATATATTACAAAACATTCTTCGATGCCACGCCACCCATATATAGACAAGCCCTCGACTGGAACTTGCAGAAAAAATGGAAATAGGGACTTCCAAAACAAACATGGCATCGCACAGTGATATCTGCAGCGCAAAAAGTCAGCCTTTTCTGAAGCGAAGTAAAGCTCCTACGATAGAACGAAATGGAGAAACATCGTGTCTGCCGTATGACCTATCAGGGGGATTAGGACCTAATAAAAAGGGGTGTAATTGGAGTGTTATGAAATAAATGTGTGTATTGTGACTTTAAAGTCACGATTTAGTGACTGAAAAAGTCCATAGAAGATTTTAGTAGAATAGCCACCATTTTATCAAGACGACATTTTAAGATACTTTATATTATTGTATTTAACTTTATACTAATTGACATCAAAGAAAAGACAAGTGGAGACAAGATGTGGATTCTTTCCTATATTTGTCTCATATAAGAGGGCAGGTCTTAGTTCAAATGTGGCAAAAACGAAGGTTATGCTGGTTTCAAGTAGACAACATCCGGACACGTGTATATCTGTTGATGGATACACACTTGAGAAAGTAAATCAATATAAGTACTTCGGCACGTAGTTAAATGAATCTTAGGAAAGTGATCAAGAAATAAAAAACTGTATTGAAATCGCTCGTAACTCCTTCAACAACAACTTTCAAACTTTCCTTGCGCATTAGTAAGCTCCACTGTTACATCTGGCCCGTTCTTCTATGCGGATGTGAGGCTTGGACACTTAAAGAAGACCTCAGAAAACGTATAGAAGCGTTCGAAATGTGGGCATTAAAACGGATGCTCGCTATTAGCTGGACTCAAAGGGTGGCTAATGACGAGTTTCTTCGACAAGTCAAGCAAAAACGTGAACTTTTGCAGATCGTCAAAGGTAGAAAAGTTGCTTACCTGGGTCATATTATGAGACATGACAGTTACAAGCTTGTGTAACTAATCATGATGGGAAAAAACACGGGCAAAAGACAAGTTGGCCGAAAAAGAAATTCTTGGCTACGTAATATTAAGGAGTGGATCAGGGTAGCGAGTGCTCCAGAACTGCTGCATCTCGCGAAGGAGGAGAAGAGTTGTGCTGAATTGGCTGCCAACCTTCGCACGTTGGAGAGGCACTCTTAGATGGAATAGATTCCAAGAAACGGTCTAAGTTAAAATATATATATATATATATATATATATATATATATATATATATATATATATATATATATATATATATATATATATATATATATATATATATATATATATATATATATATATATTTTAACATAGTAACTAAAAGCCCTGTTTTAATCTTCTAAATTAAAGCTGTGACTTTGGCTTGTTAGTTGTTATATTATTACACTCATTGTATTGACAATTTATTTACACTATTGACTTCTTGGTTTTATTTATACAGTCCACAATATTCGACAGCTTGGTTCTTCGTGCTCAGGTAGTTTAGAATCAGTGCCTAACAGATGGTTTCATACTGCAGTCACATATTTTATCATTATAAAACATGCATTTAAAAAAAAAAAATAATTCATTGACATATTGCACAAGAATTAATTGTTTTTATCACCGACTAGACTATGTGCAAAATATGTAAGTACTAGATGTATTTTCCTTTGCAAGCCTATAGAAACTAATATGAGAATGATTTGGGCAGAATAAAATAGGTATAGTCATAATAAAACTAGAAACACCATGTAATTCTGTCTTGATTTTTACTCATATAATACATTTATTAACACTTAACATCTAATTAATGTTTAACATTAATCGATTCTAATATGATTTTCTATACAATTAAAAAATAATATTATATATATTGCAATGTGAATATCTATATCACAATATGTACAATGGAATGTTGGTTTTCATGATGAGGTGGATGGAACTGTCAATAGGGTCTCCACACTTCTTGACTTCCGGCGCCGTAGAGTCCGTGTTTGACGTCATCATTGTTATCACAAGGGGCGACAAGGCCACTGGCTTCTCCAGCATTTTGCGACTCCGTGGTTATACAAATTCCACCGTCAATATCACTTATCTTGATTTCGCTAGGAATGTATTGTTCGATATGTTTCTCAGAGCTATGCAGGTGAACATGTATTTGATTCTGATTTACCGTAGAGTAGAGATTCGGTAGGATCATTTGTGGGTTAGGATTTATATACGGTGTGTGGGTTTGTAAACACGTGGGGTTGTTGTTTATGTTGTTGTATTGGTAATTATTGTAATTGTATGTGTTCGTTGGCCACGAATTATAATAGTTGGGGTCGCAACGTCCTTGGGCTGGCATGGGTGGGGCTGCGTGTCCGGCTAGTGGGGTGGTGTTGAGATCCGTTAGAGCTGGTCCAGTGCTACTAGGGCTTCCTTTCACAAAACCCGTGGACCCTGTTTGAAAGCCACTGTACTCTGTGTGACAAAGCGGCATTTCAGGTAATACTGAAATATAGAGAAAAGCATTAGTTTAAATTTGTTTCGCACTTTAATTTGTACTTACGGCGTCTGAAGAAATGAATATGATACAAAGGACTTAAGAAAGAAGCCATCGGATGTAATCGTTATGCTTTACCTCTATATAGCGTATTATCTATCTTCTCTATTGTCACATCATAATAGAGAAGACTTTGTAAAAGGTTAAAGCTAGTCAATTACGGCCGGTGCAATCTTTCTAAATCTTTGTGTATATATATATATATATATATATATATATATATATATATATATATATATATATACACATAACGCAGCTGCCTGTATTTTCTTTAAAGTAAATAAAGAAATACAATGAAATGGTGTTTAAAGTATTTTATAATCTTATATATATAAACCTTTTTCGTCGTGATTCATAACTTTTATGAAAAATTTACTAGTGCTCTAAAGGTAATAATTAGGTTGGATATTTGTCTGTTTTTGTGTAGTTATAACAACACTGACGGTGCTGTAATCCTGTATGAGGCTATAAGTGTAAAGTGTTTCCTTATTATTGTTCATACTATGTTCAGAAATTATTTATGTCAAAGTTAAA
This sequence comes from Baronia brevicornis, assembly GCA_031353405.1. Classification (NCBI taxonomy): domain Eukaryota; kingdom Metazoa; phylum Arthropoda; class Insecta; order Lepidoptera; family Papilionidae; genus Baronia; species Baronia brevicornis. The sequence goes on from JASFAT010001570.1 coordinate 135,795, forward strand.
TCTTAAGTGCAATCAAAGGTATGTAAAAAAAATTACCTGCCGGTATGTGTATGGTAGGGTCTGGTTTGTAGTAAGGAGGTTGCAGAGGCCCGTAAGTGGGATAAACGCCCGCAGACGAGTAGCCGGTGTTCCATTCAGTGGCGCCAAGGATATTACCGCTGTTCTCTGAAAAGTAAACAGTATAAGTGATTAATATTGTTAGCGAAGCATGCAAGGGGGGACATCTGTATCTTGCCGCGTTTGCAGGGTGTAGCGGACGGAAACTCCGGATACAACTACCTTCTGGTTATGAGCTGCCACGGTGGAATCGCAGATTGGATTTTATTGTTAGATAAACGCTTCCGCTTGTTAAATAAACGTGTTTACTAAAAAGGGTCGCTCTATTCTATGCCAGGAACCACACAATAAAAGATTCTCTGTTATACCCCTAAAGATATATCTGTATTGTACTACTATATATTTGTCGGCACAATTTTTGTGCGTTTATTGTTTACAATGTTATTATATTTTATTTTAATTAATCAATGAAAGGTTTTCGGAAGCGACGTGTTTTCGAATCAACCTGAATGTATGTAATTTTAAAAAAACAAACCTACAAAGTTGTTAAAAGGTGACAACGCTCCGGCAATGTTTATGGTGTAGATTACTATGGGCGACGTTGATTGCTTTCCATCAGACGACACGTTTGCTCGTGTGCTTTCCTATTTCATAAAAAATATATTTCGTGTAAGGGTTGGATGCTTACATTATGATTTTTCGCCTGGATACAGATCACATGTCAAATCAAATCAAAATTCCATTAGTGATGTAGACTTTATTTCATATCATATTAGGAATTTCTTTCAGTGTATAGCAACTGACTATGTGATCACTAGATAGACAGCAGCGAATACTCGAGATAATGAACATTGTCTTATATCTTAATATACAGGTGTGGATTTCCCAGAACTCAACGTCAAGCCGAAACGGAGTGACAAGATTGATTATAAGTCCCTGTCCCTGTGTTATTGCGTTCGTATACGCTGGTAACTGAAACGGTCCAACTTATTTCAATAAAATTTTGTGGGTATGTATGATTGCTTCCAGCTTGATAGATAGGTGGCGCTGTTATCATCGTCTATATTTTTTAATTTTTTGTTGAACAAAAACTTTATAGACTCTTCATTATAAATTACATAAAATCCCAAATTGTCTGTTAACAACGACTGTCTGGGACCAATAGTAAGTACAAACAAACACTATGACAATAATATCGATCTATCGATCACCCATTGTCAATGACAAGTATTGAAATGGAGGTCACGTGCACGGAACTTGTGCGAGCAAGCGTCGGGATTGCCAGCTGATTCATGCGTTTATGGCGGCTGTATGTCAAAGAGATTGGGGTCAGGTGGCCAAAATATATGCATACAATGTTTTGAAATAATTTAACACGTTTGGACTGCATGATGTTTTATGGACTAGGTAGGCAATAGGGGCACCTAATGTTAATCAAATATCACCATCCTACCTGTAGGATTATGGTTGAAAAAGGCCTTTTTAGTATTATTAAATTATATTTAATTACAATATTATAAACACATAGTTGGCAGAAACTGGATGCGTGTAGCCGAAGATCGGGCTAGGTGGCGCTCCATGGGGGAGGCCTATGTCCAGCAGTGGACTACCGCAGGCTGTTGATGACAAATACATAGTAGTGAGCGGCGCTGGACTCAATGGCAATGGCCGACTGACTTTTACATTATGACGTATGTGTCGTTACTAGCTAACAAGACTTCGTATTTCCTTGACACTACCTAATGGAAAGGATATGAGCAATAGAAGGCGAAGAAATGTTTAATGGGAAAAAGAAAGAAGGTCATGCTAGGGAGAAAAGGAAATAAAACAAGGGGAAAGAAGCCTACCGAACCCTCGTAATCTCAGGGCAAGCCCAGCAGGACTTCACACTGCGCACCATAGTGCGCATCCAAATCATTCCAAAAACTTGCGGCCCAACTTCCCCCTAGCTGTTTGACCGTAGAGACGACGTGAAGTCTCTCAAGACGCCTTAGTAACTAGAAGCCGTTGCCTCTCGAACTGAGGCTTATACAATGGGGATTTCAGCCCCAAAGCACGTTCTCGGATCCTGCAAAAGCTGCAGGGTGCGAAAGCCCCGCATTAGTCAGTCAGACAGTCACCGTACGAGACGTGGTAACACGAAAAATACTTAAAATTTATTGCCAATATTCGATGAGGTTGGTATATTTCTCCGATCAGCATTTGTTGCATTTCATATTTATATCCATTCTAGTAATAAGTGACGTAGAATATAAAAATTATAAATGTAAGGCGTTTGGGACACAAGATACTTAATTCGTTAAAATAATAACCAATTATAATAATCACATCATTCGTTGCTTTTATTGAATCATCTTGTTGATAAATGGGCAGACAATTTTCCTGCAAATTTTGTAGTTATGGCAACAAGCGTGTAAATTTATATATACATTTAAATTAACTTTTATATTGAAGAGGTAGTAGGACAAAGTTAAATAAGTAAAATTTTATTATATATATAGTAATTCTATTTCTAAAAATAGTGTATATACATCTATTTTAATGCATATATGTAGATATATATGCATAATGTAGCATATACTACATATACAAAAATATATATTAGATTTTTGCACAATCTTTCAAACAATTTTCTTAGTTTCGCTCGCAGGCTGACTGGGGAGAATGCTTAACGGCATTAATTTCGTCTGTATGTCTTATATGTACGAAAGTTTAAATAAATAAAAAAAACATAAAGAGCAGCTGAAGACACCAAGAGCATTGCCGATGCGTTGCTTAAAATCGTGATTAAGACTTTGATGATGAGAGGAAAAGATGAAGTAGGAGGCGGAGAGGGTACAAAGTCGTTATGGTTGTATAAATATTGTTATGTTTTTTTTTATCAAGTGTCCATTTTTTTTTGTTTTTAACAAGCGTCTAGTTTATCAAGGCTGTAAACGGCCCTTCCTATTTCTAGAAAAATGGATATTAACCCATCACACGTGTCCAAGGCTGATTGGCGGATTACCCAGACTCGGAATAAATACCTTTAGACCATACGTATAAGGGATGTCCGTACCTTACGCACGAGTATATTACGAACTGACACGGAAGGCGAGCCAGTTAGATTGTCAAGCATCTATATTAAGAAGCAAATTTATTCCGAAATAAATTATTACGGAATAAATTTATATTTCTTAACTAGCTGACCCGGCAAACTTCGTACCATCGAATCAATAAGTAATAAATCTGAACGATAATTGCAGAATGTTTAAACTTTAGTAAAAAATGTGGTCAAAACTTAACTGGAACAAAAAGAAATCGTAATCAATAAAAAAAATGAAAACAAAAACTTCACTTCTGAATTTAATTTGATTTCTGAACGACTTTTAAATTTAATTGATTTCTGAACGACGGAACTAACATCAAATATTTGACAGGTAGGGATAGTTTCTAAGGGAAAACGAAATTGTTCCTTTTACTATATTCCTAATATTTTTATCATATTTACTCACCTTTTAAACCTTCCCTGGACTTTCAAAAATAATTCAAAACCAAAATCAGCCAAATCGTTCCAGCCGTTCTCGAGTTTTAGCGAGACTAACGAACAGCAATTGATTTTTATATATATATGGATTATACACACACATTGCATTATCGACTCAATACCTACTGATAAAACGAATCGTTATGTTAATTCGCGTAGTTGTAAAGTGTCAGCTTTGTATGTATATTTGGGGTCCACGCGAGGAGTGACACGTACACACCCCGGGTCGTTCTATGCATTTTGTTTATGATTCATGCAGTTTAAACAAGTACTGCTATATATAAATTGAATCCGTCCTGTATGAATATTCTTATAAATTATATATATATATATATATATATATATATATATATATATATATATATATATATATACATATATATATATATATATATATATATATTTATACATATATACATATATATATCCTACTATTCTTATATATACATGTATATAAATGTATGTTAGACTTTTCCCGTCAACTTACATCAGTGACGTTGTGTTTTTATTTCATTTTCATAATCTTATATTATTATTAGTTATATTGTTTAATTGTGGTGGCATGCAATATAGTTCGATTAAGGTGTATAAGTGAAGATATGATATGAAATAAATGCGTGTATCGTAACTTTTTAATTTGACTGAAAAGTCCATAGAAGGTTTTTGGTAAAATTGCTACCATTTTATCACGTAACGTGACGAACTGACTTGTTACATTTCAAGAGATTGGATATTATTGTATATTACTTGACACTGGCATAATAGTTGTAACTAATTGCCATCAAAGAAAAGAAAAAAAATTATTTTCAAATTTCAGTCGTTAATAACACATATTTTATTAATTAAGTTTTATATGGGAGGAAATAATTTTCTTTTTTGTTTCCTACTAAATGTCATATATGATATTAAGTAGGATATACATTTAGGGTGTAGATCGAAACAAGTAGGAATTGACTTTAAATTTTCTTTTATATTACTTGTTTAATAACAATTAGGTAATTAAGTTGTACACCCATAAATAATAAAATTACTATGCCGGTATCAATTGATGTAAAAAAATAATTTTCTTAAATTTTTAATAGTAATCACGTTTAGTTAGACTAAAGATTGTTGTGAACTTTTAAGGTCATTTTAAAAGCCTGTTATTAATTTTAACTACATTTCTACACATTAAATGAACTAGATTAAAGATATTCCAAAATCATGTTTTATATAAAGATATAATACATGATTTTGGAAAAATATATGTACATATACGAAAAAGTGACGACCTAATTGACTCAGTGGCGAACCTACTGCTTCGGATTTAATGATTTATTTATGATTGGGTGTTCGGCAAAACCGCTTTGAAGAAGCGTAATCCATCTATCCAGAAATAGGGAGGCCCATACCCCTATACTATACCAAGTAGTGGGACATACATATATGGGCTGCGAAAAAAAACAATATTGGTTTTAAGAAAATAAAATATACATATGTAAATAAATTACGCTGTTATCAAAAATGTCGGCTCATTTCCGACATATGTTTCATATGTATGATATACATACACTTAATTAAGAGAATAACAGTATTGTCATTTACCTGCTCACTCACTGACGCAAATATAAAGCTATGGTATTTCCCGCGTATTACTGAATCGTTTGTTCTAGTAATATAAAATGGTTCGATTGAAAACTCAACAGCGACTGTTATAAATTTATTTAGATACGTTAGCGGCTCTACTACGTCACAATTAATGTATTGTGTTTAGACAATGGATTTCCCACAATTACTCACAAAATATTCATTTTTTTTAAATTGAGTCTGTCTCTTCGTCTACGAATATTCAATATCAAACAATATCAGGCCGTGGCAGTCCACTGCTGGACATAGGCCTCACTCAAGGCGCGCCACCTAGCCCGATCTTCGGCTACAAGCCAGCCGCCTTGCGCAGATTGTCGCTCCATCTAGCCGGGGGGCGTCCCACACTACGCTTGCCGACTACGAATATTAAATTGATCATTTACATTATAAAAAGTCGGAAGTTGGTTTTTAAATTTATAGCCTGTTTTTAAATATATTTACATATATTAAAATTTCACGGCCAGCTAGGGTATAATTGTAAGGAACGGTTTCGGTTACTTTTTACTCGTAAAAATTTAGATTTGCGTCTCTCTCTCTAAAGCTAATAAATTATAGTTGAACGGATAAAAAATATTTTTGATTTATCATGTTTCTATCACCGTTTTAGAGATTTGAGAAGGAATACATTTTGAAGAGTAAGTAGGTGGTAAGAACCGGTGATGATAGTACGTTGTTTTAATTGCGTTCATTTAGTTGTTACTTTCAAGCAAATATCACGAATATACACCAAATTACTGCGAGCTAGTTAAAAAAGTGACCGTGATAATGATTTTCAGTAGCATCGATTACGTTTTGCGAGCGAACGCTTCGAATCCGAACGAACCCACTTCATTTTGTGGTCCGGCCGTCCACTACTCCTAATTTAGTGCGCTCGTACATGAAATTAAAATCGGGTTAATGTATAAATCGGATACGCACTTAATAAATATTTAATTAGGTGACTAAATAATATCGGCCGATGCGCTGGGCATTGTGGTTCCCAATAAAATTTTGTCGTGTAAAATAATTTCATATTCGCAATAGGAAAAACCGCTGAATATTATACCCATGTATGATATAAAAAATGGTATACGTAATTTAAATTGTTTCCATTTTGTGTGTTTAATTTAATAATCCTTTTTTCAGCGGTTCCTATATTTTTCCAGCCTAGTAATTCGTCACTGCAATGGCAGCAGCATTTGCCTCGATGAGATCTTGAAATGTCCAGGTATTAGGGCACAGTGAACAGTCGAGCAGATGCTTCATGGACTGACTTGCAACCTCACAATCACACCCCTCACACTGCGGTGCGGTAAAGCCCTATTTGCGCATTTTATATCTGCGACGGTCCACCTTTGTACGCAGTTTGTTAAGAGATCTCTACTTAATCAGTTACTATATCCAATTTCATCATTTGTATTTTAGTTTTGTGTACCTACTACAACTACTGTCAAAAAAGCGGTATTAAGACTTAGTTAACATTTAGACTTTAACATAATAGGTATAATCCACTTAGATTATACTTACGTACATACGTCACGCCTGTCTCCCGTAGGGGTAGGCAGAGATCACAGATCTCCATCTACTAAGATCTCGGCATACTTTCCTTGCTTCCTCCACACTCATTACTTTATCATGCAAGCCCGCCGGTTAATGGTACTCTTGACCTGGCCTATCTTCAGGAATTTGGTCAAAGTATCTTTTCCGTGATCTTCCCCTACTGACTCTTCCATTCACATTCGCAACGTATTGCCATTTTTTTTGCCAGTCGTCTTTCATCCATCCTCTCTATGTGCCTAAACCATTTAAGCACCCCTTTCTCAAGTATTGTCATGACACATTCTTTTACTCCACATCGCTGTCTTATATCTTCATTTCTTATTCTATCATTCAAAGTTACACCACACATGCTTGTTAATGCTCTTTATTTAGATTATAACTATAACATTATACCCAGATATTTGAAAGTCGAGTTATGATATCTGCTCTTTTTATCAAAGAAGTCAAAAATGGTTTACATACCTACATAAAACAATTAGCTACCTTCAGCGGTTGTTTTCAAACCGAAAATAAGCCTAGACATTTCTTATAGGCTAGCAACGATTGTGCAATGCCTCTATGGTACTGTGGATGTCTATGAGTAGCATTGTTTGCTTTCCATAAGGTGACACGCCTGCTCTTTTGCCTTCCTATGGCATAAAAAAATCTAAATTTTTCTTAACGGGTGAAGGTCGTCTGCGTAAACGTTACCTAATATTACGAATATTAGGCATCACATTTTTAATATAGAATAGTAACCTATCTCAAGTGCGTAGCAATTTTGATTTTCCTCTATTCTGGTCAATTTTGATTTTTCTCTAACTTGGTCCTGAATTTTCTATTCTTTATATTTCACAATTACCCTTTCTTTTTATCGTTTTTGTCTTCTGCTTTTCTTTCTCCTTTTTTTCAATTGTCATAACGAACCATATGCTCAATCAAATCTTTTGTCTCTAAATGATATCTGAACCTTGGTTTGAAACGAGCGCCGCTTGGCAAACAGCTTAAGTCATCTTGACGGATCTAGATTTGTATCACGGGGAACAATTTTAGTTGGTAGGTCAAAAACTACAGGTATATTCTTCTTTTAATTATGTTTGAACTAGGTACAAGCATTTATTGCTTCTCCACGGCGATATTACTGAAGCAAAATAAACGAAATATATTTATTTTTAAATTTTCATATTTAATATTGATAACATTTAAAAAGCTTTTTACTCCAGTTGCTCGCTTGTCGGATATCATAGTATAATAGCTAGCTACATACAGTCACGGGCACGGACAGGCTAGGCCTGCCGGTGACGTGGGATAATTACCGCCCCGCTCCCCGCAACCCTCACCCCGTCGCCCCCCCGCAGCCACTCTCAGCGTAGGTAATGTCATATTAACACCCACACCTCGAGCCGTCAAAACATAGCACGTACGCCTCTGTTTAACGAAATTGCAACACATTAAAATAACGAAGCTTAACATGTTGATTGCCAACTACAACAAAATTCTTAGGGTGTTTACTGGCCCAGGACGCCAACGATGACTTATCTCGCAGCTTCTTTACAGATCAATTTTATACATCTACGGCAAGGCTCGGAGTATAATGTAAATATGAATAGCTGGCCACTCAGAAGAGGAGAAAACATCAGGGTTGGCCTAATTGAACAGAAAATTTATTAAGTCATAAAAAAATATTAGTAATGAAATAATATGATTAAATTAAATTGGCTTCTGGGAATGGAATCCTTGAAAGTGTCGTGGCAGTTAACATGTTAAATGAAAATCATGATCACTCACACGGTTTTTTTTCCACAGCCCATATACATGCAGTCAAGAAAGTATCGGGAATGGATTATTTGTTTCTGGTTCCAAATTCGAATTTTTGTTTTTTTGTTGTTGTTAGATTGGCATAAGTGTTTTCCATTTTGGCGCGGCGTTTGAGTTGGATCTGTTGCTTATATTAATGCTGTTTTGAGTTATATCATATCTAGTGTGTATTGCGAATTTAATAATGGACAAAAACATCGAACAAAGAATTTGTCTTAAATTTTGCATCGCTAATGGAATTTCGTGTTCAGAGTCAATGAAAATGTTACAGAAGGCTTACGGTGAATGGACATTATCAAATCTCCAAATTACTGCTTCGTGGTACCCGTTTTCAATCGGTAGAAGACATAAAGGAGAATTCGCGGCGAGGACTGAACTCAATTCCGGAAACAGCGTTTAAAAAATGTTTTGATGATTGGATTATTCGTTGGCGTATATCGTTTCTGAAGGAGCATATTCTGAAATTTGATAAAATAAATTTGGATGAATACCAAACAGTTTGTGTATTTATCTTTTTTCGTGTTTTCTTTTTTTGTGTATTGATCTTTTTTCGGTACTTTCTTGAAAGAGTGTATGTTGGATACGATCCTCCCCTTTTCTGGAAGAATAGACATTAACCCACTACGCTTATAAGAGGCAGATTGGCAAAAATCTGGATGATTCGAAACAAATCATATTCTCGCTGAATCGCTAATCTTTTGGCGCAATTTATTTTCACTTTTAACTTTTCTGTCGCTCAGTTACAATAGCTTATCAAATGAACTTGTCGAACACAAATACGTGTCTCCACCAATCAAAGGCGTTGATTAGAGGGGTGGGGGGGGGGAGTAATTAGCCTCCTTTGATCACGTCGCGTCTGTTCTTGTTACATACGAGTACGTTTCACGTACGCAAACTTTGTGGTGAACAATCACGGGCGTTGCTGTTTTGTAGGATATTAAAGCCAATATCGACTTATTAATGCTGATATAATAATTGATTTTTTATCAATATTTTAATAATGGGACTTACCCAAGGCGTGCCACATTTCCTGATCTTCGGCTACAAGCAAGACTAGCCGCCCTGCTCAGATTGGCGCTCTATCTAAGCGGTCCCTCAATACGTTAAATTCATTATCTTGAAATAATAATAATACCTTTATTTTCAAAATGTACGTTACATACGTTACAAGACACTGGATCCCACACTAGGATTCCTTGTGTCGTGGGTAACTAGGCTCTTCCCTTAGTAAATAATACTATGTAATAACAAAAATATCAAAACAGTAGAGAAAACAAATTAAAAACACTAATTATAATAAAAAATTAATTAAGTTAGGTAGTAAATTATTAAAGATAGAAATCTGTATGTGTGCAGATTTTTGTGTGAATATGTGTGTGACACATACCGTGTCATACAGTCTCTAATTGTATAGTTAGTCTCTAGTGGTATAGTTTTTATTTATTGTTTCGAAAAGCAGCCTCTCCGCATATTTTTAATTTAAATACAGTACCCGTATAATACAGTAAATACAGTATTTAAATACAGGTAACAAACAATAAAAGAGTCTTTTTTTAAAAAATTGTGCGTGGAAAGAAATTTCTGGAAAAACACCATTACAGTGATTGCCATCGAATCAGATCGATCTGGCTGAATCTTATGAAGTATTTAGTCTCTATTACTAACAATGTAATTTTTTATAGTTTTCATGAAATACTGTAACCGGGAATATGAGAGATTATAAGTAAATAAAAATAAGTATGAAGTTAGCTGAAAATACTTTGGACGTATGAGGTGAGTTTTTTATGTTTAACAGTGTGTAATGTAATCTTATATAATGCATAATGTAATCTTACATTGAAACAATGAATATAAAAATTCCTGCGTTTTCTTCGGCGAGGGTCACTCCAATTCATCCCGTGAGTGTCATACTAGATAACTGTGGGAGCAAATACGAGTAGCAGTGTCTACGTGAGAATAAAAACCAATCTGCAATCCCTAATCCGCGTGTAGGGATCACGGCAACGTCCCTCATTACGGATGATGATGATGATCCATCCGAAAAGAAACAATGGAAATATTTCGATAAGTTTTTCGTTTGTGTACGTCTGTCCGATTTTTTATGTATTTGTATTGTCTAAAAAGTAATGAAAAAAAAGTATTGTCTAAAATACTATTAAAATTGAGTTGTTTTTTGTAACATACCTATAACTAAAGTTTTGCGGTCTAAGCTATATAAATATATATAAGTATTTTTTTGTAAATTTATTGTATTTTTACATTTAAAGATATATTGTCAAATTAGTCTTAAAATGTTGCTGTTATTCTAAATATGTATTTCCTCATTAGAGAATTAATGATAATTAAATTTCATTTAAGCAATTTAGAATATTAATTCCATATTGCTAAATTTGAAAGTGTATTCAAATCCTACAGGAAATGTATTTCAGATTTACATGGATTGTATAATGTGTGTGTGCGAGTGGAAAACCAGGATTTATCTATTAATTTGAGGCAGTTATTGATGAAACAGTACCAGTCCTCGATGTACAAATCATACACTCGACCGATTTATTTTACTACGAATAATAACGAAAGTAGTAATAAAAGAAGAAAACTGTTGAAACGAAATCCAATAGCATATTTCACCGAAGCTTTATAAATCTCATTAAACTCCCATAAGAATATTCTCACCCCTCGCCTCCGAGAGCGAACTCGTTGTTTTGTTAAGTTTTTGTTGCTGATCATTTACATCGTAACTCGACGTAATTCGATACGTCCTGTGCTTGACGGTCTCTGATGAAACCTCGATACTCGATTTAATAGGGACTCACTACCGATCGCTCCACTGCCTTTGTTTTATAATTTTTCGTTATTGGAAAATGAGACCGATTTCATAATCTACATAAATATACAACGAAGCTATGCATTTTTTTAAAAAGACGACGGGCAAGGTTTTTTATATTACTAGAATTCTTGTTGAACATTACAACTAACGTAATACCTAATGCTTGTGTTAGGAAATAGTTCACATTAATAGAACATATCAACCAACTCATGACATCAGATAGTAAACCAGATTTTTACCAACTGGTACGGATGCGATTTACGATTGGGCTATATATGTCAAAAAATGAATCACCATGTTTGATAGTGAGAACAGAATTAATTTTTTTGCTATTACCTTGCAGACAATGGTTTCACTAGATATATGGACACTAGACATTTGTAATTTACTTGAGACCAATGTTTTGATCATATTATTAACAATATTAGGCACTAAAACCACCTTCTAAATAAAGGGTTCTAGATTTAAATCTCACATCCCGTTCGAAAGTCAAATATATTTGAAACATAAAAGTTAGTTGTGTATTCTTTATATATTTCGGAAGGATATTTATTCCAATGCGGGGATCGAACTCGCGACCATTGACTCCGTGTGCGTGGTGCCCCGCCACCTCTGACCGATTGGCTCAGTGTCATATATGTATGGCCTACAGATATTAATTCTGAGTCTGGTAACCTCGCCAATCCGCATTAGACAATCGTGGTGGTTAACGTCCGTTCCTCCAGAAATGGGGAGGCTCGTGCTCAGCAGTGGGACATGACATATATGGGCTGTGAAAAAAATACATTTGTAATTAAATACAGTTGCTAGGCTATGTGTAGACGTTGTCCTGTTACAGATCTAAGAAAAATAAAAAAAAAATAGTTTTCGACAACAACGCCACTTCTCGGTTACAATAGTATCATATTTTTCAAGCTGGAACCAACCATAGACGCTCACAAATTTAATTCAAATTGGTTTGGCAGTTTCGTAATCACATGTGATTTTTATATACTAAGATGCCGATATAAAATTAATATTTCACTGTAGAATAAATACTTTTTATAGTCAAACAGTAAATAATGACATATATTATTAGGTAGGAACGGTAATATTGTCTGGTTCAATGCGTTGGATTCTTAAGACACGTTCACTGTGGATAATGTAACTCGCCGAGATTATAAGTATGGCCACGAAGTGAATGTTTGTATTCTTGATTAATGGAGTCAGGCGGTACTTTGCGCAAAACCATTACTATGTGGACAGTCAAAACTTTTACTTAGCTAAGATCCGTGACAAGCAAACAATAACAGAAAATTAATAATGTTTCTTTTCCTGCTGGATGAAGTGGATTTATCTGAAACTTAAATATTCTTGTTAATTAGTTGCAATAGTTAACAGCTATAAATTCATGTTACAATAGAGATAAAAATTAAAAAAATCTTAGATAAAAATATTATGTTCTGTATAAAAGTTTGTATTCAAGCTTTAATGCCAATGTAACTTATACACCATCAAAGATTTCAGATACTAACAAAATTTATTAATGAAATTTTCGTTATCATATGGTAAGATATTTTCCTAGCCAATTCGGCTTTAGCGAAGTCTCCTGGTAAATTTCAAGGGCATCAATTGCGCAGTATATATTTTCGTGACAAAGAGAATTTTCACTTTTTTACGGCACTCTTTTGTCTGAATTCTAACTTATCAAATGGAACATTTTTTTATGATTGTGATAGCATTTGGATGCAGTGTTTTAGAGACACATAAATTACACTCTAAATACACATAAAAAACTTAACACAGTTTTGTATGTTAAATTCTAGTTACGGCTGGACTGTCAACCTAGAATCATTATTTTATTATGATGTTTTACTGTAATATTATTATTACTATTTACTACTACACTTAATTATTATTACTATTTATTATGATGTTTTTTATTATGGTGTTTTACTTTAAGCAGTCACCCGTTGTTTTCGTGGCCACACCGGAGGTATTGTTACACGGAATGGATCCGGGCGATTGACGATCGTTGATACAGCCGGCCGATCGCGTAATTTTATACTTGGTACACGCGATACGCGGGCTAGCGTTACCTATCACATCTCGAGTATACCTACCGGTACATAGGATAGGCACACGTACTCCGTGAAACAGCGGCCAATTGACAGATACTACGTATTAGATTTTTGGATTAAAGATTACGAGTCAGTAGGGCGTTGAAAAGAACGAGTTAATTGTAATGACATACGGTGTGAAACTGCTGTTATGAAGTTTTACACGAATTATATCACCAGACATTTTTGTAATCGTTTTTTACACTTCATTTACATAATGCTATTTCGGATACGTGCAATATTAATACTCGTGAACTTTATTTTATTGACAGACAAACTGTCTAAACGGCTGAATCGATTTTGATGAGACTATCACGGCAAGTAATTTTAACATTAAGGGGTATTTTTTCAATAGAAAAATTAGGCTTAGCTGTAGCTAGTACCATCTCGTAAATAAAGGACTAGAATAGATTTTAATAATAAGCTTTGTGTTTTATGGGATAAGAAAGGAAAACAAACATGCGTGTCGCCTGATAGAATATCAAACGTGATGCAGAAGCTAATATCGTGCTGGTATAAAAATATCGCTGAAGATGTTGGTACAAAGTGGTGATAGTAAAAGAGGTTTCAGAAAAAGCGTAACGTACTGGATATCACTTATCCATAGGTACTCATACTCATTTGTATACACTTGTATATGCTTGTGTTCTCTCATAGGAATAAATTAATGGATCATCTCATCGAATCAATTAATGGATGAAAGGGCCGGAAGAGTCACGAAAAACGTACCTTGACCAAATTACTGAACTTTTTAAGAAAGGCCAGGTCAAGAGTACCCTCAACCGGCGGGCTTGCATGAGGAGAATAATGAGTGTGGAGGAAGCAAGGGAAGACAGGCGTGACGATATGTATGTATGTATAATCGAATCAATACCGCATCAGGAAATCGCTTTGTGTGAAATGAAAAACCTTTTTAAAATTAAACAGTTTTTTTTATTATTTTTCAAAAGAATACCCATTTATTAAAAAAATCAAAATATTTCTGCTTATCTGTTACCAAACTGTAAACATGTTTTGTCTTTATTAATATAAAGACAAAGTACTTTAACAGTTTTTAAATGTTTATTTTGAAGTTTGTCTAATAACATACACTTGTATTTCAGAACATTTTAGGTTGGGATATAGAATGACGACGATCAATTGGCTCAGTGGCGGGGCCCACGGCCCGTGGAGTCAATGGTCGCGGGTTCGATCGTCGCATCGGAATAAATATATGTATGGATTACAAAATTTTTATTCCGAATCTGGTAATCCCACTAATCCGCATTGGAAAGCGTGATGGGTTAACCGCGGAAGCCCGTGCTCAGCAGTGGGACATATATGGGCTATTAATATGGATTAGATATCTTCCGGTATTAAGTCAGGCTCTATAACAAAGTTTTACAAAGATAATAAATAAATAAAACGAGCAATTGGGTCACTTGATTGTATTTAAATAATCACCCCCAATGGATTTCTGCAATACTAAACGTACTGCAGTTTCGTTATATACGAGTGTACAATGTTAAAGAATGGGAGGAGAAGAATTTAATAAGAAGGGAAGCAGGAAGTAATGGGAGAGGAATAATAAAATAATAGAATTGGTTCTTCTGATCCCTTCACTGACTCCACGAAAACCGGTAAAGTAGAAAAATATTATCACTTAACGCCGATGTTCTATAAAGTACCAGGGTCCCGCCAGCCCATTCGTATCTCGATTTGATTTTTAAAAATAATTTGCGTATAATATTATAAATTTACATTATTGAAACAGTGCGTTCTTAACTATGTTACAACTTAAGCATAAGCATACTAATCCATAGGCTATATGCGCCTTTCTAAAGTTTATAAAGAAACAATACCTATTTAGAATAATGTATAATGAATGTAACTCCTGTTGATGGTCAATAATGGTTGATGGGAAATAATGTTATGTTGCCGAAACAGCTCACCGGTCAAATCAAATCATAGCTCTAAATGTGAAAGGTAAAACAAGTTATTAATCTTATATTTATGATACCACATACTATTAAGCCATATGAAATGGCTTAATAGAAATGGCTTTATAAACGTTACGTTAGATGAAATAGAAGAGGAAAGAGTTACTGAATTTACTTACCTCGAGAGTGTCGTGTCGACATCTGGAGGAATAGACTTAGATCTAATATCACCAAGGCTAAAGGAGCCATTGCATGTCTCCGCTATGTGTGGCAATCGAAACAACTTTCTAACAGAGAGAAACTGAAATCTTCAACGATAACGTAAAGTCGGTTCTGCTGTACGGGTCTGTAGACATGGAAAAGTACGAAAGAACTAATACGCAAACTCTCTCAGCTATTCGTCAACTGCTGCCTAAGCTGAATCTTAAAAGTATATTGTCGGGTAACATGGTCTCCAACGAAGAGCTGTGGAGAATCAACAAAGAGGACCCAATATATGCCCAGATAGGTCGACAAAAATAGAGATAAATGGGGCATACTCTCCGGCGCCACGCCAGTCATATTCCCAAACAAGCCCTTGAATGGAATCCGCTGCGGAAAAGAAAACGTAGGCGCCCAAAACAAACTTGGCGGCGTCTGTGACGGCCGAAGCGCAGAAGATGGGCCTATCCTGGAGCGAAGTGAAGTGTATATCCTCCTATAGATCGAGATGGAGAAGCGTCGTGTCTGCCCTATGCCCCATCAGGGGGACTCAGAACTCAGAGAGAAAGACTGTTCATAAGTCTTAAATATTTTAAAATTGTAGATTTTCTTTAGAGATAAAAAACGTTGCTATTTATTTATAAGAAGCTTTAGATTTATAAGAAGTCTACTGGAATATGTAAATTATGAATTTATTTGAAAAAAAAAGTACGATTAAAATTACCAATGCAGAAAAATATTTTAAAAGTACCATACATAAATTACTGTCTATTATGTTAACAATATTTTTTCGCAAACTCGGACACATCATCGACAGAAGGCAGCCGCGTAACACGTAGAACTGTAATTGATTGTATTGAGCCTTACACATCGAAAGTGTAGCAGTCAATTTTCAGGGTGATTATTGTTTTTGCATCTCCCTCCTTCGCACGAGGGGTTAGTGTGAGTGAAGGGATTGGAGTCGAGACGGTGCTATTTGATACGCGTTTTCCTTCAAGGGATACGAGAACGTGATTCGGTGTGTTTTTTTCGTGGGTGGAATTATTTGTAAGGTTTCGTTATGTGTTGCTCATTACGGTACACGTTCGTATCCTGCCGGCAACGACCGCAAATGCGAGACATTACGCTGCAAGCCACCTGATCTGGAGATGGAGTAGTGAGTGCGCTGTTCTTTAATGCTTCAATTTGATAAATGTACGTGCTTGCTATTGATTGTTTGAACCCATTTAAATAGTTATAGGGGTGCGTTATACATATTTCGACGACAGAAAACGTATTTGCTCTAAGTAGAAAATGACGTATTTTGGTTTTATACATCATTTGAAACAGAAAAAATGCGACGAATGGTCCCAGTCATTTTTTTAAAGAATTATGAAATTTTAAAAAACGATTGAGACTATTCAACGTAGTTTTTTTGTGACTGAAATGGGGTATATAACCAAAATACGTACTTACAGCAAATATGTTTTCTGTCGTCCATATACAAGTGTTATAACTATACACAAGACAATATTGAAAGTTGTTCTTTTTTATTATGAAGTTCACATTTTATACACATATTTTGTACACATATTCAACATAAGGAATAAAATTTGTAGACGAATATCTATTTCATACAATTAAATATACAAATATGTGTATGGGCGCCTTTCCGTGCTTTGTTTGTGTGTATATGAGTGTTTGTATGTTCATATATTTTTTTATAAGAGTATATGGCTCGATTAGGGTTATCGATCGCAAACCTTGCTTTTATGCCAAAAAACGATTTATACACGTATATAGTATTCGATATATATGTATAAATCGATTTTTTATATGCATACTAAGAATTTCATGCTTTCATCGAACCTCGCGGTCTTTCACGATCCTTGTCGTACGCTGTAAGTGTTGCGGTTACTGCATTTATCGAGGCACTCACAAATTTATCGCGGATGCAACGAATTCGAGATAATGGAAAATAGTGGACAATTCTAATGAGCGGCGACAGGTAAAATAAGCTGAATTATCCAGCGACCAGTGTTAAAACGGCGCGACAGTTTTCAGGATTCGAGTCGATTTATAATGAATGCTACCATTTATTCGTTTAGAAATCTTTATCTAATACTAATATTGTATTGAAAAATGTTCTTATTTTTTGGTATACAACTTAATTTTAAAGCACTTAAGATTTAAGAACATTCAATAAATATGAATACATTATAGACATAGGACATAGGCATGGCTACACGTCCAGTGTCTTAAAAAAATTGTTAATTTAAAAACTATAATTCGACGTTGACCATATTTGTTCATTAGCGAAACTATCATTTTTGGATGTCGCGGGTTCTATGCCCGAATCGGAATAAATTTGACTCGATCGGTATTTATTCCGAGTTTGGCTCATAAATTCGCCTTACACCAATGCGCATGAAGATATATATGTATAGGTTGTGATTATAATTTTCTAAAATCAAAATTTTTATTGTAATTTGATATTACGTTAAACATATTCCTTTTTCAAAATTATATAACAGTTTAATTTTCCACAGTTTTCAGTAGACAGTTTGCATTTCGATATTGTTAATTTTATCTTTATTTTAGTTTGTTAATTGTGTTACACATTAGCTAATAAAAAATTTCGTATGAATTCATTTTCGTCAGTTTCGTACAAAGTATCTGTTAATCAAAATTCAACCATTTTCACTAATCAACGGACTTTGTGTATTTATATTTTTCAAGAGAAAGAAAACAATAAAATATAGATTGCTTCGAAAATAATGTGCAGATTATAAATATGTGCTTTTGTATGTTGTAAGTACTTGCGTATGAAAGAAGAAACACGATTATAAAATTGATATATGGATAAGTACGATAGGCGTACAGAGCTAAATGTCCAGCTCATCCAGGAGCTGCGGTTTTGTGGCTTTGGAGCTTAATTCTACCCGCAGGTCTCCGCCCCTCATATATTTTAATAGTTTTAATGCCCCAAGAAGCAGCGCGTAGTCACTCGACAGTCCTCGATATTAGTTATTAATGGTTCGGTTTCATTCAGAAAAATAATGTATTTTTTTGTCTATCTTGAGCTTGATGTTCTTTTTTTTGTATCTAGGCAATTTTGAACGATCTTTGAGATAGATAATATATATGTGTTATGTTATGATTGAGTTGTACCGACGGATTTTGATTTCTTTTTCGTCATCTGCATTATTGTGAAGAAATATTTCATAGATAATCCATGAAAGATTATTCAGCTTTGCATTTAGCGTTTTTGACATTTAAACTTAACAGTTTATAAATATAATATATTATAATAATAAAAACAATTATTAATACAAATGTATACAAAATTCGAACCAGTGTATAATCTCCAAACTACTAGATAGACATAAAACTAATTTTCATAATTATTGATTTTTTTGTTGATAGAATTTCCACGAGTGGATAAGGAATTTTATAGGGAGTGGTTGAAAGTGACTTTTATCTCGATTTGATGCGTGTGTAAAGGCTGTTCACTGCTGAACATTGGCCACCCTAAAATTGAGGGGGTACTACCGTAATTCCCATGTTTTTCCAGACTGTTTGAGGATTGAAGATTGGTTTTTATTACTTAGGTGGACATTGCTACCCATTTAACGATATTTGTTTTCATAGCCTCGTACGACACCCCATAGAAAGGAATGAAGTGGTAAAATTCTATATAGGTTAGCAAAAATTATAGAAACTTCCTATTTTAATGTGACTTTTGAAAAGCGTCTGGTGTTGGAGTTGCAATCAACATGTTCTGTGTTTATTGCGTCAGGATATGTGAATAAAGCGCGCGTGCGAGGCATTGGTCTTGTGTGAGGTGACAATGTTTACTTTGTAATAAACGGGATAGGTTTCTTACGAGGATCATAGCATTTTTTATAGGAGAGGGCGAACAAGCGTATAATCTGATAGAAAGCAATTAATGCCGACCGATCCGCAACATCAGAGGCATCACAGTTGCCTTGCCGTCCTTTAAGATATGAGTAGGCTTATTTTTTGAAGGTTTCAATGTCTTGTTGGTTCGGAAATACTGTCGCTGTCAGCTGTTTCTATAGAGTGATGGTGCGTGGAATAAAGTTTCAGGTAAAAAGGTACTGTACTGGATCGCCACTCATCCATTAATGAGGATGAAACTTTTTAGTATGAATATGCACATAAATAGTGACAGACATACGTTACTATAATTATAATATATGTACGTATAATTAGACTCTTACAAATTAATTTAAACTACAATTGTTTTTCTTATTTTGTTAATTTAAATACTCGTTACTTCTATCTTTCAGTGAAAATTCCATCAAAATCTATTCATTTATTATCAAATGGCCGTAGCCACAGGCGCTACCAAATAACTTAGAAAGAAAAACATTTATTTTCATCAGACTAAACACTTTCTCATTTAACTTCCTATTTATATAAAAAAATTAAATGGGGTTTGATGTGTTTATTTTACGCAACCATGCATATAAATGTAGGCAGTTATTTTATATTATTTATGTATTATATCTTTATGAAATATATTATATCATAATTACCTACATTTTTTATTTATATAATAAATATTTACGAATTTCAATATACTCTCCAAAATATAATACCACAATTTTTTTTGGGAATTACTCTTAAAAAAGATTCTTTCTTATGAAATATACTATATATTTTCTTCCATTACTTTATACGTTTGGTTTTTGTAAAAAATTGGTCTGACTTTTGCATCACTTACCTTATTAACATATTGTTGTAGGTTGTGTTGAGTAGATAATACGTGAAAATAGGTTTATTTAAATGTGTGAAGCTTTTACACATTTAATAAAATTACGGATTGTCCAAAATAATTTGAAAAGTTTGGTCACATAGGTTATGTGGTGGTGTACGAAGGCGGCTAATCCGCGTCCGCTTATTACATCCCACAGTAGCATACGGATTGAAACCGCAGCGATTGCCCCTCGATTTCTGCAGCCCCATCGATCTATAGTTTCGTTATCAAATTTTCACACGGACCCTCGCTCTCCCGCCAAGATTGACTCTATTTGTGTAAGTGTAACCGCAGCTCTATGCGTTTACGATGCCGTTGCTAAAACGATTATCGCCTTCTCAATTTCATTTCGATGTACAAAGCTGAGCTAAATCAAATTTTCGTCGTATATCTTTTTAGAGAGGGCAGTGTATAAAGAAACTAAAAATATTTCGTGGAAAGCCGGCGGGCTTGAATGAGGTAGCGGGCCGGTAGCCAATCATGGCGCCCGAGATATTATTGATCATCAAATTGATCAATCAAATCGAAAACGCTGACCGGAAATAAGGTGCGATGTAATATAACATAGTCCATTGATCCGGTTGTTTTTTGGAAGAGATATCGACTCTATCTGACACATTAAAGAAAGCGATAAAAAGAAATATTTCTCCAAAATATTTATATTTTGCGCTGAGTTCAGTTGTTTCACATCATGTGTGTATAGGTAGTGTGATGGCCTTGACTTCTGAGCCAAGAGTTCTGGATTCAAATCGAGTTGGAACTATAATTTATTTTAAACACTTTTTTTATATAAAACTTGTGTTTACATTTCAGGATATAATTTGTATAGGCAATTATTTCGCGAAGATGCTATACCCGAATCCATCTGTATCGGATGAGGGAATACCTTTTGTTTTCATATACATATTCTCTACGTACTAAAGTTATAAATTTAGTAGATATTTGTTTAAAAACCTAGTCGATTTGCGCAGCTGACAAAATTATGGAGTTGGAAGGTCATGCGTTCACATCCCGCGTTATATCTATTTAAATAGACAATGTGAGTGATACAAGTTACAGTGTATGTCCTTGTGATTTGTGTGTAGTAATGATACCACGAAGTAGGGAAATGAGTGTAAACCATTTATTTATACACGATTAAGGGCTCAACTAATTAAATCATATTTACTAAAATGCTTGGGTTAAGATCTAGCTAGTATTGTGTTACAATAATTATTATATTATTAAAGCAGTTGAAAATAAATAATGAAAATAAAGCATAAACATAACGTTGATTGATTAAATTATAAAATTACTTAATATTATAATTATTATATAATATTCAACAATTATAGATTAGAAAATTATGACGAACAATTATACCTATGTTATTAGTAAGTCATATATACATACACAAGATACTTTGTGATATATGTACGTTATGTAGGCTCTTCATTATTTGGTGTTTTAATTTTGATATAATAGAATAGATCGATATCTAATTGTGTTTTCATATAAACAGTTATGCGTTTTTATTGCAATTTTAAGTTTTTTATTTTAGGCTAGGAGCAAAGTTCTATCTATAACTTTGGAGAGTCTATGGCGCGCGTTGATAGGTTGTGGTCATAATGACATTGTGCCGGCCTCGGTTTTTTTCTCGGGATCGCATTTGAAGTTATCGTTATTATTTTCTCTTGTAGTCTATCTCGAGGTTGACGACCCGTATCTTTGCTGGATTCGTCTCCCTGTTTTAGTTGTAGATAATATTTTAAGGACGGCTTATAAATATATGGTCGTAGCAATAGTTTACTTATTTGGTCTGGCAATATTTTTTCTAGTTCATTCTATGTAAGAGGTACGTTAAGCAACAAACGGGTTACCTGATGGAAAGTAATATCTTTCCTCCATGGACATCGGCGGTCCTAAGGATAGAAGGCGAAGAAGGTAATGAACAAAGAAAGAAGAAGAAAGGAGTTAGATTTTCGAATCTCTGCATATATTACCACTCTCTCCTTCTCCTATCAACATTAAACTTGATATGTGTGTTTACTTGATTACCTTGGTAACCAGTATATTTCAGTTTACACCAGAGAATCTAAGGAAGGCAATGCCCTGAGTGTTTTCGGTCTATAGATCTAGTGTCTATGGGCGTCAGCAATTACGTACCATCAGATCACCTGTTTGTTTGTTTGCCTTTTTATATGGATAGGAAGGCAAACGAGCGAGCGTGTCGCCTGATGGGGAGCAATCAACGCCGCTCATAGACATTCGGGACATCACAGGAGTCATGGAATCGTTGCCGGCCTTTAAGGTATATGTAGGCTTGTTTTTTGAAGGTGCCAATGTCGTATCGGTTCGGAAATACCGCCGAAGGTAGCTGGTTCCACAGAGTAGTGGTGCGTGGAAAGAAGTTTCGGGGGCACCGCACTGGATCGCCACTCATCCAGATGGTGGGGGCGAAACATTTCTTTTCTACCTTTTCTATAAACATAATTGTTCTAGGACTCTGTGCTATGGTTAACATTTCATCAATATTCTTAATCAACAATGAGTGAAAGTCGAAATCTTGATCGAATCAACTATATCGCGAAACAAGCATGGGATTATTATTTTCTTTCAAAATTATATATATTATTATATAATTGTTTTCATCTAATGCCCACCGTTAAGTGAACTATAAATGGCCCCTAATACAATATTTCGAATAAGCGTATCATTATAAAATTGAACTTATAGCACCTGCTTACGTCAATTTAAACAGTTTTGATTTTATGATGGCTTTATCCGGTTAAATGTGTACGGTTTACTGATTTGACGTAAAATCGATTTTGAAATAATAACCTAATTATTTGATGGTTGTATCTTTATAACTCAATACAACTAGGTTTATATGATCTGGTAATATTTGGATAAAATTTAAAACAGATAAAATGTCGACAAAGTATGTGTTTTGATTTATATTTTTTTTCACAGCTCACTTGTACGTGTTGTATATCCCATAACTATCTATATTCAATGATGGTAATTCTGGTAGGCGTTAGGCGCGTAGAGTATTAGCTGCCGGACAGATTTCACACTGGGTATGAGCTTCTCAATTTATAGAATTTTTTTTTAAACAGCCCATATATATGTCCCACTGCTGAGCACGAGCCACGCTTGTCCAATGTGGATTGGCGAGTTCACCAGACTCGGAATAAAAATTTGTAATCTATACATGTATTTATTCCGTTGTGTGAATCGAACCTGCGACCATTGACTCCGCGGGTGGAAGGCCCCGCCACTGAGCCAATTGGTCGTCAATTTATAGAATGATGGACATTAACCCACCCCGTTTGTCCAAGGTGGATTGACTGGGCACTCAGTTTGAAATAAATACCTGTAGGCCATACATATATTTATATAGCTGCAGGATTCAAACTGCTACTGCATGCGACTATTGGCCCAGAAGGCGGTAGTTTTCCATGGAGCCAATAAAGTAGTCATAGTGATTTAATATTAATTCCTACAGAAATGAGGAGTTCCCGTGCCTAGTGTTAGGAATTATTGAAATATTGTAAAAGTATAATTCTGATAGTTTTCGAACTTGACTATTCTTTATTCAAACATTAAACTAAATCTTGAATTTTAAACTTGTAGGCTAACAAGTTGAACAATCAGTCGGGCAGCGAACGTAAAGCGTTGACATGCGCACGAGGCTAATAATGTGCGTAATGGTGCGCTCGTCATTAGGCCAAGCGCAGATTACTGCCCCACGCCGACGCGTTGATGAAAGTCGCTGCTGAGATTACCTTGTAAACGCCCCGTGCCTTGTGAACCTGCCTTTAGAACCGATAGACACGTCGCACAATTTTTTTTTTAATTTTTTGTTTCGAAAGCAAAGGTATTTACTGTCTGAATATACAAAATGCTATTAAATATTTCTATAAAACGATTGTTATACATATGAAATATCACACTAGATATTTCTTATATTTAGCTATAATAAATCATAACATGTTTATATTTGCAAATTTTGGTGCAAAAAGTAATTTTGAAATATAATTATGTAGTTTCATTTATTTCCATGTTGAAAAACTACACAAAATATTATTTTTATTTTGTTTTATTCTCATATAATATTTTAAATGTTTAAATATTTTAATTATATAACATTAATATGTTATATAATACGATACAAATTTGTTGAATTTCGAATAAATATCGAATTTAACTCCTTAAAAGTGGTCGTAGTACTAAAACATCTTAGATTTATAAGAATTAAAAATGACAATTATCTACAAATGCAATTTGTTTTCAAAGGTTCCACTGTCTGTAACATTTTATGGTGCATAATATAGTAGTAGCACGGCGGTCCAGTCGGCAAATAAGGTGGCAGTCAGATTCCGAGCGTGTAATGATAATGAGCGCTGATATAATATATTTAGTTTAATGAACGTAGGGGAAAATTTGTATTTTACTTTTGTATAGAATGGGAAGGCAAACGAGCAAGCATATTGCCTCATGTAAAGCAATCAACGTCGCTCATTGACTTGACATTGACATTGACTAAAATACTACTGAACGTAGCTGGTTCAACAAAATAGTATTGCATGGAAATAATTTACGTTAAGGCAATACGTAGGAGATCGCTGCACATCCGCATGGTAGGGATGAAACTCTTTGTGCGAATTATTCCACGGACCACTCCCCATATATGACACAAAATATGCTGTTTATTTGGGCCATAATAACCAGAGCAGGGTTATACGTTAGGCCTGTTAGCCCCGAGCTAGCAGGGAGCGCCACATACTGGCTAAATTTGCAAGTTTGCGTGCTCAGCGCACCGGACCAGCGAATTATTTTCATTTACATTTTTTTTTCGTGGGCTAGTGTACACCTGTAAAAGTACCGATCATCAATCTTGAATGAGATGATCAGAATAGTGTTCGATTCTGTTTTTGTCAGATATCGTAAATTCCGGAATTTTATCCGGGTAATCGAATTGACGGAGGATGGATTTCACATTCAACACGTTGGAAAAAGTACAAACGTAAACAAATTATTTACGGAATACGATGGGTTACTTTGACCCATTTGTTTATCTAGTTTTGCTTTTTTATCTTCGAAGGTACAGCTTGACTTGACATGGCAGAGCGCGATGCAATCATCGGAAAATTGGCAAGCTATATATATATATATATATATATATATATATATTTATATATATTTATATATATATATATATATATATATATATATATATATATATATATATATATATATATATATATATATATATATATATATATATATATATATATATATATATATATCTATATCAACGTTATATCTGTGTCTGTGGACTTATATAGTGATACTACTATTAGACAGAAGATATCGTCATAACCGAATCCATTTGAAAATCAGTTTATCAGTATAAATTGTATTTATTTAGTGACGTAACTATGACAGTTACGTCACTAAATAAATACAATTTATATGTAATTAAATAGAAGTAAAAAAACAAATCCAGTTTAAATTCAACTCATTAAATAATTCTAGGCCCTAACAAGGAAATAATAATACAAAATTTTACCCAATCATTACGTTTAGTCATTCGAGGAATGAATAATTAATCAATTTTAAATGACGCATTCCGATCAAAAATATTTGTATAACAAGAACTAATTAGTCATGATTATCAATGGCAACTTTAGTTTTTTCGTTTATTTTAAAATCGATTCTCAAAAACAATGCCTAGGAAATCAACATCTATTTCTGATTTTCTGGTGTCCATGACTTCATCCACTTCCTTAATTTTAAAATTTTGATTCTTAATTTTTCATTGAAAATTTCTTACAGGAATCCTAAGAAAACCCAGGGTACCTAAATAATTCCAATGTAAAATCTACCATAAATCACTACGTATAAAGTTCAGACATAACTAAATTGACCATCAGAATTGGTACTATTTAGAAGTAGATTTTATGTGAAAGTTCAATACTTCAAGAGCCAGCTTATTTATTAAGCTCGCGAAAAAGTCTGTGGCATTTATTATGTCCGTTATTTCAGAAATGGGGGAGGCCCGCGCTCCGCAGTAGAATATACATGGGCTGTGTAAAAAAGTTCATACAGAAGAACGTAGAAAGAAAAATATACGTACAATGTACGTATATATATATTTTGTTGTTCGAATTTAAAAATTTAATGAAGTACAGCAGAATTTCGATCAGTTTCACTTGCACGAAATTATGATTTGTGATCGCCCACAAATTATAATTTATTATGACATCACAAGTTTCGATAATTTATAACAAGAAATAATTATTTTGTGATCGACAGAAATGGGGACGAATGTGTGTCTCAGGCCGTGTCTTAACCTTTCACCCCTTATTTCTATTTATTATACGTTTTATTTTTTTTATCGATAGGAAAATTTTCGGCCAAAAACAGAGATTGGATGAAGTTGTACTACAGAATGTCGTAATCGAGGAGTTTGTGATCGATCAACACAATTGGAACAGCAAAGGCGTATAGACAATAGGATGGGAGGGGATTATGCAGCCAAAAGGGCAATACCGTCCGATCAATGTCCTGTCGGTCGCCCTAGGTACGTATGGAACGATGCAGTGTTCGTGGACCTGAATGGTCTTCAGGCAGGCAATTGGCGAGAGTTCTCGTATCGGGAGCCAAGACACACTTCTCGCAGAAAACCGGTGTCTAAGTGGTAGTTTAGCTACCGCAATTCGTACGGTGAGCGGCCTGACTTCCGGAGGACCAACACCCTCCCCCTCCCACTACCCCCTCCCTTTCCCCCTCCCATAATGTCACTTCCCTCAAGGTCGGCAACGCTTCCGCACTGCCTATGACACTGCGGATGTCTATGGGCGATGTTGATTGCTTTCCATCAGGTGATATACCTGATTGTTTGCCTCCCTATTCCATAAAAAACACTTTGAGTCGTTGTGTCGGCGGAGTAAATAGTTTATTTTTTTATGTGATGGTAAAATGATGATACTTTCTACGTACCTCCTAGAGGTATGCTGGCGTTGGTCTTGTACTCCCGTTCCTCGTGCGACAGAGTTCGCAAACTCCGCGTGGAAGGGTTTTTATATTCCTCCCGAAGCGGTGTTGATGCACATGAGAAGAATTGCCGATGGAACTCGATTGTCCGATGAGTCGTTACATTTGTACCTGCATTCGAAAATAAAACAATTAATTTTATACAGTACAATATATCTCCCACTGCTGGGCATAAGGACTTCACAATTCTAGAATAATGGACGTTAACACAGCACGTTTGTCGAACGTCGATTTGTGGGACATCTAAACTAGAAATACATACTTGCAGGCCATACATATTATACCTATATTTATTCCAATACCAACATTTATTTATTAATTAGATAATCCAACGGTTTCACTACACAACTTCTTACATAAAAATAATATAACAAGGAATAACAACCAAAATAGGATTACACAGTTTGGGCTTAAATATATTACTTTTACAAACTAGAAGACATATCAAATATTAAAAAAAAATTTGAAAAAAAAAATTAAGTTGAGAATCTAATTTTGTGAGTAGATGTGTATGTATGTGTGTGTGTGTGTGTGTGTGTGTGTGTGTGTGTGTGTGTGATTTAATTTACTGCATCTTTACTTTTGAATCTTTACATTAACCCGAGAGCACGATTTATCTCCTAGTCTCCTAAACTCAAAGTTTGTTAAGAAATCGTCAGTATTTCAAGAAGTAAGTTTTACTAACATATTATATTATTAAAGTATAATACAGCCGCCATAAAACCTTGGCTATATTTTAGCTTGATCAGCAAAGATTTTCTGTTGTTTTCAATATAGAATAGAGCCTTTCTTCACGTGAGTTTTTTATGAGGTGACTATGAGAGCAAATATTGAACGAGTCTCTAATGGCGAATCTAGAAGACAGGCTTAAATCTACCCGAGTAATAAAAACCAATTTGCTCGTCATACTTGGAGATTCCAACATCATTGCCGTAAGACGTTGTCCAGCAGTGGATTGTTTTGACTGTATTTATTAATCGATAGCGGTTTAGAATATTGTTTTTTTTTTCATTTTTTAGAGTGAAGCCACAAATAACAATTATTTTTTATAAAAAACGAAATCATTGAATGCCTACTGCATTCAATTTTACTGTTATATATCGATAAATTTTACTGTTATATATAACATATGAAATGTTCGTGAAAATGGCGTTCGACCACTTAAATAAAAAAATAAATGACTCGCATGACCAAATGGATCACGTGACCGTAATTTTTAATATAGCTAATACGAAATTGCACTTCCGCCTTCAAATAAATAGGATCGTGTCAATCACCTTATTAGGCAGTAAATGTGTCTTTTTTTATTAGAGACGACCCAAAAAGGGTCTGTAGCGCCGGTCTAAAGCTTTCGCTGCCAAAGGTACCGCCGTAATTATTTTTGTTCTTGGTCGAATCAAAAAAGTGTGCATAATTAGTCTATGAGTTTACACAATGCAACGAAATGTATCGATACCGCAATTTAGTTGTGAAATCGACGCAAACAAATGCAGGCAGTTAATTACTGATGCGTATAGAAATAGAGCAAGGCGGCAACCTTACGATGCGTAAATATCGATATTTTAAAAGCACTTTTTATATGATTGCGTAATTAGTCTTGTGAAATAATTAAGTTTCCAGTACCTAATCAGTGATCTCATAAACTGATAATGAAACTAGATATTTACAAATTCAATTAAATCATTCTTTGTCTGAGTTCTGCTGACCTGAATTTGCGTAATTATTATTAAAACGGCTATTATTTAAAGTCGATTACTAATGATGATTTTTGAGGATTAACACAATCATATCATAATCAAGTTTAATATATCATATATAATAAAAATGTAATCAGTAACTCATTATATTTTATGTGAAGAAAAATGGCCACAAGCAATAAAACTACAACTCAACCTAATATTTATTTTATTGTTAAATAATATCTTTAAAAATATTTTTAAAGCATGCATATCACATAAAACACATAATGTATCATAAATTTCTATACAAGCATACTTACATATTTATATAACATTTTTTATTCAGAAATATAGTTTTTTATTTACATTATTTCAAATATTTTAGATTGGGGTGTAAAGACGTTCAATTAAACCTTGTTGTCTCGACCTTTAGCTTTACTGCGCGTGGTAGGTGGGATGGCAGTAGTATTTGAAATTATAAAACTAAGTATAAATTATCACAGGCCTGACATTTAAATTTAAAAGTAATTAAAAATAGTGGTTATTTCTTATTTTTATTCATTTTATCGATATTGATATTTTTCGCAAATAAATTGCCCAACACTATTAACGAGGGTCACTACGAAGCGGCTTACGCTGGGCACCTACAAATTAAGTCTATTAACTCAAACTTTTAAGTCCCTTGTGCACGCGAGATCTTTCTTCTTGTTCTATAGAGTTTGGGGCTTATAAGCTAAGTACGTACTTTTGTGTGCCCCATTCACTCTTTGTTTTGGGATATCTGTACATTAAGCGGGATTTTCGTGTTGTTATTTCGTTCGGAAAATGAGGGGCAATTCTTGTTTGAATCATATTCATATTTATTTGTTTATCCGAAGCACACGCTAGATCTTTATAATTAGGAGCTTTTGTATTAAAGCTTTTAAAACAGCTTATCGTTGTTTATACTTTACTATTAATATCTATTGGATGCATGTATTTCCATGCGCACTACGAAAATTAAAAAGGTAAATTGGGATGAACGAAACAGGCTATGCTTCCATTTATAATATGTCAATGTAATGCCTTGAAGTATTATATGTCAGTTATTCAAGGAGTAGAGAGAATATGTTGGCAGCTATAAATGAATACTATGTTATCGATTTATATAAATTATGTTAATAATTATTAATATTATTTACTAAAAAATCATATATTAAATCATTAAATAATACGTACATATGTAGCATTCACTAACATACGTACATAATGCTATCTATCATATTGAATAACGTAGTGGCATGTTTATTTCCTATAATGGTCATGAATCATCTTATTGCACGGAAATTTATTTGTTGCCTTTCTTATGTTTAAAAAAAATATTTTATATAATGGTCATGAATCATCATTGTACGAAGTTTATTTTTTGCCGAAAAGAATTCCAAAGTTTTGTAGCCTGAATAGTAAATATTAAAGTCAAATCATGTGTTTGGAATAAAAATATATTTTGAATTTTGTGTATAATTTTGCGCTCCTTCTATTTATCCGGTCGTACGAGTGCAGCATGTTTGCAGCCATATTAATACAAAGGTAATCCGGGAGCAGTTGTGCTACGTGCGTGTTCTGGACTTATTACTGATATAATTCCACCATTGTTTGCCGCCGGCGCTGGCCCCATATGGTGTAACGTGCTTTTTTTCGCCTGTCAAACAATTTCGTCGATAGTTCGAGCTCCTTTTGAGCGGGTCCTTAGTTTTGCGTGACTCCCCGGACGTCGGATAGTGTAGCCAGGCTTATAGTAACTTAGTGGACTAGCTAGTTTCTTCAACATAACAAAAAACATAAAGGTCATAACTTACCAATGGGTTACCGCCATTTTATTAGTTAGTAATAACAAATGCTCATGGACTGCAACAATATCAGGATGGTTGAAGATGCAGTTTCTATCTTTGAGCAAGAAGTAAGATGATAGGAGAATGAGAGATATAATCGATGAAATGGTAGAGCCGCGTCAAGGACGGAAGGGGTAAACTTCCGTTTCCCAACGTTCACCGAACGAAACACAGCATAGCTACTCAGAAGTTCAACAGTAAAGTTGTGATACCTCCTTTACCTTTCTCATTTCCTTCTTTAATCTACTCTTCTTTCCCTTTTATAGTATATTTAAGACAAAGGCAGGCAATGTCTCTACGGTGCCCGTAAGCATAAGGAAAAAAGGGAAATCTTTTCCTTATAATTAAAAAGTCAAAATCAACCAGACCTTATAAGTTGTTCAAAAAATTTAACATCAAACTATGTTGTATTGAGTATATAATTCTTTATGTGGTAGATTAAAAAAATCACTATTCAAAATATACATGTGTAGAAGGAAGGTTGTTAACTGGCTGCTGATTTTGAATGAGAAGTACACGGAGAGGCTACTTTTCGAAACGATAAATTAAAACATACCACAAAATCCTTACAGACACACACACACATACACAAACACACACATACAGATTACATCTTTAACAATTTATTATCTTACTTAATCTAATTTTTTTTCTTTGTCTACTGTTTTGATATTTATGTTATAACACTTATGTATTATTTACGAAGGGAAGAGCCTAGTTTCCCACAACACAAGGAATCCTAGTGTGGGACTTAGTATCCTATGACATATGTAAATATTTTAAAAATAAAGATATTATTATTATTTTAAAAAAAGTACTTTTTTATGGGATAGTAAAGCAAATGAGCAAGCATGTCGCCTGATAAAATGCTATCAAAGCCGCTCATAGATGCTTTTAACACCAGGGACATTGCAAAAGTGATGTCGGCCTTTGAGAAATGTGTAGGCTTATTTTTTTAAAAGATTTGTCATATCGGTTTGGAAATACCGCTTAAAGTGGCTATAATAAGTGGAAATAAGGAAAGTACCTCAATAAATAAATTTGATTTTAAATTAACATGATTTATTTCCTTAAGAAATCTTTTTTGCAATTTAAAAAAGTAGCCATAGGTCAATAGGCAAGAACTGTGGTTACGATCTAATATCGTGGGTCGATAGTCGATTTTACCATAAAAAACTATTTTCCTTTTAATTTTAATTTTATATTTGTTTATAATGTTTTATAATTTTTAACAATGATTATACTTTGTTATAATTGTTAACAATGATTCTAGTAATATCAAAATACTGCTAATTTTATTTTTAATTAAAAAAATACGATAGGTTCATCTGATAGAACGTATAATGCTTCTTCTTGTAAGAGTGCCTCTTCGATTAGCGAAGGTAGGCAGCCAATTCAGCACTACTTTCTTCCTCCTTCGCGAGGTGCAGCAGTTCTGGAGCACTCGCTATCCCGGTCCACTCCCTGATATTACGTAGCCAAGACTTTCTCTTTCGACCAACTTGTATTTTGCCCGTGATTTTTCCCATCATGATTAGTTGCAACAAGTTGTACATGTCACGTCTCATGATATGACCCAGGTAAGGAACTTTTCTACATTGGACGGTGTGCAAAAGCTCACATTTTTGCTTGATATAAGATTTTGATGGTATACGAACGTACATTATTCTTCTCCTCAGTCGTTTGCACTCTTGTCAGAGTGGTCGTGGTCATCACCTCTGGTGGTAGGTTGCTTTATACTCCGTTGCAACTCTTCGCGCACTAACGTCCTTCCAATATCAGGAACGTATATGTATCTAGGTTTTTATTGTAGCCACATTTTTCCTCAGACGTACATACACATCTTGTTACCCTGGTCCAGTAGCGGAAGACAAGTATTACGATATTCATTACCCACCGCTTGTTTATTATAAGTTTTTAATATTTTGACACACAACTTGCAAATGAAATATTCAATTACACCATGAAAATGTATTTCAAATGGATTTTTGTTCTCTTTGTAACTTTATCGTGTATATTTATCAGAAGTATTTGAAATCAAAGGCAGATAGATGAATATAATCTTTTATTACCAATATCATCCTTTTATATGGAAGGAGTACCAACAGCCAAGTGCATCACCTGATGGTTTTATAAATTTTCATTGCTGCTCATGGACATCGGTAATATTGTGGGCATTGGTGATGTATAAGCTACCTTAAGGTAAAAATATGAACAATGGATAATTGGGTAAGAATATGACAACTTTTATTTTTTGCGTTTCATTTTAAATGGCTAAACTGAAGAAATTTGTTGACTGAAAATCTTCATATAAATCCAGTTTATTGTAAATAAAGGAATTATTATTATTAATGGTAAAGTGAATAAAGAAGTGAATGTAGGGGAAAGAAGTTGGACTTCCGGATTCCAACACTCATTGTACGAAACGCAGTAACGGGGAAAATACGGATATTCTTTGAGATTTTGGTACTTCCCCAGTAGAGTTTGCCCAATGATACAACATGGCTTTACCAATATTGAAATAGAACGATCTTTTAATAATGGTATAGCCGTTTTATGCCAAGTATACTCTAGGATGCATTGCCTGTTTTAGGGTAAGTAGTAATTATTGTAAGGGAAAGACGTAAAAAAAGTTACAAGATAAAAAAAAATTAAAAATAAAAATTGCAACCGGCTCTTAATTTTTATTTTTATTAGAACCATATTTAATACTAAATTAAATTCGTGCCTCTCGTATTTTTTTATAATCATTATATTATATTTTTCTTTAAGGTTTATTCCAATTGTAGAAGACATTTTATTTCTTGAAATATAAACCTGATATAACCCTATATGTAGCAAAATTATGTATGTGTATAATTATTTTCAGCATTTAAAAAAAATATCTTAAAAGAAGTTGTTTGGGTACTCTTATGTTTTAGTATGTTAAAATAAATGTTTGTTACAACCCTAATAGAGCGTCCTTCAAACGACCGAAGCCTATCGCTGCAGGGTCCCGTGGGAAGAAAACTTTTATCTGTGACCCGTGATAGCAACTCGCATACCGTATCCTATATGAAAAGTACAGAACAAAAATAGAAGTATATTTAATAATATTGTTGTCTGCATGTTGTGTTTTATATTTTTTGAGAAATTAAATTAATTGTCGACAAAATGGATGAAAAAGCTTAGCGATATATTTTGTGCCAGCGCTAATATTTCAAAGAAAATAAATTATAATTTAAGGCAGGTTTAAATATTATAAAATGTCTTTATGTGGGTAATAGAAAAATCTTGAGACAAACTGCGTTGAATTGCGCAGAACGGTACGCACAGATACTGCGATGGGTAAGTGAAAAATTGGGCTAGATGGCGGGTCTTGTATACATATGTCCCACAATGTACTGCTATAGTAAAATAATAATGACAAAAAATCTACAATACAAAATATATGTGAAAAATTAAGTCATATATCCATCAATATGAATTCGAAAGCACAATTTTTAAACATGAAAGTGGCATACGGTCTTATGTCTATACGGTATTGTTATTTATGGCATATTTGACAGAAATAAAATTGTAACTATTTTTATATCATCAGCGACCTGCACCAATCTACTGCTAAACATAATAAGCCTTAAACCCAAGAAGTACCATCTAGCTTTAGGGGATCTCACATTACTTTTGCCTAAATATGATTTCAAAAACAAAGTGCGTTAATTTCAACGGTTGTCGGTTCTCCAACAAACGAAACTATATCCATCACATAGATAATTTTTCTGACTTTAGTTTCCTCGTGGATTTATTCCTTTCAGATCTAATAGATTTATTTTACCTTTTTTTGGACACATTTCTCGTTTTTAGACTTAATTTTTAATCTTATAAATAAGGAGTAGACCAGCATTTGTCTACTTCTTATTTATAAGATTAAAAATTAAAGTGTTAAGACTGAGTAACAAGACGCTTTATGGGACGACTTTCGACAAGGTGGAGCAACGATCAGCACAAGCAGATTGGCAAAAACTGGATGCGTGATGGCGAAGTTCGGGCTAAGTGCCGTATTTTAGGGAATTTGTCTAGGAGTGGACTAATGCAGGCTGTTGATGATGATGGTGTATTTATGTGTATAACTATAATTGTGTAATGAAAAATGTGACTATATTTGTAGTACACCGTGTAAGCGGACACCACGATGAGCAAACCCGTAAGTAAATATATGTTTATTTATTTGTTTACATCTCTGGTGTGGTTTTTGTTACAGTGCATTGAATAATAACAAATTGAGAGTAGTTAACAAACAAATTAGTTCTTCATTTAATATTGATAATTATTATCGTGTATTAGCAATACGGTATTGAATCGGAAATAAACAAAATAAATGTAATTAAAATATGCGTTCGTTTGTGATAACTCGCGGTTTTATTTATGTACGACTGTTACGTTGTGGTGTGATAATAGTGCTAGATAAATATACAACTATCTCTCACACTGCATTTTCAGTTTTTTCTAATGAAATACATTTAAATAAAAATGTGAATAATACATATTTATTTAGTTTCATAGATTTGAACGATTATTAACTATCGTACTCGTAATGTATTTACTACCAATGTAATGTACTCGTATGTTTTTTAATTATAATTCTAATTTTGGCTGAAAGTTTAGTGAGCCGGAGTCATAAACGAAAAAATAACAACGCCCATCATGCATCTATTGTCTCCAGCATATAAATTATTTATAGAGTCTTCCCGTCGGGCTTTTCCCGTCAACTTACATCAGTGACGTTGTTTTTATTTCATTTTCATGAATTTATATTATTATAAAGTTATATTTTTTAATTGTGGTGGTGTATTATACAATATAGTTCGATTAAGGCGTATAAGTGAAGTGATATGAAATAAATGCGTGTATCGGGACTTTTTAAGTTGATTGAAAAAGTTCATAGAAAGGTTTTAGTAAAATGGCCACCATTTTATCAAGACGTAACGTGACAAGTTGACTAGTTTTATTTCAAGAGATTAAATGGTAACGTATTTTACTTGACACTGGCATAATAGTTGTAAC
This sequence comes from Baronia brevicornis, assembly GCA_031353405.1. Taxonomy (NCBI): domain Eukaryota; kingdom Metazoa; phylum Arthropoda; class Insecta; order Lepidoptera; family Papilionidae; genus Baronia; species Baronia brevicornis. The sequence goes on from JASFAT010001570.1 coordinate 171,782, forward strand.
TGGTTGCTATCAAAGACAAGAAGAAGAAGAGTCTTCCCGTCAATTTACGTGGTAACGTTTTTTTTTATACTCAGATCAGTTACATTTTTATATTTTATTCTTAATTATGGTGACTGAATAATATTTCAATATAATTCACTTAATATAAAGAATTAAGTGAATATAAATAAATGCATGTATCGTGACATTATTTTCTAAAGTCTGTAGCAAGCTTTAGAAGAATGACCAACATTACATTATAGCGTATCGTGACAAGCTAAGTTAGACTTTTCATTTTAAGATACTTCATATTTTAATATAATACATATGTTAAATTCGCACTGGCATAATATTTATACTTAATTAGCACAATAGAAGAAGCACTAGTACTAAAAATCTCCATATTATTATACTTACTAGTTTTGGAGCGAGGTTCTCGTGGCCCGTCGACGGTCACTTTGATGGCTTTTTGGTATGTTGCTACTTGTGGTGGGGATGTTGATATTGTGATTGTTAAGGAGAAGCTCTTCCCTGCAATAAATGAAACGGCCTCTTAACATCCGTACATAACTTTTATTATGTAATAAAAGGTATAGTTTATTCTACCATCACTGTAGATTACTGAGGAGAGCAGTTGGCGGCAATTATGTGATGCAAGATAATAAGATATAGTATAAGCCCAGGACAGGGGCCAGGGAAAGATGGAGGACTCTCGTTTTGGAGGCCAAGATCTATTTCGGCTCACTGAGTCAGCGTAGTAAGTGAGTTTCTTCAATATAGAATAGCTTCAATTTACCGCTATTAGACATTGGCCTCCTTCAATTTGAATGGAAAGCAATCAACGTCACCCATAAACATTCACAGTACCATGCATTGCAGGAGCTTTGGGACACTAAAAATATCCAATTAGAAACATTTTCTCCCATAGTTACTTCATACGAAACCCACGGGTAGAAATGAGGCTGTCCTTTTCTATACCGGGAACCACACAAAATTTGAATTCGTTATTCGCATGTATATAATAAACGACTCAGTGGCGTAGTTACCGCTTTTAGAGTCAATGGTGGCAGTTAAATTCCCATATCGGTATAAATATAATATATTATTATAGTGTTTGGAACAATTTAAAACCCGTACAAAAATATTTATCCCGATACGGGAATTAAATTGAAGACATTTTAATGTATTATATATAGTAGATTAGTGAAATAATGGTATTAAATTTTGTTTCTCAGTTTAAGTCAGTTATATAATTTTAAAGTTTATAAAATAATATGTACATTTAGAAAACAGAATGGAAGTCTTCTCTTTTCAGAGCAATACAGTTAAATTTTTATTTAAAACATTTAAAGTGTGTTTTAACGAACATATTATATACACATAAATTTTTTTATGGTATAGTAAAACAAATGAGCAGGCGTGTCACCTGATGGAAAGCAATCAACGCCGCACATATTTATCCGCAGCGCCATAGGCCGTGCGAAAGCATTGCCGACTTTTAAGGAAAATCTTATTATGGGAGTGGGAATGGGAGTGGGTAGAGGGAGGGGGGAGGGTGTTGGGTCTCCGGAACTCGGACGCTCACCCTACGAAGCGCGGTAGCTAAGCTACCACTCAGACGCCGGTTTTCTGCTGGAGTGTGGTACTAACGCGGGCGAGGCAACCTATTCATGCTACATACAAATATGTCATTCTTGACAAAGTATTCGTTTGCAGTTCTACCACTATAAAATTATTGTATAGCGATGTGCTAATACATTTCAGCTAAACTGAACGGCTCTTTCCCGCGCAATGCGCTGTCCGCGTACTACGCGAGGCGAGCGGAAAATGGAGAGCTTTTTGGGCGCCCGATTTGCGGTCGCCGGTAATGAATGCACCGATAAATACGGAATAAAATTACAGTTAAAATGAGTGGATTAACATGTCTAATGCAGATAATTCGCGTGTAGCGCGCCCTCGATTTAGTGTAAATGATTGATTTTGTCGCACTGACTAATTGGCTGTTTAGGTACTGTGACGTGCCAGCCGTACTGCTTACAGTGACACACGTGATCTTTAGGGGGTTTTTATCTTCTTTTATAAAAATGAAATTCTTCCAAATGAAATTCATTTATTGACTGTACCTACATTTATATCTTATTCATACTTTATTCACACTTTATCAATTTATTTTTATTTTTTTTATATATTCACGCCTAACCCCCGCAGGGATTGGCAGAGACCACAGAGCTCCATCCGCTACCATTCATTGCAGCGAAACGGTTCTCCATTGGTCGCTTCTCGCCCTCGTGAGAATCAGGACGTGACGGGTGGCGAACCACGTCACCGTCATTTGCAAGAAATTAGGTATATTAAATTCGTCTTGGTGAATCCCACGAGCCGCAATCAATTAACATTTTATATTTTATATCTCAATTTCCTATGCCGGACAGGTGACATGTCTATCGAAAGACGTTAGTCGAACTAATTTCATTGTTTTTATAAAACAATTTATTTCTTTTTTATTTTAAATTTTAAAATGACAAATGTAAAAAAGAAGTAATAATAACATAAAAGGTTTTACTATATTCAAATAAAAAGTTTTATTACATAAGTTATTACGATTATATATTTAGATACATTTATCAATGTATCACTACAGTACATTTTTTAAAAAAATGTAGTGTAGTGATGTACCTTTTCTATAAAAAGGTTCAAACAAGGATTTTCAATTCAATTAAATATAATATTTTTGATGTGAAATGTCCTATTGCGCGGTATGGGAGTGAAATTATAGACCGAGACGACGTCTCGATTCAGGCTACGCTCCCCACAACTCGATTCTCTACAGGGTCACTTATGGGTGGCTGTGACCATACGGTATAGATCAAGCCGTGTCCCATGACGCTTTTCTTTTTTTTATAGTATTATAAAAACATTTAATATTATTTTAATAAGAATTTTAAAGTAATATTTACATATGCAAATAAAAGTTTTACTAAAATTTAAATTAGAATACAATAAAAATTAAATTTTAATAAAACTTTTATATTTATAATAAAAGAGTTTTTATATAAAGTACATAACTATTTTTATTTTATATATTTTTTGAGTTTGAGTTTTTTGTGTTACGTTCGGTAATTTTATTACGAGAATTTAATAGAAAAAAAAGCGATACAAATTTTTTGAAAACAATCCTAGTACTCAACTGATATTCCGTGTGTGTGTTAAAACTCTAGGTAAGTTGACCCATTCGTCGAGTTATACTCAATTACAACAAATTACTCCTATTTCTACATGCATACGTACATATCGTCATGCCTGTTTTCCGTAGGGGTAGGTTTCCTAGCTTTATCCACGCTCATCACTCTTCTCATGCAAGCACGCCGGTTAAGGCCTACTCTTGACCTGGTCTTTATTAAAAACTTCGGCAATTAGGTCAAGGTATGTTTTCCTTGGTCTTCCCCTACCGACCCTTCCATCCTCATCCGCAACGTAAATTTCTTTTGCCAGTCGTCTTTCATCCATCCTCTCTATGCCCAAACCATCAAAGCATTCCTTTCTCCATTTTCGTCACGACACTTTCTTTTACTCCACAACTGCTATTTCTAAATAGATCATTTATATGGCATACAGTAGCACCATTTTACTATGAGGATAAATTGAAATAAATAGATATGAACAGCACAAAATTTGAGTTGCGGTTCCCACCGTTGTTGATAACGTATCGCGGCCGTATATTTCCTGAAGCAAGTCAAGACTCGTTTGGGAATATCACGTTCAATTGTGATAATTAATTTATGTGCTACATTACTTATATATTTCAGTATTTATATGGTGTTCGGACTTGGTTTCAGACTAAACAGATGTTTTAATGTAAAATTGCATTTATTGTATTCAAACGAAGTTCATTTATAAATACATAAATATTTTTTTATATATTCACGCCTATCCCCCCCAAGGGTTGGCAGAGACTACAGAGCTCCATCCGCTACCATTCATTGCAGCGAAATCGCTCTCCATTTGTCGCTTCTCGCCCTCGTGAGAATCAGGATAATACATCACATAAATATAAAACACATAAAAATCATTTACTTATTATACATATAATTTAAGACCATGCTCATTCGGGTATTTAAATTTGAATTAATGTGTCTATCTGTAATGACAAAATAACAGCTTTTTCCTCAGCTCAATATATACATACATATATATTTTGCCTTATATCCTTATTTTAAATTAGTAAGTCAGATGTGCATGGGCCTATGGCTGAAAAAGCTATAATAAAAGTTATTATAAAAAAGAAATGTAGGCAATATACAAAAAGAATATGAAGGTAGGCGTATTTCAAACTAGAAATTGATATTAAAGTTAAATTCTCACATTAGATAATATTCTTGCAGCACTGACATTGTGTAGAGTTGTAATATTTTACGTATCATCAGTAATATAATAATAATCGTAACAATCCACTGATGAACATTGATTCACTGATGAACCTTCGTTTAGATATTAAACATTTTGCCGTAATCCCCACGTTTGGAAGGGGATCGGGGATTGCAGCTAGGTGTTTATTATTTAGGTAATCGCTGCTGGCAATCTGTGGATGTTTGCTTCCATATTTATCTCGTATTCCACATAGTAGATATAACGTTCAGATTCATATAAGTTTACACCAAATGTGCATTACTGTATATAGCATATAAAATAATATTTTACGTTTTGATTGGGAATGGATTACACTGTGCGTTTAGTTTCTGTAAATGAAATTCCACGACACAAGGAACTTAACGTCTCAATATCGGTCCCCATTTCAGATACAAAGCAACACAAACGCTGCCGATTCTGCGTTTCAATACGTGAACGAATCATCATAAAACATTAGTCGCCAAACGCCAAAGGCGTGTCTTGAACGATGTGAAATATTGCATTTAAAATCGCCATTAAACTTAATGCATTTCACATGATCACTCATCAACAGTTTAGGACCTAACATAGTATGCTCGAAGCAATAAACATAACATTGTATTCCAATGGCCGTCTCCCGGAGGTGTTGAGAGAGCCCCGTGAAATATTCAATTATTGTGCTCGGGCGCAGGTGGGCCGCGGATCGAGGAGTAGGGAGGGAGAGGCGGCCATCTTGATTTACGATCAAGCGTAAATCCTAAGTGACATTTGTGAGTGAAGATGCCTCACACTCCGTCCGACACTTATATACTCTGCTATGACACGATTTTCAGGAAAATCGTTTGCGGTTTCTCGCATTGCCGTAAGACCGGGCTTCGTACTGTTAGTTAGATGTAATATCGATAAGTATCGGCAGTCTTTCACATTCCATTTTAGCAAATGGAGAACAACTGTAGACATATTGTATTATAAATTATTTAACATGAATAATAGGAAACTGACTTTTTTTATCGTTGATAAGATTTCTCGCCACTGCTCAGCTGCGTTTCGTGGTAGCTTTAAATACGCCGCAACCAAATGTTGGAACAACTTGCCACCACCTTTTCGTGACTTGCATACAATAAATATATTTAAAAAAAAATACAAAAATCTAATTTTAAGTATGCAGTTAGGAACTTGTTCTTTTGGATGCGGTGTATTTAGTACATGACTCAGTTGTTCTTTAATTCTATTGTGCTGTATGTGTATTTATGAGTATGAGTAGTTATATATATGGATGTATGTGTATGTACGAGTGTGTCAGTATGAATGTCATCACTATGGTTCGCGATCTGACGACGTTGGTTCTTGCTGAAAACCAGCGCCGGGTACTCCAATAGTGCGCCCGGTATATGCTGAGCAAGAACCATTTTATGACACTCGTTAGATTAAAATTATTTTCTTTTTGTTTTGTGTATTTATTTGTATATATAATATTATTAAGGATTTAATTTCAGTTAAAAAAAAAAGGTGTCATAAATAAAGTTTATATTCTAAGTATACAGCTTTCCCTTCTGTGAAAATTCTAAAAAGCTTATCTATGTCTTGCATCCTTGACTTAATAATACTTGAATACTTGAGTGTACCACAGGAAGAAAATATGTATGTTATAACTCTTATATAAATAACACGAACAATTGGCTCAGTGGTAGGGACCGCCTACGGAGTCAATGGCCGCGAGATCGATGCTCACATCGGAATAAATATATTGAGATTAGAACCTTATATTTCAGATTTGCTATACTAAGTTAAGTTATATTATATATATATTTGTTTTTAGTTCCCTATTGATTCTTTCCTATTTTATAGCAACTGAATGCTGCAGTGGAGACTGTGTCTTGACAAACGTAGTGTGGGACGCCAGGCGGCTGGAGTGACCATATGCGCAGGGAGGCTAGTTGTTCAGCTGTACTGTCGCAGGACATAACGGTGATGGTACTTATTAATCGCACGATCCTATTTTTAATTATAATTAACATATGTAATAATAATAATATATAATCGATCTGATGTAACAAAACGGGGAAATAAATATTTAAATCGTTGAAGAAAACTGCTTAAAAAATGTAATATTTCACAACCATGTGATAATGAAATGATCGACTGACGAATGTTATATTTAGATTTTACTACAAATTACAAATTGAAATTTTCTTAACGTGCCGTCTACGACTGGTTCACGTCTGTATGTACTTAGTAAAACTAACGAACAATTTTAAAGCGCTTGTGGACTTCATAAAATGAAAATTGGCAAGCGAATCTGTTATTATTTTTAAACGCTCCTTTATGATTCATTTTTTTAAAGCGGATATAGTTTACGCTTACGATCTATGGTCCTGAATTTTAGTTTGGTTTAATTATTGATGTGAACAACACTTTCCAAACATAATAGCATTATTAGTTTAATAGGAATGGAAATGTAATTAATAGGAATAAATCAAAACATTGCTAGAATTCTTTGAAAAAATCAGTAGGCAACAGACTTTATGGTTCGCAACACTAAACACACTGTAAAGTAAAATTTAACTAATAATTGTGCAAAAGGGAAGAGAATAAAACCTTTCCATCGTTGTGACAAATAAAGCTCCTATATAGGGAGAAGCTTACGTCCTTGCCTAGTTGCCATGTGTTCAATAAGAGATTCTTCTAATTATTGAATAATGACAATTTAACTAAGAATTAAGGGTATCTATCTTGCGATTCAAGAGTTCTGCGTTCGAATATGACGATATCGGAACCTTCAAAGAACAATCCTACACATTTCTCAAAGGCCCGCAACGCTTCTGTTGTGCCTATGGTGTTACGGATATCTATGGGCGGCAATAATTGCTTTACATTTAGAGATACAATTGTTTGATTAATGGAGTCAGGCGTTTCTTTGCGGAAATCCATTACTATGTAGACAGTCAGAATTTTTACTTAGCAAACTAAAAATTCTGACTGTCCACATACGATTGTTTGTTTACCTTTCTATCACATAAAACATTAAAATAATTTATTTAAAAAAATAGTCGATTAAAGAATTCACCTGAATTCTCCTTTAATCGTATCGACCAAAATTTCATTGGATAAGGTGAGGATCAGAAGGAAAGAGTGCATTCTGTATTTACATACACATTAAAGGCATAAATATTTTTTATTCGGTGCTCTTAATATAAAGGGAGGTCGTTGTAATAAAGTCGGGTAGGATAACATTATCAATTTTTATTTGTTATGACAAAAATGGCTCGAATTAATAATAAAATGTAAAATGTAGACCAACATAAAAGAGACATCGTTAACTCATTCTGGAATTACGGCGAAAGCAACATTACGAGTCAACAATCCCAAGTGCCACACGTGGAAAAAAATGGTGACGAAAAATAAGAACAAAAAAACACGAGATTTAGAATGAGGCGTAATATGATGGAGACCGCTACACAAAATGCTTTGGTCACATTCTGGTCATGCCGTTTACGTCGACCGCTAGCGGCTAATTATCTGTTCGTTTGGTTCGATGATTAGTGCAACACTTAGGGGAGCTCTTTCTTTCTTTGTTATGCATTAATTCCTTTGCAATTCATCTAAATTGAAAGATTTTATGTATTTCACCTGTTTTTTAAAGGATTTCTTCTATCATGGAAAGCGTTTAGCGCATACTTTTTTTCAATTCCTATTAATAGTTCATATTTTCCCTTTATATGTACATATATTTATTTATACTTATTTTTTGTTAAAATTTTCAATCGTTAATAACATGAATTTATTTAAACGTTTAGTCGATAACAATTGATGTTAATAAATTTTTTCTTAAATATATTACTTAAATTTAATGAATTAATTTTTTACTTAAATTTAATGAATTATTTATATATTACTTAAATTTTTTTTTTTTTATATATTCACGCCTATGACCACAGAGCGTGGCAGAGACCACAGAGCTCCATCGGCTGCCATTCATCGCAGCGAAACGGCTCGTCATTGGTCGCTTTTCGCCCTCGTGAGAATCAGGACGTGATGGGTGGCGAACCACGTCGCCGTCATTTTCGTCAAATTAGGTATATTAAATTCGTCTTTAGTGAATCCCACGAGCCTTACTTAAATTTAATGAATTAATTTTAGTTTTATATGGGAGATATTTAGCAGGATATAAAAGTAGGAAGTGACTTTATTTTCTTATATGACTTGTTTCTGAATACAACACCAAATGAACTATTGCTCTTTAAATTAGGTACTTTAGCCAAAGTTGTATGCGGCCGCGCTTCCATGTACTCACAACAAAAATGTAGTTGATTTTTTTTTATCATCATTTGATACTAACGTTTGTTTTATTTGAACCTGGAACTAAGTCAACATGCGACATCAATATCGATATCCAAATTAGGTCCACGTCACTGGAGCCGCGTCCCGGACCTGTCCAATTTCATCTCATCGTGCTGCGGCGCAGTATTTTGATGTTCGCGTCACACTTGAGGACACGGCACGTATTGTGGGTGTCGGGTTACATCTCTAATTTAAAATAATATTAATGCAACAGTCACAAAATACTATCACCTAAAGCTTAACGGTGAATTTTTGCTTCCGCAATCAATGTTCGTTGGTTCCCTTGAATAGTTTTATGGCCTTCTTCTACACTTACATCTAGTTATTTGTCCATTCCATTAGTGTCGGCATAGCATGGCATCCACGACACATGATATTTTAGTGTGAGTCTATACTGTAAAGCATTTATAATATCAAATATTTCATTAAATATGTGGAAAAAAATTGTGAGCTGGGAGTCCAACTTCTTTTGCCTGTCTTTACTTCACTCTTCCCTACCCATTATTTTCCTTTCTTATTCCATTATTTACAGCTCAACTAAGGCAAGCAACGCATTTACAATGTCCTTGGTGTTGCAGATACTTATGGACGGCGATGCTAGCTTATATTCGACTGAAAACTTTGCTCGTTTGCCTCTCGTGTTTGATCCCTTCTTTTAAGAAATTGCTACATAGAAACTGAAATATTTTTATCTGTATAGGCTTCAAGGGATTGCTTGAGCGCACTTTACCAACACCAGACGACTAAGTCTTGTACATATGCAGTTCTTTAAGTTAGAAAACTTAAGTGGCCACGTTTCTAGGAGAAACGACAACTGCTGGAGAGGAGATTGCGTCTGGAAGCCAGATGAAGCGATAATCCGTGCAGGGCGGTTCGTAGAAACTGGATGCATGTTATCGAAGATCGGACTAGATAGCAGGTCTTGGGGGTGGCCCATGTCTAGATATGGACTGTTTCAAGCTATTGATATATTTGCCGAATCGGCTTGTACAAAATGATTGTGACATGTTCAATAGTCTAGTATTGCGTCATATCCATTTGTTGCAAATTATCAACAAGTGTATACAAATATTTCACAACATTAATTAAGTGGATACTGTCATTTAAACAGAATTTTAATGGCCGCATATTTAGCGTTACGCATTATGCTGTCACAAATAATTAAAAATCAGTACACTTTTTGTAAAGGAACTTATGTGATATTAATGTAGTAGAGCTATGGTAGTACGAATGGGTACGATAGGCAAACAACAACTTACAGAATATCGGCGTCAAGTCATAGCTTTTTTAAAGGAACAAATTTATATGATACTAGATGACCGTTGAAATTCGTTTCACCTACAATTTATGTTATTATAACTTTTGATTAGCGATTATTAATTACAATCAATGTTCCAATTTCAATATATGGATATCAATAATACACGCTGCATCGGGTATGGTTAGAATTGTAGATATGAAATATGAAAATTTATTGTAATTTGAATAAATGAATAATGTATATTAAATACATGAAAACTAAACATGTCCAAATAAATTCCGCAGTCATTTAGTTTTTAAGTTTTCCCTAGAATTCAGGGTTTCGTACGATGAATGCTGGATCGAAGACTCAATTCTTTTTCCCTTTCATTTCCTTTATTCCCCTTCCATTAATTATTTCTTCCTTTCCCATACTTCTATTTTACCTTCCTGTTATTTTTTTACTCGTAGGCGGTGTTGTTGTTTACCATGAGGTAATCCGCTTGCTCCTTTTGCCTATCTCTTTTTATTTCTGCGTGCACTCAATTTTAGCTCTTCATTTTTCAGATGTTCTGAGATTTCAATTAAACCAAATGAGTAAAATCTTTTTCAATTTTAACTAATTTCTTCAGAAGATTTAAGCACTAATATTACCAAAGCCGATGAAATGGTCCGATTTTCAACGCATTATATGAACGAAAACCCGCGCTCTTAAAAACTATTGTCATCCCACCATTAGATATCTAAAACTTGGAACTTTCACCGATGCATCTCTGTATCAGAGAAGTCGGATTTTAATTTCCAAACCGCAGTCAGCCATAAACGAGTCTCGCACTTTAGTGTTCCATTGTGTGTGGAGGAACGCTAGCATCGCCCTCCATTACCAGCCCACATGCGCGGGCGTCATGTAACACGCTGTAAAATCGCAAACACCATTCCGACACTTATGACTGGTCATCTTCGGTACATAAAACTGGAATGTTCTCAGCGAACGCCTCATACGCTTTGCTATTCTATAGTGACTTAACAGCCTCTTCTTTAAGATACAATGAACAGGATATATAAATCGAATTGCTAAGGGAACTATTTATAAAAAAGAAGGCTAGCAATGTTTTTAGTATTATTAGAATTCTCGTTAACCATTCCAACTAAGCTTATAAAGCTTGTGCTAGGATATGGTCCAGCTTTGTCGTAGTAGTTTGTCAGCATTGATTGCGTTCCATCAGGCGACATGCTTGCTCGTTTGCCCTCCTATCACATAAAAAAAAGTAGTGGGACGTGACCTCGCATTTCCAGCCTTAGTGATGAACTTTCGTGGACGGCCGGGGCTGCCTTTTGTGAGAAGGTCTTGGCAAGGAAGGCTGCGTAGGGGGAGAGAGAAAACTTATCTGCTCTCCCATCCGCAGGCAGAGAACAGAACTCTCCTACAAGAACCCGATAACCGTGACTCGGGCGGCGGAAAAGGGGACCTCACACTCAACTCCACTCCCACCATAAGATTAGCCTCTAAATAGAGACAACGCCGTCGGGGCTGCGGTAGCATACTTCAACGTTTCCCGCAGTTCTGACAAGTGGCGCAGATATGTTTTTTTTTTAAAAACGTATATGGTCCAAGTTCATCAATAGTCCAGTGAAGGATACGAACTCATGACGTACAGATCGTAAACCCGACTCTTGCCAACTGAGCTGTTACTGCTTGGTGGTCCATAGCAATAAAGAAAGAGAGTCAATAACTATTTTCTAAGATCTGCGAATAACAGCATGTATTTGTTCATTTACGCCATAGAAATGAAATTACATTTTCTGTGTACGTGTATACTTTGGCCTATACGTCTATTTCCGACGATTCACGAAGCAATGTCTACGAGACAACGTCACAACGTCTTTATCTTTCTCTCTCTGAGTCCTAAGTCGGCCTGTTGGGGCGTAGGGCAGACACGACGTTTCTCCATCTCGACCTGTCGGAGGCCGTACGCTTCATTTCGCTCCAGGATAGGCCCATCTTCGTCTTTATCTTTATGTTATCATAATTTAACATTAATCTTAAATAAATATTACAATATAAAGGTTGAAGAGTGAAATGTGTTTCGATTCAAGATGTGTATACCGCTGTTTGATTTTTTTCCAAGCTTATATATGTCTCAATGCTGAGCAAGGGCTTCTCTATTTCTGAAGGAATAGATATATTAACCAACCACACTTGTCTAAAGGGGATTGGTAATTCGGATTCGGAATAAATACGTGTAGGCCACACATATGTAGGTATGCACATATGTAACAAATATATACTATTTGTTCCAATGCGGGAATTAAACCCAATAGAATTGTACTGTTCTATTACCACATTACCATTGTCGAGTGGAATGAGTTCGATTCCGTATGTGGTGTAATTTTATCATTGTAATTTATGTATTACAAGTGGTTAGCCAATACTTTATCTACATGAATACCTTTTAGGTAGGGTTTAAGGTTTTTAATTTAATCTAGGAACTTATCTACTTCTTCTTCGTGTACCATCTCCATGTCGGAGGTTTGTGAACGTTTCTCTGTATTCATGATACACTTTAAGGTTTTTAATTTTCGTCTAGGAACCCCAAATTGATTAAATTTAGATTCAACAATTATTTATACGTTTCGTTATTTTCTCTAAAAAGTGTCATCAAATCAGTCCAACCAGTTACAAGACGATCTTGAGTAACAGAGAAATGAAATAGAAACATGTTTTTTGCAAAAAGACATGTGGAATATAATTGAGACAAAGACAATTATTTTGGCATGACAGATAATAGTTTAAATCTACATTATTACCTATTCAATGTATTAGTTTGTCAGCGAGTTATTATAGGCTATTAATTAATGTACTATAGAGGTAATAATTGGTAAATCGAACGCGGTTCGGGCGGCCATTATTTGCTTCCACGTATGGTAACAAGATAATAAATATAGTTTATATTCTATGATTACTTGTGCACCGAATATTGCACCCGTAATCGGAGCCGCGTGCGATCGATTTCGTTTGATATTTATCGATTCATTGATTTTTCGGACGTTATTGCATTACATTCTTAACAAGTTTTTGTGGCGTATTTAATTAAAAAAACTAAAAATGTTTTAACTACACTAGAATTCTTGTAAAGGATGTCAATTAAGCTTCTATGAGATATACGTTTGCAGCGTCGCTCTACCAGCGACGCTGCAAACGAATACTTTGTCAAGAATAGCATAATATTTGTCTGTACTGTATGAATGGGTCGGCTCGCCCAGGGAAGTACCACACTCCCGCAGAAAACCGGCGTTTGAGTTGTAGATTACCTACCGCATTTTGTACGGTGAGCGGCCGAGTGCCGGAAGCCCAACACCTTCCCCCTCCTTCTCTCATTCCTACTTGCAAAATGACACTTTCCTTAAAGGTCGGCAACGCTTCCGCACTGCCTATGGCGCTGCTAAAGTCTATGGGCGGCGTTGATTGCATCAGGTGACTCACCTGCTCGTTTGCCTTCCTATCCCATAAAAAAAGCTAATAACGCTTCTGCTAGAAAATATGGTATAAGACAATAGTCCAGTGGTATGTAGAGTTAAACCCACGACATTAAATTGTAATACCCCAATATATTGAACTAGCTGATAAATCGAAGTAATAATATTATATATATATATATATATATATATATATATATATATATATATATATATATATATATATATATATATATATATATATATATATATATATATATATATATATATATATATATATATATATATATATATATATATATATATATATATATATATATATATATATAATATGGCGGGATTACCAGACTCGGAATAAATATTTGTAATCCATACATATATTTATTCCGATGCGGGGATCGAACCCGCGACCATTGACTCTGCGGGCGGAGGGCCCCGTAATATATAATATTGTATAATTATAGCTTTAATTATATTATACACTTAAATATACAAATTATATTTAATAAAATATTATACATTTCTCCTTTCATTATTTTACATATAAGAGCAACACTTAGATTTCTGCTATTAGCCAAATAAGATATTTTGATAAACATTACATTTTTCACGGCATATTTTTCGATGTTACGTATCTGAAGAAGCTTAACAGGTGTTTTTGCACGTGCATGTAAACGGTGCAATGTTTCATGTTACTTCTGACAATGAATGCACTCGTTTTTTTATTGTGAAAAAAATTTGAAAAAATGTTGGCCACATTGCTTATGATATAATATCGTTATTAACGACATTATGTGACATTTATTAAAGTTAATATTTCATTATTGCTGTACTGTATTGACTTATTCTCTTACTTTACTTTATTACGGATAAATTTTGAAGAAGTAGCGAAAACAAAGACGACCAATTGGCTCAGTGGCGCGGCCCTCCGCCCACGGAGTCAAAGGTCGCGGGTTCGATTCCCGCATCGGAATAAATATATATATATATATATATATATATATATATATATATATATATATATATATATATATATATATATATATATATATATATATATATATATATATATATATATATATATATATATATATATATATGGATTTATAAATATTTATTCCGAGTCTGGTAACCCCCCCCCCCCAATCCGCATTCCCTTTACTGCCCTTTCCTTTCCCTTCCTCTCCGCCAATCCATGGTCTGCCGTGCCAATGGATGCGTGGCTAGGGGCGAGCCTAGTCGAAAGCGTGCCGACCTTCCCGGGATCGGGCTCTCCGGGTACTATGGTGCCTTACCTCAGCATGCAGGGCTCTGCTGGGGCTGACTTCCATCCTCCCTTGTGGCTCGTGGGATTCACTAAAGACGAATTTAATATCCGTAATTCGTTGAAAAATAACGGCGACGTGGTTCGCCACCCGTCACGTCCTGATTCTCACGAGGGCGAAAAGCGACTAATGGACAGCCGTTTCGCTGCAATGAATGGTAGCGGATGGAATTCTGTGGTCTCTGCCAACCCCTGCGGGGGATAGGCGTAAATATATAATATAATAACAATCAAACTTCTTATCTAATTGTAACAATAACCGCGTTTTACATACATACATATCGTCGCATACATACATATACATACATAACGCCTGTCTCTCGTAGAGATAGGAATAGACCACAGATCTCCATCTGCTAATATCTCGGCATACTTTCCTTGCTTCTACCACACTCATTACTCTCCTCATGCATGCCCGCCGGTTAAGGGTACTCTTGATCTGGCTTTTCTTAAAAACTTCAGCAATTTTGTCAAGGTATGTTTTCCGTGGTGTTCCCCTACCGATCCTTCCATCGCAACGTAAATTTCTTTTGCCAGTCATGTTTCATCCATCCTCTCTATGTGCCCAAACCGTCTTAGCATCCCTTTCTCAACTTTTGACACGACACCTTTTAATCCACATCGCCCTCTTATATATGAAAGCGCGATTTATAAACTTTTCGAATACACTTCATATAGGAAAAAAGATAAGTGTACTCTGCAGATGAGTTGTGGACCTTTCAAGTAAATATAGATCTGTTTTTTGAAGGAGTACTTAATTATTTAATGCAATTAAATTTATTAATTGTACAGGAAATTTATTTCTAAAGACTAAATAAACAATATATTAAAAATATATTTTGTTTAAAAAAATTACTAACATTTGGAAATGGCTCAAAGAATTTGAAGAAATGGCTGAAAGATATAAATTGTAATTTGAGACTTCGTTTCTTGTTTGTTCTTCTTCATTAGAAGTTTCTGTTTTATGAATTACTATTTCAAAAAACGATACGTACCTCTTCCACTTCTCCCGACGAACCTAAGGTCATTGAACTTCGCAATCCTATTCTTCATAACTGCTGTGTTGTTTCGTAGTTCAGCAGTGATATTCTCATCGTTACCCGCTCGTATAGTCACTACTGTGCCATCCAAGACTTCCCCTAGAGCTACCACTTTAAACCCACCCGGTAAGGTCTTGTTGGATCGCCAATGTTGAGGCAGCTTGGAACACATGTAGTCCGGACTCCCCGTTGGAACTGTAGACAATACAACAGGTGTTTGTGAAAGCGGACTATTAAAACCAAGTATTCTTAATTTTATCTTTAGTAAAATTTTCCAGCTTATAACTTTTTAAAGTATGTTTATGATATATATTTTTTAAAATTGGTTCACTTAGGGCGACATTTTTATCTGGACACTCCATAGTATTTCATCTCACTGTACAACGGATAGAATGTTGGACTGTCATGTCTTTGTTAACATAAAAGTGTTATATATATATATATATATATATATATATATATATATATATATATATATATATATATATATATATATACATATATATATGTATATATATATATATATATATATATATATATATATATATATATAAGGAAAAGAAATAGTATAGATAGTAATAAAGCCATGCTTCTACGTAAGCTGTAGATCTTCGAGCTTTTTCCATTCTTATGTGTTATATGCCTTTCTAACATGAAATAGAAAATAAAATAACTACATTTATTTAAATTCATGCACAAAGCACACGAGTAAGAAAGATTCATTAAAAACATACCAATCAGGCTAAGCAGTCGTGGCCGAGCGGTTAAGGCGTCTGACTAGAAATCAGATTCCCTCTGGGAGCGTAGGTTCGAATCCTACCGACTGCGACAAATTACTCAAGTTTTTTATATTTATTTATACATAATTTTTTTTGCTAATGTGCGATATTTTAAGATGTTTTTGTGTATAAATATTTATTATGTAAATTATAATAAAAATAGGTATTTATACTTAATAAGATAATTAAATATTTTTTAAATTAAAACAATATGTAAATAAACTAAAAAGTATCGAGAAAATCAGATCCTATGAAATTATGTACCACAGAAACCTTTGTTGACCGTCGGAATTATGCGGCTCACTAACTCGTCTTTACTTTACCAATGGTATTAAATATTACTTTAGTAAGCGATCAAAATATTACTTATTTTTATGATATTTTTTAGATGCAGTTTTTGTTCCACTGGTTTTTATTTATGAATACTATTATATTGAACAATATTTGTAGTTAAATTATTTCGAAGAGATTTATTTTTATGGGATAGGATGGCAAAGGAGTAGGCGTGTCACCTATATAGACTTCCGCAACGCCATAGGCAGTGCGGAAGCAGGCAGTGAATGTGTCAGTATTGGAGTGGGAATGGGAGGGGAGAGGGAGGTGGAAGGTTATGGGCCTCCGGAACTCGGCCGCTCACCGTACGAAGCGCGGTAGGTAAGCTACCACCCAAACACCGGTTTTCTGCGGGAGTGTGGTATTTCCCCGAGTGAGCCGGCCAATTATGCTACAGAAAAATATTATGCCATTCTTGACAAAGTATTACTCTGCGGTGTGACTCTACCACTATTAAAACATTATAAATACAGTGGACCCGCGGTAATCGAGACTCTATCTATACAGATAGATAGACTATATTTACAGTTCGGCGCCCCCTGTAATTCGACGCGCCTATCACTGTTGATTGTACATAAAAATTTCGGTAAATCTTTATTAATATAATGCATGATTGAATAGGTTGTAACTTGTATGCACCACCTTTATTGCTTTTTTAAGTTTTGTAGCACTGATTATTTTTATAATAAAATATTATTAGCTCTGCAGTGTGATGTGTATTTACTAAATTTCACATTCATATTATCCTCGGATATGTACATAAAAATATAGTATGATTCATAGTTCGAATAGATTCTTCGATTTGTAATTTTGCGGATTACAAGATAATATTATTCAACTATAATCCAACAAATTCGATAATCCGACATCGCCCTGCAAAAAGTCGTATTACCGGGTCCAATGTATAGATCAATAACGAAGAGTCACAAGATAAATAACGAAGATTATTTACACGTACCATATACTATTGTATATTTGTAATTATACTTGTGGCAACTTTAAATTAAATTGTATTTGTTAATAATGTTGGTTATCACACGCCTCAGTTGCGAGTAATTGGAAATAACATAAAAATCTGATTAAACGAGGAAAAACAGCCGTTTAGTTTACATTGTTCATTACATAAATTGGCTCGCGAGATACCTTAAATGTAACGTGTAAATTACTAACTTAGTTTAAACTAAAATATTATTATAGAAATTTATTATATTCATTTAGTAACAAATATTTTAAGATATACAAATAAATCTTATATATGTACATACATATATAAATTAATTAGCTCGGCTTGATTCTGGTGATCCAAGTCCAATAGAGAAATAAATGAATCAATAAATATGATTTATTTGGGAATGTTAAATCATTCATATTGACCATTATATGTAGATATTGCGGATATGGTGGCGGTGATCCACATGCAAGTTTGCCTGCTTTACCATAAATAAAAAAAAATAGAATACATCTATGTATATATTTTACATTCCTAAAAAAAAAACATTAACTTTATTTACAATAAGGCGGTCTGCTAATTCACCGACGTGTAAAGACGCGAATGACGGGCGGGTCGGAGTTGAATGAAATAAATGTTAATAGTGTAACTGTGGTTTCTCTATTTACGGAAGTCCTACGTCTTACGAAGTAAGTCTTAGTACAAATATGTGTATACAAATTATACGGCCGCAAACCGTGGCCAGGAGTGCGGTTAGCCCCCGATAAAGGGATACGAACGAAGCAGAGGATTAAAAAGAAGCTGAATTCAATTTCTTGTATAGTGTAATATTAAAAGTGTATTAATGGAAGAAAATGATCAATTGGCTCAAAGACAGGGCTGCCATCTACGGTGTCAATGGTCGCGAGTGTGATAAGTCATCGAGATAAATATATGGATATATTCTTCGATATCGGATATTTTCTAGAGCATATATGTTTATTGTACGCCAAACATAAAGTCATACATATTGATTGTAATATTTATATATGTCGGTCTTATCGCTAATAGTGATTTCTTCCACACAACCGTAGGATGGACACAGTGTTAAAAAGATAATTTGATGTAGGTTCAAATTATCTTTTTAACACTGTGTCCATCCATCCATCGTTCATCATCAGTAATACAGAAAAATATAAATATATGCATGGCCTACAGAGATTTTTTCTGAGTCTGGTCACCACGTCAATCTGCATCGGAAAAGCGCGCTAGGTTAATGTCCGTCCCTCTAAAAATGGACAGGCTTGTGCTTAGCAGTGGAATATATAGGGGCAGTGAAAAAAGTAAACAATTAAATTCTTTTGTATAGAAAAAGTAATCAATCGATCAAGTTTGTTACTTGCTGGTATTGAAGTAATAGTCGCCCAAGGCCATTTGTCATTCTAAGAGTACTGCACATTCTAAGAGTACTGCATATTCTAAGAGTACTGCATATTCTAAGAGTACTGCATATTCTAAGAGTACTGCATATTCTAAGAGTACTGCACATTCTAAAAGTACTGCACGTTCTAAGAGTACTGCACATTCTAAGAGTACTGTATATTCTAATAGTAATGCATATTCTAAGAGTATTGCATATTCTAAGATGCAGATGCATCAACTTTAGAATAAATTTTAAATTAAATGGAGAAAAAGAGAAGTAATACAGAGGAAAAAAGTCGGGCCTTCGATTCTCAATGATCACCGATATCCCCCGAAGACCGACGAAGATTCATCGTCTGTTGTCGATCGTCGGTAAAAACAGTTTTAGTACGGTCTACTTCATATGAACAAACATTTGTACTTGGAATGTATATAATGTAAATAACTGCGTCATTTAGTTTGTCCATATGTACTGTCGCTTGTTTTTGAACTTTTTCTTGCTTGTAATCAAATAGATACGAAATTATAATTAGATTTAAACATTAACTTTTGATAATTAGGCTTTATTGCATAATAGGTACATTATACATTTCTTTCAATAATTTAAATTTCCACTTCATTTAGTTCAGTAGAATTTAAGATAGAGTATTTCCTTACGTTCTTAAATGTGTGTTAGAACACGTTTAAGTGATTTTTCTTACAAGTTCGAAGTAATCGAAATAGGAGAAATGTTAAAAAAAAATTAAAATTAGTATTAGGAAAACATACAAGTAATAGTGTAGGCACAATAAAATTGGAATTACCGAATGTCCGAATATATCGCAATTCATATATGGAATTGAATCTGCTTCAGCTGACCTCGAATCATATCACGAATGGATAAACCAACTTATCATCTATAGACAAACGCAACCAACATTTCTCGGAATAAACCATTACTGGTGTATTTATACTTCAACGAATATATTAACATAAAACTATATGACGCAGATCTGGATTTTAAGTCTGTGATGAAATTCGTATACACATAAAAAGTACATAACGTTTTGTAACAGACGTTGTTAATTTTTCCCGCCAATGTATTATACATCCGAGATGTTGTGTTTTTGTTTTGTTTCCATTACCCAATGTTAGTATCAGTCATATTGTTTACAATAGTCCTTGTAGCTTTTTGTTTAAAGTAGTAGTAATAAGGCGTAGAAACGAAATAAATGCGTGAATCTTCATTTTTTATATTCAATGTAAAAGTCATCACAACAAGTTTTGGAAGAACGGCCATTTTTATTATGACGTCACATATTCTATTTCAACATATTTAGTACTAGCCTTTGCCCGCGGCTACGCTCGCGTGGAATTTGGTCTGCCACATTAAGTTTCGTGATAGATCATTCTAAGTAAATATATATTTTTTTTTACTTAATTTATTGTTCACAATTTTGGTCATAGTGGCTTCCACATAAAAGGTAGATACATGCTGTCGCGGATACAATCCTACGGTACATCATCTTTGTGTAACTCCAATGGTTTAGGCAGCGTACGCCAAGATAGCTCTCAGAGGCCAGATTTTTTTTCGACTTAATTGACATGTTATATTACGACCAAAAAATTACATAAATCATTAAAAATTATAGCCTATATGTTATTCCAATGTATAACCTACATTACTGTAAAGTTTCATCCAAATCCGTGCCGTGTAGTTTTTTCGTGAAAGAGTAACAAACATACATACTCACAAACTTTCGCATTTATAATATTACTAGTAGGATTATTTTACTTTTTTACCGTTCATATTACGTCCTGCTACCGGAAACTTTCCATTTTTGAAGGTGGACACTAAAAGTTTATTTAGGGTGGATTGGTGAAATATATGGACTTGGACCATACAGACATATATTTATTCCGATTCGGAATCGAATTGTGACTCTTTAAATGGTAACTTCGCTACTGTGTCAATTATATCGTCATTTTATTTAACAATGTCAAAAAATTTACTACATTTACGAATATTTAGCTTTTTTAACTTGAAAATCGCAAAACTATGTACAAATTAACAAATGACATAAGATTTACTGCATTGTACGAATATTTAGCATTTTTTAACTTGATAATCGCAAAAATATATATAAATTAACAATTTTTTGTAAATTTGAATATGTTTTTGCGATGTAACTAAGTTACATTTCACAAATAAATTTGATATGTTAATTAAAATATATATTTCGATTACGGCCTACTTGTTCAATAAATTAAATATACGTGCGGTTAAGTTGAAATGAGGGCTTCATTATAATTTTAATTAATTGATGCCGATGTAATGTACTTTACTTTTACTATAATCAACTGTGCTATGAAATATTCATTAGAAAACCCAATACGTTGTTTTACTGTAAAAATACCGTTTGAATCATTTTTTTAGTGTAACACACTATTGAAGATAAGATTTGTAATACTTTTAACACACTATATGATTAAAATTTTGATACACATTTTAGTTAAAAAAGTTTGTAATACTTTTTTAACTAAAATGTGTATCAAAATTTTCAAACGGTATTTTTACAGTAAAACAACGTATTGGGTTTTCTTTTAAAAAGTGGGCAAAATTACAGAAACAATGTGGCTTATATTCCAGTGAAGTTTACTTATTTATTTATTTTATTTAAATATACATAACATCGATTTATGATAATAAAGTCCATTGCTGGATTTTAGTCGCTCTGAAAATTAAAGGGTTTTACTGTAGGATGGAGCTTACGCTTGGGGTTCACATATTGGTTTTATTACTCAGACAGTTGTATCAATAGCTGCTGTCCATCTACTGGTATTTTTTTATCGAAATTGCTTCGTACGAGACGATTTTTTTTACAATCCATATATCGACGAAGAAAGCGAAAATTACTACATTTACCCCAAAATGAAAACTTACCACCAAAGTCAATAGAAAGATTTCGTTTTTTTTGCATCGATATGTACATACATACATATCTATATATGTTTTACTGCTGGGCACAAGTCTAAGCATTTTTAAAGGACGGAAAAGACATTACCACGTTTGTTTATAATATAAACAATAAACATCTGTAGGACATACCTACTATACTACTACATATTTATCTCGATGCTGGGATCGAGACTGCCGTTGTCATCGTAAGCAGTTGCTTGAACATTGAGCCAATTGGTCATCAAGGGAAGAAATGTGTGGCCTTATTAAATAATGGTGTGGTTTACTTGTTTTTCATCGAGTCGCGATCACACGCTACCAGCCCAGAACTTGGTCTTAAGTTGGTCAGAACTTGGTTGCCCTGATAAGGTCATCTTCTGAGCAGATGACAGGGAAAAGAGAGCGGGATATCAAGTGTGCCTATCCCACATTGTTTGTGTGTCCGTCCCACAATCGCTAGGGGTTAACTGAAAAGCTAAGATTCCAAACTACTGTTTATTAAAAAACGGATAAATCAATATGTACTGAGCCTGATGTAATATCTCTATAGATCGATAATGATCTTAGATCAGATCGGAATGTGTTAGCGTGTGACCTCATTAGTGCGTATTGAACGAGCTCATTACAGTAAGAGCTTTTAAAGGCGTTTGTAAATGCTGTTCGAACATTTGCGGTATCTTCCGGACGTAAATGTTACACTACTTACTGAAGCAAGGTGAAACAGGATCACTTGTAAAGGAGGTCATGACGTTAAGGTCATATGAGAAATTTTATTGATAACAATATGTTGGTCTGCATTTTTTTGACTTTTGGACAATTATTTTCTTATATTGGATTTTAAATCTTCACATTTCTCAGGTAGTTTTTCTGTGTTTTCATATTATATTGAACAATATACATTTGTTTTTGTAGTCTACATAAGTCCAACTGTTCAGCACTTCCTATATCTGGGAGTATGGATGTGAAACCATCACACTTAATATATATGTACATATATTACGAAATAGACCATATATATGTACATAATTATTCAGGTGTGGGAATTAAGCCTACGGCCATTATTATTTGTAAATGCTAATCATTCCATAGCAAATATGATTTATATTAAAATCTGTTATATTAATATAAGTATACATACAATACAATAGTTATATATTTAAACTTTTTGCACAATATGTACATCAGGTGGACTTGATGCCATTGGGCATTCTCTACCAGACAACCTGCGGGCAAAACAGTCAAGGTTGATACAATACGCATATTCATATATACATACATAGATATACATAAACATAATAAAATTATATTTTATTATGTATTACACACACACACACACATATATATATTTTTATATATAAATATATATTTTTATATATAAAATATAATATATATATATATATATATATATATATATATATATATATATATATATATATATATATATATATATATAATATAATATAATAATAGAGACTTTGTTAATAAAATAAAGAAAGTGTACGCAAGTGGTCGTAATGATTATTGTACTTCGTTTAAACTTATGGAGCACAAGTAATAAATGGATTTTAAAAAATTTTAGAGTATATCAATGTAATGCATATCTTTGTATGAACCCAAATAAGATAGTAAAAACATAAAGATACAGAATAACTACCATATCTTGTTTAGATCGGGAAGTGTCATAGGTTATAGGTTTCAACCGCAGGATACATGCCTTCTGTTTCACGTATTCAGTTTTTGTTAGTCGTTCTGCGTAGATTATCGTTCTACCTAGCTGAAAGGCCTCAGACACCGATTACTAAGACGCGTCCTCTACTTCAGCACACATTACAGAGTTCATCAATTCTCCGATAGCTATTTTTTCTATCGGAGGAGGGCAAACGAGTAAACTAGTCACTTGATTGTACACGCAACACCATTGGTTCTGCAGATGCGTTGCAGACTATTTAAATATGTATAATCTTATTTCTTATTACTACAATGTGAAACTAGAAAACTATCGGTTTACATCTAGAAATACTAGTCATTATAAAGAGGTGCGTAAAGAATTATTATCTCTATTTAACACAAATTTATAATTTTAGTAGACATCAGAACAGATACTTATTATAAAAGCAAATACTCATTGCCAGTAATAGGGAGTAAGATAATTTTTTATATAACGTATGTATATGGAACACAGATAACGCATTATGTAAAAGATTTGCGTTGAAGTCTTTTATATGTAAAAATATATATAACGATGTATGTATTTAATTTAATATAATAAAAAACCTTTTATAAATTAAAAAAATGAAAGAACTTAAAATAATAAAATGTGTGTTTTTATAATCCTCTAATGATGAACAAGTTTTTCGTACTTGACAAAGTTGAGTAACTGTAGTGTTATTATTTATCCTCCTTAGAGATATATTTTTTTTCATGGAAGAGATAGGGAAATAAGCAAACTCGTCAAGTAAAGGTAAGTTATTATCGCCAACCATACATATTTAAAACAACAATGCATTTACAATTTTAGAGTAAAACGTGAATAAAGGAAGGGTAAGAAAGATAGAAAATAGAAGAGAAACGAGTGTCGTAATATGTTACTCTTACAAATGCTTGTTAGGAAAATATCCGTGTTATTCGGACACAAAATTTATATGGACTATAAATCAAAGATTTAAAGTGCACTAAAACTAATCAAAATTATTACTTTTTGTTTGGGATTGGTATGGAAAAGTAATCAAACAAAACACCTCAGGTTTACAAACATTTATGTCACTATTGTACAATATCTTGCTCAGTTACCATATGGTGATGTCTTGAAAGGTGCGTATCCAAAATGCTAAGGTAAAACCTTTAATCTTAAGGTAAACCGTTAAAAAATTTTTAGGTAACATCTTTTATTATCAATGCTTTATACATAATTAACATCCCTATTACCATTGCTTTATACATAATTATAAAATGTAAATTTACAATAAAATCTGTAATATTTTTCACGTATTTAGTAATTAATAAAACGGATAATAGATCGAGAGACCATCAAGACAAATCGATGACATAATTAAGTTCACGAGGAGGAACATGCACCGGACGGTTAAGGAAATGGGGTGAAATACGTTCACTATTGGATGGTGGCTACAACTTAAAGGAAATGAGAAATTATTTCATAAGTACGAAGTAGTGCAATAGTGCGATAGTAGAACTAGTGCAATAGTGCCCACAACTTCACTAGTCTGCATTTAAGAGGCTACCTGTAAGTAGTGTATCCTGTATTCAAAAAAAAATATATGTTTTTACTTCATCCTCGTTTTTTAGTTATTTTATTACTTTTTTATAGCAAATATTAAATTCAGTTCCTTAAATTATGACAATATCCTTGACTAAAAGCTGCTCAAAAAAGTCAATACTAATTATAGTAAAACATATTAAAGAAATATGGACCAGTTAAAAAAAGGAATGGAACGGTGTAATTACCTATGTCTTAGTAATGGAATAAATATGCATATGATATTTGATGTTAAGACGTAAAAGATTTACAGAACTTCCTCGTCGGAATCAATGAAGATATTTGTTTATCCCATTGTCCGGGACATCGGTATTTTTAAGATTTTGTTATGACTTATACCCTGTACCTACTGGCATTTTCCGTAAGGTAAGTTACATTCACAAGTATCCAAATAAATAACAAAAAATGATAAGTACAATGATTATTAATGGAGTCAGGCGTTACTTTGCGGAAATCCATCACTATGTGGACAGTCAAAAGTTTTACTTAGTTAAGATCCGCGACAAGCAAAACAATAACAGAAAATTAATAATGTGTGTTCTGCTGCTGGATGAACTGGATTTATTTGGAACTTAAACCAAAAACTTACCGAAAATCGGCCATGAATTCTCCACCCACCAACCACTATATACAACACCAAACACACACTTGGTTAATTACATTATTAATTTTCTGTTATTGTTTTGCTTGTCGCGGATCTTAGCTAAGTAAAACTTTTGACTGTCCAAGTACAATGATCATCGAAGAAAGAGAAGATGATATGCTCAGTGTAGACGCTAGCTAGGTCTGTGTAATGTTTTCAATACCGTTGTGACTTTCTACTGCTGGAAATTTGTCTTCCTGTTAAATGTGTGATATTGCGTTAATCCTTATTTTTACCGCACAGATGATGCTGCCCGTCTGTTGGTAGATATTTGTCCTTAAAATCATTATTATTATTAAGCCTTTATTGCTGATACCTTTTACATACAAATGTTGTAAATTATGTTAACGCATTTAGTTAACGGTTTTGTATACAGCGTGTCTTGTAATACATGGGTCTCTTCCAGCTGTTTCCATTCTTCACTATACGGAATAGAGCTTTTCTGTACCAGATTGTCCCTTAATATGTTATCTGTCCATGTCTTAACCTGTCTGCTTCTCCTGCTTTTACCATCATATTTCGTGTAGAATAAAATGGACGAAAATCATAACTCAGTGTTCTTAAACTAACCTTGTACAAAACCTACAGCAATAAATAGGGTGACCCTAATTTGTTTTTAAATTATTCCACCATGATATAAAAATACTTACGAGACGATTTGGGAAATTGTTTAAATATAAAATTAACAACAATATTTTTATTTTACACAAACAGTAAATTACTAAAAACTTAATGTATATATAATATGTTGATAGCAGTACATTGTTTTAAACCTAAGGCGACCCATTGGATCAGTCGCGACGGTCCTAATAACGTAGTCAATGGTTGCGGGTTTGATCTCCGCATCGGAATAAATAAATATATGTATAACCTACAGATATTTGTTCTGAGTCTTGTAACCCCAACGCATATTGCGTTGGATAGGTAAGGTGGGTTAATGTGTGTTCTTTCAAAAATGGGGTGGCCCATGCCCAGCAGTGGGACATATATGGGATGTGGAAAAATATATATAATATATTATATATAAATCATTTTGTAACATAATACTAGTGTAGAGGTTGTGAGTTGGTAGAGAAGTGATACCAATGTAAATTGGATACATACTATATTTATTTAATGTAATACCTAATTACCTTTTATACGTAATTAGTGATTACCAATACCACATATACTACATCTTCCCTTTTAAGAAGAAAAGGGATAGTTTACTTCTCCTTTTTGTTTTATATAGAAGAAACTTTGGGATTAACAGATGATATTTCATAAGTTCTTACCGAGATCAGGATGTTCCACTTGAGTTTCGTCCACAATGGATTGCAACCACCAGGGCTCCAGTTCGGCCATCTCGCGGCGCCGTCGGCCCCTGGACTCGTACGGCAGGTGCATCCTTTACAGCATCACACTCTGCCTCAGCAGCCTCTAGCAGCTCTCCTTGATACTTAATGGATATCCTCTATGTTAGCCTATCTTGGAGCCAATTGATTTACTCTTCCACTTCCAACTTGCTATGTTTTGCGTCCTTGACAGCCTTTCTCTTGATTTTGATGAGTAATTCTTTTTTATGCAACTGTTACTGTCGCCTTAAATGCAATCTTGGCGATGCGCCAACAAAATTTCCCCTTTTATTGTTTCGTCAATTATTGGCTTTTTATTGTTTGAGCTTCGTATGATTTATACATATACTGTTCAAATTTTACAATAATGAGCAATTTGTTGAGATCTTTGGATGTTACATAGAATAAACTTAATCAATCAGTCGACAATAATTATATTTAATTAATTCCAATTCACACATGTAAGCAATGCAAAAGTTTATTTTGTATCTTCCTCAATGTAAATGCACAGCCGGTACGAACCTTGTAGATTTCTGTTTCAACTTAACTTTCGTCATTTTATATGAGTCACGACTTTAGGATTAGCGTGAACTGTCTAAAGCGTAACATTAAGTTTCCGTCAACGACGGAATATCCGTAGTTTCACTTCTGCGTATACGCACGTTTCGATAATATCAACAGATTCGATATTTCCCGCTCGCGTCACCGTTAATTTCCTAATCGCGCGGTACTTTTTTGCGCAAAGTAACTCGTACGTAAGTCCCGCCGGTCGTGTGTACCACGTCAGTCACTCACTCGTCACTCCGATGACTCAGCGGCCGGAGGCTGGGCGCGTGTGAACCGCTCGCGCGACTCTCCACTACTGACTCGCCGCCATTCTGTCACTCGCTGCCTCCATTCTATGCGGTCAATCTGCGGTTTGGCCACGCTTCATTTGCCGGGAAAATGCGTTGCTATTGTCTCCCGCTCGCACACACGTCATATTAAATTAGTGTGAGGGGGACGCGATCAAGTTTTGTGCCATTAAACATTTTTGTTTAGTCCCATTGTCGAAAAGGAAATATAATGAGCTTTTTCATTTCGTCGCTATTCAGATGTCTCACTCTTCTACTAATTTGCGGTGGTTCCGGAGGTAGATCAGTTATCTTAAGCGCTAGAAGTATCAACATTTTAAGATATTTCATAGTATAGACTCACTATTTTTTCGAATCGATTTCACATGGTATTCAAATTGAAACATCATCAAAAATTTTGCAACATTCGTACTAGTATTTTTTTTTCTCAAGAATTATTTTCGTGTCAATTTATAACAGTTGTAAGATTTTTTTAGGTCGCTGTAAAATAAAAAGTTCCTACAATTTCAGCTCATCGAAATGCTTCATCTAATCAGTGACTTTTCCATCCCGCTTATTAAGTCTTCCAATGTAATAAAAAAGAGGTATATCTGAAGACGGGTGGGCGTTCTCTCCACTGGGCGTGGCAATGTGCCCCGCCCCGGGCCGCTAAGACGACTGCACGCGGTTCGCGAGGCGTCGGGAAAAATACGTCAGGCACCGAGAGCACGGCGTCGCGACGCTAGCGGGACACACTTGTTGCATGAAACACGTGCTGACGTACTAACAACGAATTTCGTTCTAGACTTCGATTAAATATAATAATATTTATGGCATTAGTCTGTAGCAGGGGTTGCGAAACTTTTGTGATCACCAACCCCTGTATAATTTTTCGAAAACTCTATGGATCCCTTGAAAAAGGTAATTTTTGTTAATTTAAAATAAAACTATCTATTAGTTTACTACTACTATCTATTAGTAATTTTTAAAATTATAAAATAAATATACAAACACAGTATGTTTGTATATTTATTTTATAATTTTAAACATGTTGAAATTTAAATGCCTTTTTGCTATAATAATAATTATATAAGCCTTTATTGAAATAAATACATAGTTCAAATACTAAAATATACATCGCCATCTTTATTACTTTCATATTTATTAAATAATAAGTAAATTAACGACAGATTTATTGCTTCTTAATCAATAAGATGGGTGTGCCTGGTGTTTGTTGAATCACGTAGCTTCAAACTTTCAAATAAGAACTTGTAGTAATTAATAGGGGTCGATTTTTGACTGCCTTCGAGACCTCGTCGACCCCCAAAATCATTTTGACGCCAAGGAGTCGATATCGGTGACTTTGAGGATCCCTGGTCTATAGGTTGTAAATATAATAAAATCGTGTGGATGTATTTTATTGTGGGATATATATTTGCCTTTTTCATATTCCATATTTTCAACAAGGTAGAACGATCAGGTGACGAAAATACTAAATATGAAAAATTCCTGATGCGATGCATCAGGCTGTGGACCGTCAGACGCGGGAAAACAAATTTATTCCTGATTTGGCTCCCATTCGGGAGCCAAATACTCGAAGAGGACAGCCATATATGTATATGGACATTTACATAGGTCCACCTGCTAAGAACGGGACCATCCAATTTCTGCAGAAATTGATATTAATCCACTACGCTTGGCCAAGGTGGATTGACAGCATACCCAGATTTAATATAAACACCTGTAAGCCATACATTTATCCCTAGAGGAATCTTACTAGCTCGCTCTAATTAACTTGTAGCCAATATAGACAAGAAGTGTTCAATTATTTATTATTAAATGCACTATTTGTCTTAAGTCAATCAGCGGCAATTTATGGTAGCTACAAACTGCAGAACCCTTGTGTTTTTGTGATGTAGTAAAAGCAGTTGTAGTAAGTTAATTATTATTATGTTGCTCTTTTAGATTGTATTTATTTTACATATTATATAAATGGTATTATTGAAACTTAGCTTAGCTTAGCTAGCGTACTAATTTTTTTTTAATTGTTTTTAATTCTTCGAGGAGTCTTCTCTGAAGAGCGCTACACCTGCTATTCTTGCTTTCACGAAAGAGCCTTCAGAGCATGTTCCGACTGATGCGAAGCGCAATCAAAATTTCGGTTTAATGACACGGAAACCGCGGCAAAAAGCAAAATATTGTCTTACTTTTATTTCTTAATACAATTTTGATAATAAGTTTACAACTATCGTAACGAAAATTGTATGTAAATTATTAATAGTAATTGTAATTACTAATGATGTTCGTAATATGGTCAGGTTTTAAAACATAATTAATTTTCTAATAATGCTATGATATTCATTATGTAAGTGTTTTTTTATGATCTTAAAATATTTTTGTTATATTTTGACATCGGATAGTGGTTTAAACAAAAACTCAATTATTTTTAAACGTAAGTTTAAAAATAAAAAACCCCTTATTAGATATTTGTAACACTAAGATCACTGCAAATGTATTGATTATATTAGGGTAAACATGTGAATAATGGGATAGAAATTTAAAGAAGGGGTAAAGTAGTCTAATGAGAGTGAAGAAGATAAGAATTATATTACCACTCCCACCATAAATAGGAGGGGAAGAAAGAAGAAATGGGAGTATAAAAGCAAATAAAGGAGACGAAAATGAGAAGAAGAAAGTGATAATAAATTATAACAGTTTTGTCAAATTTTTATTAATTTTAAAAAACTATATTAAAACTGTCGCCGTGTTTGTTTACATTTTTTCGGCTAGGTGTCAGAGATATGTGTTCTCACAAGTAGTAATATGGGTTAGTGGCACAAACAAACAGAAGCCACGTGGTACAATTACCGCCGGTCGTCACCCAGTGACCGAAGACCGCAGCGCTGTCGATTTTTGCGGGCAATCGCCGGCGGTAAGGCGCAGACCGCAGTTGTGGGTGACTCGCACCTCAATTAGTTTGTCTCGTTGGTAACAGACGTAAGCACACGGAATGTACCGACCTTCGTTCGTTGGATTTACATTGGTATATTTGATCAAATGTTGGTCGTCGAGTTATTTCAATAACAATATTGTGTGAAATATTTAATACTTTCGAGAATAAAATGTAGTTGTTATCTTTGGTTCGATATTAGTATTTAACATGCGTAAATAATATTCATGGTACAGCAGATGCTACTGTGCATATATATATATATATATATATATATATATATATATATATATATATATATATATATATATATATATATATATATATATATATATATATATATATATATATATATATATTTATATATTCACGCCTATGCCCCGCAGGGGTTGGCAGTGACCACAGAGCTCCATCCGCTGTCATTCATCGCAGCGAAACAGCTCGTCATTGGTCGCTTTTCGCCCTCGTGAGAATCAGGACGTGACGGGTGGCGAACCACGTCACCGTCATTTTTCGACAAGTTAGGTATATTAAATTCGTCTTAGTGAATCCCACGAGCCGCAAGGGAGGATGGAGGTCAGCATCAGCAGAGCCCTGCATGCTGAGGTAAGGCACCATAGTCCCCGGGGGAGCCCGACCCCGGGACGATCAGCACGCTTGCGACTAGGCTCGCCCCTAGCCACGCATCCATTGGCACGGCAGACCGTGGATTGGCGGAGAGGAAGGGAAAGCATAGAGAAGAAAGGAAGGGGCAGGAAAGGAAATGCGGATTGGGGGGGTTACCAGACTCGGAATAAACATTTATAAATATATATTCCGATGCGGGAATCGAATCCGCGACCACTGACTCCGCGGACGGAGTGCCCCGCCACTGAGCCAATCGGTCGTCTTTAGAATCTTGTCTCATAATGTCATACACTGTTGACCCCCTTAACTAGTGATATAATTTATGGATGGCTCTTTACTTTTTTTCCCATAAACAAAGAATAGTGCCGGTTACTTATCTAAATTACCATTTATTCCTATACACAAATTATATTATCCTTTCTAGGCAGCTATGCCCACATCTTTCAAGAAATCTAAAAATCTGTAACTACAGGAAGATACTCGTATTTTAGTATCCTAAGTAAAACCACTGTTTGATTTGAATCATCCTATGTCCAATGAAACGATATTATTTTCGATTTGAAAGGAGTAGTCAGGGAGTGTCTTTGCCTAGCCGCTTGTCCGATATTTATGGAAGGTATTGGTACACGGGTACGCGACCCCGGCTTCCCGAGCTACTACCGTATCACTCCTCGTCTTCTGTTGCGGTAGTATCATATCCCTATCATTCTTTTTAAATCCATCTTTTCTTTCCCCTGCCTTTTCCTTTCTTCTCTATCATTTTCCCTTCCTCTCCGCCAATCTACGGTCTGCCGTGCCAAAGGGTGCGTGGTTCTAGAGACGAGCTTAATCGCAAGCGTCACAACCGTCCCGGGATCGGGCTTCCCTAGGTACTTTAGTGCCTTTAGGCGAAAAGTGACGAACGGAGAGCCGTTTCGTTACGATGAATGTAAGAGGAAGGATGGATGAAAAGATGGATGAGCGTCAGGGAAGCATGGAAGGTGTGTCGGAATCGTAGCGGATGAAGATGTGTGGTCGATTTGGTTCAACCATAACACTCATGTTATGGTAATCTAAGGCCGTTTCCGACAATGCACGCCGTATAATTTGCACTGGAATTGCAATGGGGCCTCTAACAAGCTTGATTGTTTACAAGCAAGATTATATACGCATAGAGCTTCTGATTATCGCTGTACAGATTGGTATGTTACATTTCGTTGAATGTTTGATGGACTTTAGAGATAAAAAAAGAGAAAACTGTTTGTAGTGAAAAAAAAAATTCAAAGACTTAAGAAGATAAATTTGCTTTAAATTGGTCTGCTTTGAGCTTGCCAAGTTAAAAGGATCAGCCATTGTTCAAGTCTTAATTATTTTATATGGTAGGAACTGAATTGAATTGACCTGAACTGAATTGCTATGTATATTATTATTATATTTTGTTGTTGTACACTTATTTCTATCTTCACAGCTTATATTGTCTCTCTTTCACTGGGTTTGCTGGAAGAAAACTCAGTTTTGAGTTAAGCTCGCCTTTGTACATCTTCTTTCCTTTTAATTCTTGTATGTCGTGTTTTATGTGTACAAGAAAGTATTAAATAAATAAATAAACTGAAAAACTGTTTACAAAAATCACACACGGGTTTGAAATAATGAGACTTTCATATTCTTTCATATATATATAGTAGCCATTCTCAGCCGTATTTTTTGAATTTTTTATGTATATTCTTTGTTTCTCAGTTTTGTAGATTTTCGAATAGTTTTTCTTTCGTTAATAGAGAAAAACCGTCAAGAAACTTTTTATAATTATTACGCTGAGCACATCGATTGACAACTTATACAGACATACGGGCATTCAAGAGCCGAGTGTTTTTGTCCACAAAACGTCGGAACGCATCTGAAACGTTCCCATCGTTGCGGATGTCTATGGATGATCACTTACCACAAGGTGAACTACATACTCATTTGCCTATGTCTTGCTTTATTTTTTTAATTAAGTATTATTACCGTATTTGAAATTACAAACGAACAGCATACAAAATCAGCTGTAGTAGGTAAGCTAAAATTTTTAACTATGGTTGCATTTTGAAATTAAAGGTGACATAAAACTTTGTTTTTAACTTAAATTTACCTGTTTTATTTACATTAAATATATGTGTTGCTACTAGTATAAGAGTAAATGAATTCTTGTATTCAGAAAATTATAATATTATATTATAAAATTTTAGTTTAATTTCTTTTTTTATGGTTGTATGTATTTTGAAACCTTGTTTTATCTGAATACGTTAAACTTGAATTTTCCTGTTCTTATAGAATTTAATGATATTTCGTATACACTGTAGTAATAATGAATAGATTCTCGTGTGTAGTCAGTTATTATATTATAGAATTTCCGGTTCAGAATCTTCTTCGCCTTATACGTATACTTGTGAGGGGAAAATATTAATAAGAAAATAAGGAGTGCTGCAATAAATTCAGAAATAATATCGTTGTGTGAACTGTACCACAAATACATGAAAAGAAACAACGCTTTAGACATTCTCTACGACAGGGTGGTACAATTCACGCACCGTATTAAATCTAACATTTAAGTCTGTATAATTATTTGATTTGTCTGCTTTCGCTTTATGTTAATGTTGTGTCCATCTATAATTAGAATTACATTTAAGTATGTTTTTAAAACTATTAGGAATAATGTATAATTATTGTAACTCCTGTTGATGGTCCATAAATGAATAAATAAAAATAATATAGACAACCGTTGGAGTAGACGAGTGTTAAAGTGGATACTTGTGACTAATGGGAGTGGAGACCTGGTCGAATAGGAAATGAGAAGTAAGTGAACATAAGAAGAAACTTACAACAAGAAGTCGAGACTTCGTCTTATACCGCTTAATGAAAAAAGCGCAAATTGCTACTCAGGAGTCGGTCTTACTGGAGTGTAATATTTTCAAAGTTAAGCCGGCCCAATCATGCTAAAATAAACTTGATTATATTAGCATGATGATCCAAGCATGATTAGCTAGGTTAGAGGTAATGCAGAGGAATTTATCCGATTTTAAAGAAAATACAGACTTTTTGTTCGTAGCGAACAAAGTCGTAAGTAACACAAATAATTATATCTTCTGATTCACGAAGGAAACTTACGATCTTTGAGCGTAGACCATCCACCACTGCGTTTCTACGATCAACAAACAACGAAGGTCTTTAAACACAGCTCTTACTATATACATTAATAAACCAAATCACTTAAATTACGCAATTGAAATACCTATTGATTTTTTTTGTGTTGTGATTATTATATAATTAGACTAGATTGAATTTAATGATTATTATAATTAGAGTAGACATAGAACTAAAGAATGTTGGCGCACTTTGTTCCATCCATTAGCAAAGCTCGTACGCCAGGTACGTACGTGTCTGCGAATAAAATAAATGAGATAATAAAAAAAGTGAAATTGTTGACTTGGTCATTCAATATCTTAAAAGAAATAATATAAATTTAAATCAAATTAATTCCCTGTGTAAGGATCCGAATAAAAAAGATTAATTTAATTTTTAAAATTGCCATCACTAATTATAAGCTTCATTTTTTACTAATCACCACACAAGTTGCACATCACAAGTTTATAATCTATTCATCGTTATCAATACAGCCGTAAAAGTCAACTGCCAGCCAATGGACTCCGCGAAAAAATTTAAAATAGGAATGAACAAAATATAATATTATTTACCAAAACACAATGTTGTTGATAGAATGTTATAATAACTTTTACTTTAAAACTGTATATTATTATACCAATATATTGCTAGAATTTTGTGCCGATTAGAATTTGAAAAAGTGAAGAATAGAACGTTAGTCTTGTCAATAGTTTATCGTTTTTAAAAAAAAATTTTTTTTAATATATTTGTAATCGCGACATCTCTAATGCTTGTTATAAAATTAAGGAAGGCAATACCATCTATTGAGCGCAAGGTAAATTAAATAACGAGCATCAAAATTGGAATGAAGTTGATAACAAAATAGTTCTAGTATTCGTCAACAGGTGACGCTTTTAACAATTTTATTGTTTTGTGTCGGGCAGCCAGATAGCAATTGGCAAATACAAATAACTTATTATGTATTGTATTATATTTTTTTTCCTGTTTAAACTATTAACTTTTTTCAAAAACATATATTTATTATTTTCTTTTTGACATTACATGACTTACATAGGTATTTTGTTATTAAGTTTTTCTATTATTAATCAATTGACATTCTAATATGATTTTTTGTAAAGATGAAAAAAATGAGGAATAAAGGTATATATGACTCCTGTAGTTTTTATTTATTTTTCATTGAATATCACAGGTTTTAATATTATAGTAATATTAATGGCATATTTATTTACACTAATATACTATCTTAGACAAAAGTTATATTTATTTATCAATATTAAAGTGGTTTTTATTAATAATATTATGAATTTGAATATGAATAAAATATTTTTTTTATTCAATTGACGAATTTAATATAAATATATAGTGAAAAGACGTCGATAAATTAATTTTTTAGACAACTGTCATAAACGTAAAAGATTTAGTTTCTTTGTACGTAAATTCCATTCAAGAAATTTAAAATAAAAAATATTGGTATAAGTAAATATTTGGATAGTGGATCTCATAACATTTTGAGGGTATTTTTCACGGTCCGAGCGCGGTCACGCCCTCTACACGATACAATAAAGTGGCCCCGGCTTTACCGACTTGCAAATTGTTATTTCCACGCCATAAAGTTTTATAAAAGTCAGAAGACCGGTAAGAATGCGTAGATTCGGACCGCTAACTATTAATCTTGTTCCGATGAATGAGTGCTGTAATGTATATTCGCGGAATAGGACTGTGTAAATAAAAGATATCTCTTTATTTATATTCCGTGGCTTTGATGTGGATGTTACATATGTATTGAAAGCAGTTTGATTCAGCTGCAATAGTACCTGACTTCTAAGCCATGCAAGTCTGTTTATATGTCAGCCGAACCTTAAATTAGAAATTTGCTAATTACAAAAATCCAACGTAATACATGACTTTATTTTTTATATTATATATAGAAAATTCCCTTAAGATTCATTTCTACCATGAGGATGATTACAATCCAGTATGGTGCATTTTTCCGGAAACTTCTTTCCAAGCACTATGACTACATATGGTAATTTTCAAAACCAAGCGTACAGACTTCTTAAAGGCTAGCAACGCTTTTGCAATGACTCTGGTGTTGTTGATATCTATCTGAACTATCGGCGTTGATTGCTTTCCATCAGGCAACACGCTTGCCATTTTTCTTCGAATCGTATAAAAAGTAATTTTTATGGGCAGAAGTGATTATTCCATATCTGACAACTTTGCTCTTTTGTATATTTTTTTATTGTTTACAAATCATCCAAATGGTGAAAGTACATAACAGTAACTACCTAATTTAAAGTTTTAACGAAACCATCTTAATCCATTCTGTTTAGATGGATACGACGAACTAATTGGCTCAGTGACGTTACTGGTTTTGTTGCTATACATATCTATAACCTATTTATTTTGAGTCTGGGTGCTTGTCCATCTAATTTGCATAAGCGTGTTAGGTTATTAATCTATTTTTCAAGAAATGCTGAGACCCCGTGCCCAGTAGTGGTATATTAAACATATTTTTTTTCACGGCCCATATATATCTCACTGCGGAGCACGAGCCTCCCCATATCTGGAAGAACGGATATTAACTCTCCACGCTTGTCCAATGCGGATTGTCGAGGTTACCAGACAGAAATATCTGAACAGAAATATATTTATTTCGATGCGGGGATAGAACCCGAGACCATTGACTCCCTGGGCGGGGGTCCCGCCACTGAGCCAATTGGTGGTCGCCATCGTCGTCGATATACATACATATATGGGCTGTCAAAAAATTAAAATATGAGTGAGAATGAAAATACCAAACAAAGAGTTAGACCTCCGATCGCTTTGCTTTGCGATCATCGAGGTCTCATTGTCCGCCGGCAGGGGCCTCCTATCAACAAACACCATTTATTATCGCATATCTGAATGGCTTGTCGCATCGCGCCCAAACAAAGCTTTCTGAGGTATAACGCAACCAATGCAACTGTACCTCTCATTTTGTATGATGAGTTACTTTTTAGTCCAACAATGCTAAGCTAGAGCGGGACTGGGCGGGTCAATGTAGAACGGTGAACGCGTTATAATGCGTTTAATGGCCTGTAATGAATGGCATAACATCCATAAAGCGACAATACTACCACTCGAACATGCCCCTGTAAAATAATACATGATTTATAGACGGTAGTCGCGGAAAGCGAGATTGTTTTGCACGTGTTGGGAACGCAACGCCTCCTTGCCGATATTTTCAGGGCACGGCAGAATAAAGTAATTCAAAATTGATAAAAGGAATACAGTTAAAAAGATTTCTACTATAGAACAGTTACATACCCTCAAAATATGTATACCGAATAATTTATGAGAATATTA
The DNA here is from genome assembly GCA_031353405.1 of Baronia brevicornis. NCBI lineage: Eukaryota > Metazoa > Arthropoda > Insecta > Lepidoptera > Papilionidae > Baronia > Baronia brevicornis. The sequence continues at coordinate 210,115 of JASFAT010001570.1, forward strand.
CGTATGGATAACTTTGTTGGGGTTACAATGCCTCTTTCAAAAATTGATAAAATAATTGAAATAGTTTCAATGTCTTAAAATTAAAAAAAAAGACATACGCGTGATGAGAAGCGAAATGCTTGTGTGTTTTACTTGATTGAGGTGGTAGAGCCACGGTTCAGACGAATTATTTGTAAAGAATGGCATATTATTTATCTGTAGTATGAATTGCACCGGCTCGCCCGGGGACGTACCACACTCACGCAGAAAACCGGTGTCTGAGTGGTAGCTTAGCTACCGCGCTTCGTCCGGTGAGCGGCTGAGTTCCGGAGGCCCAAAACCTCCTCCCTTCCCCTCCCCCTTCCTCCTTCCATAATGTCACTTTCCTTAAAGACCGGCAACGCTTCCGCTCTGCGGATGTCTATGGGCAGCGTTGATTGCTTTCCATCCCATAAAAAATTGCATAATTATAAGCATTGCAGAGGCCTTGCCGACCTCATAGATATGTGTAGGCTTGCTTTTTGAAGGCTCCAATGTCGTATCGTTTCGGAAATATCACTGAAGGTAGCTGGTTCCACAGAGTTATGGTGCGTTGAAAGAAGTTACCAAAAGAAGGTACCTTCCTTTCGTTAATGTTTCGAATCGAAAATTTCAGAACGTATGTGACAGTTAACAAATTTGGTCTGGTTTTGCTGCGTTTGGAATTATTGCGAATTGGAGTTATGTGTATGCGATCGGCCTTATATTCATAGATCCGCTTTTAATCCGCTTTCGTAGCTAACAGTCAGCAGTTTAGTATCCGTATTTCAACAGTGTCTGAAACACGAAAGTAATAGTATGTCGGCAGATTTTTCTCCCAAATGCCTATTGATACAATTTTGTAAGGAGACACACGCAATGGTGTGGTATAGTTTTTATTATTAAGACTTTAACGACCGTTCATAATCTAGGATTTATTATATAAATATTAGTTTATTAGAGCTAGGGAAATGCAGTAACAGAAAAATGCTACCACATAACTGTGATATCTTTTGGGAATGTAGGACTACTCCGATCGAATTAGGACAATCATTCCATGGCATGTCTACCCTAGGTACTAATAGATATGTATATAAATATAGCCTACTAAGTATAACAATGTTTTATTATATCAGTGGTTTAATCAATTATAGATAACATTCACACATAACCCATTATCTTGGATGGAAAACAAGTGAGAATTATTTATTAGATTCTATTATAGATATGTATTATTATTACTATAAAGTTATTCTTCTCGATGAGTTGATTTCGCCATGAATTTGGATATTTCATATGTAATGATGATCTTAAACTTGGACCGACTGGTTAATTCTTAGAAATTATCCAGGAGTATGTCTTTTGTTTGTGGTAGGTATATCATTTGATTTGGTGGAGACAACTTTTTAAATATGCCGATAAATGGATTTAGTCGGGTTAGGTGCTGGCCGAGTCTTAAGGGAGGCCTGTGTTTAACAAAGAACTGCTATCGGCTTCACCAGTTGATTATGGTATATTATTACTTAAATTAATGTAGACTTACAGGGCTTTTTAAATAGAACATTACAAATCTTTATTAATAAAAATAATTATTTCTTCGCATATTTGTCCTCTGTATGTCTCTTAACCATTCATTCGATTGAGATGAATCTTTGTTGAGTTGTTCTACGTACGCTTGGAAAGGTTCTTGGCCATAAAATATTAATTATTAACGCTAGCTAGTAGTATATTATAAAAATATTTAGTGTAATATAACATTAGTTTAGTATTTTACATTCTATATGATTTCTTAATATATTGACATATGTATCTCGATCCAGTCGTAAAAAATTTGTCCTTTTATTGCCCTTTCAAAAGATAAAGGTAACACAAGCCCGCGCGGATTCCACAAAGCAACGACAGATGGCCATTTTTATCTCACTTTTTTAAGACCTCCTCAAGTCGGATAAAAAGTTTAAAACTTATTCATAGAGCACACCTACGCTACGTAACGAGCGGTATTGTGTGCTTATTAGACAAAGGCGGTATTAATGTGACGTAAAATCACTTCAATGTTCGAAGGTATAATCCACTTAGGGGCATGTCGTCGCTTTTTGTCAAAATACAACGCTACGGTTCATTGAATGATAAAAAAATATCGCCGCGGGATACCTTGTGTGCAAATAGAGTTAGTTGGGTAGGTGTTCAATGGTGCTGTTCGTATTCTGATAATAAAAAGTGGAAGGGCTCGACAGATGGCATCGAAGATTTATATAGCGCCTGATGCTCTTAAACTAATATTGACTTCTGATAGGGCTTCTGTTTTGAATCTATTGATATCTCAGAACAATGGCCGTGAAAACATACTATTTATTTTATAATAACTGTTTCCTAGGCTTATGAAAGCAAAGGGACGAGCGTGCTGTCAGATGGAAAGCAGTCAGGCCCCAATAGACATCTGCAACACTAGTACTTGCAAAGCGTTGAAATCCTTTAGAAAATGTGTAGGCAATTTTTTCGAATGTTTCCTAACCAATGTAACGTTTAGGTCCACCTGACCGAGTCTGGTAACCCCGCCAATCCGCATTGGATAAGCGTGGTGAGTTATTGTCCGTTCCTTCAGAAATGGAGAGGCCCGTGTTCAGCAGTGGGACATATATGGGCTGCATAGAGAGACAGAGAGGGGGCTGAAAAGAAAAAAAATTGCTTTTTGTGGGTGTCATAGGTGAAGGCAATTATTGGTTTTAATACTAGGATAGCAGTATATGTCTCACAAACCAATCGCCAAACCCAAAGCGATCACCAATCCTCCCGTCAAGTGCGGGAAATACGGGAACTCCCTTTAAGTTCGAAGTTAAGGTTATGTCGATTATGGTGATAGCTATGCAACCTAGTCTCGCTAAAAAAGTATATAGATTTAATCGGTTAAGTTGTATAGAATTTTCAGGCTAGTTACAATTACGCCAACGATTATGTATGTATATATACGTATAAAAATAAATTCGTTTAAAGTATGCGTTCAAAAGTCACCTTCGATAATCCCCACGACTGCTTATAAACTTGAATAGAATGTCAGTGGGCAATGGAAATGGGAACTGACTGACGTTGGGCCGCAAAGGACGTTCGACCACAACCCATGGCCATTCAAAATCACAATAGTTTGTTGAACAATAGCTTTAGTAGTTTTATCACCTCCGTCGTTTAGGACTTTCGACGTTAATATCTTGTTACTTTGATTTATGCGTCCAAATAGTTAAGATGTAATATGTGTAGGGTTGACAAATTTTTCAGAATCTTGGGACAATTCACAACAAGATATTACTCACATAACTTATTCTGATAAGTGTAATATTTGCTGACAAAAGTAATAAAATAATTTTTAATTAGTAATCGCGTGATCGCTGTATAACACTTTCTTTTAAAAAAGTTTTTAATTGTTATCTTTATCTATCTTATTGGCTATCTTATTATTTGGGTGAAATTTTACCGTAACTTATAAAATTAATAAATAATTGTGAACGGAATGAAATTTTGAATGAGGTATGTTAGTTTCTAACGATGAAATATATATATATTTTTGAGATATAGGTACTACTGGTTTCTCGTGGATATTTTACAGGGCGATTATGGAAGCAACCAATAGATATGTAGAAGAGTTTACTTGAGTAATAAAAAAGAATCTGCGATTTAAATCCAACTAATAAGCGTTTACGACGATCCCCCTCAATTTTGAGGGAATCCATTGTATAGCCCTGGAATGTTATGGTTGCGTTGATGATGATAACTGTCACTTTCTTTATATAATTTTAAGAAGGCACGTGACGTACTTTAAAAAGATTGCTGACGAACTAACCAATTAAATAATTTCATAGAATAATCTTGTTGTATTATTGCCGTTTTATTCAGGCGTTACAGGGAATCGTAGTAATTTTAAATATTATTTTTAGTTTTTTTTAATAAAAATTAAATCAATGTCTTTATTTTTCTACGTTATGTATGGTCACCTTAGTGTCAAGTTTTTATTGAAAGCCTGCCGTTGTCCATGTCACGAAATGTTGTGCGAACAAAATGTTTCCTAAACATTTTGAGCGAAACGATTTCACGGGTTTTTATTAAACGTAAGTAAATAGATTGTGGCTATTTATACTCCATTTGGGTCAGCAGAAATGATAAACGATAGTTTTTCTTGTTCAATGTCATCTTGCGAATCTATCTTATTGGGAGAATCATTTCTTCTCCATATCTGGTATACCATAAAAAATAATAGTTTAGCTTATACAAAATTTAACCAGGAAAAACGTAAAACAGAAACACAAATAAAGAAATAAAAAACACCCAGACTCAGTTAAATACGAAAAAAAAAATAGCCACTCATAGTTAAGAAGGCAGACACTTAGCTGTAACACCAATCGAATCAGTCTTATCTCATCAATCTCATCATTTCTTATTTAAAAAGAACATCAAACCGTCTTACTATTATTAACCTTCATCATGACCATCAAGAAAAAAAAACTTCCTAGTGACCCACTGCAGCATTATGTTATGTCAACTATATGGACAGTCAAAAGTTTTACTTAGCTAAGATCCGCGACAAGCAAAACAATAACAGAAAATTAATTGTTGGGGCGAAACACGTGTCGTTTACAATATGGAGAAGTGATAATGTGTGTCTGGTGTTGTGTATAGTGGTTGGTGGGTGGAGAGTTGATGGCCGATTTTCGGTAAGTTTTTGGTTTAAGTTCCAAATAAATCCACTAAATCCAACGGAGTAGATTAATTGTTTACACATTATATACAGAGAGCTATTCTACGTCAGGAATAGCCTGTAGACTTGGGAAGAACTACACTCTCGGAGAATTCATTCTTTATTTTTCGATATAGGAAATTACATTTCATTTGTCTGATAACTATTAAGCTTCTGCCACCGTTTGGTAATGATGTTTCTCTGGACAAAGAAGAACTCCGCCCGCGGAGTCTTTGGTGGCGGGTTCGATCCCCGCATCGGAATAAATATACGTATGGATTATAAATATTTATTCAGAGTCTAGTAACCCCGCCAATCCGCATTTACTTTCATGTCCCTTCCTTTCGTCTCCCTTCCTCTCCGCCAACCCATGGTCTGCCGTGCCAATAGATGAGTGATTTTTTGAAAAATGACGGCGACATGGTTCGCCACCCGTCACGTCCTGATTCACACGAGGGCAAAAAGTGACCAATGGCGAGCAATTTCGCTGCGATGAATGTGATAGGATGAAAGGATGGATGAGTGTGGAGGAAGCGGGGACGGTGTGCCGGGATCGTACTGTCGGATGGAACTCTGTGGTCTCTGCCAACCCCTGCGGGGGATAGGCGTAAATATATATAAAAAAAATATATATAAATATATTTAAGAAGGATCTGGGTACGTACATTGATCTTTATTCCTTACACACAACAAACCCGATACAAATCTGGATACCAATAAGTCGGGTCTAAGTTTATGTCGCGTGGAATATCAGTTTTGCGAGTTTACCCAATAAAGGGCAACCCGTGATCCGTGAAGTAAACAAAAAAGGCAAGGTTCGCGCGGCCCGCGAGACGACGTAACGAGTAAATCACGGGTAAGCCCCCAATACGCGGCGCGCCACCCGTACGCCACTCGCCTAAGCCCCGTAACCCCTTTAAGTTCACCTTCCGATATCCCGGGATGTGCCGAATAAACGGGACGTGTGCTTTGTCGCCTTTTTAGGGTTCCATTTGCAGATTACGTAACTTCCAATCTTCCTTTATTTCACTTTCTTCCTTTTTTATTGTTAATAAAATGGTTTTGTCTTATTAGACTTATGGTATATCGGTGCTTTAGTGATGAAAAGGGTTTTAAAAATGAATAACATAGATCGGAGATCATTTTAGTAGTATATGAATGTACCCACGCTTTATCTAAAGGGATTATAAAGTCTGGATTGTAATTCGAACCTTCTGTACTTCGACCTTGGATATACAAATTGATAAATTTATAATGTTTATAATTTTTAATGCGTACGTACAAAATTATGTTTGCCTAGCTAAAGTGATTGATTTTACCTTAAAGTCCATCGCTTTAGGAAAGGTATAAAAGGTACTTTTTAATGATCTTATTTATTTCATATCATACTTGTATTAAATAAATGGAAGGAAAGGGATGAAGATGAATGCTAGTAAGATGAAAGTGATGTTTTTTTACGACGCAATATGAGAAGTTATTTACAAGAGATATGGAAAATGTGAAGGTGAAAGGCGAGTGAAAGCTGGTAACCAGGTCAACGGAGCCCTGCACTCCTTTATAAAAAGTCAGAATGTGTCTAAAACGGTTTGTTCCCACTCTAATGTACGGTGGTGAAAGTTCGGTTTGGCAGAAGAGTCCTGAAAGCAGACTGAATGCGGTGGAAATGGGAGCATTAAGAAGTATGCGTGGAGTAGCTTTGAATGATAGAGTAAGGAGAAAAACAAAGTGTCGTGACAAAAGTTGATAAAGAGATCCTTAGATGGTTTGGGTACATAAGGAGGATGAATGAAAGACGACTGGCAAAAGAAATTTACGTTGCGGATGGGGATGGAAGGGTCGATAGGGGAAGACCAAGGAAAACATACCTTGACCAAATTGTCGAAGTTTTTAGGAAACGCCAGGTCAAGATTATCTACCCTTAACCTACGAGCCTAACGATGATGTAAAATCGTAAGAATAATTAGATTGCTGTTGCCTTGATTTTTAAAAATACGCCATGTTCTACAAGCTGTGTTTAAATTAACTCAGCATATTTTATAAATAAATGATGTTCTCCTTAATGATTAGACGATATCGGAAATAAATCCAGTATAGACAACCATGCATGTTATGGATGCACATATGTACATAGAAGTGTAAGTTTTATGATTGTGTATGACTCTTTCAATTACATAAAATCATGTTTACTCATAAAGTGAAACATGATTTTAATGTTATTGTAGAAAAATTTGAATACAATAATATTATGTGGACAGTCTGGATGAAGTGGATTTATTTGGAACTTTAAAGTCTATGACTTTTCGGTTGTCTTCCGTAGAGTTTACTATACCTGAAGATGCCTCGTGTTGGGGCGAAACACGTGTCGTTCGCAAGGTGGAAAAATGGTAGTGTGTGTTTTGGTGTTGTGTATAGTGGTCGGTGGCTGGAGAGTTGGCCGTTTCATCCAGCAGGAAAACACACATTTTTAATTTTCTGTTATTGTTTGCTTGTCGCGGATCTCAGTTAAGTAAAACTTTTGACTGTCCACATAGTGATGTCCACAAAGTAACGCCTGACTTCATAAATCATACAATAATATTATTAAACGACGACATTAGAAATTTGAACATAAATAATTCTCTATAAAAACGGGTAATACTAAATTTGATTGGCGTGGCTTCCTAGGGTATTAGAGATACAGTGAACATATTACTATGTATGAATATATATTATCACGGGATCGTGGTATTCACTATGATGAATTTTAATAAACCTAATTTGTTAAAAAGCGTCGGCGACGTGGTTCGCCACCAGTCACGTCCTGTTACCCACGAGGACGAGAAGCGACTAACGATAAATGTGTGGGGAAGGACGGATGAAAAGATGGATAAGTGTGCAGGAAGCAAGGAAGGTGTGCCGGTATCGTAGCAGATGGATGGATATGGATGCGTATGTTTCCCGTAGGGGTAGGCAGAAACCAAAGATCTCCATCTGCTACGACATCGGCATACTTTCCTCGCTTCCTCTACATTCATTACTCTCCTCATGCAAGCTAGTCAGTTAAGAGTACTGTGACGGTGACTTGGCCTTTCTTAAAAAAATCGGTCATTTGGTTAAGGTAGGTTTTCCTTCCTTCCGTCCCCTACCGATCCTTCCATCCACATTCACAACGTAAATTTCTTTTGCCAGTCGTCTTTCATCCATCCTCTCTATGTGTCCAAACCATCTAAGCATCGCTTTCTCAACTTTTGTCACCACAACTTCTTTTACTCCACATTGCTCTCTCATATCTTCATTCCTAATTCTATCATTCAAAGTAACCCCACACATATTTCTTAATACTCTTATTTTCACCTTAGATTGAAGGGTTTATGGTACAAAGTTAGCCAATCGTCTCCTACATGGTTAGTAACAGTGAGCGGGGAGAAATCAAGTGTAACGAGCAGTCGTAGGGCAGCGATCGGCCCGCAGTGACCCACGTCGGCGAACTACTTTCCAGAACACCCTTTACACAAATTGATTTTAAATGGCGATTTATTTCCGCCCCATATCGCCGATCCGATCTTCCTATGAGTTTTATGGGCGGCTTTACGTGGGGTTAAGGAAGTCTGAGTTATAAAACGGTTTATTTCTTTTTCAGGGCGGTAGCTGAGCGTTCCCTAATTATAGCGGATCAAACGCGAAACCCACCTTCATTAAAAGAGAAGAGTTATTATGAAAGGGCTTACAAATTAAGTTGCGATTGAAATTTTAAGACAGAAAAAATCCCAACAATATTCTAAATGAGCTGTAAAAAAAGGCTAACTGTAAATATATATGTTTTTTGTTCAATAAATAATGGATTTTCGCAATAAAAGTCAGAGCTCCAACGGAATTTTACCCTTTTGCGAATTTGTGCAAATTACTTTATGAACGCTTTCAATGGCGAGTTTTTTGCAGTGTCGTTTACAACTGCAGCGAGATGGAATGACCGTTGAGTTTACCCCGCAACGTTCAGACGTGGCTGGCATTTTATGTAGCTCGAAGTTAAAAATGTCGAAGCTAAAATAGTTGGATAATAGAAATAAATAGTAACCCTTCGGTGGCGGTGCGTTTGCTGCCGAAAGGTTTACTTTTATTGCGTTTGACTTTCTTTTACCGAAAACCCCTTCATAATTGTTAGGGTTGGCAACAAAAACTGTGAAATCTTTGTTTTGCGCAACATGCCCTTTGTCTAAATTTTGGCAATTTGCTGATTTTGAATGTACAGTTAGTTTTGCAATAACTATTAAAGTTTTTGCCATTTCTATTTTGCAACACTGATACCTAACGGGTAAAGATATATAAAAAATTGTTTTGCCTGAATTGTTTCATTGTTTTATTACGAAAAAAAATTAATGGCACTTTTTGTATGTGCGCTGAATGTGTACAGATTAAAAAGTGATTTTTATATAATTATAACAAGTGAAATATTTATAGAACGAAACTATATCTTAAGGAATGTACTTAAGATATAATTTATTAAAATCTCATTTTGTTGAGTCTTAATAAATTTATCAAACTCAGCGGGCATCTTCTGGAACGGCATATCGGCAAAGCAAATTTTATTACTCTACGTATCATTTTTTGCTACGGGTGCTTCCAGATTGATACATTTTGTGACCGCAGAGGTTTTACAGCGGGGGGTAATTGACTGACGGCTTTTTTTTCCGCCTTCCTAGTAACCTGTCGATAGAGATGTCACAGGATATAGTCGTTGTCGGAGTAATACGACAATAGCGCGAGGCGTAATAAAGATAACGAGTGTCGGCGCTGTGAGAAATTTTTTCGACAATGCTGCTTATATAAAGACGTTGCGGTTACAGTATATCACTAGGTTTGCGCAATTTTTGTTTAGTAAGGTCTAGCAAAGACTGGATGCTTAACTAATTGACTTATGTTTCTATGTCCCTCATGGGCAGAGAGCGTCCACAGTGCTCCGCCATCCCGTTCTATCTTGAGCTACGCGCTAGCTAAAGACTGGATGCGTTCAGACATAAATAGGGCTAGGTAATGTACTTGTGGGACGCATATGATTACCGGTGGACTATTGTAAGTCGATGAGGATGACGATGGAAAAATTGCATTCTATTTGCCAAACATCAGTTTGTTGACGATTAAGATTTTACCATCATTTCATATTAAAATCTTATCTTACCTCTCTTTCACTCCTGGGTTTGCTGGAAGAAAACTCAATTTTGAGTTAAACTTGCCTTTGTACATCTTCTTTCCTTTTAATTCTTGTATGACGTGTTTTATGTGTACAATAAAGTATTAAATAAATAAATAAAATAAATAAAATGTATCACAAAACTGCTGGGTGGATTCAAAAGAAATTTTAGAATATTATAATAATCGCTTGCTTACATAAATATTTAAAGTTTATTATATAAAAATTATTTATATAAATAAAAAAGATATTATTATTATTTTAATATTTTATTAATAATTTAATTATTTGGCACAAAAACAACTTACAGTCGTGGAAAAATTAATAATTAATGTGAACATAATAACACCGGAACTATAATTTTTAATATATTATACATAGCAGCATAGCATGATAATATTTTAATATTAATAAGGGTTACTTATTCATAAGTATTTTACAAATAAAGATAATTAAATTAAACAGATAAAATAAAAACAGGATTATAATAATTGCACGTGTGATCTACCGACTGCCAAAGATATCCTGGAGCGATCGCCAGTTGGTATAGTTTAATATCGAAAATATCAAATGTTTTTGTACTGTGATCAATTAATATATTATTGTATAAACGATAAATAATAAAAAATAACTCTGACCATTAGATTTAAATATATAATCAAATGTTAAGTTTGTTTTAAACATTTCTTTAATCTTGTAAGTTTAATCCATATCAGGGATTTTATAAGGAATATATTAGGAGTATAAGATAGATCTTAGCGAAGGAATGCTTGATACAGACTGACTCAGAAGACAATTGTTAAGGACGCTGAGATCAAAAACGGAGGTAGCACTAAAGAAACAAAGGTCCGCTTATCCCGTTTATCTTTTGTGCATTAAATTGTAAAAAAGTAAAAATATTTTTTTAACAGCCCATATATGTTTCGCTGCTGAGCACGGGCCTCTCCATTTGTGAAGGAACGGACGTTAACCCACCACGCTTGTCCAATGCGGATTTACCAGAGGATTACCAGACTCGAAATAAATGTTTATAATCCATACATATAGAAAATTAATAAGCAAGGTTACAAGTTACTTTTGTCGATGTTTAACTTAATTTTCTGCCATTCACCATAAAATTGTGAACTTTTCGGTTGTCTTCCGTAGAGTCTACTATACTTGAAGATGCCTCGAGTTGGGGCGAAACACGTATCGTTTACAAGATGGAAAAGTGGTAATGTGTGTTTGGTATTGTGTATAGTGGTTGGTGGGTGGAGAATTGATAGCCGATTTTCGGTAAGGTTTTGGTTTAAGTTCTACATAAATCCACTTTATCCAGCAGAAAGACACACATTATAGTTTTTCTGTTATTGTTTTGCTTGTCGCGGATCTTAGTTAAGTAAAACTTTTGACTGTCCACATTTTAAACATTCTATTAATCCTGTAATTTAAATCCATATCAGGGATTTTATAAGGAAGATATTAAGAGTGTAGGTATAAGATAGATCTTGGCGAAGAAAGGCTTTATACAGAGTGACACGGAAGACAATTGTAAAGGAGGTTAAGTTCAACAACGGGGATAGCACTACAGGAACAAAGGTCCGCTTTATTTACCTTTTGTGCATTAAATTTTGTGCATTAAATTGTAAAAGAATAAAAATAAATAAGCAAGATTAAATGATACTCTTGTCGATATTAAACTTAATTTTCTGCTAATCCCCATAAGTTTGTTCGTCTTTGAAATTGATAGTTTACCTTACTCTACCTTGTATTCATAGTACATTATCGTTTGATTTTATGTGTAGCGGAAAGTGTATATCGCTGGTTCTCCGCCCCTAGTCAAACCACCGTTAAGTTATTTTTGTGCGGACGATCATTTTACTACATTTAAATGGTTCACTATTTAAATGAACGGCGTAAACAACAAGGGGCAATTAAGTGGATGGCTACAACGATTTTGGAAATAATGGCGGCTAAATGTATTCCAAAATTAGTGTCACCGTTTAGGGAGGGTTTACACCGTGCTATTTGATTTCATAACTTAGATAATATATTTTTAAATATTCATTTCTAATGTACGATTGCTTCTTTGCAAGTAAAAGGCTGGGCAGCGTTCAGGAAATTTCATCAAGTCTTCTCGTCGCCCATACCACAAAGTCTGAAGACAAAAGTCTTCAACCAGTGCGTCCTGCCCGTACTCTCTTACGGTGCCGAGACGTGGACACTGACAGTCCGTCTCCTCGCCAAGCTCAAAGTCGCTCAGAGGGCTATGGAGAGAGCTATGCTCGGGGTTTCTCTGGTGGACAGAATTCGAAATGAAGAAATTCGCCGGAGAACCAGAGTCACGGACATAGCTCTTCAAGTTAGCAGACTGAAGTGGCAATGGGCTGGACACGTTTGTCGGAGAACCGACAATCGTTGGAGTAGACGATTGCTGGAGTGGAGACCGCGACTCGGCAAACGTAGTGTGGGACGCCCTCCTGCTAGATGGAGCGATGATCTGCGCAAGGCTGCTGGTTGGCTGGAGACTGGATGCGTGTAGCCGAAGATCGGGCTAGGTGGCGCGCCTTGGGTGAGGCCTATGTCCAGCAGTGGACTGCCGCGGGCTGATATTGATATTGAAGCCATTTACGTGATCACACTTAATACGAGTATATTGTATTATTTTGGAATTAAAAAAAATTATAACTAAAATATTCGATAATCGAATTGTTTGATGTTTTTGCCTTAAAATATTTAAAATTTCTTGATAAATTTATATATTTAATATTTAGAAAATGTTGTTGCTGACGGTTATTTTTCGGTGAGATTTAGTTTAAACACACACATTATTATTTTTTATTTTTGTTTGCTTGACGCGGATCTTAACTAACTAAAAATTGTGTCTGTCCACAATGGTACTGTTTGTCTATCATAAAAAATATGTAATTAAATACAGATTTTGTCCATGTCATCATTCATGTGTTGAAATTTGATTACAGCTCAGGTAATCTAATCGTGGAATAATGTCTATTAAACTTTTGTTCACCTATCATCATCATATGGTCCTATGTCGCCGAGGTGGGGTAGAGGGCGTCCACCATGCTTCTCCATTGGGATTGGTGTTGAGCGACGCGCTTCACTTCAGGCCACGTCAACCCGATGGATTTCATCTTGGCAACTACGTAGCGCTTCCAGGTGTGTTTGGGTCGGCCTCGCTTCCTTTTCCCTTGAGGAGTCCATTCCAGCGCCTGTCTGGGAATGTGATCAGGGTTCCTTCGTAGAGTATGGCCTATTCAAGTCCACTTGCAGCACAACCTCACCTTGTTCACCTATATTACTTTATATTTATTTCTAAATAACCAGTTGTGTATGTAAGCCTAGCTTTAGAAAACAAGCGCGGTACATTATAATCGTGACTCGGCGACGGTAGGCGGATGGTGCGAGTAGCAGAGATTCATCCTATCGTAAAATTTTATCACTTCTAATAGGTGGGCGCCACAATGTGCAAAGAAAGTTATTACTTAGAATTAAATTTAATTATTGGTTATAAGTTATGATTTGAGACATACTTGGTTTGAGAGATTGTGAATAAAGTTAATGAAATAAAAGTTAAACAAAACGTTTGAAGTACACACACACAATATCTCTTACGAGGGTATTAAAGTAGTTCACAAGACATCGACCTCCAAATCGGCGACACTTACTTTAGTTTCCTTTTTAAAAAGCAATCGGGAAGTTTGTTCAGATTATCGACTAATTATTATAAATCAAAAGAAAATAACTATACTATTTAAGTGAAGACCGTGTCTTTTAAGTGAAGCTTTAGTGTGGGTGGCTTGATGGTGCGACGATCTGCGTAGAACGGTTGGTAGAGACTGGATGCGTCGAACCGAGTTGTTGACGCTTCTTTGGGGAGATCTATGTCTAGCAGTGGACTGCTGCAAGCTGTTGTTGATAATGATGGTGATGAATTAATAAATAAATTAAATTAAAATGGACAGTTATTCATGAGAATACAAGCTTTCTTGTGGGAGGCCTATGTCTAGCAGTGGACTGCCGTAAGCTGTTGTTGATAATGATGATGGTGAATTAATAAAAAAATTAAATCAAAACAGTTGTTCGTGAGAATACAAGCTTTGTTAAAAGCAAATAAATTTTAAAAGTATTCCCAAGAGTATGTCTCGTTGGGTTATTATCGTATTTCAGCACTTTTTGTCGGGTGAATAAATTACGCGTATTTATAGTTAAAAGATCATTTGTTGAAATGGAGCCAAATTTCCGGCGCGCGTTTTCAACGTAGTTTACAAAAAGGCCCATAAATTGGCAAATAATCCCCCGCATAACGCAACCTTTGTTTGGCCACACGTGCTTTTAATATTTGGCTCGCATATAGCGAATCGCTATGTAACAAAAGCCGGATTTAGTCTTTGTGCCTCACCTAAAGTAAACACTCGTAAAAACTTCAATTTGAAACGCGATCTTGGAACGCGAAAAGCATGCGTGTTAATAAATTTTATTAAACGATATTTGGACAAAGCAGCGGGTTATTCTCCTGTCTATTCGACAATCGTCCGTGTCGAATTTGTCATGAGACTGTGCGCTTTTGTTCGGGCATCAATGCCGTGTGAGAAGGAAGAGCTTCCGGTGCAGTGTGTCTATCCGGGATCGATGCCCCCGGCGATATCTCGCCATCAACATTCAATAACTTTTTTTTACTTCATATCGATACTTGCTTCTCATGTTATTGTATATTACTGGCAGCAAAAACAGCCTGAAAAATAAAAACATTAAAAATGAGCTGCACGTATTCGACTTTACTTTAAAGTATTGTTATATACTGCACTTTTAATATAATTATTTTCTCGTATCATAGTCGTGGTATTGTTTAGTAAAAAGCAGAATTGTATTACAATAATATAATATAATACACAAATATAACATCAAATATATATACAACATCAAAAGTTATTGTGCTCTATGTTAAGGTAGGAAGTCTCTCAAATTCTTTTTATTGAATTTAAAAACATATATCACTAACACAATTCAAGTCAAGTCAACGTCAAGTCTGACGTATAAGTCATCAACGATGATCATAATTAACTCAGTGGTGAGACTGTTACTTACGGAGTCAATGGACGCGGGTTCAATTCGCGCAACTAAATACACTGTTGTATATCTTACAAATATTTATTTAGGGTTTTAATAGCCCATTCGCCTTAAACAATCTTGTTCAGTTAATAATCGATCCTACAGAAAAAGATAGGGTTATGCCCAGCAGTGGTACCCACATATATGGGCTGTAAAAATAATACATATAATTGTGATATATGTACATATGTATTACTTCGAAAGCAAATTTTTAATTAAAATGTTCATTAAAGTTTACTGTATAACAAATATATGTATTTACGCGACATTTATTGTTATAACTTCATGAGCACTTGCTGTTCACAAATAATCCGGTTGGGTTCGGATTTGATACAAAAAAAAATAAAAATTTCAGCCATGTGTCGATGGACGCATCGGCGAGTGCTGAAGCCATGATACGCGAAAAAAACTAAAACCGCGACGGAACAATCGAAGCGAACTTATAAAATATGTATTCTACGGTTGGCTTTTGAAACTTGCCCCCGTATGTACTGTTTTGACCACGATTGACATTTTTCATGGAAAAAAAGAAGTTGTTTGATGCCCCGCATGCGTGTATTGGCGCTGCCAGAGTTTTAGTTTTTTATCTGTACTAGCTTACATCCGGTTCTTACACGTTTTGATTCAAGCTTTTTGTTATTACTGATACTTGTAAAATATTTTCAGCTTTGATTAATTATAAAGAACTTATTCTCAGTGACTAACATTTTTAGTATACTGATGTGAAACACATAAGATGTAAATACATATGGCAACCACTACCGTCTACATGTGATTAATGTCATCATCACCACCAAATTAGTTCAGATTATCACTTAACGATGCAAACCATTTTATTTCATTATCCTGGTGAATTTATTTCATAGTAAGTATATTTAATTATTAGCATCATTTAATTATACTGTACTTTATTTAATACCATTTATTTTATTTTAATTTAATTCCAATCATTTAGCTTCATTTCATTTCACTTCCTTTCATTTTGTTTCATTTAATTTCATATAGTGGTATAACCTAGTTTCTGCGGGAACTCACTGATTTTGATAATTTATAACAGAAACAGAAATATCAATCACGGAATAATCAAAACACCAGAGAACATACGTTACACTTCCATTACATTTTTTGCAGTCTAGCTGACGGATATGTTATGTCTATCAATATATTAAAAAATTACTTAACTTCTAAGGATTTATAATTCTACCTGCATCTTATGCGACACCAGCAACACCTTAAAATCTCTCAGAACTCGCCACTTAATTAATGACTTTGAAACAATGGGGAATATTTTTTGGCGAAAAACAGATAACGAAATGCAGACATCAGGATTATATGGATGTCTGCTGTCATTTGCTGTGTAATAGTTTATATTATTTATACACAATATGTCATCTGTATTAAAAACGGATAGACGGCATCTTTTCTTAAGGAAGGTGCGTTAAGGTGCGTCAAAAATTACCATATTGCCGTGATTATACATCGCCTTAATTGAATACTTGAAGTAAAATTAATGTATTGTATTATTGACCAATTTTTTTTGTTATTAATTCCAAAAATAATTGGAATAAATTGTTTTATTAGAATAAATATATGTATGGCCTACAGATATTTATTTCGAGTCTGGTTACCCCGCCAATCCGCATTGGCTAAACATGCTGGGTTATGTCCGTTCCTCCATAAATTGGGGTGGCACGTAGTTGGACATATATGGGTTGTGAAAAAAACTTATTATATAATATAATTTGCAAAATAGTGTATCATAAATGTCGAAATCATTTAAATGTCATAAAAGCCGTAATGTTTTTGGACAACTCAATTGGCACAGTTTCAAAATTTTGTATAGCTAGTAGACATATATTCAATTTTGGTCTGTTTGACTTTTTATGTGTTTTAATAATGGAAAACACGACACAACTTACTAACCTGGATCACTATCAGCTTTCCTGCTCTCGTGATGTGATATATATTGTTTCAGCAGTTTAAGACAGGATAAGTCTTTGTAGTTGAGTTCAGCCGCTCTCTCCACTCCACAACTCGAGTGTCTCTTCCTCGTGGGTCTTCTTGATGAAGTTGTAAAGACCATAGGGTTAGTGACGTCATTAAATATGAAGAAAGGAAAAGCAATACATGCGAATGATGTGCATTTTTTTTTGTTGTTTTAAACGAGAATTGGAAGTAATGTAAATTGAGCGGCAGTATTAATAAATGCAGGCCCGCCGAACCGTCGCCGAAGCCCGCCTGCCGCATTTATTACGTACCCACCCAACCAATCCGAATGTCATTTTTACCCGTCATCGCTAATTTGCCATTGTTTTGCCCGCTGACGCCACCTTTTTGCTAAAAACCATAAAATAGATAAGGTTTTTGTTAGTTGGGCGCCCTTAATTGATTATAAACTTCAAATGTGATATTTGATGTAGATATTTGTGCTGAGGCACAGGAAGGTTGCACAGTGATTTATTGTTCACACTTTTATGGAACTATTTTTCATTAGTGCGTGCGACAAGAGTTATTTTAGATATTATGGAACTTAGTAATAACACTTATATAATATCTAAAATAACTCTTGTCTTGGATATAAGAACTCTTGTTTTAGAAAAAATGGATATATGAAATTACACTGTCTTTTATAAGTTTAATGTAAAATGTGAGGTTAAAGTAACAATGGGTCAGTAAGTACAAATCACCCTTACTATCTGAGGTTGTGAGTTTGATTTTTCTATTAACTATTAGATCGATAGTTAATGGAAAAATATTTTACTAAGACCCATATTTTACTTAGTTGAAATGGTTAAAAAGAATTTTAGTAATATCCAAATATAAATAAAGCGATTGAATAAATATAAAGATATTGGCGAATGTCTAAGAAATAAAATCAGAATGGGACGTACGTTTTGATTTAATTACTTTCTTAAACGTTTGAATTGTCTTTATGAGATAAATATAATTATAGGGTATTTTAATATTATTTTGATTGAAACTAAAGAAGTTTCAATTAAAATAATTTTGAAATTAAAATCAAATCTATCAATATAGTGTAATTGTTTCATATTTATAATAAAAAAAATTAATTTATAATTGTTTTTTTACATTATTTTTCTTTTAATTATATTACATAAAAATGGGATTTTATTAATGAACTGAAAATTAAATAAATGAGCAGCTCTTATATGTATGTATGTATGGCAAACCTTTATGGTTTGCCATACATATAAGAGCTGCTCATTATATATTAGCAATATATAATATATAAAACAGTTTCTTGCTACAAGCCAAAAAAAAACACCAAAGTTTCTTGCTACCTTGTAGCAATATTATATAGTATATTATATATATTTAGTATGTTATATAGCAATATTATATAGTATATTATAGTAGTATAAGTGAAAACAATTTGTTTCAGGGAACATTTTAATATTTTATACAATATGCATTTCAAACCTTACGTAAACTACATTTTAGAATTTATAGCTATGTACATATATATATATATATATATATATATATATATATATATATATATATATATATATATATATATATATATATATATATATATATATATATATATATATATATATATATATATATATATATATATATATATACATATATTAATAAAGAGCTTTAGAAACTGAGAAGTATTTTGCTGAGATGAATACAAATGTGTTTAATAGGAACGAAATACACGCGGAAAACAACTTAAAATCAAAATTCAAAAATCATAAAAAACTGCACCGGCGGCAATTGCGATCGGCGAAACTCATTGGAGTGTGAGCCGGCTCGCTCCCTTGGCTCGTGTCGAGTAACGCAGTCAATATGTTAGGTGCTACGTCGTAGGCATCAAGGCGGGAGAGCCTGGGCTGCTATAAAGCACGGTGCAATAAAGAGAATGGATGCCGCCCATTGGGAGGCAGCCGGCCGCCGGCAGGATTACCCGAATCGCCACTATTTATCGCTCGAGCCTTGCGCCCAGGTGCCATCAATCTATTTAATGATCGGGTCAGCACATACTCTTAGTCTTTTTGCCAGCAGCGTCCGCCCGTCGCGCAAAAAGAGGAAGCAAAGGCGTAGATCGGGAGATGGACGTTTGATGAGGCGCTTTTGTGTCGATCACTGGCTTTAAAAGGCTTTTCAAACGCACTATTAGCCATTGTGTACAGGTTTTAGTTCTTTTTATACCTATTGATATTCAAGCAGGCATAACAATAGAAATTAATAATGCTATTTCATAGAATTACTTTTTATTTTAATATTAGTAATAAATTATGATATTTGCGATATAAAGTTTTGGTATTGCTTTAAATTTAATTATAATAATAATCAATTTAATTTAAATTTCTCAGTCTTATTTAAATTAATTTTAAATGCGAGTACCTCTGTTGGTGTTTAATTAATAAACTTAAATATATATATATATATATATATATATATATATATATATATATATATATATATATATATATATATATATATATATATATATTTGGCTCAGTGGCGGGGCCCTCCGCCCGCGGAGTCAATGGTCGCGGGTTCGATTCCCGCATCGGAATAAATATTTATATGGATTTATAAATGTTTATTCCGCGTCTGGTAACCCCTCCATTCCGCATTTCCTTTCCTGCCCCTTCCTTTCTTCTCTATCCTTTCCCTTCCTCTCCGCCAATCCAATTGGTCTGCCGTGCCAATGGATGCGTGGCTAGGGGCGAGCCTAGTCGAAAGCGTGCCGATCGTCCCGGGATCGGGCTCCCCCGGGGACTATGGTGCCTTACCTCAGCATGCAGGGCTCTGCTGGGGCTGACCTCCATCCTCCCTTGCGGCTCGTGGGATTCACTAAGACGAATTTAATATACCTAATTTGTCGAAAAAATGACGGCGACGTGGTTCGCCACCCGTCACGTCCTGATTCTCACGAGGGCGAAAAGCGACCAATGACGAGCCGTATCGCTGCGATGAATGGCAGCGGATGGAGCTCTGTAGTCTCTGCCAACCCCTGCAGGGGATAGGCGTGAAAATATATAAAAAATATATATATATATATATATATATATATTATTATTATTATTCGTAATCGTATGTTTTAAACGATTTATCGTTGATCATAATTTATTTCATTAGTCTCCTTAGCAAAGTGGACGATAACGCCCTCTTGTGGGCGCCGTAGGCCTACAGAAGGCTAGTAATAAAACCAGAGAAAATTGGGGGGAATGTATTGAAGCTATTTAGGGTGACATCGGTTGATTTGTAATATTTTAAAATTTTTATTGAAATCAAAACGTACTACACGAACAGTGGCTATAAAATAATTGAGTTTCTAATTGTGCGGTAAATGAAATAAGTTTGAGAATATTTTGGACATAAATTTATGATGACAATACAATTTTCAGTCAATATCAATATCAATATCACCCCGCGGCAGTCCACTGCTGGACATAGAATTAATTAATTAATTCTCATTTATATTTGTAAAATTCATAATGTAATTGCGTTAACAATTGGATGATACAATCGTCATTAACAACTTAGGCAGTCCACTTACACAGGCTTATGTCTCCATCGTATTTGTTAAAATCGTATTTGTTGTCCATTTCAAAAATATATTAATTGTATAAAATTACTCAAAACCAACAAAAAAAAATCCGACGAGACATTTATTTTTAACTGGAAATCATCAACATGAATAATATCGAATCCAAGACCAGAAATAGGGGATAAAGTAGGCGATAACTATTACAAGTGACTTAAGTCCGGTCAATGGCTCCGGAGATATGGTCAGGGCACAATGGTCCGGCGTCCATTTGAAGCGTCGCTGGCGGCCATACATCTGCCAGGATCGTGCGCAAAGCAATGGATATTAGGATTTGACGGCTCTTAACTCATTGTACTCGCCCAGCTTTGCTTTGTCTGAACAATCTTTGTGTATTGCTTTCGATGCAGGCGATTAGTGCTCGAAGTTTGACATCGATATATATTGTGGTGGGAAAAATTCTATCCAATAATAAATCTTATTTATTTAAGTGTATTAATAATACTTTTTATAGATTTAGTAAAATATGAAACTTTATATGTATTTGTGGTATATATTTTGATGATTATTTCCATCATAAGACATTCAAAACCTACTACGAGGATAATTATTATATTCCATTTAATTCCACAGCTCATATAATATGTCCCACTGCTGATCACGGGCCTCCCCATTTCTGGAGGAACGGGCGTTACTTACCACGCTTGTCCAATGCGAATTGGCGGGGTTATCAGACTCGGAATAGGCCACACATATATTTATATAGTAGGCGATATTTATTCCAATGCAGGGATTGAACCCGCGACTATTGCTTGCCACTGAGCCAATTGGTCGTCGCAAATAATTATGTGTTTGTATAATATTACATTTGATGAAAGCAATATTAGGTTTATCTATATATGTATTTATGAGTAAACTGTAAATATATTTGTTTATGTAGACTGCAGTCGTGTAGTAGTATGATTTATCTTTAACCATCAAATTAATTCATAAATTCTTGGGATATATTTTATTTGGGAAGAATTTTGAAATTTATGAATGATATTTCAAAAAGATGACCCTATTGGCTCAAGCTTGACCATATTGCAGACGCTTCGACCTTCGCAATTAACGGTCATGGGTTCAATTCCCACAACGGGATACATTTATTACTGAATAATTGATACTTATTCCAAATCCCGTCAGTCTACTTCGGACTACTCACTCAGCACTAGGGAATAATTACCTATGTATATGGGCTTTAAAAAAAGTAGATTTGATTCGAAGATGTTAATGCTGGTAGCCTATTGACTTTAACACAACTTTATCGAATATTGGACCCTTCAAATCCAATATAGGTCACACGCGGAAGCCAATATTCGACCCAATCAGATATCCTATACAAATATTTGAATTGCCGTCAAAATACCCCAAATCAAAGTAGACGCGCTGCAAATTTCTAGGCGAAGGCCTACCTCAATAAACGCTCGCTTGGCGCTGAGGCGCGGCGATCTCTGTTACTTCACCTGGTCACGCCGCCCACGGACTGGGGAGGCGGTGCGTTTCCATAACACGATACGATAAGAGTCACTTTTAACTTTTTCATTTTATGTATTTGGCGCATAAAACGAATCACAATCACAAAAATAATAAATGATATAGAATATACATTATGTCCGTCCTAGACTATTTGTTATGACTATGTTTGTTAAGGTCGGCAATGCTTCCGCTATGTCTGCACTGTGAGTGTTGTGAGTGTTGTGAGTGTTACCGGGCGGCGGTGATTGCTTTTCATCAGTTGACGTGCCAACTCGTTTGCTTTCCTATGACCTAGATATATATATATATATATATATATATATATATATATATATATATATATATATATATATATATATATATATATATATATATATATATATATATATATATATATATATATATATATATATATATATATATATACATATATATATTGAAAAACCTGAAAAATTGACTACAAAGATAAGGTTGTAGGGTCACACTAATCTTTATTATTGAAAAAGCCTTATAAACGCACGTGCCGTGTTTTTAATGAAAATTATGTAGATATGAGTAATTTCTCTCTTTAACACTGAATTTAGATTTTATTAGTAGTGCAGTGGAGATCTGTTATAAGGCGGGCGTCGCTTGGACGGAGGTGCGCACTTCCGGTCAAGTCGCGGGCGGCACCCAGTTTCCGTTCGTCCAATTTGGCCACATTCAGGCCGGAGGAGGGGGTAAGACGTTTGATATCTTTCTCCCATACTCCTATACCGTCCGGCGGCGGTCCGTAACATACCGCCTTTGCACCTGCTTTATCAATTTTATTTAAAGCTGAAGTACTAGTAGTAGCTTAAACTGTAAATTTAATTACACTTTATCTAATACACGTATTTTATTTAGTGAATTTATGTACCAATTTTTTACAGACCTGCGTACTGGTGTCGATTGTTTTCTATCTAGCGAAACGCTTGCTCGTTTGCCTTTCTGTTCTATAAAAAATAATCGCACGTCGCAGTCGCATGAAACAACTGTTTTGGTGGCTTATATTGAATCACATCTTGAAAGTGTAGGTGGTAGGTGGTAAAAGGGTGTATGTGTGACAGTGTGACGGGCTGATTTCCGCAACTCGACGTCCTCATGCGCCTATTTTGCGTGTTGTCAGAGTTGATAGCTCCTATTCTATCCACCCCAGCTCCTCAAAGAACTGCAGCAGCCTTTTCGGCTTGCTTACAGTATCTACGAGGGACCCGGGTACACCCAGGTATCTGGCCCGGTAGTTGGCTACTCCTCTGCACTGATGCACGATGTGAGCAGCCATCTCCTCCTCCTCCATTCTTGAAAGTGTATTCGTCCTTAAATTCTTTCTTTGGAGTTAGTTTTTTTTTAAACCAAGAAAGAAAATGTCGAAATTGGTAATTTATTTTCAGCCAGTGAGAATAGGTGCGAATAGTGACACGCATAAAACCTTAATATTCGAAAGGCCAAGGTAATCCATTGTTTACTGCGGCCGGTCGTTTCCGGACTTAAATAGGTCCATGAGCAATTAAGTGGAGCTTGGGTCAAAGCCGCACGGGGTCAAGCCTGTTTGAGCCGAGTCACTTGCTCGTTTGTGCATCAAATTTACTTAAGTATTAATTATGGCTGGTCCGAGGCTGCCGTTGCTAATTATTTATGTATGATATATTTTGTATATATTTTATGTTAGCCTTGAAAGCTTATTCATTTTGATGATTTCGAACATGCGTTAAGAATTAGTTGAGTGAAAAAGTGATATAAATTTTGTACCAGAAAATGAAACAAAAAATATTGAGCAAAAGGTGTTTTAAACGGTGTTTTGAAAGGTAAATTGTGGGTCATATATCTATAGGCTAACATTTTGAATATTATGTTCATGGTAACCCAAACGGTGTAATGGCAAAAGTGTTCGTTTTCTGAGCTGAGGATTGTGAGTTCGATTATAGTATTATTAATACATATTAAGATAAAAGTGAATAGTAGGTGGAAAAGAGAAAATCAATAGGTAGGAAGTAAAGAAAGATGAAAGGAGTTGGGCTTCTTGATTTTTACTTACCGTACGATGGGGAGTAACAAAACTATTATTTGGAAGTCTTTTTTATGTGTTTTGTACTTTCACTGACAAGCATCACTCTGTTCATCAGGCACTAAATTTTTCGTAATATTTTTACAGAAAATTTTTGTAAAAGAATTTGATGAAAATGGTGGATACACCATAATGTATATCAGTTTAAAAAACAGATAAAAAATCTTTAACAATAAAACATTTTTAGTGAGCGGTTCTTAATGAGCGGTTCTTAATGACATGAAAGACCTGTGATTAGATTATCTCTAGAAGATACAATACCTTGCCTATTAATTAAAGTTTGAAGAAAGTAGATAAATGAGGCAATAAATTGGTGATATTTGGTTGTCATCCCATTCATTGAAGTTGATTTCTTTCACTTTGTGCCTTGAAAAGGCATTTACATTGAAATTTTATGTTGACTTTGACACACTGAGTACAAAGTAATGTGCTGAACACTGTCCTGTGAAATCCGCAGTTTAGGTGGCAGGCTACAGCTCATTAAGGAGTCGGAAGGGTAAAAAGTCGAGTCACTCCGACGCATCGACCTTTTTGTAAAAAGAGGCTTAATTAGGGCTCATGCGGCTTCCCTACAACCCCTGTAACTTTTAATAAATGCCCGAAAAGAGGAATTTACATCCCGCAGGTACGTGCATACTCATACTTAGATATACCTTCCATGTGAATGATACACAGGAACATTTCACAAGGTACAGTTTCTCAGTTTATTTTTCCTGTTTATGGAATAATATTTTATATCATAAATATAAGAAATATAACACAAATAAGCGAGGGTGTCGCTTGATGGAAAGCAATCAACACCGCCAATAGATATCTGCTATACCATAGGCATTGCAAAAGCGTTGCTGACTATCACTATATTCATTACAAAATGTCTTCTATATTTAAATATTATATATTAATATTAAAGACATCTTAGAAAAAAATATTAGTTTAAATTTTATATCAAGTGTATATATGTAGGTATAACTTGATTAAACCCAAGATTGACTATTTCCTAAGATTGACACTTAGACGAGACTGCGATCTATCATCGTTATAAAATTAACATTGAATGATATTTTACATGTATTTTTGAGAAAAGTATGGTCGAGATCTATTTTTTTCTTAAACGGGAAAACACAATAAATTTGAAGATAATTATTACAGTACGTTATAATACATAAACATTATTTTTTTTTCTTTGCCTTGCTACGATTGTCTGAATACTATGATCCATTATATAGAGGGCAACCTACCAGTTTGCCATCCCTGGTCTAGATAATGGATCGCTATATATAATTTATATACAAGTAGGTTTATTTTTTTAAAGGACATAGTTACAATTGGATGTTACATGATGTTGCTAATAATTTATTGGTTGCATTCTATTTCAATTTCTATACTATACAAGTGAGCTGTGATTGACTCACTATACACTCGTAAATATATGTAACACCTATGACCTGTAATGGGTCGTGTATAAGGTATTACTATTATAATTTCTCCAAATTATTTACCAATCATGTCGAAAAAATTAATTCATTAGGAAATGAAGAATGTGGACAAGGAATTTACTTCTGTGTTATGCGGACATATTTTTATAGATTCATATGATAATATGTACAGTGGACACTGTTTTTCTTAAAATGTATCAGTTCGTCGTTATATTTTTTTGACGTTATATTATATTCATTTCATCGTTATAAAAATAAGAAATAGGATACCTGCAGAGTTACTTTCCCCGTTTCTTCTCCGTTCAGAGTAGTAGGAGGAGTAGAGTAGCCTCATTACGAAATGGTCATTGATTAAGCTTTATTAATAACAGACTGACGTTCGATAAATGATATGTAATTTCTTATGTCGAAATGAAATAATTTGATTTTAAATTCTATTCCGTTCCGATCCCCCATGGAATGGTCCCGAGGATCCCAGGAGATGGTCTCAGGAGGATTTAACCCATTAAGATAGTTCAATGCGTATTGATGAATACCAGCAGCCTATACATTCATATATTTATCCCAATGCGGGGATTAAACTCGCGTCCACTGATTCTATAGATGACCATCCTACCACTGAGACATTTGGTCGTCATAAAGAGATCGCCATAATTAAATCGTAACGTCATCCTTCCATCCTTATTGGTTCTACTTAAAGAAACAACAAATGAAACGAATTTCTCAAACTCATGTTTTCTCATAAAACTCACATTGCAGGTATATTGTTGCGGTCCAGGGGTAGCTGTGATCGGTAACAACAGGTGAATCGTTTCTCGCCATCGCCATTATATTATATATATATATATATATATATATATATATATATATATATATATATATATATATATATATATATATATATATTTTTATATATATATATATATATTTTTTATTATTTAAATTAAATTATATTTTAGTATTTAATGAAAACTACGTTATTTTTGCAACTTATTAGTTATTTAAATTTGATCTCTCAAGCAGGGTTCCTGAAATAAACTCACCTTTATGATGCACTACCCTCATTTCATACCACGCGCGTGCACACAGTAAGTCCTCGTGGGAAGGTATTAAATATCTCGTATCAGTGAACCTCTACTATGTAGGTGAATGAAGCTCCCAGATTGAAACTTTTGATAGTACTCCGCATGATATAACCAACGTAAAATGATCTCACCTGTTTCTGCTCCACATCACCCTCATTTAGACACCACTTTGGGTGTATTAAAAGTAGGAGTTCGCTGTATACTGGTCGAATTATTTTAATAAAGCGATGAGGGTACTTATCAGCGCCATCTGTACGCCGCCGGCACAATGACGGATCATCCCATAATGCGGATGGGGAAAAAATCATCGCATTGTCGTACTTTTTGCCATCACTATTCCGGTTTATTGTTGCGTTGTTTAATTTCATGGGGCTTTTTAAGCAAATGACACGGTTTTTATCTTTCGCATCTTATGTGATTAACAGATATTCGCTAACTGAATGTATCATCTACGTTGTAAAAGATTTTTCTCAATAGATAAGAAATAGTAATGATGTTGCAAATCTGATACGTTTTTATGTTTGCTTCCATACTGCCACAAAGCGTGTATTTTGAATAATACTTTTTTAACATAACTCTATTGGTAAGGATCGAACTTGCTATGTGAGGTCATGAGTAAGAAATATGTACTAACTAATTTTAGTTAGTACATATTTCTTAAAAAAAATACTCTCGTATTTACGAGAGTATTTTTCATTGAATTATTTTAATAAACATTTCCTGGCACAAGATTCATTAAATTTGTTGGAATGGTTAACAAGAATACTAGTAATTTAAAAAAAAATCTTAACAAATGACATTAAATTACCGATATCTATGGGTAGTCTTACCTTACCAAGTGGATCCCACAATAAGAAATGGCTGCCTCGTTTGTGTATCTCGCCCTCGTGAGAATCAGGACATGACGGGTGGCGAACCACGTCGCCGTCATTTTTCGACAAATTAGGTATATTAAATTCGTCTTAGTGAATGCCACGAGCCGCAAGGGAGGATGGAGGTCGGCCCCAGCAGAGCCCTGCATGCTGAGGTAAGGCACCATAGTCCCCGGGGGAGTCCGACCCCGGGACGATCGGCACGATTACAACGAGACTCGCCCCTAGCCACGCATCCATTGGCACGACAGACCGTGCATTGGCGGAGAGGAAGGGAAAGGATAGAGAGGAAAGGAAAGAGCAGGAAAGGAAATGCGGATTGGGGCGTTACCAGACCCGGAATAAACATTTATAAATCCATATAAATATTTATTCCGATGCGGGAATCGAACCCGCGACCATTGACTCCGCGGGCGGAGGGCCCCGCCACTGAGCCAATCGGTCGTCCGAGTGGAAAAAAAATGAAGAGAGTGATGAATCTATAGAAAACTAAGAAGATGTGCCGAGATCGTAACAGATGGAGATCTGTGGTCTCTGCCTCTACGGGATACAAGTATGATCATATCGACGTCAAAAAGCGAAAACAAAATTAAAACTTACCAGCAAAGCCAAAATAACTCAGTCAGTTTCAACGCTGTACAATATTTTCTTACTGGTCGTAGAGCTGTTAGACTCAAACCATTCGATGCAGTATTTTTCTGATTCGAATATGCAATAAAATGTTTTTGAAATCTACGCCGTTTACAGCGTTTTCGCTTTTTGCGACGATATATGCATATTTGTTTATATATCGTCTTTTAACCTTACCTGCCAACATGTAAAGATTATTTCATATTGATAGATGATAGTCGAACATATAAAGTTAAATTACATGTCGACATTGTTTACAACTGTTTGTTTCGCAAAGACGGACAGTAATGAAAAGACCATAAAGACGCTGCCACATCGACGGCGTATCTGAAAGATCAGCGGGGCTCAATGGAGGTTATTTACATACCAATAAGGTGGAGATAGCGTCGCGTCTCCATCGCTCGGGCTTATCTTTGTTATTGCCTGTGTGCACGCGGCTTATGGTCGGAAGGAAATGAACTGGGACGTCAAGGGTATAAAGACGTTTTAAACAACCTGCGCTGATTTATCTGTAAACGGTAAACAGGGTGCAGTTGAAGTTTACTAGCTAAAAGTTCTTTCGATAGCACGTAATTAATCGAATTTTATTCCTGTTTATTTAATATCATTTTTTACAATAAAAACATGCAAATTTAGTAGTTGAATGCCTATCTATGCAAATACTTTTAAGTGGGTTTACTGAAAAATTTCAAAAAATAAAAGCAATATTTTTTTTATACTTTATTGTACATATAAAACACGACATACAGAAGAAAAATTAAAAGGAAAGAAGATGTACGAAGGCGAGCTTAACTCAAAATTTATTATTTTTGATATTATTTAAAACCTTAACCATTCCTTTTTCGATACTGTAAGTAAAAGAGTGTTATAAAATATAGTTTATTTCAATCTAACAATGAAATAAAATCTGCAATATTATAAAAAATGAATGTACTGTACGTATCGATTATTACGTAAATACCTACTGCATTAGAATTATCTTCTAAATGGATGAATACTATTAGTTACATCGCTCTTTTGAACTCTTTTTTACCAAAAAAGAGAATTCAGAGGAGAGAGTGCCTTCTGTGTATACATATAAAATTAACGGACTTACTTAAACAATATAACCTCTCCAGTTGATGCTTATGGAATTTTCTCAAAGAGGTCTCTGTAGTTTTCTAAAGAGGTCACTGTAGTTGAGGTTAGAAAAATATCAACACTAAAAATAAATAGTAACATTCAAAGCTCCACATCCTCCTGCATTGTAATAGCCATTATAAATACCTGTAGCCTATACAAATTTTTATCCTAAGTCAAAGCCATAGTTAACAGTCAGATTTTTATTTAGTTAAGTTCCACGAAAAAAAATCGCAGATCTTGGGTAAGTGAAATTCTGACTTTCCATGTTTTTTAGCACAGAAAGCGAACATTATATAGGATAGGAAAGCAAATGAGGAGGCGTGTCACCTGATTGAAAGTCATCAACGCCGCCCATAGACATCCGCAGTTACATAGGCATTCCAGAAGCACAGCCGGCCTTAAAGAAATGTGTAGGCTTGTTTGAAAGGTTCCAATAACGTATCGGACTTCAACCGCTCACCGGACGAAGCGCGGAAGCTAAGCTTCCACTCAGCTACCACTTAGACGCCGGATTTCTGTGGGACTGTGGTACTTTCCCGGGTGAGCCAGCCCATTCATGCTACAGACAAATAATATGCTATTCTTGACAAGATATTCGTCTGCAGCGTGGATTAAAACCATTAGAACGATGCCAATTGGATCGTTAATTTTTAAATTTATCAACAAATTACGGTAATATCAGCGTGAGATTTGTAATCAGGCAGTGATCGATGTACAGTATGGACACAACACTGGTGACAATGCGTGGCAGGGGCAGGGGTGAACTCCAAATATTAAAATTAAAATTTATGAAGTGTGACTCCCGGGGCCGGGACGACCGTGGCGAAGCGATTTGTATGGAAATTTGGTGAAACGTCTCACTCCACGGGTGCCAACGTTATCGCCCGGAGGTGCCGTTTGATGCCATAATTTGGGACAACGAACGTTAACCGTCCAGATTTATGTTTGTTTGCTCGTCGCTTTATTGAATGTTGTGGAGAGGGACGCGGGTTTATGGCCTCTTTGTGTTTATATATCTACTTAAATCCAGGATAACGTGCGCGTGTTGTTTCCTCTTCTGTCCTACCGTACTTTATTTAGTTATCGATTATTATAAGAAGGTATTCTTAACTATAAGTAATAATTACTCATGGGGCATGATTTGAAAACTATTTCTTTATTTCTTCGATGAAAGAAAATACATTTAATTTGTCAAGGGTCGGTCTGCTAATGAAGCTCCTGCCACCGCTTCATACTAAGTTTCCTCTCGCGGGCAAGAAATCAAAATATTCGCGAACCTTGCGATCGCTAAAACGTAAGCCTATGATGTTTGCCGATGTCTATGTTATATAATATGTAATATCTATGTTCTGTCAGGCGAAATGCTTTAAGTGTGACCTAGTGTGATCAGCGGGGACGGGGAGGAATCCAAAGCTTCGTGACGTCACATGTATAAATTTAAAGTAAGCTCTATACTTCAACTCCGACGAAAACTTAGAATATTAGCAATTCGTGCAACATTTAAGAAAAAATTTGGAGATACTATTTTAATTTAATAATTTCTGAATGAAAAATTGCAAAATTTGTGACGTCACACCAAGGGAGAGGAGGTCAGACAAACGTCACCACAAGTGACAAGGAGGGGAATCTATAAGTATAAAATTCGTGTGATGTAATTAATGGATAGCCCCCTTACCCGTTTGACTGTCTATTCTTCATTTATTTATTCTTTTTGTACATATTGGACAGGACAGGACATTCTCGGCCAGTCAACCTTTGTTAAATGGAAAAGATTTTTAAGAGTATTTTAAATTTATATATATATATATTTTTTATATATATTCACTTCTATCCCCCGCAGGGGTTGGCAGATACCATTGAGCTCTATCGGCTACCATTCATTGCAGCGAAACGGCTCTCCATTGGTCGCTTCTCGCAATCTTGAGAATCAGGAGGTGACGAGTGGCGAACCACGTCGTCGTCATTTTTCGACAAATTAGGTATATTAATTCACGTTAGTGAATCCCACGAGCCGCAAGGGAGGATGTAGATCAGCCCCAGCAGAGCCCTGATCCCGGGGCGGTCGGTACGCTTGCGACTAAGCTCGCCCTTAGCCACGCATCCCTTGGCGCGGCAGACCGTGGATTGGCGGAGAGAAAGGGAAAGGATAGAGAAGAAAGGAAACGGCAGGAACGGAAATGCGGATTCCCCCAATCCACCAGCCTTCGTCGTTAAGTTACCAGCTTCGGCGTAAATATAATGAATTCATATATATATATTTATTCCGATGCGGGAATCGAACCCGCGACCATTGACTTCGTGGGCGGAGGGCCCCGCCACTGATCCAATCGGTCGTCGTATTTTAAATAATTAGTTGAATAAATATATATATTTACACACATAAAAATCTATAAAAAAAATTAATTATATCAACAGAGTTAAGATGTGATGGCGATCACAAAAATCAATATCTTAAAAAAGACTATTTACTGAACTGATTAGTTGAAATTATGCAAGCATCAGACACACTCGCGACAAGCGACTGACACCTATGTGCGACGTCGTGTCGCATGTCAATTACTGTATCATGCAGTGTAAATTCTATTTTTGTTTTTAATTAGTATGCATTTTGTACATTAAATAAAAGCAATAATGGCACAGTATTGTTACGAGCTGGTGTTCGGGAATTGGAAAAATGAAATCGACCACTAGTTTTATTTCTCTTCACTTTAAGCATCACTTCTCTTCACTTTACTTCCACTTCTTCTCTTCTACTTTTTACTTTCGTTTTTCTTCCGTATTAAACTTTTAAATTCCCCTTCGATGCATCAACGCACCTTTATATAGATAAAATGAACCAAAATTCGAAAATGTTCCAGCAATGTGTAGTCTTTTCTACTCATCGACCTGTTTCTTTTCTGTGCGCAGCTATTTTATATTAACTGTTCTTGTCACGCATTGACGGACGTCTTGTCAATTTATTTTTAAATGGTTGCAATGGCTTATTTGATCAGGATTTTGAGATTTCAAAATGAGGTTTTAATTGTTTCATAGAAAAAAATATTTTTCATGTGTTACGCAACATTATCATGAATGGGCTGGCTTGATCACGGAAGAACAATAGCCTCAACGCATATCGGCGTTAAGTAGTAGCATTTTACTATGAAACTATGACTATATACTTAATATGATATTTAAAGTTGAATATTTGCAATGATATACGATGTCTAAGTTCTTAGGTTATTTCTATATCGACGTCATAAAGCCTGCCTAAACATATCAAAAAAATTTAATGCATATTTGGATCAAAAAAAAAATACTGCGTCGCATGATCTGAGTCTCACAGCTCTTCAACCAACAGAAAATTTTGTACAACGTTAACACTGACTTTTTTTGAGTGATGAGATACAATTTAATCAGAAATCTTATAATAATTTTGGCTGTGGTGGTAAGTGGATAGTTAGAACTTTTACTCGGCTAAGATCCGCGACATAAGATAGCTAAGTAAAAGTTCTAACTGTCCACATAGTAATGGATTTCCCCAAAGTAATGCCTGACCCATTAATCATCTCTGGCGGTAAGTTTTCATTTTGTCGTATACTACGTTTTCGCTTTGTTTGCGTCGATATTGAGTTCAATAATGTGTCAAACGAATCATGTAAGTATAGCCAGTTTTCGTTATTTAATAAATTGACTTCCACTATAGACGCTCACCTAACAATCTTTCGCAAAGCTTATTTTTATAGAAAAAATTATTTTTGTAAAAATGTATTCGGCCATATGCGATCATTAATATTAAAAATTGTACATCAGTCAATATTTACAGCAGTCAAAATCAAAGCCGATGCGTTCGCGGGTGCATACTGTGCGAATGCAAATGCGGGAGGCCGATGAGGGAGGAGGGGTGTTGTGAACGCGCAGTTGGCTGCATTGTGCCCCCGCCCCTCGCACTCGGCTCCCCTCACATCCCGCGAGAGTTTGTTTTTCGGGGCAAATAGCTATAGGCTTGATAATGGCCTCGCGGACCGCATTCATGATCGAAATGTTGCTCTACTTCATTAAAAATAATGTGGTGAAGATTAAATTAATTTTTGAAGTTTTAAATTTGAATTTTGAATGGGATTATTTTCGATTTTCATTTTTTTTATTTTAATATTTTTTATTAAAATAAATATAAATAAATGCCATAAAATATCATTGCCAACAAACTATTCTTGTGAAGCTAAATAACAATAAAAATAACATTTACACAACAACAATAATTACAACAACAATAAAATTCTTTCATTTTGATTTTTACTTTCCAAATTGATATTAAACAATAAAGAGGATGTTGGTAATTATCTAAGGTTTTGTCGATTGATTATATTGTTTACTATATTATGGTTAAATTATTATGAAAAAAAAAGTTTCATATAAGGACAAAACAGCTTCGTGTTACCTACTAGGCCCAATATAAAGGATTTCACTGTTTACCAACAGAGCGTATCTTAGATAAACATAAATCTATTAAAAATTAAAAAGTTTAAAGTTAAAGACGTAATATGAACTTATGTCCAATACGGATATTAATTAATAGGTCTAGGAATGATCGACCTTGAGTAATTAATCAAGTGAACGTAAAAAAAAATATTAAATATTATATGTAGGTACTTTTGTTAATTAGGTCGGAAGTAGAGTATATTTCCCGATGGTTGCATTATAGCAGAGTGGCGGATGGGTTTTGATTTTTGTAGTTTCGTATTATTTGCGTATTTATCCGCCCGCCGCCCGGCAGATACATTTATTTGCGCCGCGCTCCCTTCCCACGACCCCTGGCCTCCCTGCGTTCGATTGATCGCGATATCATTGCGATAATAGGAGCAGCACGGTTGAAGCGCGGTTCCGTCGCGCGGGTAACACAGGAATATGGCCGACCGCCGCTCAACCATAACGGATAAAAATTAGCCGAAACTGGTCGTGAACGACAACACGAATGTTTCGTGTTAATAGTACCGGTTAGAAGAGCGATGACTTAATAGGAAATAATACTTGTTAATTGACATCTAATTGGCTCTATGGCGGAGCTGCACATTTCTAAAGTCCATGGTCTCGGATTAGATTACTGGATAAAAATATGCTGCTGCTGAGAACAGGCCTTTCCTTTCGAAATGGAAAGACCTGTGCTCACCAGTGAATTACATATAGGCTGTAGAAAAAAATATGTTTAACAATTATTTATATATTCCTTCATTTCTTAAGATTATAGTAAATCAAACTTAGTCCTTAAATACGTAAAATATATTTAAAAAATTAAAAATACCTGTAAAGATTACAACAAATGGCGTTTGTAAAAATGTTTTGAAAAGCCGCAATTCTTTATTTCATTGATGAAATAATAAGGTAAAGCAATAGTTTTAAAAAACGAAACACTCAATGTAAAATAAAATAAAATCAAAATATATTAAAATTTATACAAGCGATACATTACTTAATATTATTTCATATCTATTAAGCAACCCAATAATAAAATCATCTAAACAGTGTAAACATTAAAGTACCCCGTGAATAGAATTCGAAATTAGCATGCGAACTAAAGAGAGATCGAACGTTATTAGACGTGATGTTTATGAGGTGCGAAATGTCTCACTTGTGTCTATCAATCATAGTAAAACAACTTCGGGTAAGCCGGTGGCGCAAACAAACATTACTGGCACAAAACATGCAAATGACTCCCGACACAATACCTTCCCCAGACGCATGTAAATTAGCTACGGGCAAACTTTGCTTTGTCCTTAAACGGCGATACGGTTAAACTTCTAACCAAATATTCGTGAAACGTTTGTCGGAGAATAATAAAAGAAGATTTGTCATATGAGGCACACACGCATTGAGTTGGTTATCAATTTAAAAGTCGACATTATCCGCATAATGCTGGGGGGGCCCGAAATAAAACATTTCAATTTGGCGATCCGGTTACGACCCCCGTTTCAAATCTGCATTGTGGGTCCGCGGGACCCCGGGTAGTTGTAGTTTGATGTACAGTCAAGTTTAAATTTATTATAATAATTAAATTTATTATAATATAAGAAATTAGTTGTCTTCTTTAAAAATATATTTTAAAGAAGACAGCTAATTTCTTATATTACTAGTCTCTTTTAATTAGTTTTCTACTACTTTCTTTTTATTAATTTTCCTATTACTACTCGAATATTTTCTTTACTATGTATATTATAATGATAGTAGGTATCTGATGATAGTTCTTCTTTTCAATTATTCCCAAAATCCTGAGAATAGAAGAAACTCGTAATGGTTAGCGGTGGTCTAATTACTAGCCACCATCCGCTCTTTAAACCCGTCGCTTGTATGGCATTCTGCATGGACATTTAGTTCTTAATGTGTCGGTTATTTGGTTGCTAATCATGTTGCACTTCAGCTATGAGGTCTTGTTTCATCTAGCCTCTCTAGTAGAGTCATCATTATCAATTTCAGTCCGCGGCAGTCCACTGCTGGGCATAGGCCTCACTCAAGGCGTGCCACCTAGCCCGATCGATTCGGTTACACGCATCCAGTCTCTGCCAGCTGCCTTGCGCAGATCGTCGCTCCATCTAGCAGGGGGACGTCCCACACTACGTTTGCCGAGTTGCCATCTCCACTCCAGCACTCGTCTACTCCAACGATTGTCGAATCTCCGACAAATATATCTAGCCCATTGTCACTTCAATTTGCTAACTTGATGAGCTATTATGGCGGTGACTCGGATTCTCCGGCGAATTTCTTCATTTCAAATTCTATCCACCAGAGAAACTCCGAGCATAGCCCTTTCCATAGCCCTCTGAGCGATTTTGAGCTTGTCAAGGGGACGGACCGTCAATGTCCACGTTTCGGCACCGTAAGAGAGTACGGGCAGGACGCACTGGGTGAAGACTTTTGTCTTTAGACTTTGTAGTATGGGCGACGAGAAGACTTGACCAAGTTTCCTCGTAGAGTGTTGCATTCTAAATCAAAATGTTTGCAAAAATATATTACTTCACCGCGGATGCGAATATTTTTATTTTTTTAAAAAATAATAAATTTAAATTTGGTTTTAACACAATAATTAGTCACTTTTTTACACGAAAGTCTCCATAGTGGGTACCCAAAACGCAGTGTATGCTTGGTTAAGCCGTGCCTCCTCGCAGCCGGGTTTACAAGAAAGGGGTAGTTAGCCGCTATTGTCTCATAGCCCCCAATACGGTTGCACCGATATAACCTACTGTCAAAACCTGGTAAGTGGCAAAAAAAAGAGATTTTAATAAACCAATAAAGATATTTATTCTAACATATCTCACCTCAATCTTCACCTCACAATCTTTTTTTACCATTTTAGTAGTTTATATAATATTTTTGATCGGTAAAAAAGCATAGTAGCGAAGTGACATTCACTCAACGATTGAAGGTTTGATTCCCGCGTTGAAATAAACCTCTATATGACTTACAAGTATTTATCCTGTACTTCATACAGAGCCTGGACTGTAAAATGTTATATTAATTATTATTCAAATTGTTGACTACTTTTAGCTTTATCTTTCCACATATAAAACGTCTAATAATAAAACTAAAGATCATGCTTATATTAGTTGTCGGAACACTGAATTTTTTTGTCCACTATCACCATTACACTACTAAAAATACAATCTGTCTTTCGTACAGAAACTTTATTTTCAGATATAAGAAGATGAGAGACGAAAAAGTGCATACCATGTTTATGTAAGAACCCAAGACATTAAATTTGAATAATTCCCATGTAGTTTGTACTGCTAAGTTTTTTGCTATAGTTAATTCAGCTTGGAAATTAAAATAAAATTAATTGCTCGATTTAGGTTTACAAAATTCGCTAATGTATTAACTAGGAATTTGTATAATTAAATTTTTATGATCCAGTTTCTATTAACTGTAAACATTGTACTCAAACTCTTTTTCTTTCCCGTTTTTGTTTTTGTCTATTTTTAGTAACTTCTGGGTTAAAATAACATAAACAATTAACGGAACTTAAATTTACTATAAAAATAAATAGTTAAAACAAAAATGATCAGTTACACGGTTATACCTCAAGCCTATCGCGTCACCCGCCCTTGGGCTTCCCCGCTCACTCCCCACAAAGACGTGGAACACGGAAAACACTTAGCTCTGTTGACACTACACTTTACCGCTGATTCTACTTCAGATTCACCCCGAACGGGACGCTTAGAATGCACTAATTGTTGTTTCAAATGCAATGAGTTCGTTTGAGAAAAGCTACTTTGCAAATTTTTCGAAATTTATTTCAGTGTTTTTATTTTTCGTACTTTTTTACAATTTATTTAGTAAAAGTTTACTTCCATAATGTGTAGCAATACTTCGACCATATTTATCTTTGTTACTTATAATACTTAGTGATTTTATTCTATTCATGTACTTAATTCAAGAGCGTCAAAATGATTAGCCATAAGCAAACAATAAGAGGAAGCGACAGATGATTCTATTAATTTATACCGATTGAGTAGTTTGTAAAACTTATAAATAAATAAAACATTAATTTTATAAATGCTAGTGCTTCTGAACCATTATCAAAAAGAACAAACATTACATATCATAGTTGCATATTATCCTACCGATTTTAAGTGTTTCTGAAAACCAATTAAAATGTAAACTGTGTTTGAAACAGTAGCGCATACGTAATGAATGGCTGCCACCGTATTATAACCGGACTGCAAATCTAGTTTCGAAGGGGAGTGTGGCGAGTTCGGTGAGCCTCCATGGCCAGACACTCACCACACTTCGGCGTGTACGATGCCCTTACACTCAGTATTATAACATCAAAAGTATGTAATTTATTTAGTTAAATATTCACACTATTTTAATTGCAATTAGGTTCAATTTCATACAGCAATACAATGGGCTATCAGTCTTATTTAACGTTGAGTTATTCAACAGATCGCTATAACGTGTTCTTTGTCGCTTTTGCCACGTCCCTCTCACACAATGGCATACTTATTAGGGATTTAGTCCAGATATTAGTTGGGGAACGGCATTGTTTGGGTTTTAATAGAATTCAGCAGCGCCCCGGGTGGTTGGGTATACGTACAAGCCGAATCTGCTACGTCGTAGAGTGCACGTGGTGCCGACGGCAATATGCTCTAAATTGCTTTCGAACTCATAAAATTGGTAGTTTTATTTTGCTTGAGACATTGCAATAGTTTCACACTTTATGTATTCTACGTTTACTAACCTTTTATCAGGGTAATAAAATTTAATATTATAAAAAATATTTCATGTGTCAGAAGCAAATTTCTCTGCGAATTTATTAATGAGATTATGACTGTTATAATAGTGGCAAACTTTTCGCTCTCACACGAAAAGGTCAGCACATACGAGGTAGTATTCTTGCAGGAAATCAACTTCCAACTGTAACTTTGCTGGACTTACATTGTAGAACAACAACTATAGTTAGCCCAACAACAAGTGACATATTTGTATTATAGTATAATACTCTTGTTGCAGATGTCTATTGGCGGCGCTGATTACTTGCTATTAGGTAGGTCTTGCTCATTTGCCTATTATTAATAAACAGGAATCGCAAGTACTATTGAAATCTTTCGTTAAAAAAAATAGTTATTCTGAATTACCTGCCAACTTTTGCTTTGACGAGGCATTAAAAGAAGACGAAAAATAAGTAAAAATAAGAACTAATCTTAATAATATGTATTATTTAAAATTATTATATTATATTAATATTTTTTAACAGCCAATATAAGTCCCACTGCTGAGCACGGCTTTTCCATTTCTGGAGGAACGGACGTTAACCCAACACGCTTGTCCAATGCGCATTGGTGGGGTTATATTTAATCTGATGCAGTGATCGAACCCGCGACCATTGGCTCCGCGGGCGGAGGACTCCGCCATTGAGCCAATTTGACCAAAAAAGTTTTATTTATTCCAGACATTTAATATCTTTTTGATGTCATAAGAGCAAGTTAAACGTTATGTTAATTATTATGATTAGAAATCAAGTTTTGCTTGTCCATTACTCAAAACATTTTCCCGTCGTATTTGCTTTCCGGGCGGGAGTTTGCCTAACGGCGGATATTTATAGTTGGATGCACACCGCAGAAAGGAAGAGAATGATGCATTCGGAGATGTGCCCCTAGTGCAGAGTAGTGGATCGATCGATGCCCCTCGATCGCGCCCCTTATTGAAAATTATAACAATGGCACACCGCGCGCTCTCTCTCGCCCTCTTAACACTCACTGATTTCGGCAACCAAATGTGGATATGTCCGTTATAATAACACAAATATTAGACTTTGTGGAATAAATAGGCAAATCAACAACGATTTTCATGGGATAGGAGGGCAAACGAGCAAGCGGCTAATAGAAAGCAATCAACGCCGCCCATAGACAACCGCGACACCGTAGGAGTCACGGAAGCGTCATCAGCCTTTTAGATATGTGTAGACTTATTTTTGGAAGTGCCAATGTTGTATCGGTTCGGAAAGACCGCCGAAGGTAGCTGGTTCCACAGAGTGGTGGTGCGTGGAAAGAAGTTTCAAGAGAAGCGTACCGTAGTAGATAGCCACTCATCTAGGTGGTACGGATGAAACTTGTCTTTACAGCGACGAGCGTCGCTCATGGACACCTACAATACTAAGGGCGCTTCAGATATGTTACTTACTTTAGATTAAAGATGTATCAAGTAAGAAAGAAGTATTGAATAGGAGGGAAACCGCTAGGCTTCTTGAGGGACCGGAAATAAGCGACGGGTCGTGAATGACAGGCCACATAAAAATATAATTATGTGGACTAATTAAGAATCCTACTACTTCCATAAGGGACATTCAATGAATGGCGAAGCACATGTCCTCCAAAATTAGTTTCGTATGGTAGAATTCATCCTCCAAGTGCGTTCCTGTACTCTGCAAACACGGTAGGTTGCAGAAGCTCTCTGCTCGTCGTAATGGGAGTGAAATAAAGGTATGGGAAAGGAATAGGATTCCTCTGGATTCCTGTACTCATCCTTAAGCTTCATCTCAATACTTTCAGCTCTCCATTCGTCGTTCGTCATACTACAAACTTTTTGACTAATAAGAGATGTTTCCTAAATTACTTATTGACTATGGCATATTGGTGAGTCATTCGACCCATTACTACCCTGTAAAACCAGCTACATTTAACGGTGTTTCAGAACCCATACCATATTGGAATCTTCTAAAGATAAGCCGCCAACACTTCTGCAATGCCTATAGCACTGCGGATGTCTATGAGCGGCGTTGATTGTTTTCCATCGGGGACACGTCTGCTCGTTTACCTTCTTATCCCATAAACAAAAATTGAAGCAACATTTTGATAAAATTATGTTATATCCTTATCTCCATCTTTTTTAATCAAGGCATGACACTCTTAATATTTCTAATGAGTGGCTAATCGTGAAATGTTTTGTTCTCCCAAGAATACATGATTCATTATAGAAATGGTGTTATATCATCGTTCATGATTTTCAATTACAAACTTTCAAATAGATCTTTAATGTTTGTCTTTTATTAACTTCATTATACAAAGAAGAAAAAACACTAAAAGAGGATGCTTACAGAGTTTCGTTACCTTTTTCTTTTCCATGTATAGCAACCTCATTATGAAAAGCATGGTAGAATTTTATTTTTGTCAGACTAGCGTTTGACATATGAACTATTATATTTTATTTCAAAAAATGAAGAATTTGAAACAAAATATGTTTAGTAGCAAACAAATAATACAGATCGAATCAGCATGTCCATATGCAGATATATACGACGCGGACGTGTTAATATATCGGTCGAATCAGCTCCGGAGGGCCGAGAGCGGGTGGCGGGATGCAGGGATTATAATGAGGCGCAGCCCCACTAAGTATTTTCGACATGCGTCGCCGTCACCCGGCAAACATTCGGAAGGCCGAGGGTTAACGAGTGCAATGCTCGCCTCGCAAATTACACTCGCCGACGTATTTAAACGTCCATATCGTGGGCCGTCCGTCATGACGTGCACTATTTTCTGGACTCGTTCACCAATTGTTTTAAATTTATCTTTTAAACGATTTAAAAAGCTGCATTTATTTCATGTATGCCTTTTCAAATGTTATCTCATACTAGCATTTACCCGCGGCTTCGCTCGCTTGGAATTTAGTCTGCCACATTAAGTTTCGTGACAGATTATTTTAAATAAATATAATTTTTTTTTACTTAATTTATGGTTCACAATTTTAGTCATAGTCGCTTCCACATAAAAGGTAGATATATACTGTCGCGGACTTTTATTTAGTTCTCAGAGGCCAGATTTTTTTCCGATTTAATTGACATGACATGTATAGTTATATTACGACCAAAATTACATAAAATCATTAC
This sequence comes from Baronia brevicornis, assembly GCA_031353405.1. Taxonomy (NCBI): domain Eukaryota; kingdom Metazoa; phylum Arthropoda; class Insecta; order Lepidoptera; family Papilionidae; genus Baronia; species Baronia brevicornis. Next base: position 251,739 of record JASFAT010001570.1, read on the forward strand.
AAATTGAAGCCTATATGTTATTCCGATATATAACCTATATTACTGTAAAGTTTCATCCAAATCCGTTAAGTAGTTTTTTCGTGAAAGAGTAACAAACAAACATCCATACTCTCAACCTTTCGCATTTATAATATTAGTAGGATAGGAAGTAGGATTGTACATAATGTGATATTTTTAGATTACAGCGTAATACCAAAACTGATTCGAATACGACGATTATGTCAAGAGTGTATGGAAAGACATTCTGGTTATAGGAATTTTACCATAGAGAATGTAATTCACATTCTCGTCTGGATCTTAAGTTGGGGCATTGAGCAGACACGATGTTTCTCCATTCTATTGTGTCGGAGGCCACGTGCTTTGATTCGCTTCATGAGAGACCGTTTGTGGTTTAGATAACTGTGCGCCGCGATGTTAATTTTGGACTTCCACGTTTCCATTTTTCCTGTGATTTATAGTCGAGGGCTTATCTTGGTATCGAGGGTATATTGATCGGCATAGTATCGGAGAGTGTGCCCTATCCACTTGCATTTACAGAAGTGAATCTGCACATCTATCGGATCTTCATTCCTTGTTCTCCACAGTTTGTTATTGGAGATCATGTTGTCCGACTAGAAAACTTTTTGAGTTTGTGTAGATAATTCACATTTAGCAACAAAATTTCCAGCTACATATTAAGAAGGTACAGCATTTTTACAGTCGATCGTCTTCTAACCCTTTCCAATTAATTTGATGAGCTTCAAGGACCAGATATTCAATATTTTCTCCTTTCAACCACCTTCCCAACATCGTTAATCTTTCTCAAAAGGTTAAAATTTCTTTTCTTGTCTATTTTCAAAATTTCATCTTATACAAACGCAGAAACTATTATTATAGATTGTTTTAGAAGTAGTTGAAACGCCAGTAGTTAGAAATGTGAACGCACGCGTTACATTTTTTAGTTCACCTCAGTTTCTCCCAACGCTTCGTAGAACTGGGATATGTAGTAGAAAACTTTGTTGGCAAAATACAGTGGAACTAATTCCATTATGGTGTCGCGTGGACGCAATAAATGACCCACAATGCGGCCAGTCTCGGATGTCATTAGTCAAAGAGATTCCTCATTGTGCCATTGGTACCGAGAACGGTTAAAGAACTCTCATTGTCGCGCCGTACAGCATTGTCGCATTGTTTTTATTATTTTGTCATCTTTGTTTAATTGTTAAGAAGTTAAATGTTGTTAACTCCATTGTGTGTCCTATTGTGTCGATTGTCCTAAGATTTCACGCAGTCACAGTATCTATTTGCGTGTTTTCGTCGTACAGAATAAGGTTGTTAATTACTATCGACGGGGACCTGTCATTTTCTTGGCGTGTGATTGAGGTACGTGCCGTGCTTATTCTGTAAGCTTTTAATTAATATACTGTATTTGCTCAATAGATGGTAAACCTGGTAAGTAAAAACGGTACCATAACATTCAGAAAATGTCACAATGATGTCTATATTCACCTTATTATTAATAACCTTGATATCCCTATATATTTGGTATACGAACCCTCCCAGCGTTTTTAAATTTAATAAACTCTTGATCTTCTTGAGAAGACTTGACGATATTGCAGATAAGCTACATGAAAACAAGCTGATATAAAAAGGCACCAGAGTACGTTGGGACACAATACTCGGTTCTAAAGTTGTCGAGACCAGAATAACAGGGTCGTCAAAAACGTGTGAAGAAGACGAGCAAAAGTGTTGATTGTATAGCGTTAACAAACATACTTTTAATAGGTATCTCAATAAAATCTCAATTAAAATAGATGACGAGCAGACTGAGTGAAGTAGAAAAAAATAGGCTAAATTGAAATGATGATTAGGGGGAAGAAGAAAAAGTTGATGATATGGATCATGATGACGATTTGATAAAGGTTGGTAATGATGAATACATAAATATAATTTTTCAAAAACAGCATCGGAAACTTCTCAAAGAAGATTTGTGTAATTAGATTATGGAAAATTTGGATGACAGATTATGTGGGAGTAGGTAAGCATTTTGAATTTTGGTTGGAATCTTATTTAGAACACAATTTCAGTAAGTGACTAAATGAGTCATACTTATGCTGCTTTAAAACCCAGCGTCTTGTTTTGCAAGAAAACAAAGAATAACGAACAAAAGCTTGTAACACCAGTGGCAGAGCATTATTATTTATGGCACGGCAACTGTTTTAAAATAATGTAGCAAAAAAAATTTAACAATTGCTTGTCATGCCTTCTCGCATGTATTCTATAACCTAAAGTACAAATAAATATAAAACAAATCAATTTCATTTGATTCAGTATTTTATATTAGTGTATTATATTATAGTATAAAGATATATTTATGTACATCTATAGAATGTAGCCAGGGAGAGGATTAGATAGTATACTGAATACAGTTCTACCGTGTGAGAACTGCACTCATGTTTTTTTTATTAGAGACATTTATTATATATGTACATATAAACATGTAATTAATAACTTTACATAGCTGATATTATAACTCAATAAAAGAAAATGCCACTCTAAAAAGAACCAAACACATGCATCTATAGGATTTGGCCAGCGAGAGAATTAAATAGAATACTGAATGTTTCACTTGAATCGCGTACCGCGTGTGAATTGAACTCATGTTTTTTTTTAATTACAGACATATTTATATAATATGTGTACATATGAATATGTGATTAATAACTTTACATAGCTGATATAACTCGATAAAAGAAAAAGCGACATTAAAAAAAGAGAAACACATACATCTACATATAGGATTTGGCCAGCGAGAGAATTAAATAGAACACTGAATCGCGTACCGCGTGTGACTTGCACTCATGTTTTTTTAATTACAGACATACGTATTAAATATGTACATATGTATATGTGATTAATAACTTTATATAGCTGATATAACTCGATATAAGGAAAAGCGACATTAAAAAGAGACAAACATATACATCTACATATAGAATCTGACCAGCGAAAGAATTAAATAGAATACTGAATGTTTCACTTGAACCGCGTACTGCGTACGCGTACGTGTACGTACGTGCGTGTGAGCTGTCCACATGTTTTTCTTATGTTACAGATAGACACTTATTATATACATCCTATTAATAACTTTACATTGGTGAAAAGCTTACGACACGATATTTATTTAATCAAACCGTTAGTTAATGAAAAGAAGCTTTTTTTGTTTTCAGTTCGATTCAAACAAAAGTTTAATAGAACGTTTGTCATTCTTGCGCTGCCGAGATGCTTTCTTCTTTCCAATAATTGTTCAAAACTGTTGTTTTATTGCTTGGGAAAGACAACGGTACTGAATTAACGGAACAAATCCACGTCACTCGTCATCCCGTTATCGCGCTAACAACGGATAACGGTCCAAAGTGAACCATTTTCGGGCAACCCTTTCTGTTATGAATACATTATTACACAAGGCACCGTAATGGTATTATCGGGTTGTTATACAAAGAATAGTGTTACTTGCCCTTGAGAAAGAAAGTACCCAACAAAGAACTTTCTCCGAGAAAGGATTGTGACCGTTCTATTGCTTCCTGGTTGAATTCCGTGACGAATTGGTTGTAATAGATACGGTATTGTTAACTGTTTAAATTATATTTAAAGTTATATCATATTATATTATAATTGAAGGGACAATATTATGATATAGATATATGAGAAAGAAACTTTTTTTATGGGATAGGAGGGCAAGGGTGTCGCCTGATGGAAAGCAATCAACGCCGGTCATAGACAACCGATACCGCAGGAGTCGCGGAAGCGTTGCCGGTCTTTAAACAAAACTGCAATTTTTATACAAATGACTTAATATTATGCATGGTGAAGATATTAAATGATGATGATATTTTATGGATAAGGCGATACGGTCCGGTATGTTTCCCCAAAATTGTTTTCCCAAAACTTCTTTGCAAACACCACCATAGCATTACTTTCTAAATAAATCGTAAATTTCAAAAAATAAACCTACAGATTTCTTAAAGGTCGAAAATCTTAAAGTTTAATTATTGATATAGCGAAAGAATTGGAGATAGAATCGGTAATATATGTATATAAGTTGAGATGGAAAGAACACAATACCCATTTATTAAAAAAAAAACAATTAAAAACGTACCTAGAAGGGAAAGCATATTATAGTATATCAGAATTTTTGAATGACAAAGTTATATGTAATTAGAACTATGACTATTATGAAATTGTATAAATAATTAGAATATAATATAATTTCAATCTGAATCAATAATGTTACAGGACATCATTTTGAGAATATGATTATTTTTTTTGTTAAGACTTAGATTATTATAAAACTTGTATATTTGTACGCCACAAAGGTCAAACATCATGGATCTATATTATGTAGGTATTTTAATAACCTGCATGATTTGTATGATTTATGTATACCCATGTTTCCATAAATAAACATCTTGAATCTTGAATAATATATAGTTATGACAATATACGTTAATTCATTGAGTATACAGATTATTAATTATAGGCGGTCCCTAAGGCAACCGCACGCCGAGACACGCGCTTTCAGTTTGACGTTGCGATTAGCAAGGATTACCCCCGTTTGCGACATGATGACATTATGGCTGAGACACCTCCCAAACCCGATCTAATATTGACACAGGTGGGCAGGCCGGTTTGCGTAGAAATAAACTACTAGCAATTCGTGTTATATATCATTGATCTAATTATCACAATTCATAATAACAAAAAATCTAATGATAACTAGTTTTTGAAATAATTTGATAGTGGTAGAGCCACGCTGCAGACGAATATTTTGTCAAGTATGGCATAATATTTGTCTATAGGTTGGATCGCCCGGGAAAGTACCACACTCCCGCAGAAAATCGGCGTCTGAGTAGTAGCGTAGCTACCGCGCTTCGTACGGTGAGCGGCTAAGTTCCGGAGGCTCAACACCCTCCTCCCTTCCTCTCCCACTCCATAACGGCTCTTTGCTTAAAGGTCGGCAACGCTTCCGCACAGTCTATGGGGCTGCGGATGTCTATGGGCAGCGTTGAGTGCTTTCCATCAGGTGACACGCCTGCTCGTTTGCCTTCCTATCCCATTAAAAAATAATGGATAAATATTAAAGCATATCAAAATACTTCATATTTCCCTTAAAAATATTCGATCTTATTGACTAAGTGACGAAGTTACCACTTTCGTTGTGTTAATTATTGCAAATTCGATTCCCGCATCAAAATAAGTATATTTATACCCTATAAGTGTTTATTACGAGTCTAGGTGGCCAATTTACCTTAGACAAACAGTCGAAAATAATCCATTTTCATAGCCCATAATATATCCCACTGCTCATTTCTGTAGGAACAGATATTAACCCGTCATGCTTGTTCAATGTAGATTGGCAGGGTAACCAAATTATGGCCGTACATATTTATCCCGAAGCGGGGCTCGGGGCGTAGGCTTGCCATTGAGCCAATATAAATATGGGCTGTAAAAAAATATTAAAACTAATTTTTACATCTTAATTCTAAGGGTAGACTAAATTTATCGGTCATTTTTTGTCGAAAATATTTATAGTTTAAGAACATGTTTTCACTGGCGGCAGTTTTAAGGCTATACCGAAATATTGAACTCTGACCCTTGTTCGATTCGAGATATAATTTTGCATATGAACATTTTACGTAACATATACGTAAATACGTAAAATACGTAATATTACTTACGCAGCAATAATAGTTATTGGTTCGTAATGATTGCCCATAGGATCTGAAGTTACGGGTTCGTATTTTCTATTAGACAATTGTTATGAACCATATTTCCCTATCACAAGCATTATTAGCTCAGTCGAAATAGTTAAAAAGATTTATAGTGATATCAAAAAATTGCTAGTATTTTTAAAAAAATGCAGTAGGAACAATATGCGTAGGTGTGACATAAGGAGAAACTTGTTCCCTAATAGTGTCTAAGCTGTTGAGTAAGACAAAGTCGCCTTAATCCGGTACGTCTTTATTCACTGACTGAGACTGCCGGAGACGTGAGACGAGCTATTTGGGGGATGGATTTGGAAGATTATGCGAGTCCTCTTTAATGCTCCTTGCGTCTTACTTGTAGTGTCAAAGCTTTGTATTACATGATTTTGTCAATTAATGATACCAGTGACTTTAGGTACACATTTATTATTTTTTCGAAGGCGAAGTAATTTCTCATATATAAAATATTTAGCAGGATATTAATTTTGGAATAAATACCGTCAGTGGCGAAGCGTGTAGATCGCTACAAAAAAGTAGAAACTCCTATTGGCAGCGGAAGAAGGCTTCATATTTAGGGTTTATGCTTTAGACAATATTTTGAAGATAATTTCGCGCACTGTATTCTGTTTTAGTGATGACTTGTGTATCATTTACTTATAATGTCCCCATGACAGTGTGTAGGTATATGAAGTACTTGAAACTCCAACAGCGTATGTACGTTTAACACCTTGCCGTGTCATTTAGCTCGACGAAACTCGGGCCCAAGTGTTACACGTCAACGCGTGGTAAACACGTCGTACCTTCCTCTTCACTAATATCTTCTATAATCTTTAAAAATTAAATATCAATATATAAACTACTTTGTAACAGCAATTATGAGACTCGTGACTAACTATGGTGGCGTACTGATAGAAATTAACATTCAATCGAGACCCAGGATCGTGATGTTTATGTTCGATCCAACTATCTGTACACGACCTCGGTTCGTGATCTTTACCTTTGGCCCGACTATCTATTTACGAGCCTGGCTCGTCATATTCATATTTTGGGCCAAAATTTTCATCACGAGTCAGACTCGTTTAAGTATGGCAACGGGATAACTGTTTAAAAAAGGTGTCGCGGATTGCTTGCTATCGATCGGCGTCCGTCTCGCTAGCCGCTCGGCTCGCCGCGGCCCGCACGCCGTGTGTCCGTGTTAATTCATATATAGCTCGTTAATTTTCCTTAACGCCCGCGCCCATGGAGCGGCGGCGTACTAATGAATTTCAATTTGTTGCCACTCGCGGGTGCCTCGCAAAAAACTCGCGTGTGGCGTGTTAACCCGGTTAGCGTTAGAGCCAAACAGTTTTCAGTTCAAAAGTTCGCATCGGACTATTCGATTTACAAATATTTAAAAAAGTTATTGTATAATATAATAATCAGGGGGTGCTTGTTCCAACTCTAATGTAGGTACGGTAGTAAAAGTTTGGTTTGACAGAAGAGTGATGAAAGCACACTGAATGCCGTGGAAATGAGAGCATTATAGTGTGCGTGGTGTAATTTTGAATGATAGAATAAGAAATGATGATATAAGAGAGTGATGTGGAGTAAAAGGTGGTATTGAGAAAGGTATGTTTTAAATAGTTTGGGCACATAGAGAGCATGGATGAAATGTGGATGGAAGGATCGGTAGGAGAAAACCGCGGAAAACATACATTGATCAAATTGCTGAAGTTTTTAAGAAGCTGCAAGAGTTTTTAAGAAGCTGAAGGGCTTGCATGAGGAGAGTAATGAGTGAGGAGGAAGCGAGGAAAGTATGCCCAGATCGTAGCAGATGGAGATTTATGGTCTCTGCCAACCCCTACCAGAGACAGGCGTGACGATATGTATGTATATGTATTATTTTTTTGCTTTTGTTTGCTTATGGTTCCTTAGATCGCAACTAACTCCTCAACCGATGCGATGCTTCTTTTATGGTTCCAATGGAGATTGAAGGCCTAGAAGTAGCCTTCATCACCAAGTTAATAACGTCTTGGGGTATGACCCTATACCATTATTTATTGTGGTTTATTTATTTACCTATTTATTTTATAAAAAGATCTCTTTCATCATCACCAGTCGAAGAAGGCTGATTATTAACAATAATAATTATTGTTAATAATCAGCTAGTTTTTAATTCTAACCATGTACCTATACAAAAAAATCATCTTTTTGTCAACGTCTCGCGAACATTCTTGATTCATCCGTGGTCTTTAAATTAACTGATTTTTAACCTCAGCCGACTGTCGTACTGAGTTCAATTGGCTCGAACGAAATAAATTAATGAGCGTCGGTAATCGTACACCACACGCCTTAACACAACAGCGTCTCAAAATAAACTTTTCCTACCATTTGCTTCATTTTTCACCGTTCGCTTCGTTTAGCTGTAACCTATAAGCATTTATAAAAATTATTATAGACTGACAGAATTATAAATAAGAAAGTTTTAATACACGCATACTACACACATTGAAGCTAATAAATAAACGAACGGCTCTGAAGACTGAAATAATGACGGTATAAACCTTAACTTTATACAGGTTTAAGTCTAACGAGGCACTTTCATAGTCTTTATTATTTTATTTTTTCTTCCTGTAAAGATTCTAGTGCAAAGGCAGACTTAATATCAGAAGGCAATCTCTGCCTGTCAATCTTTGGATTGATGGAAAAGATTTTTATATTGGTTACAAAAACTATAATAATATGAAAATGAAATATCGGTGCAATCGATAAAACATATCGACGCATAAAATAAAGTTTCTATGGGCTTTTTCAGTCAACTTAAAAAGTCACGATACACGCATATATTTCACATCACTTCACTTATACGCCTTAATCAAACTATATTGTATAATACGCCACCACCAATAATATAACTGATAATAATATGAGAATATGAAAATGAAATAAAAACACAGCGTTACTGATGTCAGTTGGCGGGAAAAGTCCAAGTTTTCTTTATTAAAGATCCGTGTTTTATCGGTTCCATTAATCCACCTTGGATAAGCATGGTGGGTTGTTGATAAGGTTTCAGATGTCGAATTAGGTATATAAGTAGATTAAATACATACATCTCAGTGACCTACTACGAGTTACGTAATACGTTTTTCTTACAGATTTTGTATAAGAGACGTATATTAAGCTTATATTAATAATTGATGTACATGTAAAGACGTCTGGTGGCAGAACTAGTTTTCAGAAAATAAATATGATCAAATATTTCTCGTTTGAAAGTTTATTATTAGTTAAGGTGGAAAATCTAATTCTGCTACCGAAAACTCTGTATATGGATCAACAACAGAAACTTTTCAATTTATCCGCACCCAGGAAACTACGTGTCTATTTGGTGCATGTAAAGAAAACAAAAATGTCTAAAACCACTCAATTCTGAAATTCCCGCAGCACGGTTACGAAGTGATGTACCCCTCATTCGAATTCGCGAGCTCACCTGTTACTAAATTGAATAATGTTAGAAGCGAGGGAAAGTTATGATAATTCGAATAGCGAAATACGAATGGCAATTGGACTCAGTCGGTGCCAGTCCGATCGCCAGTCAGAACGGTTGCCTGCGTTCTATTCTCGACTCGATTTGAAAAAGTTAGGATTTAGATTTAGTGCTGAAATTTGGTCACAATTAAAGAAGGTCACTGCTGTACATTTACTTTTTCTTTTGTAACTTTCCTTAAAACGCAACATCTAGCCTAATCCACCAAGGTCTTAGCTTACATGGCTAGATGACTTCGAGGATTACGTAAAGGCAATCGATATGAAGAAATGGAGAGAAAAGGCCAAACCAAGAACCGATTGTAAAACATTACTGAATCAGGCTAAGGCTCACCCGCGGCTGTAATATCTTTATGATAATGATAGCCTAATCTTCGAATGATGATGATAGCCTTATCTTCGACTACATGTATTCAGTTCCTATTAGCCGGCCTGCGCAAATTAATTAACCACGAGGCGTCCCACACTATGATTATTAGGGACCTAATTTCAATTTCCTAACTCGAAATGTTATGCAAAGAGAAATTTATAAAAAGTAGGTATAGGGACTTTTCCCGGCAACTAACATCAGTGACGTTGTGTTTTTATTTAATTTCCATAATATTTATTATTATCAGTTATATTGTTTAATTATGCATAATATACCACTATTATGCAATATAGTTCGATTAAGGCATATAAGTGGAGTGATATGAAATGAATGAGTGTATCGTAACTTTTTAAGTTGACTGGAAAAGGCCATAGAAGGTTTTGGTAAAATAGCCACCACTTTATCAAGACGTAACGTGATAAGCTGACTTGTTATATTTCAAGAGATTGTATTTTACTTGCCACTGGTATAATAGTTATAAATCATTGTAATCAAAGAAAAGAAAAGAAAAGTAGGTATAGATTAAATAATATTATACAATATGGTTATTAACACCTATAGAAAACATAGGACTTTTTCAATATAATTCTAGGTTTTTAACATTGTGCATTTTTTATCTGTGCAATTGCCATCGAGCACCGTTTACTTGCACAGTATTTACATATCTAACTGTTTAACTACAGTGAAAGCCATTGTTAATGGCCGTAAAAAATGCTTTACTTTTGGGCTCCACTTTTTACCGATTTTAGAGCAATGCTTTATGCTCGGAACCGGTACTTTTACCTAAGCAAATAAAGACATTTTTATATTGCTTACAAAAATTTCGCAGTTATCGTGTACCGTTATAGGTTATCGCAAAAACAAATTTTTACAATCGCGTCGTAAAGTAAAATAGGTTTATGACGCGTTCAATAAGACTTACCGCTTAATTATTAAATAACTTTGCAGACTGAGTAGTTTAGATTTATATTTTTCAATTCCTACTATAAGTTCACACTCCCCCTATATATATTTATTTATATAACTTGTACAAATTTTCAATCGTTAATAAAATATTTTTTATTCATCCGTTCAACTACATTTTTTTTAAACTTATAGTAAGTAGGTGACACGTGATGTTAATACAGTTTTCAAAAATATTAATTTAATTAATTATTTTTTTTAAATTACTTTTTTGATGATCAATTTTTTTGTGTCTATTTGGATTTATAAGTACCAACATTTAATAAGCTTATAATACGTTCAAGTAAACACAAAAACATAGATAACTATACATTTTACTATACGTTATAATATAGTGTACATAATTTATGTACGAAATACTTAATTAATATAACATGAACGAATAAAAAGTAAAATGGCCAAAGGAAGAAGAAATTTATGTGTCAGTTAAAAAATTATTTGTATAATATATGAATTGTTCTAAATTTTTACACCATTCATAATTATGTCCGAGAAATGCTCGCTAACATACCTATAGCCAGTAAGACATCGAAGCCCGCCCTTGTCGTTCCCTCGTAAATCATAACAAACATCTTGCCCTAACCCTTTGGTTAGCGACGGCTAGCTCTTACCCAAGTGTTGTTAATTGGCAACCGGCTGGGGAAATTGGTCCGCTGTACTTGCTTCCGTGAGTTAATGACTAACGGGCCAGTGGATGGACGCCGAAACCCATTTAGGCGTGTGCAATTTGTGTATGTGCAGTGGGGGTTAGCCGAGTGGATTTGGTGGGAGTGATGGCCGCCTATATCTACGTTTGTAAGAAACGACGTGCTTGAAGATAAATTTGTGATGTTCTCCGTTAAATTTGTTCGATAATTTATTTAGTTCATTTATTCGACCAAAAAAAAACATCTTTATGTGGTATAAAATAATACATGGTAATTTACATGCGATAAACATTTTAAACGAATAAAAAAATTATGCAAATGAGTTTTAGAACACATCCTGCTAATAAACGAAAATATCTCTGTGCTGAAACATCCTGCCAATATTTTATTTTGGCGTACATTTTTATTTAATTTCTTTTATGAGATAGCGAAGGCAAACGTGCAACGTGTGACCTGTTAGAAACAATCAATGCTGGGCAGCATAGGCATTGCAGAAGCGGTGCTGGTTGCTATTAAGAAATATGTATGTCCCACTGCTGGGCACGGACTTACCCATTTCGAGAGGAACGTACATTAAACCCACCACGCTTGTCTAATGTGGATTGGCGGGAAACCTGACTCGATATAAATTATAGGTATTTCATTAAGTTTTAAGGAAAAAAAAACGGCTCACCGACGCCCAGATAAAAAAGCCTGTGAGATTTTCGTGGCGGGGGCTTAATATTATTTGTGTAAATTTAAGTCAGTATACTAAATAGAAAGGAAAAAAACGTAATTTGTAGATTATACATGTTATATATTTATCCCGACGCGGAAATCGAACCCGTGTCCATTAACTTCATCAATAACACGTAGCAGCCCCGCTACTGAGCAGCTGGTCGTCGTCTTTTACTTGCCACTGGCATAATATTTAATACTTAATCGCTATAAACAAAGAAGAATAAGAGCTTTCTATGAAGATTTTTTCTGCCATATTACATTAGTGATTTTAGATAATCGTAGTTTTAGTAGCATATTTTATTTATTTATTTAAACTTTTTTCATAAAACGTACAACAGGCGGACTTAATGCCATTAGGAATTTTTTGCCAGTCAACCTACGGGCGAAACTGAGAAATTTGGTTTGGAAGTTATACAAAACAAAAGCAAAAATTAAAAACTTATTTTATTATTTTAAATACATACAAAATTTTAAAAAGAAATATTCATCTTGCAGCAAGTATTCTCAACCTTATGACCAGGACTTCAATAAATGGGCTTTTTTAATATAAATCATTCCAGATATTGTTCGACATATGTATGTGTAAATGTTGTTTGATATAGGCATAAAGTTATAGTGCTGTGAAAAAATGTATGTATAGTTGACCGCAAAGGATACAGCGAGTTTTCCTTATACTTGATGAAACTTATTGTAATTTCATTTGACACTTTCATAATTTTATATTTATAATTCATTATTATTAACAAAGAATAAAATTCTATTATATTAATGATATTCGTTTGTGATTTATGTTGAACTAACAAATTGTTATAAATAGCGCTTCTTGATGAAGGCTCATGTGGTGATGATGATGAAAAAGAAGTAATTAAACGTAATTCAAAAGTATTTCGATTTTGTTAACTTCTGAAATCAAGTTACTAATATAGAACATTAAGAAACTTGAAGTAACTCAAGAACAAAGCAACAATCTAGAACAGGTAGAGGTTTCCTAAAAATTATAGTAACAGTAGCTTTCTTTTTGGTTACAAATTTTTATTGCCATAATATTCTCTAACCTTTTATGGAGCGATATTTTCGGAGCATTTTATGTTTTTTTATGGCAGTCTCCTTTTATCTCGCCGCTCTTCAACCGCTCTCTTTGTGCACTTTCTTTTTGAAATATACAGCATACAACTTAATTTCGTGAAGTTAAAATATTTTTCGGTTTTGCGGAAGCTACAGATGTTTAATGACTGTGAATTTTTGCCCAAATAACTTGTAATAAAGTGGAGTAACACAAATTAGGGCCTCATCGAGTTCTTTCCTCTCAGTAGGTACCTATTTATTCGTTTCATCAAGGGGTCGAAATATTTCGTACGGATTTTATTTTTCTCCTGATTTGGTTCGGACGGAAGGAATGGAATAAATATTAATAATAAAAGAGGGTTTGCCTTCCAAATTACGCAGTGGAGGCGCAGCGTGTTGACGACTCCTAATTTGATGTAATTTGCATAGATTATGCCGGTTCGTTGAGTGCCAATCTTTTTAAGTGGCTTCTCGTACTTATCTTGTGTTCCTGCAGCGGCCTTGTGAGGAAATTATTATTTTTAAAAGCGTGATGCGCAAACATTTTATGAAATTTATTAAGCCTATATATTGTTTGTATGTTTTTAATTTAAAATATACTATATCCCATTTTTTCTTTTTTATAGAATGACATATTTTCACATTAATATATCGATAATATCAGACCCGGGTACTGTCTAAAGCTTAAAGAACTTCGAGTTATTTGCATGTAAAGCTATTACCACGACCAATTGTCTCAGTGGTTCTCCGCCCAGGGAGTCAATGGTCGCGGGTGTGATCACTGCATCGAAATAAATATATGTATGGATCACAAATATTTATTCACACTAGCGTAGTAGGTTAATGTCCGTGCTCAGCAGTGGTACATATATGAGCTGTTAAAAAAAATAAAAACAAGTTATAACACATACACATGCATATATCGTCAACCCAACTTTCACTACCGTACATCAGAGTCGAAACAAGCACTCCCTGATGAACCACCAGTCGGGCCGTTTCGAACACATTCTGACTTTTCATAAAGAAGTGCAGGGCCCCATTAACCTGATTACCAGCTTTCACACGCCTTTCAATGTCACCTTCACATTTTCCACCTGTTATAAACAATGACCCCAAATAAAGCTTTCAAAGTGTTTAAATAAAAACGCTTCTGTGACACGTTACCACATGTAACGGGAGGAGGAACGAGAGAGGATCTTTCATACTTGCGCACAAACACGCATATGTAATATATAAGTAAGGCAATAAGTGCAATATATATATACACATAAGTAATCATAGTGTCAACTGTGCATTTTATATATTTCCAAAAAGGAGTTGCCGCAGCTGAATCGGCGAAGATAACATCATATAAAATTCATATGAAAAAAAAAACAATAGTTTCAGTATGTACAGCATTGACCGTCGCCACATACCCCAAACGCAAATAACGCCGAATCCGTCCCTGACAACCCCACTTTGTAAGCCAACATTATCTCATGTTATATTTCGATATTACCCCATTTTACGGGGTTCGGGGGCGCGTAAATCAAATTTATAGCCTTTTTATACAAGCATTAAAATTTTATCGGCGAGATTTCTTTCTATGCCATTGTCCAGTCGAGTTCTGTCACCCCCTTTTCACTTCCGAGTGAGCGGACCAGACATATATTTATACTTTATAATATATTAAAAAAAAAATGTCATTGCCTACATTCAGAAGTGGTAGAGCCACGTTTCAGATGAAAACTTTGTCGAGAATGGCCGGGCCGGTTCGCCCGGGGATGATAGATTGATAGATATATTCTTTATTGTACACGAAAATCAAAGTTATACAATTATTGACTGTAATATTTATACACAAATGGCGGTATTAATCGCTAATAGTGATTTCTTTCAGACAACCGTAGGATGGATACAATGTTATATGAGTAAATATATAAATGGCATACAGGTACAGCTACAGTATTTCGAGTCTGTAGGTCTCTTTTAAGCGTATAACGAGGTTCGTGCCAAGACAAATATATTCAAGTTGTTTAACAAAATAAAATAATCAATAATAGTGTTTAAATTTTTTCTATTAATGAATTAAAAAAGATACAATTAATAGGTCTCTAATAAATATCTTTTGGTATTGGATTGACATTGAGATTGTGTTACTATGGCACTGCGGATGTCTATAAGCGGCGTTGATTGCTTTTCATGGTAGACACGCATGCTCGTTTGCCTTCCTGTCCAATAAAAAAGTATTATGCATTCTTTGTCTATAATAATAATCATTTATTTCGGCACCACAAAGTTACATACATTACAATATAAAGAGAAAACAATACATATGTAACGAGCTAGTGCCTAAACTAGGGGTAAGCCTGTATCTCAGGTCACTAGCCTTCCACACCTTATTTCTTATTAATTATTAATATCTATAAAAAAATAAATATAAAACTTTAAACATTATATATTAAAATGTGTGTGTGTGCGTTTATGTATGTGTGTATGTGTGTATATTTGCGCCCGTGTGTGTCTATGTGTGTATATTTAAATGTATTTGTATGTAATGTGCATTCAATTGTTATTAAATTTATATTTTAAAATGTTCCAGTTTACAGTTCTGGACGTAGAGAATTTTCAGTTTCGTCATATATGAGTGTGGCTTCCACTTTAGTGTACACTCATTAGTTTATTATGTTATATACTTATCAAAAAGATTTACATTTTGTGCGCTCAACAATTAGTGTGAATCTGTATTTTCTCTCCAAGTGAATTTGGTTAATCTCAAATCTGTTGTATATCAATTGTATATTTGACCATTAACTTCTATCGACAACTTAATAGGCTCAATGGCGAAGCTTTTGGTCGCGGGTTCGTGACAGGTATTTCATGTCAGGGTACCGATCTGCCTTCGACAACTGTGACCCAAGTGAAACATATATTTTTTTATTGAATAGGAATCAAACGACCAGTCGTGTCACGTGATGGAAAGCAATCAACGCCGCCCATAGACTTCCGCAGTGCCATACGCATTGGAGGAGCGTTGTTGGCCTTTAAGTAATGTGTAGGCTTGTTTTTGAAGGTTCCAATTTCGCATCGGTTTGGAAACACCGCTGGAGGTAGCTGGTTCATTTTTCTAGAAACTTCTTTCCACGCACCATTAGGGTAGTAACCCTAGTAGTGCGTGGAAAGAAGTTTCTAGAAAAATGCACAGCACTGGATCGCCACTCATCCAGATGGTGGGGATGAAACTTTTAACATGATATTGTAACATGAAAAGAAAAACAATTATACAAGTTCAGCTATCATTTCAGTTAACCTCGTTACGTTCGAACTGAATACAAGTATCCGATATAAGAGCACGTAGCAATATTTTGTTGGTTCACTTAAGCCTACGTTCCCCTACATGAAGCAATAGAAGTGAATCCATTTAGATTTTTTTTTTACCGGCACGATCGCCCGGGGCAAGGAAAACGGGGGTGTCGGGCCGGTCTTCCGCTGAAACAGCTGAAACAATAAAAGCAAGCAAGCGTAGGCCGGTCTTATCGATATGTGATGTCAGAGACCGGGCCGCGGGCGACCGGAGCTTAAGCTGCGATTTCGAACGATGGCCGCGGGAATACCGGTGAATATTTTTTTTTTATATTTAGTGAAATTCAAATGGTTTCAAATACGTACGTGCGTATTCTATATCCACATACGTGTATTCTGTAATACTTATGTGTAAAAATGAATGTTTGTGTCTTTGTTCCTGTGGTGTACCCACATACTCAAATGTTAATACCCACACTTTTACAAGTTGTGGGTTGCCATTCCGATATCCTCTCACGTTCTCTCCGCTATTAAACGCCGTGACATGTTTGTTTTACCAAACCCGATATTTAATTTTTATTACTGTATACTTAATTACAGTTTATTATAAATATACTACATCATAATGTGTTCATCTCAACGCGATGAAAGTTCGAATAGTTATGACTGGCTTTCCCGTAAAGTATTCTGACATAATACCATCAACGCCAACATTCACTTACGCTATATGGACAGTCAAAAGTTTTACTTAGCTAAGATCCGCGACAAGCAAAACAATAACAGAAAATTAATAATGTGTGTTTTTTCCGTTGGGTTTAGTGGATTTATTTGGAACTTAAACCAAAATTTTGGTTGGAACTTAAACCAACGGAAAAAACATACATTATTAATTTTCTGTTATTGTTTTGCTTGTCACGGATCTTAGCTAAGTAAAACTTTTGACTGTCCATATAGTGATGGATTTCCGCAAAGTAACGCCTGACTCCATTAATAATTCATTTACGCATTAATACATGTTTGTTATAAACATTATTTTGCTAATACGAAGTTTTTATATACATACATGTCGTCACGACTGTCTCCCGTAGGGATAGGCAGAGACCACAGATCTTCATCTGCACTGCATACTTTCCTTGCTTCCTTCACACTCATTACTCTCCTCACGCAAGCTCACCGGTTAAGGGTACTTTTGACCTGGCCTTTCTTAAAAACGTGGCCTCCCAATTTTTGTATGAGCGCTTTAGTTCTTTGACGATAATAATGATATTATAATAAAAATCATGTACTCTGCCAGCTAGAATGAAGATTGAATTCTCGACACAAATTGATTAATCCCCTAATTTCTATCACTATCGCTTAAAATTACACAACAGCATTTTGGTCTTCGTGCTAGGATTACTCTCTATAGACAAGCTGAGACACAAGGGCGATGTAAGTAATAGAAGCAGTCATATTATGCACTACAAGCACATGAGAAGGTTCTTTTCCTTTGATGTATAAAACATTCGTTCGCCTGGAATATCTATTTTTATTTTTCTGTTACATATTTATATATTATTATTTATTATATTTTACAGATTCTAGTAAAATAAATGCGGACTTAATGTCGGAAGGCATTGCCTTCAAAGTCGGTACAAAAACAAATAATAATATATAATGAAATACATACATATATCTATATATGTATAGATCCATACTATATTTATAAGAATATCGCGCCACGAAGAATAAATAATCAAAATTATTTTTTTTTATATATTCACGCCTATCTCCCGCAGGGGTTGGCAGAGACCACAGAGCTCCATCCGCTACTATTCATTGAAGCGAAACGGCTCTCCATTAGTCGCTTTTCGCCCTCGTGAGAATCAGGATGTTATGGGTGGCGAACCACGTCACCGTCATTTTTTCAACGAATTAGGTATATTAAATTCGTCTTAGTGAATCCCACGAGCCGCAAGGGAGGATGGAGGTCAGCCCCAGCAGAGCCCTGCATGCTGAGGTAAGGCACCATAGTACCCGGGGGAGCCCGATCCCGGGACGGTCGGCACGCTTTCGACTAGGCTCGCCCCTAGCCACGCATCCATTGGCACGGCAGACCATGGATTGGCGGAGAGGAAGGGAAAGGATAGAGAAGAAAGGAAAGGAAATGCGGGTTGGGGGGGGGGGGGTTACCAGACTCGGAATCAATATTTATAAATCTATATATATATATTTATTCCGATGCGGGAATTGAACCCGCGACCATTGACTCCATGGGCGGAGGGTCACGCCACTGAGCCAATCGGCCGCCAAAAAATTATTGTTATTTTGAGATAATAATTAAAATAAAGGTAGACATAAGTCTTTTTCTTCTTTTATATCACTTTCCTATAAGCCAACTAGCTACTTATACGGTTGAGTTCATAAAATCGAATTCCCGCCTGAACGCAATAATTTGTCGGAAAAATTCCGACAAGTAGAAATCCCAAACGTAATTATCACACTAATCGTCCAAAATGCTTTAACTTTATTTTTTAAATAAAATATTTTTTACCATAAATCTTTTTATTGATTATTGATGATCAATTGATGATCCGTATTGAACAAGTGTGGTGTGTTAAGGAGAATGAAAGGACCCAGTATCCAAAATTGGGGACATATAGGGGCTGAAAAAATCATCTTTCTCTTTAAAGACATCCAATCTAAAATTTAATCAAATAAACCCGTTAAATGTAGATAAGGTTCATTTCAAATGCCGGCATCGCTTCTGCAATGTTTATGGTGTGCGCAGCCTAGATTGCCTTCCATCACATCACGGTCGCTATCTTCGACCGAAGAAAACACTGTATAGGGTGTTGTAAATATTACAATTTTTTAATTTGGTTTAAAAACGCATTTTGATAATCCAAAAATTTGCTATCTTCGACCGAAGAAAACACTGTATAGGGCGTTGTAAATATTACAATTTTCAATTTGGTATTAAAAACGCATTTTGATAATCCATAAATTTGCTATCTTCGACCGAAGAAAACACTGTATAGGGCTTATTAATGGAGTCAGGCGTTACTTTGCGGAAATCCATCACTATATGGACAGTCAAAAGTTTTACTTAGCTAAGATCCGCGACAAGCAAAACAATAACAGAAAATTAATAATGTGTGTTTTTCTGTTGGATTAAGTGGATTAATTTGGAACTTAAACCAAAAACTTACCGAAAATCGGCCATCAATTCTCCACCCACCAACCTCTATACACAACACCAAACACACACTACCACTTTTCCATCTTGTAAACGACACGTGTTTCGCCCCAACACAAGGCATCTCTACGGAAGACAACGGTTGTCGTTGTCAAACACGTGTCGTTTACAAGATGGAAAAGTGGTAGTGTGTGTTTGGTGTTGTGTATAGAGGTTAGTGGGTGGAGAATTGATGGCCGATTTTCGGTAAGTTTTTGGTTCCAAATAAATCCACTTAATCCAACAGAAAAACACACATTATTAATTTTCTGTTATTGTTTTCTTGTCGCGGATCTTAGCTAAGTAAAACTTTTGACTGTCCATACTGTATAGGGTGTTGTAATTATTACAATTTTCAATTTAGTATTAAAAACGTATTATGATAATCGTAAAATTAATCAGTAGATGCGGTTCGGACGCATTTTCATAGGCTTCATTTGTGGAGCATTCTCAGCGGGGCTGTAATCACTCGGGCATTGAAACGTCCGTTCAAACAAAATTTCAAATTCAAAATCCGCTCACTGAACCGGGGAGGCTGTCTGGCCACAGGTTTTTAATACGTCCAAATAGGATGGCGCGCGTACGAAGCGCGTGTAATGCATGGACTCGTTTCTACCCAAAAAGCGAATCATAAACTCGACGCCTGCGAGATGCGAATCAAAGGCTGACATAATGAGGAGCCTCTATTCACTGCATCCCATGGACTGTCTACTACTAGAACTGTCATATATAGTTAATCATTATGGTACTATATGTATTATTTACGCTAGTTACGTTTTTGTTGTATATTTTTAGAATCATTATATACAGTTATATAATCATACAGTTATTTTATTATAATATATAAATCATTTATTTGCCAACTCCAACGGTTGTCGGTTGTTTGAAAAAACAAAACATTTTTACATCCATGAACCAACCCATTGCCACTGAAGTTTCCTTACAAAACATTATGTCAATGACAGAATGCTTCATACAAATCTGGTATTAACCAGAGAACTCCGTACTTAGAGAATTTGGAGAGCTCTATGATCTCCAAAGCTTTCTGAGCGAAGCTCCAAAACTGATTACGATTAAATCCTTCCGTGAACTTTTTTCCTGAAGTTGTTTTTATATTTTGGATTCGGATTTCCATATATAATTTGTATGGAATTTAAAACTAGTGTCAAGAATGATAAGTTGAAGTTAGAAGACAATAGATTAGTAAAATAGCAATACGGTGGGCATTGCCACTTCAGTTTGTTTTTTTCAATGTTGTTTGTAATACTTTTGTCGGAAAACCGTCAATCTTTACAGAATTCTAAAGAGGAGATTGCTTCTTGACAAATATAGTATTGAAAACTAGTATTGAAATATTCTCTCATCTGGGTAGACTGCCTGGCAAAAGATAAGTGTAGTCGACGATGGCGCCCGGTAATCGTATGAAAAGTATACTACTACGCTGCCACTACTAAAATTAGAACTCGCCACTAGTCACGATGCTGAGCTGCCTCGCCAATCGCTTGCTCGAAGCGCTCAGGTCAGCGATCATTACGTCGGTACTTAGGCGACAGACCGCACGTCGAACAGACGGTATTGCTATGTATACCCTTTTGGTCGCACACAAAGAAGTCTGTGCCCTTTTGTATCTCCGACTATATTGGCCTCGGTCAAAAGCCCTTAGATTTCGGCATCATGAAGGTAATTTCAGCTTCCATACGCTCCCCGTTTTGGTTTGAGAATCTTTCGCATGATTGTCCTATCAGTGTATGAAAAATATACTATTAAAGTTAATTATACTTTTAACTAGTATTCAAAGTTTGTGTACAGGTCACCTTGGTCTATCCGATTATGTTGGCATCGGTCAAAAGCTCCTCGATTTCGACATCATGAAGGACTCACCAGCTTTCACCTGGTCGCGTTTTTGGCCCGAGGATCTTTCGCATGATTTTCTTTTTGGTGTACGAAAAATATACTGTTACAAATTTATAATACTTCTATCCAGTGATTCAACATTTGTGTACAGGTCACCTTTGTCTCTCTAATTACGTTGGCATCTGTCAAAAGCTTCTCGATATTGACATTATGAATTTACTAGCTTCCACCCGATCTCCGTTTTAGTCTGTAGATCTTGCGTAAAATTTTCCTTTCAGTGTATAAAAATATACCCTTAGAAATTAATAATACTTCTATCTAGTGATTTAACATTTGTGTAAAGGTCGGGCTTGTTTGAGGAGCGGGCGGCTGACCGCGGGACGCGAGGTGAGCCGGCGCGGCGTCGGGAGGCTGCAATCAGCTAACCGGATCAGCACGGAAGCAAACACAATTGATAGCGCCACGGCATCGCTGCGCCACACAAGTGAAACATCGACAAACCTATTTTGAATTCAGCCAGTGCCATGACTTCACTTTGTTCGTTGTACAAATAAAAAAAAACAATTGCTCAATCTTTACCGATTGTGCTTACGATCTTAGAATCGGTTTGTTCAGATCGCTTTATCGGACAATCGGCTCAACACTGGGTTTTCTCTCTAAACGCCACTTGTTTGTAATAGTTTATACCTTTTAATATTGACGTCGAAAAGAACTCCTTGTGAATGTATTTTGGAATAATATTATTTAAAGTTGCTTCACAATAACTATTTGACTAGTTTTATTTCAAGAAATTTGATGTTAACACATTTTACTTGACACTAGCACAATAGTTGTAACCACCATCAAAGAAAAGAAGAAGAATAATAACAGAACTACTTTTTGTTTATGTACTAAATTATTAGAACGTTATATTATTTTTTATTGTAGCGGCAGTGATCACTTACCATTAGGTATTTCGAATGCTCATTTGATTGGTCTGCTATATTAATGAAAAAAGTCCATATTTTTATAAACGAAGGCAATGAAAGTTGATATTTTTATATATACGTGAAAGTTGTTGACTAAAGTAAGTAAAATTGACTACAGTAGCGGAGGTATGGTACGTCTAAATGGACGTATGTACGTACGTCTCTATGGAAGTAGACTAGAGTAGTACAATAGTTAGAATATCGACGTCGATATTACGTCGAGTAATATTTTACTATGTTACCGTATATTGTTTGGTAAATGCAGGAATTCAGAGACCTAATTCCTTATCCTTCCTCTATTTTTTTAGTCCCCCTCTCATTATTACTTTATTCCCCCATTATTTAAATCCTTAACGTAAGTTAGACACATCATCTGTAATGCACTTATAACTGAAGATGTTCAATGGACGGCGATGGTTGCCTACCATCAGTTTCTCCACTTTCTTGTTGCCCTATCACTTCCATGAGAAATATTGCTCTTTATTTCTTGATGTATGTAAGGATTAAATACATTAATCAAAAGCTATCACAGTGTATTGAAATGACTGGAGAGTTAATGGTTTATGAGATGTGTTGAAAACATCTGCTCTGCACATTGCACTCAACCAAAGTAAACACAGACAAACCTGTGGCTGTAGGTCGAAGGTACCTTTGTATTAGTTCACAGATACTGACGATAGAACCATAGTGATCGTAGTATTGTAAAATTTAATTAATTGATTAAAATTAATTTCATCGAATTCATTAAAAATCATGGACTTTTTTCGCCAATTTCACACACACGTATTTATTTAATTTTCATGATCTTTATTATTATCTGTTATATTGTTTAATTGTGGTGGCATATTATGCAATATAGTTCGATTAAGGTGTGTAAGTGAAGTGATATGAAATAAATGCGTGTATCGTAACTTGTTGACTGAAAAAGTTCGTAGAAGGTTTTGGTAAAATAGCCACCATTTTATCAAGACGTAACGTGATAAGCTGACTTGTTACATTTCAAGAGATTCGATTTTACTTGTGCCAGTGCAGAATAGTTATAAATAATTTCCATCAAAGAAAAAAAAAGAAAAGTAGGTATCGATTAAATAATTTTATACAACATGGTTATTAACAACTATACGAAACTTAGACTTGATGATATTATTAGTTATATTGTTTAATTCTGGTGGAGTTTTGTACAATATATGTATGTTTGTAATAATAGTTCCATTAAGAAGTGTAAGAGGAGTGAATTTAAATAAATTCGTGTATCGTAAATTTTTAAGTGATGTGCAAAGATTTTGGTAGAATGGCCACACCGTTTTATCAAGACGTAGCGTGACAAGCTGGCTAGTATATTTCAAGATACATATGATTATTGTATTTTCTTTTGCACAGGAATAATAGGCAAGCAGACTGATAATCTGATTGGCCATCAAGGAAGAAGAAGCAATGATTAGACAATTAAAAACCTACCTAGTCGTATACTCATACCTGTCGTTAATGCGCTAACACTTCCTAAAAAATGATTCCCAAAGATGCTACTGTATCCACATTATTAGAAGAAAATCATACTATGTATGATTGGTTTTTATGATCTTTAGATTTTTTATTATATGCGTTATATTAATATATACTTTAATAGCTATATTGTACAAGTAACTTTAATTTCATTTTTCCCTATTTTTTTGTGTATAACAGACAATATTTGAATGAGTGGTGATCCAGTACGGTTCTTCCTACACTCCACCACTCTGTGGAACCCGCTACCTTTGGCGGTTTTTCCGAACAGATACGACATTGGCACCTTCAAAAAATAAGACTACACACACCTAAAAGGCCCTCCTATTCTATAAAAAAAAATATTACAATATTGATCCATATTAGCTTTAATTTCAAATATTTAGAGATTTTTATGTATCTATGGTTTTTTTTTCTATGTTGAATCTTTTTAAACTTTTGTAACACATCTACTTCTATTCGCATGTTATACTAATCTATAAGTTAGCCTTAAGATTTATTTTCAGAAGTTATGTTAAACTAGTGAAACTACTTTGAGATTTCGTAATTTTTTAAATATACATTAAGATAATGGAAATCTATGAATATGCGAAAAATTATCACTGTAAACTAAATGCATGTTCGAGGTGTGAATTGTAAAATAAAAATGATAATACAGATTAATTTCTCAGAATCCTCTCTTTATATCTCGAAATTTCTACATTTTTTACAGTTTTACAACTTATATGTGTTAAAACATGTACAATATTTAATTAATAATTTTACAATATTTACAATAATACATTAGAATACAATTAGATGTTTAACGTAATCAGTCAATATTACCTTTATTTTTACATTAATATTATTTTTATATAGATATTATTTTTCTTTGACAATACTTAATAAACTATATCAAGAAAATATTATATATTTAATAATTATTAAGTATTGACTTCTATATTGAAAGCTTTAACAATGAGAAATAACAATTTACCTATCTATATACATCCTTATACTTTAATGACTTTATAAAATTTCAAAGATAAGTAGATTATATATATAAGCTAAAATAACTACATCTAACAATAAATATCTGATCTTTATTATTTACAAGCTCATGATTTATCACATTTTAACAACATTTCCAATATGGAAACTGGTTTAAACATAGTCATTTAGAAGTTTCAATACGGTCTCCAAACCGATTTATGATTTGCTATTGACCCACTAGAAATTTTTGTTGACGTTGGACTACTGGAAAGAACACGTGTCATTCGCGTTGAGGGAGCCTTCAGCTCATTGCGTAACCGTGGCCTGTCTGACACGGTTGAGTCAGCCGCTTGGACTTGTTTCATCTCCTGCAGCTCCACGTTCGCCGGTCTGGTTGGGTGGAACGCCGACTTGACAACTTCTATCGGTTCTTCATCAGATTCATCCGAAATGGTCGCATCGTGCATTGAGTTTACTTCCGATTTCGAATCAGCTTTTGATTTCGGACTGGCGTTTGCAATGCTTCTTGGGCTCCCACTTTGCCTACTGCTCGTCGGTGATAATCGGGCGCTAGACGTATCCATAGACGATACGTTACTTTGCAAATGTCTTAACGCCTCATATGGATTTACACCGTTCTTTAGTGTCAGTTCTGGCGGTAGCGTTTTTAATGCTAGCTCTGCAGGATGAGGAGGAAAAGGGAGGAGTGCATTCGGGGGCAAGAATGCACCCGGTGCAGGTAATAATCCCCCAGGAGGCAAATTTGCTATTGCCGGTGGGAACGGGAACAAATCTGCTCCGGGTATCGTTACTGGTGGGGTTCCCATTGGAGCGGCTCCTATGGACAAAACAGAAAACAAACGTTAGAATTCGGATTAGTAATACAATTTACAACATGCACTTTGGTGACACTACTGTTGACTGATTTGATAACATGACGCAATATGAGAGACGAGCCCCCAGGGATAGCCCAGAGCACGCGGACACTCTGTCGATTCCCTGAACAACGAGGGTGCATAATCGTACTAAGGATAATGTACAATCTGTAGGCGTTTAAAGGCGGCTTCAACGAAAGGGATGTTTTTTAGAGCGATATCTGGAGGGTGAGGGTGCAATATTTATTTATCTGAATGCGACGTAGTTCTTTACGATCCAGACGCGACATTCCGTAGTTGTTCGGCTCGGTAAGTCTTCTTTTTGCTTTGTGCCATGGAGATGTGTCGCATTAGCGATGCGAGGCACGCATTGAGGTGTTGCATCGGACACATGTATGTGCGCGGCACAAAGCGGGCTCCATCGCGATAAGGAAGCGAAGCTATCTCTGTCCGGAGCGGACAAAGAGGGCTCGAAACGTGAAATTTTCATTAGTAGCCGTGTTCGGAAAGTTCCCGTTTCTGTTGCGCGAGCTTTGATTCTCGAGAGCGTGGAAGAGAAGCGTGCACATAAAAAGGACACGATGGAGGCGCAGATTGGCCCACAAAGAGCTCGGAGGTGGTGCGACGTTCGTTTCTGTTTTGCACTTTTTATATT
Organism: Baronia brevicornis; assembly: GCA_031353405.1. Taxonomy (NCBI): domain Eukaryota; kingdom Metazoa; phylum Arthropoda; class Insecta; order Lepidoptera; family Papilionidae; genus Baronia; species Baronia brevicornis. Next base: position 278,096 of record JASFAT010001570.1, read on the forward strand.
TGCAGCAGTGGCAGTGGTGTGCAGACCACTTTAAAAGGCATCGAGGGGTAGGTGGGGTCGTAACTAGGGGGGTAATTTGGTGAGGCGGAGGCCAATATAGGCGTTGCGCCTGATTGAGGTGATGCTGATCGTTAGTTAGATCTGATTTTGTTGTCCTTTGATTAAAGATTTTTGTTTTATTATTTACTCATATTGTAATAAAATAATAAATTCGGTATAATTTCAAATAAATGATTAGTTGAAGACATTGCATTTTTCCTCGCTTTCATAGAGTAAAAAAAATAGACAAGCGGATCTAAATGTACAGATAGTAGGTATAGTTGCAAAATAACTATAGACCGGATTTGAGAGTTGCACATCTCTGTGCGAAAACGAGAAGCTAACGTGGGTTTAATAAAAGTCGGGTAGGTGTTTGAGTACAACGCTCTTCGCGTTTCGGCGTCGGAAACAAAAAGTGGCTGGTGGCGCGGTCGCCTACATTGGAATAAAATTGACTCCACACTCTCTCGAACGTGAAGTCGGTGCTTTTTTAACCGTTTTACGTTCGACGCCCCCACTTCCCCCGTAGCGGACTTCAGCGGGTGGTTGCTTCGGTCGGGGTAGCGTTGTTTTGCGATGCTCAAGAGCTGCTTCTTTTATTTGAGCCGCTTTGCGTTGTACGGCCTTGAGGGGTGGCGCTACGAGCAACGTGTATTTTCGAGTGTTGTTTGCCAAATCAGGAATTTTTAAATTAACAAATGCCAAATAATCCATCGATTGGAAGCTTAAAAATAGCGGATACATCTTGTTCGAATTTACATCGTTACAACTACGAGTATAGAATGATCTACCACATACATTAGTTCATTATTTGAATTAACAACATATTTTTATATAGGTACAATATGTCTAAGGCTGAGATTACAAAATCTAATTTAAGCAAATGCCAGAATCAAACTGGTATGTGTGGTTTTAAATATAAAGTACTTTAAAAACACTACACATACTATACTTCATTATATGTCGCAAATAAATGTACAATATATAAAATAGAATAAATAAATAATATGTAAAATAATAAATAATATACAAAATAAAGTAAATAAATAAATAATAAAAATAATACAATACCTTTAACTAAGGCAGCAGTCTGTTCTCTCATCGGCGGTCTGAAGTAATCCGCCCATGCGTAGTTAAGGTAAGCTGCGTCCAACCATCCAGGGTTAAGCAAGAAAGGACTAAACGCTCCAGGGTGACCGTAACCGTAATCTGAAACAAGGAGAAATTATTTAGAATATTATGAACACTTTTCTTAAAAGATCTAGCATACTGTCGTAGTTTTTTTTATTATATAAGTTGTATGTTTATGAATGTTTTAATATTTAGTTTCTCTTTGTTAGATACAGAGTTTTGAAGTTTAATGTTTTTTGAAGAATAAATCATAATTGTTATAATATGAACCTACATACATTGGCGGAAACATATATGATAATTATGTTTTGTTTTTATTTTGTTATCTTATTGCCACATTGCGTAGGTCGCCGATCTATCTTGGGGAGAGCGCCATTCTACATTACGAATATTTCCAAGAATATACAAATATTTTATGCTTTTTACTAGGGTAAAAAGAATAAATTTATTTAAGGTTTTTTTTAATATTTTATCTTTGAGCTTACAAGAAGTTTTACGAGCTTACTACTTCCTCTTAAAATTTTTTACATATTTAACTTCTATTGGACCTTACGATAAGACTTAGCTATAGAAATTTGTATAAGGACGCAGTTTAAGAGTCATATCTGTTAAAACAGGTGATTAATTTAAGAAGGCGTTACGTAAAGGATAACGAAGACTATCAAGTATTACGCCGCACTTTTATATCCTACTTCCTACTAATATTATAAATGCGAAAGTTTGTGAGTATGTATGTTTGTTACTCTTTCACGAAAAAACTACTGGACGGATTTGGATGAAACTTTACAGTAATATAGGCTATACATTGGAATAACATATAGGCTACAATTTGTAATGATTTTATGTAATTTTGGTCGTAATATATACATGTCAATTAAGTCGGAAAAAAATCTAGTCTCTGAGAGCTATCTTGGCGTATGCTGCCTAAACCATTGAAGTTACACAAGGATGATGTACCGTAGAATTGTTTGTCTTGAATAGTTCTAAATAAAAGTCTGCGACAGCAAATATCTCACTTTTATGTGGAAGCCACTATCACCAAAATTGTGAACCATAAATTAAATAAAAAAATATATATATAATTATTTAAAATGATCTGTCACGAAACAATGTGGCAGACCAAATTCCACGCGAGCGAAGCCGCGGGCAAAAGCTAGTGTATACATATTTACACATATAGTCATAGTAGGGAAGGAAGGAATTGGAATTTGTAGTTTATTAGCACACCAGTAATAAGCAGTAAATGAGGTCGGTGCTGGGCCACGTCCGCAAGTCGCAATCACATCTCACAAAGGACGGCAGTAAAGGCGGCGACATGCCCGTCCACTGTTTACCTCACCCGCCGACTATAACAAGGGGCTTGTATACAAACGGGCCGGTTTACAGCTACTGTTAGCCGGCTCCTCTATGCCATACATTTTTATAGCCTCCACCATCACGTTTCGTTCGCCTTTCAGCTAGCGAAACGCCTTTTTATTTGTTTAATCGATAGGCTACTGAAGATGCCAGTGTCGACGTCTATTTTCAGGTTTATAGCGTTTTTAATTCAGCGCCGTCATCTCAATCGATGTGATCAGGTGTATCGATTGTTTTTTTATTAGGGGAGATTAAATGTTTACGAGCTTGTTATACTTTGTTAGGAAGTAAACATCGCTCCTCAGTGGCTCTTCGTATGAAGTTTATTGTTGCACTAGTTTTAAGTTTCCTAATTTTGTACGCTCCCAAACATCTCAGTGTTCTGTTTGCCCGTAAATAATCAGGTGTGTCGACGTTTTTATTAGACACTAAGAATGTTTGTGATGCGATCGCTTTATTTCTGTAAACACAATCCGTTCGGGTGGGAGATTAGCGAGTGCTTCGGGCGAGCATTTCCCAAATCGCGGGTATTTTAAATTAAGAGTGTGATGGATGGCCTGTCGCTGTCACGCGGCAATCCTGCTGAAGAACGTTCCGGCGTCATGGAACAATAATAAGTTAAATGTGGAACTCGGAAATGGCCCGCTCCATTTGTTAATGCCAGCATTCAATTAAATTCACTTCCCAACCCTTCGCGTGTGTGGGGTTCGAAATATTTACATTGTGATGTAAAAGCTTCACAACCATACTGTATCTCGTTCTATGATGATTATAAACATCCAAGATTATGTTATTAGTCTCAAAAAGGATATTAAGAAAAATTCTTAATTTAGTCTAGTCTAGGAAAAAGTTTATACACCCGAACTTGATACCGAAACCAAGTTTTAAATAGTAGTTTAGTAGAATATTAACTTTTAATGTGATTTAACAAGCGGAAGTTTAATAGTTTTCGAGCTGTGCTATGGGTACGAATGGATCCGCTTGATTGAGGGAGTACCATGCCGATGGATGAATTGGGGGTGAATTTCTCCTTCCTTTTTACTTTCTTCTTCCCTCCATAATATTCCCATCTTCAATTAACAATCCTCGTTACACTACGGAGAACATGTTTTCTGGTCAAATTACATCCGATAATTAACGTAAAAATATTTCTAGTAGTTATTCTACAATTAAGTTTTGTTTATTTCTCAATAACTTAATTAAAATATAACTACCACTTCAAAGATTAACTTCGAAGAAATTCCGACAATAACACTATCTTTGTTTTATAACCAAGAGTCGGCAAATAACAATTGTTTATTCGGCGGTGAGAAACAAACAATGAAACCTAATAAAATTATTTTTCAAGATGTTTGTAATTTCAATAAAAGTGCAGGTGGCCTAATACTTTTGAGCGGTACTGTATATGTAAATATATGCATATTGTATGTATTTAAATTTATAAAATTAGTTTTTAAATTTTTCTTTTGTAAAAGCTGCCTCCAAACCAATTTTCTCAGTTTCGCCCGCAGGTTGACTAGGAGAGAATTCCCATTGGCATTGATTCCGTCTGTTGTACATTTTGTACAAAAAGTTTAAATAAATTAATAAAATTAAGTTTGATGGTATTAAATATACGATATATGATATTGAAGCCAAAGCGATCGATGTGATACCAGGACAAAACCGGATGAGTGTAACGACATAAGTGTCAAAATGGCCATTAAATAATTGGAATGAGATGCGCCCGTTTGTCACTCATAAATTAATGTGATAGAATACGTTCTGGGCGAGCGTTGAACAAACGGAATCAAGAGTAATGGCTCATAATTCTGTATAGGGTGACGACGCTGGATTTTACGAACACCGCATTGTCTTATAGTTTTGGTCTTTGTCGTGTTATCTTTGGGGTCACAGCTATAAAACCCATTTTAAATTGTAACTCCTTTTACCATTATTACAATATACCAACTACTGCAAGTAACTTAATGTTTTTACCAAAGCTAATAAAGATTTTGTTTACTAGCCTCTGTAAAAATATTAGTTACTTAACTATTATAATTATTTAAATTATATGTTGTTATAATAAAAGCGATGTGTATACGAGTATGTTGAGTGTATGTATCAATATGTGGACATGTTTGTGTGTGGTTTTGATTAAACCTTGTGTTTATGTTTGATTCTTTTTTAAAATGGATTCTAGATCGATAAAATAAATTAAAATGAAAATAGTTTGTACCTACTGAAGTCATTGACAGCGCGATTCATATGAGCTTTGGATTAACGATAAACTTAAGTAAACTGCGATAATTAGGCTCTTAAAAAATTAAGCTTTCCTGATTTTTTAAAAAATTGAATTCCGCTAGTTGTTTAAAAATAAACTGTAGTTTCGATATTTTGTCCTATTGCGAACTATGATTTTATTTATAAATTTAATTATATTTTAGTTTACTTATAGAATTTTTATTCATCAATTAATGTAGTTTTTATGCATTAGTATCAGTTGGTGCGCGGCTCGAAAATTTTTTAGTTGACGTCATGACATCTGACTTTTATAATGGCGTCGGCAGTCATTCATTTACAACGCACGTCACTGATACCAACCGACCAACTGACGACCAACTTTAGATTAGACTGTTAGTCTCATTTTAAATAAATTATCTTACTATGGCTGAAGATAAAAAATTACCGACGTAACTCTTCAAGTTAGCAAATTAAAGTGGCCCGTCATGTTTATCAGAGAACCAACAGTCGTAGAAGTAGACAAACTTAATGTGAGCCCTCAAGGTAAATGGACCATCGATTTGTGGTGAGGAGGCGAACAGAAACTGCATGAAGCCTAAATGCGCCTTTATATCTCAAGGAATTTAGATTTTCTCTCGAGTCTCCACAAATCCGCTTTGGACAAGCCTAATGAGTTAATGTCTTTTCCTCCAGAAAAATGGGTAGACAGACTCCACAGAATTTAAAACATAGAAATGATAATGCATTTTATTTATTTATATGCTTACATTGTCACTAAATTACATTTTCTTAATTCTAGCTATATTTACTTTACCTATAGATAAATCATAATTTAGAGAGATAAATGCGTAAAAACATATAGATTAATTGTATATATGTATCAATTGATTATAGATAGATATCCTTTCTATTTTTTTTTATTTGACTGTGTTTATGTGAGGGGGACAGGGTTAAATCAAAACAGTTAATATCTCGAGTCGGCTCCTTCGTATGTCGGTTATGAGGGTCGCTGGGTGTGGATGTGGATGTGGTATTTTAGCAGCTAGCAGCGACATAAAATCCATATTTTAAAGGCACCGGCTCCAGGCGGGTGCCGGCGGGGAGATCAAACGGCTCTTTACGACGCGGCCCGAGATTGTTTACATCTGTTACGCGGCCGTGGCCGCACCATGAAACTTGGAAACCGCTGACGCTGCAAGTGTGTATTAAACACCAACTATTGTTTCTACTCCGAACGTTCTAGATCACTGTTCAAGATAAAACTGGCAACTTGGAAAGCCGTTATAAAGCTAGCAATTATGAAAATGTTTTCCTTTTTATTGTTTTATTTTTTTTTTCTTAAGTTGTTAAATAAATTACAAAATTACCTAATTGTCAATTAAGTAATTTTTACTTATCAGGCCAAAAGAATATCGAAAAGATCAGCTTCTAAATCGGTAGGAGGTTCCGCATCGCCCTTACAATCACAATGATTGAAATGCGAATGTGACTTCTTTAATTGATGTGCGAAAAAAATCGGTGACTAATTTCCTGCAATACCACCAAGTTTCTATCGCGATAGCTTTCATCATCCACCCATCTACCCGACAAATGGCAAAGAACATATAAATAGTAATAGATAATATTTCGATTATTAATCTAATCAAAAAGATGATTTCAATAAAGGCGAACTCAACTAATAAAAGGCCTAGCCTATATATATATATATATATATATATATATATATATATATATATATATATATATATATATATATATATATATATATATATATATATATGTGTGTATATATATATATATATATATATATCTATATATATCTATATATATCTATATATATATATATACATACAGAACGTTCATATTCCACTAAGAAGTACGAGCCACACTTGACCAAGACGGATTTGTGGGCAAATTCGGAATATTTCTATTCTAATAGAAAATAATATTACATATTTAATCCGATGTAGAAATTGAATCTGCGTCTACCGAATTCGACCGAATTAAAGTGATTAATAATAATTCTATTATTTAAGAAAACATTACTTTTCTTCTTTGGAGATAATTGTTTCTAGATGCTTGTTCATCTCCCGAAGAATAGCCGAGCAAAAGATTTATGTAACACTAAGTCAACTAGTTGATTCTTTTCGTTAATTAGTGAGTTGTAACTGAGCCATTAGCCGGCCCGATTGATCGCTATATTAACTGGATCCTTTGATGTTTATCGCCCGAGGATGTTAGTTTTTCCGCATACTGTCTTTTTATTATTGGCCGAAGTTTGGGCGCAACGGTTTGTTTATCCAGACGGTCTCTGTGAACGTTGTTGCAACAAAAATAGATTTGTGGTGTCAAAACATTATGATTCCCGTCCGATTCCTCGTGCTATCGTTTGACTGGCGTAATTAATGTTTCTTCTAATGTTGCACGATTTGATTTTGTATAAGTTTTATATTTTAGTTTGTTTTAAAAGGAATTTGCAAATTGTACTAAAGTGTACGTTGTCTGTGGTGAGGCGTGGCCCTGTCATCGCAGTTTGTGAACTTGTGTATTAATTAATAAAGTTATTTAAAACATAAAAAAGTCCATTTGTATGTTGTTTAATTTTAATGTATATTTTAAAAGAAAGAATTTAATTGTTTAGTTGCACATAAGTTTTGTTATTTGATTGATACTTAAGTGAATTAACTTTTGTTTTATTTTTATTATTAAAAAGAGGAAGATGTAATAAAGAGTATGTTGTCTGTGGTGAATTAATATATTTATTTAAAACATATATTGTTTGTGATCATTAAAATATTACACAAATGGGCGCCTCATAAGAGAGGCCTATGCCCAGCAGTGAATTACCAGGCTCCTGCTTATGATGATACAATTACAAAATAGATGAACCCTGTATAATAATAACCTACGTGTTTCATTTTTAAATAAATTTTAACACGTTGATAGTTAATACTTTGTAATTATTGATATCCTTTACATACATATTGTCACGCCTGTTTCCCGGAGAGGTAGGCAGAGACCACAGATCTCCATCCGCTATGATCCCGGCACACCTTCCTTGCTTCCGACACACTCATTCATCTTTTCATCCATATTTCCTCTCACATTCATCGTAGCGAAACGGCTCTCCGTTAGTCACTTCTCGCCCTCGTGGGAATCAAAATGCGACGAGTGGCGAACCACGTCGCCGTCATTCTCAACAAATGAGGTTTATTTTAATTTGTCATAGTGAATCCCACGAGCCGTAAGGGAGGATGGAGGTTACCCTAACAGAGCCCCACACGCTGAGGTAAGACACGATAGTTCGGGGGTACCCCCGGGTACTATAGTGCGATCACGAGACGGTCGGAACCTATAGACGATGTGTCATAACAGATGGTAACATTGTGGCAGTATGATAGTCAAAACGTTTATGCGATCGCACTAAATCATTACGTTTCCATAATTAGTAGGTATAGAAATCCAGTCGTGGAAAGGCGTTATGATTTTATATAAATAAAAACTCTTTAGACGACGTTCGTTCTTGCGTATGTATATCTTTTCGACGTGGAGGCGTTTGAATTACTGTCAGTCCACGTTTTAAAGTACGCAATGTATTCATTATTAAAATATATCTACATCTATATATGTGTACACATATATGTATGTTTTAAAGCGTTCGCCCCGAACACCAATAACCATTTATAAGCCGAAAGTCAAAACACATAAGTTAGCCCACTCTCATAAAAGCGGGCAACAATCGAAGTTATTTCGGGCGGGTGCCGTCCTCCTCAACAATAATTCTCCACGTTGTTAGGAGATTAAACGGAGGAGCTAATTAATGTCTACGTGATTGAGCGATTCTCCTCACGACTGTACATAACATTTGTACACAACATACGTTGTGTGCTGATGAATTATTTTTATTTTGTGCTCAACGCTACGTTATTCCGATGTTTTTTACAACGGTGAAAATATTTATCGGTGCAATCAATATAATTCATTGTTCGCATCAAGCTTCTAGATTACAGATCAGGTACATATTGTAATTTTTTCTTTATGACTTATGTATCACTGATGAGCGGCTTCATTACTAAAGAAATTGACTTTAACCCACCACGCTTGAATAAGGTAGATTAGCGAGACACTCATGCTCAGGTTTACATATGTATATCATATATAAACCTGTACCATGCATTTATCAGAGTGCGTGAATTAAAACCCATGACCCTTGGTTAATATTGATCACACTTATGTATCACTGATGAGCGGCCTCATTACTGAAGAAATTGACATTAACCCACCACGCTTGAATAAGACAGATTGGCGAAGCACCCATGCTCAGAATATAAATACATATGTAAACCTGTACCACATATTTAACCAGTGCGGGAATCAAACCCATGAGTCTTGGTTATTGATTACTCTGCGACTATGGCATTTAAGTCGTCAGTCTTCCTTTTAAGAAAATCTATCTATCGGCTGTTTCTAGTCGAAGTGTTTTGTGAAATCTGGAATCTGTCTGTCCGTATCGTTTGTGTAAAGTGTTTCTTTTTAATTATTCGTTCGTACTGATAGAGGTTTAATTGTTTTTTTTTTTTAATTCTAAACTTCTTCATAGATACTGACGCGTAAATCTGAAGTGAATTTAGTACTTTGACGTCTCTCGTTATTGTATGTAGGTAATTCGAAATTACCTAAGAATAATAATTAAAACTTTTTTATCCTGATGTTATATTTTTTACCTTATCATTTATTTCTTTTTTTACTCGTACAAGTTTATTATATAATGTTAATTATATATTAATATTACTACGCCGTGGACAAATTTTGTTTGTATACTAAGATAATGCTTTGTATATAAGTGAAACGCGAGTCGTGTAACTTCTTGTTAACGTGAGGTTATGTGTTTTTATTTTTTATTTTGGTGTTATCTATGTTAGTCACAGTAATAGAATACATTAATCAATTAGGACTGAAATAGTATGCAAAAGACCATGAATGTTCTATATATTAATGTCGCAAGAGATTTTTTATTTAGTCTAATGAACGTTGTATCTAAATCGTATTTTTTAATTACTTAAAGGAAGACTAGCAATGTATTGATAGTACTAGAATTCTTATTAATTATTTCGACTTAACTAATACAAGAGGTATTAGTTCTAGGATAATATGGCTCACTTTAATTTGTCAATGGAAGATACGAACTCACATTCTCAGATCGTAAGCGCGATTCTTACTAGCTGAGCTATTGGCGTTTCTATTTTTATTTACAATCGTTTCAGACAGCTACGATGGGTTTTATTGTTTTTTGACGACACGCCGTTTAGAAATGAAATGCTCGATTTTTATACGAATGGATCTAAAATAAAAGCAGTGTGAATGCGGTAAGCGTCGGCGCCGCAAAATTGGCCTCGAATCCGCGGCCTGGCTGTCGGCCAGCGGCGCACGCGCATCCCAACCGACACGGAGAAATATACTCAAAAATCTGACGATGTCATCTCACAATTTTCTAAATATTTTTATTTGAAACACGAATATTTGGACAATTGTAAAGAAACTTTGTCAGTTCAACACAAAAATCTTTGGATGTTTTCCTCTGCAAACGTAATGTGCATTATTGTGTGAAATAAAAAAGTTTTACTTCTGGGCTCGGAGAAAGGTCGGTTTTGGAGGAATGTAGGTATAAATCCACCACACTTTCGCAATGCGGATTGGTGGAATTGCAATCATTTTGAAAATAAAATATATATTGTAATACTATAAATTATTTATAAGTGTGGCGAATTATTTACACCGAAAATATTGCTGGCTGCTAAGATAAACTATATAGATACAATGTGAATACTTACTTTGTTTAGTTCTTGGTTCTCTGGGTCCGTCGACGGTGACTTTTATGGCTTTAGAGTACGTAGCCACTTGACTTGGGAAGGTACTTATGGTGATGGTGAGCGAGAAGGACTTCCCGCGACCACTCCGACCCACGAATCGCAGATCGTTGAACTTGGCCACTTGGTTCTTCATAACCGCCGTACAGTTCCTCAGTTCAGCCATAACATTCTCATCATTTCCAGCTTTAATAGTCACTAGAGTTCCGTCTTGAACGTCGTCCAACGCCACCACCTTGAAAGCCACTGGGAGTGATTTGTTGGAACGCCAGTGTCCAGGCAAGACGGAACAAAGCACGGCCGGTGAGCCGGTCTGCATCAGCTCCCCGTGACTCTGCCGGTAGTACTCGTGAATGTGCGAGTACACTTCAGCCATGCTCGGGGCAGTAGGACTTGCGTGCGGAAGGTGCATCGACTCCAGCGTACCCACGGGCCCCGACACGGCACACCAGTCTTGTCACGCCACTAGCGTACACCACGAAAAAGTTTTCGACACGCGATCCGAATCCAAACTCGCGGCGAAACGTTGCGAAAGTAACGCGAGGCGAGCGCGAGACGTGTTAGCGGCGACAGGGCGAGTGTCAGACACGCCACTTGTTGGGCGCGAGTAAGACGGGCCGGGCGGGGAAAAATGAACTCGTCGAGACCGCGGGCCGAAGACGCACGACACGCACCGAAGTTGCGGCGAAGGGACGCGTGCTCGCGGGCACCCAGTCACGACTGATGACTGCGATACGACGCGACTTTTTCCGATGGTCAATATTTTGCGTTCGCGCGGTCGCCGCCCCCACCCGGGTGGCGGCCCCTACGTCTCGTAAAAAGTGGGAAGGAGACGAAGGGTGTGGGCAGCGTGACGCCGCGACGGGAACGAGCGGGACGGCCGCGGTCGGTCTCTGCGTTTTTATAAAAATGCCCGTTAGAGCGGGATGCCGTCACCGCTGTTTGTCTGGAAAGAGAAGGACGGGTGGAATTTTTTGAATCACACCGGTGACGTATCGCGAGGCGACGGTAATTAGGGCACGGGGCGGCGGGAAACCGCGGCCGACGCGAAAACCTATCAACGAGCTCATGAACAATTATGATTTTCGTGTTTGAGTTGCGGAGGTCGTGGCTCTTGGGGTGGTATTTCATATGGGTACTATAGGTATTTCAACCATCTGGATATTTGGATGAGAAATTTAATGATAAAATGTGTATTTCGAATGCTTTTGCTCGTATCACAGACGGTAGCAGTTATCATTTATCTAATTGAAAACTGCAACTTTCTGTTTCACCATAAGCCTGTTAACTTTATCATTAACTTATTATATAGTTTGCATATCTATATTTGTTTCCATTTATATCCATTTAGAATATACTTGGTTAAGCAGCAAGCGAAGGTGAGCGAATTTGCCAATCATAACTTCTGATAAGACATCCAATAAAATATCGCGACAGAAAGTATGCGCAAGCCACCGCGTCCGCTTGCGGTAAACCGCTGAGCCGCGGTGGAAGTGAGAGGGAAGTGGTGCGAGCGGGACGAACGTACAGGAGGCGGGGCGGCGGGTGGGCCGGCCGGAAAACTTGTCTAGAACTTCTCTGGAAGTTTCCCGCGCTTTGAAACGTTCTCATCGTGTAGTGTTCATTGAACGAAGGCATGTATGTACGCATCAAAATGACGAAAACTCAGATTAAGGATACACTTCTACCTTTTTTTGTGTGTTATATGAATCAATTCATTGTTTTTTTATTTGTTTATGGACCATCAACAGAAGGTACAAAGATTACATTCATTATTCAAGTTAATTCTTACAACACAATAAAATGTCACCATAATCACAGATGGACACAAAATCACACAATGACGCCAGATTGAACAATATTAGAAATAACAACTTACATGATAATTTAATATGGTGCGTGAATTGGACCACACTATCGTAGTGAATGTCTAAATTATTGTTATTTTTTTCTGGAGGAATGGACTATTACCCGCCACGCTTGTCCAATGCGGATTGGCGGGGTTACCAGACTCGAATTAAATATCTATAGACCGTACATATATTCATTCCGATGCGGGGATCAAACCTGCGACCATCGTCTCCGTGGACGAGAGGCCCCGCTACTGCGCCAATTGATCGTCAAAAAAAATTATATTGTACATGTTATGTAACATATATAACAATGTTGTATATTACAAATTAACTTTAATTTTTATCTTTCTTAGATACACACAATCGTTTTTCTATGTTTACTTCTCAATTTAGATCGAAGATTAGACTACTGTGAGTCTAATCTTTGTATTTGTTTATAATCTATTTCAATTTTAATCATGTGCTACTATTTATTTCCTATCTTGAATGCGTACTTACTTATTAAATTATAAATATAAGTAGTCAATCTTTTTTTATAGAATTTTCACGCAAATGAATAAACGCGTAATATGAAAAAAAAATATTTAAAATCAATTCCTATTTTTATATCCCCATAAATATCTTATATAAATAAGCGAACATTTTTCTCCTATATAAAATTAAAATTAATTAATATTTGAAAAACCTGTATTTACACCACTACACGTTTAAAAAATGTATCTGAACTTGAGTGGACGAATAAAAATTTATTTTATTAACTATTGAAAATTTGAACAAGTATAGGCATTGTGAACTAATAGTAAGAATTGAATAGAAAAAGAATAAAATAATCATAACTGAGATCACTTCTATCTTTAAAAATGATGTTTGGTTGAATTCTACGTAAATAATTATAATTCATAAATATATAGGTAATTGTAACCAAATATTCCTTTTTGAATATAGTAGTATAATCAACTGGTTAGTTTTTATCCCTGTCATAAAAGTAATAACATTTATTTGCCACAGATAATAAGGTCAATGTCTAATAAAGCAATGTTTTATTATATCTCTAACAACAAGGAACACAGTGTAGCTAAACAAGACATTCAAATTTATTGCTTATTGTCTTCGTCGGCCGCTTTCAGGTTATCTACTCGGGAGACCATTGTATTTGTATATTGCCTCGGGGTAAAGCTTTGTCGGTAATGGGTTTAAAGCCACCCAGCAGATAAGAACTATGACATTCGAAGTATTTTATAGTTGGTAATATTGGCAAGTATCTGCACGGAGTTGTAAAGCATTATCTGTGTACCGTTCGAGGGAATTAGCGGAGGGGTAAATAATTTTAAGAATAACGTTTATTACTGGCAAGTTATATTTTATTTCACTATTAATTAATTGGTAACTGACATGCTTTGCGACAAAAGAAACTGCACTGAACTTTTCCAGCCAAATAACAAAAGTTGTGTTTTTATTTCATTTGCATAGTTTTATATTATTATCAGATATATTCTTTAATTGTGTTGGCATATTGTACAATATAGTTCAATTAAGACGCATAAGTCGATATGAAATGATCTATGAAATGAATACGTGTATCGTAGGTTTTTTAATATGTTATTCAAATTACATATAAGGTTTTGGTAAAATAGTTACCATTTTATCAAGACGTCACGTGACAAGATGACTATATAAACTTGTAAGAAATGCTCAAAAGAGCTTGAACCTAGAGCCGTATAACCATTCCTAATTAGAAAGAAAATATTCAAAGAAATATATAACAGAAAAGTCACTTTTCGGTTGGCTACCGTAGGCTACTATACCTATATATATATGAAGATGCTTCGTGTTAGGGCGAAACACGTGTCATTTACAAGATGGAAAAGTGGTAGTGTGTGTTTGGTGTTGTGTATTGATTGGGTGGAGAATTGATGGCCGATTTTCGGTAAGTTTTTGGGTTGCCAATAAATCCACTTAATCCAGCAGAAAAACACACATTATTAATTTTCTGTTATTGTTTTGCTTGTCGCGGATCTTAGCTAAGTAAAACTTTTAACTGTCCGTATAAAATAGTTTTTACTAAAGAAAATCTTTGTCAAAGTCTACTTATAAAATATACGATTAGTTACAGGTAAGTAGATAAAAATAAACGTTTTACAATATTTTAGTAAGTAGTATAAAACAATCACTAAAACTACATTTGTGGTTAACACATTTCGTTGATAACTCACTTCCACAAATTTGCAAATGTCGAACCTATATAAAAACCACAGCAAAAAAAAAGGTAATAATGGTTGTAAAATTGGAAAGTCGTAGCGCACCGAGTGTTGATTGGGCCGGTGTTTTAACAGACAAATAGTCAAAGAATTTCTCTCGATTACGGCAATAAAAATAATATTGTGAGTAAACATGAACGCTTTGAAGCCGAGACCGACAGCTACCGAGCGGTTTTGTGCAACCCCCCGACAAATGGTCCCAGGGATTAACAATGGCTCCGTGAACAATGCGAAATATACCTCCAAAGATATTTCTTTATTTTGGCCCAAACATTGGCATTGGAGCATTGTGAAGCTCTTTTGTTGGCTATTTACCGACTTTTGGGTTGTTACAGTGAAGGGGCTGCAGTCGAAAAGCCGCTCGGTACGTAATGTGCATGACTTGAAAAAACTGGGTACCGATCCTGCCCTTGAATACGTTCATTGACGTGACTAAAATGACTTAATTATATTTCGCGTTTTTTGTAAAATTAACTTTTGGAAATCGTTCTAATTTAAAAATTTCTGTTACGCCTACTTTAAAATATTTTAAATCAATTAAAATAGAATATGTAGTCATAATGTTTTCGCGACTAGCGTAAATTTAGACGCTCCAAAAGAGAAAAAGCTGGGTTTGCAGTATATAATTGAGTCCAGGTTGACACCAAACACTGCTTTTCGGCCTTTTGGCTAAAATTAAAGTATATGTATTGCATGATCAGCTAAAAAAGCTCTGTTCCATTCCTTTTTTGGGGGAAGTTCCTTCCAATATATCTGTATATGTATATATTTGTTATTTTCTGGTTAATATCTGAAAAACCTAGCGTAAAAATTTAAATTTACAAGGTATATACTAAGTGATTTATAATATGTTACATAATCTTAAAACGTTTGTAGCTATAGATTTTTTAAATAAACTAAAAAATAAATAAATAGGTACTAGAGGCCAAGGTACTATTTGAGAGCCAGCAGACTGAGTAATTAAAATATGAGTATGGTTAATATATAAAAAAGTCATATTACAGTCTATAAAATTTTTAGCTTATACGCAAAGTACAAAAGTAAATTATATCACGCCGCTTTTAAAGTCATTTTGAGATATTTTAGATATGAAATAATAACAGTATCGAATAGATTTTGGTCTCGATGTTACCTGAGGAAATCTAGAATTACTACGATCGTAGCAGTACATGGCTATACATCGTTTTTAAGATGCCATGACCAATATTCGGCTTCACGCAGTTTCCGCCTTCCAATCTGCGTATATGGTCGCTCGATCTAACCTTGGCTCTTGTCAATAAGTTCAATTTTGTGCATTAATGGCTACAGCAGAGCCAAGTATATTGTCTTTTAACTGATTACCGCCATCGTTCTATTATCAATCAATATCAGCCCGCGGCAGTCCACTGCTAAACATAGGACTCAATCAAGACGCGCCACCTAGCCCGATCTTCGGCTACACGCATCCAGTCTCTGCCAGCCGCCTTGCGCACATCGTCGCTCCATCTAGCAGGGAGCGTCCCACAATACGTTTGCCAAGTCGCGGTCTCCACTCCAGCACTCATCTCTTCCAACGATTGTCGGCTCTCCGACAATTCCAGCTCATTGCCACTTCAATCTGCTAACTTGAAGAGCTATGTCGGTCGGACTTTGTTTCTCCGGCGAATTCTATCCACCAGAAAAACTCCGAGCATAGCCCTCTCCATAACCGTTCTATTATATTTAACTACAATAAATATTATTAATTGATTTGAAGATGTTAATGCTGGTAAGCTATTTAACTATAATAAATATTATCAATAGATTCGAAGATGTTAATGTTGGTAGGCTATTGGCTTTAACAGCTTTAAAGAATACTAGGTCCTAATATTTAGGAACTAAATATTTTACTTAACACTGGTTAAATAGTTTAACTGGTACAATAAATGGGTAATCTAAGCGGACGGTTGGCCACCATGTGGCCAGCATAATGCTCGTCGTTACAGAGAACCGGAAACGAGCGCTTCCAACCCGTTACAATATATATAAAAATGTTACCTATCGAACATCGATTAAGTTTTAATTGACCAAATGTTGAATTATTGTAAAGGGCTGTATTATATTTAAACAGATTATATTAATATTTGGTCATAAAGGGAATGAAACATGTTATGATAGGAACTTCGTGATGGAATGCGTGGAAAATTATGAAGGAATGAGATGACTTGGCAAAGAAATATAATGTTATGATAACTTTGTAATTTGTTATATTTTAAATATATCAGAAACTTCTTTATACCCGAAACAGAACTATGTACATTAAACATTAGTAAGTTATAGTCAGAAAAAAATAGACAACTTCTATAAAGACCTAACAAAAACTCACTAAATTTATTTCTACCAAATTTATGATTTCAATAAACAACTTCAACTATTAGGGTTGAAAAACGATGATGAAAGCAAACAGATTTAGAACTCTTATAACTTTGCAATATTCTAGAATTGATAATGTATTATTTAAGTTGAAATTTATGCTTTTTAGTTGATGATATGAACTTAATTATTAAATTTCGATATATTCAATTTCAGTAAAATATATTTAACTTATAATATTAATAAAAAATAACCCTTACATATGTATATTACGTTGCTTCAATTACCGAAATGATCTCAATGGATGAATTGAAGAACCCCGCTGTTCTTTAGACCACTCGAGCCGCGATGTTTTTAAACGTTGGTCCTACATGAATCGATTAAAGGGCTCTCTTAAAGTAGGCAAAATGTAAAGACCGTATGTCGCGTCGTAATTGGTCACTTGAATTGCAAGGGAACCTTTCCGGTTAAACCACAGAGCTATGAATATGATAGCTTGGACGCTTTTTTGCTAATAGCAATTTGTGATTTTTCTTAAATTCGTTGTCATTTACATTTTTTAATTTAAATAAAAAAAGACACACCAAGTTTCTAGTTCTTTTGGTTGTGGTATTTTATTACATGATTTAGTGGTTTTTAATTTTATTGTAATGTATGTGCATTTATGTGTATGAGTAGCGATCTGATCACGTTGATTCTTGCTGAAAACCAGCGCCAGGTGCTCCAATAGAACGCCTTGGATATGGTGAGCAAGAACCATTCTATGACACTTATTAAATTAAAATTATTTTCTTTTTGTTTGTTAATTTGTATATTATAATATTACTAAGGTTTAAATTTTAGATATTGGAAAAAAAAGGAATAAATAAAGATTTTTCTATTCTATTCTATAACAAGTAAAATAATATTAAAATGGAATTGCTCTTATTTTTAAAAGATAACGGAGATTGTGGGTGGTTGGTATGCAAATAGCATAAAAAAATACATTTATTCTTTCATTAAATAGTTAAGATTTTTAGTAAGTTCAGTCATTTTTGTCTAATTTTCTTCTAATATCCTATACAATATTATAGTTATAAATAAAATTAAGCGAATGAAACAGTAATATGAGCTGGTTATGTTTGTAGGGGAACCAATAACCATAGGAATAGACAAGTGCTGGATTTGATAAACATAATGCCTGATGACCAAATGGAGCGCCGATCTGTGCAAGGTGGCTTGCAGAAACTCGAGATGTTTAGTCGAATGTCGGGACAAAGAGCGTGCGTAGGGAGAGGCCTCTGTCTAGCAAATTACATTAATTACTTGACTATGACGATATTTGTTTCAATGCAGACATTGACCGCGCGTACCGTGACTCCAAATACTGAATCGTTTAGGTAGTAATTATTTATATATTGTTAATTTATACGATGTTTTAATAAATATGTAGCTTGCCAAGTCTATAAGATTACTAAGTCTGCACATTTGCCCTTGAGCCGTAAGTATTGTGCAAATAGAGTAAATCCGTTAAAAGCTCGCGGCTGCACGTATTAAAGGTTTCATGCGCGTATTACAGGTGAAGTGGCCGGCCATTGTGATTCACGCAGGAAGTGTATTTTCGAGTATTCATTGGGAAGTGCTTAAATGGGTGTTAGCGATGTAAATAATTATGTGCCATTACGGAAACATTTAAACAACTTATTGTAAGTATAAGACGTTGCAAAGAAACGTCCGTTATAGAGACATATCCATCTTAGTAGAAATGGTTTTTAATTATCCTCTTCTTCATGATTTTCTTTTCTTGTTAATATCACATGTTGAAATAGAATTTACTACTTTTCTTTTAGTGCTATTTTTTTAGATTTCACGTTTCTCTTAATGAAATATCCAGAGCAGATGGAGATTATAGTATATTTCAAATAACACCATGTTATCTTCTTCTAGGTAACCGTACACTTATAAAGAAATTAGACGTGGTTATAGATCCTCTGATAGGTTAACCAACTTTTGCGAGAACTCCTCCATCTCTCTGTATTCAAGGCACTGTGTATTTTTTTAGTAACACTATTTATTAACTACTAGTCAAAAGGCTGAGAAAATTTCAACACATACATACATGTGTAAATAGAAGTGTGGAAACCGCATCTTACGAAGCGTAAAAACTCCTCAAGGCTGGCAGAAATGGAGTGTGAATAACTAAAGATCGCTTTAGGTGACGAGCTTAAGGGGAGGCCTATATCCAGTAGGGGATTAGCTCAGACTGATAACGATGAACTTCTATAGTTCGAAAAGCGTTAACATTAGGCCGTTTTTAATCTAAATACATAACACCTTCCGGTCTACGTGTTTATGGCCTTCTGCTCGCTAGTCCTATAGACGAAGATGTAAATGATCTTGTGCTAAAAAAGATCACTAAAAAAAGGTTATATTAAGATACGTTGAAAATTGAGTAGGAATAATTTGCCTCCAGCACACCTATTGAAAAAAATGTGAGAGTATAAATCAAAATAATCAGAGGCATGCGGTGTATGTGTGAAATTCCATACGAAAATCGCGCGGTGTGGGGGGTTGACGGGGCCATGGAGGGGGGAGTGGAACTCATTAACGGCACGTGACACGGGCCTCACCGCGCGCCTATTCGCCCGCCCCTCGCCGTCGTTACGTTTCACCAATGAGTTATTGAGTGCGCTAAAAGCTCATGTGTTAAAACACTCGTATTAATGTTTGGGACACATGATTTTTTTTAAAAGATGACAAAGGATTCAAGTTACATACAGTGCATTTTTGTGCGACAAGCACATAATTCTATTCAGTAGAATATCTATAAAGTTCCCTCCCCTTCCCACTCCCCCTCCGATTCCTACTCCCACTCCCCCTCCTATTCCCATTCCCACTCCCCCTCCTATTTCCTCTCCCACTCTCATAATTTCACTTTCCTTTAAGGTCAGCAACGCTTCCGCGGATGTCTAAGGGCGGTGTTGGTTGTTTTCCATCAGGTGACACGCCTGCTCGTTTGCCTTCCTATGCCATAAAAAAAGTTCATAAAACAAATGTCATAAATATCTTTAGTTTTTCTTTTATTTTATATAAAATAACTTTTTACATAAATGCATTGCACATACACTTTTCACACACATTTACGGTTATAGTCTAGAGCAAAGAGGTCGACATAAACAACCAACTACAAAGTTTTATAAGTAGGTGTTTTGTATCAATAAGAAGGAAACTAGGGATAGGACTTTTGAAGTAATAAGGCTATGGAGGTCTGAGTTCATTTTTGGAAAAGGGGTTTCTTGGCCAAAATAGTTTGGGAATCCCTGGTCTAGAGCAAATGAAATATATTCTGTATCAGTTTACCTACATATTTTTTGGCTATAATTCGTTCTATGTGTGTAGTGTTACTTTCCCTCCTGCCCTCAGGCGACCTTAGTGATGACCGTTTGGTTTAGGGGTTTGAGTATTAGACTTCTGAGCCAAAGTTTCTGGGTTCAAAGGCCGTTGGTAACTGTCTTTATTATAATTAGAAAATTATTTTCGTAGTTAACGCATCTGAGATGCTTCTGGCGTTGCGGATGTCTGTGGGCCGCGGCAATTATTTTCTATCTAGGCGACTCGCATGTTCGTTTGCCCGCGCTGCTATTAAAAAATAGTGTTTTGGTCTTTAGAAGTAATTTGTGTATGCGTCATTTGTTCGTAGGAGACTGCGTCTGAGTTCTTCTTAAACCGTATCGAAAATGAATTCATTCCATTGGAAAAAGAAGGATTCAGGCAAGAGAATGCCTTCTTTCTTGATGCATATGAGATATGTAATTAACACTTCTGAAATTTTCTGAAAGAGGTCGCATGCATAACTGCTAAACTATAATGGTATGTGATGTTTTGATGGTATGCAGTCCATACACTTGTTTTTTTTCAAAACGCTTTAAATCATTACGTATTACGAACGAAAGAAAGTAAATCAGTAACAAATATAAAACTCGTTTTTATTCCGTTGCCATGAATTTAGTACAAAATCCCCTATGCTACATTTGCAAATTTTGCTCTGATAGAAGATTTAGAGAAATTCATGTACCCATCCTGTAGTTATTAGAATGCACGTATGTTTCCTGGTCGACAACTACCATTGTTAATTGCAGTTGATTGATGATGCAATACAAAACGTCAAATTACCGTAGGAGCGCGTTCCGATTCGGTGCGAGCGGCGACAGAGTCCCACCGCTTTCCGCCGAACCGCCCGTCGCATTTTTCTAATTGAATCATGTGTGATTTATTATTGGTCTGATGATGTATCATTCTTTCAACAGCAGCCGCGACGCACCCCACGGGCTTGCGGCCCAAATTATCGCTACAAATGTTCACGTCCTCGCTTTTTAACTGCTTTACTGTTAAACCCCATTTTCCCCTCCGCTTCTTTTTTATTAAACAATGTAACCGTTTTTTGGACACTTCAGAAGAGAATAAAAATGTATAATAATACATCGAAACAATAATGATTTATACGTTTGAAATTTTATTTCCTCTTTTACCAATCAGTTACTTTTTATTTGTACCTACAAAATACGATTACTGCTTTCTGATTTCGTTTGACTCCATATATAGATACATATCTTTTTCTTTATGCTTTCAAACTGCATAAAACGTTGTGTGTGTGTGTGTATATATATATATATATATATATATATATATATATATTGTTAGTCTCACTACAACTTAAAAACGGCGTTACTGATTGAATATTTTTTTTATTTTGTTCGCTATAATACAGGGAAGGTTTACGAATAACAAAATAGGAAAAACAAAAAAAAACTTGAAAAATCAAAAATGGTGATCGTGATGGCTTTATCATTTCACGGATGTGTTGTTATACAAAACTGTCGTTTTTTTGTGAGATTTAGTATAGAGTAGCGAATTAGTACTTAGATATCAAAGGTATTGCATATATAAGTACTAACATTCAAGGAGAAAATAAGTCTACCGGGCGATATAATTTTCGATTTTGAATTAAATAAATTGTAAGCGAAACAAAGTTCACTGGGTCATCTACTTAAAAATAAAGAAATAAAAAAGATTTATTTGTGACACTAAACATACACTGACATTACTGTATATTAATCGAAATATCAAAATTTAAATAAATCCCTTAAGCTACGTTTTTTGGCTTATCTTGGCTTACGTTGAATAACAACTTGGTTTTCAGTAAGAACCAGGACCCAACTACTGGACAATAGTTAATTATAATAAGTTATAGTGTAGACAGTTATAATGGAAGAACGAATAAAAAATAGAATAATATTTAACTAGTTGGTAATAAACTTACCTCGTAAAATAAACTCGTCGTAAATAATATTTAACTATTTCACCTTATCACACTATTGTACCAAAACACACTTTTGTGACCTCCAAATTTTGTCATAGATAGTTCCAATAGGTGTAGTTATTGTAACGTGCCAGCCGTACTGATACAGCGACACACAGCATATTTAGGGGGTTTTATCTTCGATATAATTAAACTCTTCCGAATGAAATTAATTTATTAATGTATCATTCTACATTTTATATTAATTAAATACTTAATTCACACTTTATCAATATTAATTTCTTATTCAAAGAAATGCGATATATTATTCGAAAGTCGATCAAATCTTTTTATTTCTATAAAACAATTTATTTCTTTTTAATTTCATATTTTAAAGTTACGAATTTAAAAAAAAAGTAATATTATATAAAAGGTTTTAATATATTTAAATAAAAAGTCTTATTACAATTATCAATGTATCACTACAGTATTGGATATAACATTGTAAATTTTTTGTATATATTGTTCAAATCAGCTACAAATTTCCAAAAGATTTATTACTAGAATACGCAGTATTCACTTCAACATTTGCAGGTTATATCTTGGCAATGCTGGAAACAAATACAAGAAGCTCTCCGAAAGATTGTGATTCATGAACAAATGTATTTGACGCGTTCGCCGTAGTTCGCTGCAGTGCCGCTGACACTTTCATCAAAGCTCCATCAGCTAAGAGTTGCGCAGTTTCCACCCGCTGGGCATATTGTAAATTCGCCCATTGTGTTATACCCAGACCAAAAGAAATGTGTGCACGGATTGTACGCGATCGCGTAAGATTGAAGTAAATAGTACAGGGTAGCTATATGAGTGTTTTTTTCTCATTAATTTCCTCTTTAATGATCATAAAATAAACTGTCACTTGGTAACGGAACGCCCATGATATGATTTGTTACAATGTAATAGTGGTAAAGCCACTCACCAGACGAATACTTTGTCCAGAATAGCATAATATTTTTATATGGGAAGTACCACACTCTTGCAGAAAACCTGCACCTGAATGGTAGCTTACCTACCGCGCTTCGTACGGTGAGCGGCCGAGTTCCAAAGGACCAACATTTTTCCACTTCCTCTACCCCTCCCCCATTCGCACTTCCATAATGACACTTTCCTTAGAGGTCGGCAACGCTTCCGCACTGCCTATGGCGCTGCGGAAGTCTATAGGCGTCGTTGATTGCTTCCCATCAGGTGACACGCCTGTTCGTGTGCCTTCCTATCTTATAAAAAAACATCATATAAATTTGTCTGTTATTTTAAAAATCAAGCCCACATTTTTTCAAGGGTTCTTGTTCTGTTTGTCTTCATGTCTATAGGTGGTGGGGTTTTTGCTATATATGAGTCCTTCTTATAGAATTAGGTATTGGGAATTTCTATAGGTCGAGGGGAATACGAGAGCAAATACCGGTAGTAAGGTAGCACCCTGACCTTACTTTACCTGAGTAATGAAAACCAATTAGCGATACCCAGTCGGCCTGCCAAATTTGGCGACTATTGCGAGAGCCCTCGAGCCTTTTGAGGAATGCTTATTACCAGCAAAGGACTTTTGTAGCTGTATTGATAATAATTATTTATGTAGTTGATGTCAAAGTCGTGAATGTATAAAAACAAGCCTGCACATTGCTCATAGGCCTGCAACGCTTCTGCAATGCCTAGAATATTGTGAATGTCTACGGACGGCGTTAATTGCTTTCTATAATATTAGGAAGAAGCGTGTGTCACCGTCTTCCTGTCCCATAAAAAGTGATAACTAGTAATTAGTTTTTTTGTACTATTATATTTATAATTTTATTGACCACTGAAACTACAACAATGATTATCATTATCATTATCTACACTACAGTTTCTACAGAACTTACATTACTGAATGTAGACGTCTCCCAAAAGGCAGTATTTGCCACAATAGCTGTGCTGGGAAGACGGGTTGGCGAGAATATTTTCCTTCTCATGGTTCATAAATTTTCAATCAAAGATATACCAATGTCTTTGATAGAAAATTCACTAGGAAAACTGTGTTTAGATGCAATAAATAGATTTAAACGTTATTTTGTACTAAAATATTAAATAAGTGAAGTTTAATTGAAGTTAAATTAATTTTATCATAATAATTAATCCATATTAAAGTAAAAATTTTGTATTAACTTCTTTTGCATAAAAAGAGTAAAAAGTATAAATAAAAACGTATTAATCACGTCTATTTCGTGAGTTATCAAAAACAAGATAGAAAACAAGAAACATTTTACGTTTCAAATAAATTTATACCAGATAAATGCGACTTCTAAATTATAATACAATAATAGATACTCATATTGATTTACTTGTAGGTTTAAAATTAGCGCGGCACACATGAAATAAATCCTGTGCCATTCAGTTATCCGGTAGGCAGCGGCTCACCCGCGAGGGTTGTCACAAAGCTTGCTTTCTGCTCGGCTGCCCGGGGACAAAACCAACGTGGGGACACCCTGACACTAGCAACGTCACCGGCCTCGTGTGTCGAACGAGCTCTATGAGATCCCTCAGCTATGTCTAATATGAGCATGAAATATAAGGTTGGCAGCTTATAGGTACTGAAGGAACGAAAAAATTTGACTATTAAAATACTTGTTAATTGGTTTTAAATTATCTATGATTATGTGGCAGTCATAATTTATAAAATTATAATAATTTATCAAATTTTATTATCATGTCAAAACATTTCTTTGTTTCGATATAAGAAATTACATTTCATTTATCAAACGTCAGTTTGTTACTCAATGACAATGAGTTAGATATATATACAAACCTACAAATGCCCTGAATCATTTACGGTTTATGTAAAATGAGTCTACATATTGGCTACGTGGTATTAGAGTATTTGTCTTTTAATTCAAAGATGGTAAGTTCAAGTTGCAGTCGTTACTAAAATAAATATTTTTTTATTTATTGTAATTTGTGTATGTATATTTTGTTTTGAAGATGCTGTATTCTAATTATTCGTATTGAAAAAATCTATCCAATATATAAAGCAATAGATATGGAACAGAGATTGTTTATAATACTTAAATATACTCATATATGCTTAGTTGGGTACTACTTGAATTTTTGAGGAGTTCAACATACACCTATAGGTATCAATCAGATAAAAAATAATACATGATATAGTTTTTTAAAATAAATTAAATTGTTGTATCGACAACCCTAACATAGTGTGGGCAGGCGCGCCGCGACCCCCAGCCGTGCCATTGTGTGTTCACACCGTATGACATGACGACGCCTTTCAATATGATTTTTGTTTTGCTTAATTATCTTGATTGGCAGTGCTAGAGTTATTTACCTTTATATATTGCTTTATTATTTTAGTTATAATAAAAGAAACTGGAAGGTTATCCTAAAATTAGACGTATTAAAAAGGCTTTTACTTGCTGTATGCTTCTAATAGAATAAGGCCACGCTTTTCTTTTTCAGGGGTGTCGTATGACCCGTATATCGGAGCATATATCACTTTCTTAGAAAGAGACTAGTGTCCATTTCCACGCAATTATAAAATAATATGTAGATTATCGAATGAACATGGACGCAGCCAAGTGCTGGTTTGAAGCATATTCATAGTCAAGTAAGAGTTCATATCATACAAGATACTTATGATACTTATACAATAAGAATAAAAACCCGATTATTAAGTACAAAGGCTAATAATGAATATTGTTATTTTTCACGATAATCGGGTGCGAGCCTCCCCTATTTCTGGATAAACGGATACAAAACCATCATTCATCATCATTCATGTATATAAATATGCGTTAGGCATACATACGTATATAATATTTATTATGATGCGGGAATCGAATCCACGAGTATTGACTCCGGAACCCGTGTTTACGCCACTGAGAAAAATTATACCTTATTGCCATCAGATGATTCGCCTGCCTGTTAGCCTTCCTGTCCCATAAAAAATGTTGCAGTATTAATGTAATAATAAAGAGAACATATCTATAATTTTTTTAACTGTTATATATGGTTTCTTATTATTTTTATTTGTAATTTCTAAATTTTCTTTCAAAAATAAACACAAGTAGGTAATAATAAAATGCAATATAATAAGCCTATTACTTTTTGTACAGTAAGTATATACATAATTAATACATATTAATTATTAAGTACCTATATATGTATTATATATGATTTACACAGTTGAATAGATCATATATATATATATATATATATATATATATATATATATATATATATATATATATATATATATATATGTATTATATATAATTAAACTATGTAAAACTAAATATGTATATACATTTTTTATTAACGCTAAAGTGTCGGCTTACGGTATTTTAGTAGGTAATAAACAAAGCCAAATAATGCATTCACAATTGCATGCGTTTCGCGTCTTACATAGGAACAATTCTTATATGGGGGACTATTAACTGCGCCATAATCAGCTGAGCGTGGCCGATTCGGTCACGCGACATTGCCTCCCACCGTCTACCCAGCGTCGGTTAAAACATAATTGCCGCTGATACACACCAATTGCTGCCAATTTTATGTATCGACATAACGAAACTTATGTTCTTTATATATATCAAGGTACATAACTTCTCTTTGTAGTGTATTTATATACACTTCTTCTAGGTCGTCATGCTCTTGGCGGAGCAGTCGTGGTCGTTATATATAGTGGTGACTTGTGTAACACCACACGCCGCCATTCATCCCTCACGGCTGCCTTCTTCATTCATCTAGAGGGCATGTATAATAACAATTGTAGTCTTTATTATTAGTATATAGTAATACCTGTTCAAGTAAAAACAAAAATGTCCGAATGTCACGGCGTTTAATTGCGGAGAGAGCGAGAGAGGGTGGCAGGTTGGCAATTTGCAAATTATAAAAATTTAGTTATTATATGTATATAATACCTACATTTTTATAATTTGCGAATGTTTATAATTTGAATGTATACAACCCTTATTGATAGTTTCGTTCAAAATCAATAGCAAGAGGAAGAAAATCATATTCAATGTAAATCATATTTGCAACGACCTAATTGACTCAGTAGCGAAGTTATCGCTTTTTGGAGTTAAATGTTACGGGTTTGATATGCGCTTCGGGATAAGTATATGTGAGGGAGATGGGAGGGTGATGGGCCTCCGGAAGTCGGCCGCTCACCGTACGAAGCGCGGTAGCTAAGTTACCACTCAGAGGCCAGTTTTCTGCGGGAGGTTTTTCGTTGAAAGTTGCAAATCGGTTAAGAAATACTGCTGCAAGAAGCTGATATTGTTGTGATACATTGATAAATGTATCACTAATGTATTAAAACTTTATTTTTCCTAATTCTTTTTTATTATATTACCTACTTGTTTTAAAAAATCGTAATTTTAAAAATGTAAAATATTAAATAATTGTTTTCGAATTACTTTTGATTAGATCGACTGACGCGTCTCGTTTATGTCGCCCGTCCTTGCACAAATAAATAATATGATCAAGTATAAATATAAATGTACAGTGAATAGAAAAATAAGTTAATATCATTTGGAAGGGTTTTATTATATTAAGAAGAAGCGCCGTAAAGATACCTTGTATTAATAGAGTTTGCACATTTCTGTATTATCTTTGGCATTAATATGTGGTAAGTTTAAATATCCCTCTGGGCATTAGGTTATTAACATTCTTCTTCATGAAGCAACGTGCACGAAGTAACGTCTTTCGTAGATGTGAACTACGACTTTCCGTCAGAGCCCGGTCACACGTCACGTTTTACAGCCGTCACAATAAAAATGCAATAAAGACATAAACAGCGCATCTCCTGCGGCTAACCTAATGACGGCATTTACTTTGATACCGTTCTAAACAAATAAAATGTAGGCGGTCGATTATTTCTCGATCTGTGATATTTAATCGTAACAGGTGGAACATCGATTTTTTTTAATTCGCGTCAGCTGGCTTTTTGTTTTGTTTAAGCAATTAACAACGTTTAGTATACAACCTGCTGCTTTTGTTGTCCATTCATTAATAATACACTTCCGAAAGGATCATTGAAAAAAGTTTCGAATGCATTTTGAGATTTTAATATGTTGATTACCCATTAAGAGTGAAAAAAACCATCGGAGAGTCATTCATTCATTCATTTGAATTCATGGCTTTCAATAGTATCAAAATAGCACGGATGATTTCGCCAATGTCAAGTAGAAGGGAGAAGACACGAAGGAGATTATTCAGTGCGGTTGTGATAAGAAAGAAATAGAATGCATAGGACACTCATGAGATTGAACGGTGCGGTCAGGGTAACAACATCGGAGAATCAAAGCCACTGATATTCTACCGAAAGTACCTCGTTCCGTACGTGTCATTACAATATATTTTGTATACAAATGAAATAGACGTGCACACACTCCAAATATTCTTTAAACCTTGCAAATATTTATGCAAATGCAAAAATCGATTTTATGATTTTCGGCTATGAAAACGAATATTAATATGCTATATTGTTAATTATGAATAAAGCTAATTAATGAAGTCAGGCGTTACTTTGCGGAATTCCATTACTATGTGCATATTCAGAACTTTAAGCTAGCTAAAATCAGCGACAAGCAAACAAAAACAGAAAAATATTAATGTGTGTTTTCTACTGGAAGAAGTGGATTTACTGGGACCTTAAATTAAATTTCACCGAAAAAAACGGCAGTCAGCAAATCTCCATCCAATCAAAAAAGAAATCCACTATAAACAATACCAAACAAACTACTACTTTTCCACATTGCAGACGACACGTGGTCCGCCTCAACATGATGCATCATCAGTTATAGAGTAGGTGGAGAGTTGTTGTCGGCCGTTTTTTCGGTAATATTTTGTTTAAGTTTCCCGTAAATCCACTTCTTCCAGTAGAAAACACACATTACTATTTTTCCGCTTTTGTTTGCTTGTCGCGGATCTTAGCTAAGTTAAAGTTCTGACTGTCCACATATTGATAAAGCACTGACTTGATCTTTCTACACGTCAGATGACTGACTACCGATATTAATCTGGCAAATAGAAAATTGTTACTTTTAAAATAATTCCGCGAATGATCTTTACAATAATGAGACATTCTGAAAAAGAAAAGAACTTTTTCGTATTAAATGAACCGAAATAAAACACATCCAAGTTAGATCGTGGAGTATCACTCACTTTATCGGAAGCGGTGTCGCGGCTCGCCAACACCGCAACGCGCTGACTCACACCATATAGTCCAAGAGCCATATGTTTAATAAGATGCGAAAGTAAACGTAAAATTTTACTTACTTCCTTAAGCGCTATAACCAGAGGCGACTATACCTACGGTGAAGTGTGTGCATTACACACGGGCGCAGTGACGTTAGAGTATGCCGGCCGCGGCACTTTCAACGAACTTGCGCCCGCATTATAACTTAAGCACAAAAAAATTAACTCTCCATACAAAATGACCGATCAGCTGATCGAGGTAGTATGGAAGTCGAACTTTTACAATTTCCGTTTTTTAACATTACATAACATTATATAGATAAGTTAACATTTGTACATATTCCATTTTCATCGTGCGCTTACTAAAGGGCGCTACATGGGCTAGAGACGTCTCTGGTTACAACTCATTGTATCTTGGTTTTATTTACGATTATCCTACATTTTTCTGCGTCTGGCCACCCTTCTCCGAAATGTATACTTTCATATACACCGAAGATCTTTGTGACAGTCTTTGTATCGCTATTTGGGTCTCGTTGATTTAACTTTTAGATGGCTGGACAGCTTTGGTGTCATCCATTCATTCTAAGTACCCCACCTATCTCAGTTTTTGTGTCTTATACAAAAATCTTATTAAAATAATTACGAATATAATACTCGTAATTATTTTAATAGTATTTAAATAAACTAACATCTAAAAATATGATAAATTTAATTTTTTATCAGTTTTACTATATGGTCTTTCACATAATTAACTCTACTTAACTAAGCGTTTTTCCTCATTATCTATGGATTATCTATAATATAATACTTGTGTATAAAGTACATAGAAATATGAAGGACAAACAGCTGGACTAAGAATTAATATAAATAGGTTGTGAATATATTCAGCCTTAAGATGCAGAAATCAGACTTATCACACTTGGGTAAGACGGTTACTATGAATATATGTTTGCACCATTTGGATCTTCGTTTCTCAAGTTATTTGACTTATTATAGTTTTTCAAGTTGAACAGTATATACTTGAACAGTGAAAGAAAAATAAGACAA
Organism: Baronia brevicornis; assembly: GCA_031353405.1. Classification (NCBI taxonomy): domain Eukaryota; kingdom Metazoa; phylum Arthropoda; class Insecta; order Lepidoptera; family Papilionidae; genus Baronia; species Baronia brevicornis. Next base: position 308,718 of record JASFAT010001570.1, read on the forward strand.
TTATTAAAATACAAATCTTATTTCCAAAATCTTCGTAGTCCTTCGTTTTAGTAAACTGATGCGGCAATGCATGGGTCATGTTTAAAAGAGTTCCTACAATCGCTGCAGTAGTTAGTAGTAGTAAGTGAAGACCGCGTCTTGGCAAACGTAGTGTGGAACGCCCCCCGGCTAGATGGTACGGCGATCTTCGCTGTGGCTGGCAGAGACTGGATGTGTGAAGTCAAAGATCGGGCTAGGTGTCGCTTTTTGGGGGATCCAGGAATTGACCACCGCAGGTTGTGGATGATGATGAACTCTTATTTCAATATGTTCTCGTTACCTTTATTTGTTAAGTGTTGCGTTTTAAATTTATATAAAGAAAAACGTTGCACCTTCTTGGACTATTTATCTGCAAACTCAGCTCGCGATCCTATCAACGGCGTCAATTGCCCGTGCCAAATGCCACTTCCTGATCACATCCCCCTCGCTTTCGGCACGCCTTGTTCACCCCCTCTCACGCCCGTGAAGGAAACAAAACGCCTTATCTTCCTTAGGGAGGAACAAGCCAGGACGTGATTGAATGTTTCCGCTGATCTTATGTAACAGATAATCGTGATACTGTTGCATCAGCTGGATAGCAGTGGTTGATAACGGTTCCATCGTGTCGAATACTAAAAAGACAAATATTACGTGATCAAGTTCTACGAATTAATTTTTTTAGTATTGCACTTTCATACGTTAGGTGAATTTTTACTGATATAATTTTTTTAATCTAACCTTAAATTGACCTAATGCACTTAGTGGCAAAGCTATAGCTTTTCGAGTCAATCGTCGTAAGTTGGATTATCGCATCTGGATAAATATAGGTATATATACATGACCTATCAATATTTATTCTGAAAATGAGTAGGTAGGCCATTTCGCATTGAAGAAGCGCGATGAGTTAGTCTCCCTTCCAGCAGAAATAAGAATAAAAATAGATTACAATAAGAAATTTATGTATTTTTCACAACAAACGTAATACATTTGGGTACAATATAACATACATACATACATACAATATAACATATATATATATATATATATATATATATATATATATGTATATATATATATATATATATATATATATATATATATATACAATATAACAAAATGAAGGAAAGAAGAAAATCTAATTATCTTATATGCATGATTCGTAGTTACTAAGTTGATACAGTACGTAATAGGTACATTTACAATAAATGAGGCAACCCTTTGCCTAGTAGTTTAGTAGTGGTGTTTCCCATTATAATATATATAAACACACAAGGACTAACACTCAGGCACAGAATGAATATCCATAAGCCACTGCGTCATTTAGATTTTCAAAAAGTCTTAAATATTTTTTCAGATTACCACTATTTTGATATTCATTACGATAAATTAAGTCATTCTTTACCCGTTACTATCTAAATAATTAGAAGAATTAATATGTGACAGCTTAAAGTGGGCGCAAGAAACGATCGATTATCGTTTCACGGGTTAATTGCTATGCCTTCAAACAAAAAGTGGGTTCCGCAGGCCTGCTGCCGCCGCCTAATGACCCCATAAAGTCGAAATTACACGCTCTGTTAGTTCGACCGTCCGTTGTCTTGCCGATATATGTATGTCAAATTTTATTGCCCGCGACTGTACCCGCACATTCACCAATGATATCAAAAAATGGTATTTATACAAATTTATTTATACAGTAACGATAAGTTACAGGACAACTAGAGCCACGCTGCAGACGAATACTTTGTCAAGAATGGCATAATATTTGTCTGTAGCATGAATGGGCCGGCTCGCTCGGGGAAGTAACACACTCCCGCAGAAAACCAGCTTTTGAGTGATAGCTAAGCTACCGCGCTTCCTGCCGTGAGCCAGTTGAGTTCCGAAGGCCTAACACCCTCCCATTCCCACTCCCATAATGACACTTTCCTTAAAGGTCGGCAACGCTTCCGCACTGCCTATGGCACTGCGTATATCTATGCCACGACACGCCTGCTCGTTTGCCTTCCTGTCCCATAAAAAAAGCGATGTGGATGTACAGGTGTATTTGTTTGTATAAGTATAGAAATTGAAAAATGTGTCTAAATAATGTGTAGGAGAATACATCTTGATCTTCTCCTATGAAGTTAATCCCGTTCGTGAGTTCCTCACGTTAACGAAGCGTCGGGACAAATGGCGCGCGGCAGAGCTATCGCATATTGAAAGCGGTCGGGCTCGTGAATCGTGACGAACTTGTTTTATCAGCGACGATAAGAAAGGATCCCATCTGTGAGAGCTAGCGATGTGACGCTACTTTTTTATTTTAAATTATTATTAATGAATCAGTGAGACTTTTATTTTATTTTTAACTTAATAGCGTACTTATTAATTACAGGATAACAAAGTCATTGTCATCCTGTAATTAATAGGTAGGTATACAAATTAACAACTTATTGTCTAGACTAAGACTTACTAATTTATATAAAGATCTGAATGGGTCCAATAAAAGTTTAGATATACTAATTAACTTTCTTAATAGGTAATTACAAATATTTACATAAAATTTTTCAATCGTTCAGATATTTATATCAATGATAATAGGTCGGGGAAAAAGTTTCTTCACATTTTATATGTAAACTCAATTTCAAAGTTTTGTCTTATGGTGCCAGAACATGGGAACTAACAGTAGGTACTCCATGGAATTGGCTGGTTTTGGTGGCATTAAAAAGGAATAAATTTAACTTTTTAAAACAGCAATAAATTAATAAACTCCTCAGCTTTTCCCACCAAGTGACATCAGCGACATTGTGTTTTTATTTCATTTTCATAATCTTATATTATTATCAGTTATATTATTTAATTTTGGTGGTGTATTATACAATATAGGTTGGTTAACGCGTATAAGTAAAAAGATATGAAATAAATGACTATCGTGAGTTTTTAAGTTGACTGATAAAGTCCATAGAAGGTTTTGGTAGAATAGCCACCATTTTATCAAGACGTAACGTGATAAACTAACTTTTTATATTTCAAGAGATTTGATGTTATCGTATTTTATTTTACACTGGCATAATAGTTATAACTAATTGCTGTCAAAGAAAAGAAAAAAAACAAATTAATAAAATGTTCGACTTTTCCCGCCAACTGACATCAGCGACATTGTATTTTTATTTCATTTTCAGAATCTTATATTATTATTACTTATATTGTTTAATTATGGTGGTCTATTATACAATATAGTATCGATTAAGTATACAATATTATATAATATCGATTAAGGCGTATAATGGAAGTGATATGAAATAAATGCGTTTATTGTGAGTTTTTAACTTGACTGAAAAAGTCCATAGTAGGGTTTGGTAGAATAGCCACTATTTTATCAAGACGTAACGTGATAAGCTAATTTTTTTATTTCCAGAGATTTGATTTTATCGTATTTTACTTGACACTGGCATAATAGTTTTAATTAATATCCATCAAAGAAAAGTAGGCATAGATGAAGTGAAGTAGGTATAGATAGAGTAAGTTCATTAATTTAAAAAAGTTCTTTGAATTTCCAACAGTTAGTGGACAGATAAATACGTATATAGTATGTTACATAAATAAAGATAGGTACTTAATTAATATATAAGCATAGTGGGCACCTTATAAAATGGTTGTATAGGTATTTAGCATTAAACTAGCAGTATTCGCGTCAGATTGAGGTGCCGTAGTGTTCCGCTGAGCGGGAGGCCGCTGTCGACCGCGTTCTGGCCACAACGCTTTATTACTCTCCCACGATATCCGCAGTTTGAGGCTCGGTGCTGACACACAGACAAAATTATATAACCCAATAAATAAATACATCTATTAAATGTGGTCCAGTGGAAGCGGAGTTGCTATTACGCAGTACAGGATCTACAATTATTTCGAATCGGGATAAAAACTCGAGGTTGGTGCTGTCTTTCCAGAAATTTAGCATTATTTAATAGATTAAAGATTTGAAAAAATTGTGGATAGTACAAAGCAGCCTGGTTGATAAGCAAAATACACATAATCGGTCACAGGAGTTGCCATAATCCCCATTTTGGATGGGGATTATACAGATTAGGATTAAAAATCATATAGCCAGTCTAAATAATATTATTTAGACTGGCTATTTACTAGAATTTGCTCCCATATTGGTCTCGTATGACACCTAAACATCTGTAGGTCATACGTATATGTATGTATTTATCCCGACGCGGGAATTGAACGCGCGATCATTGTTTCCCAGAACCACAAGTTTCGCAACTTAATCAGTTAGGTCGATATAAAACTTAGTTATTAAAACAAATTTAAATGTATTTACATGAAATCCAATTCAATCAACATGACATACATTAATCTAATTTTCACAAACTGTGACAGATAAAAGATAAGCAAAATCAGTTACTGGTGTTGTGTAATAAAACTTTTTATTTTTATATATTTAAACTTTTTACCAGTATATTCTATTATTTTTTTAATTTAAAATAAAAAAGATTACTTCAACAGACGTCTTTAAATAGATATGTCACCTTTCCGACATTAATGTACAGTAAATAGAAAAATAAATTAATTTCATTTGGAAGAATTTCAATTACATCTTAGATAAAACCCGTAAAGATCCCGTGCCGCCTTAAGTAGTACAACTGGCACGCTACAGTATCTACTACAAACTTTGATCACTTGTGCCTTTAATTATTATACCTCGGCGTAAATACACATACGCAATCTCTAGAACAATCAATAAAACTTTTGTGAAGTCCCGACTTTATACTGGCGATAACGAAGCCGGCGTAGATTGGAAAAAGGTTTCGCTTGCCAAAAACGATTGCCTGTTATCTGAGGAGCCAACGCTCATGCAATTTTGGTATACCGTTTTTGTACAGCTTAAAAAAGTATCCTCTTTTTGTCATTGACAATCGAATGTTATCTGATTTTGTGTTAAAATATAAAATACCTTAACATGCAACATGCATGTATGTATGCAAATGCAAATGCATGCAATTACTACATATAGCCTAATTATTTTGTTGAAATTTAGAACATTGATTGTTGATGTTAAAAACTGTAAACCCACCAGAATTCAATGTTTGTTGGCATGGCAATGGGTAAGCAAGCCATGGCAACTAGAAACTAAGTCTTGACAACAGAGAGTTCTACTAAAACGCACGGCCGACATCTATTTCTATACTTGAAACGATGGAGTACAAATTATCTTGTGCACATATGATCTACTTTCTATGACTTCTGAGAGTGCTTCTTCAATTGTCGAATGTTGACCCAATTCAGCACAACTCTCCTCCTTCCTTCGCGAGGTGCAGCAGTTCTGGAGCACTCGCTATCCCGTTCCACTCCCTAATAATACGTAGCCAAGACTTCCTTTTCCGACCAACTTGTCTTTTGCCCGCGACTTTTCCCATCATGATCAGTTGCACCAATTTGTACCTGTCATGTGTCATGATATGACCCAGGTAAGCAACTTTTCTACCTTTGACGGTCTGCAAAAGTTCACATTTTAAAATTACATACGAAAAGAAGCTATTAAATTCGTTTTAATAACATACTTACATCTTTAATATCATAAATACGAGTTTTTAACCAAATTAAAACAAACGAACGTTCCAAATAGCGCAGTGGGACAACAATTTCTTGGAAGTGAAAAAGACTATTTGTCCCGAAAAATATCTGTTTGTTTTTGAAAAAAATTAAGCAGCAATAGCTCAGTTGCTGAGGTTTGAAATTGCGATCTATGCGTCGTGAGTTCGCATCATCCATTGGACTATTGTAATTAATAATTTCCAAAAACAAGCAATATAAGCTTAGTTAGAATGGTTAACAAGAATCTAGGACCCTAATATTAAACAAATCCTCACTTGTCTTCTTTTTTAATCCCTTGCCGTGTCATTTAGCTCGACGAAATTCAAGCCCAAGTGTTACGCATCAACGCGTGGTAATCACGTCGTACCTTCCTCTTGACTTACTATCTTCTATAATCTTTAAAAATTAAATTTCAATATATAAACTACTTTGTAACAGCAATTATGAGATTGGAGACTAACTCTGGTGGCGTACTGAAAGAAACTAACATTCAATCACGACCTATGCTCGTGATGTTTATGTTTGATGTTTGATCCGACTATTTATTCACGAGCCTATTTATTCATATTCATGTTTGGGCTAAAATTTTCATCACGAGTCAGACTCGTTAAGCACGGCAAGGGGTTAATAAGGAAATAAAAATGGTGAAATCATAAGAAACAGATCGTGTCTGACGATCGTGTGATTATTGTTATGTATATGATTATTGATAACAAATACATTGTTTGCTGATTCAAGCTATATTTAGGTCATCTGATCCAATTTATATAAAAATTTCACTATAGAGAACATAAAATTTCATGTTTCTAGTACAAATAATAAGGAAGACTCAATAATAAGGAGAAGGACAAGAATAATAAGGAGTCTTCTTTAGCGGCTGATAAACAATTTGTTTTCTTATTTGTAGAAATCCGAAGTAAACAAAAAGATTGATTTCAACATATGGTGGAGTTTGTTTTGCAGTTTCGTTTTCGTCGTATGAACTATATTACGAAACGGTATTAAAAGTTTGATTCTTGGCGAAGTGACATTTGACAAATTAAATGTAATTCCTTACGTCGAAAAATAAAGAATTTGAATTTTATTATGAATTTGAAATGCCGTCATCCGATATTTAATACAAAGATACACAAAATTGTAAATTTAAACCAATGATACTGGAAGATAACTTGCTGCCAAAGGAAGAAAAAAGGAATATAAATTGTATAGGTGTCTTGGAAATCAATGCAAAATGTTAATAAGCCATACATCCGACGTTTATACAAATTGCCAGCATTCGTATACACGTCCCGCGGGTAGGTTATTTTTAATAAATGTCCGCTTGACTGGTCGCCGTGTGTTGCACAACGGTGATACGCGCGTTAATCTGTCAAATGTATCAGTTTGACGAAGGTCAGGCCCCACTGACGGAGTGACGGACAGACTCGTGCCGGAACAAGCTCATTTACAACTACACTTTGTTTTCTTTTTGCTTTTACTGTACACATCTGTTGAATTTTAATGAGTTTAGTATCAAAGAAATTCAAACTCTTAAGTTGATAATTTTGTTTTCGTGGTCTCCCTATATCTGATGTCGAAGCAATCAAACTGAACATAAATACCTGTAGGTCATACACGTATTTATCTTGATACAGCAATGGAACCCTTTTCTATGAAAGTAATAGCTTTAAAGCTGAGATAATTTGGTTTTATGTGATCTTTTTTCATAGGAGACTTAGGCAAAAGAACAGGCGTGTCACCTGATGAAGTGAAATCAACGCCGCCAATAGACACGAGTGGCGTTGATTGTATTAACATTGCAGAAGCATTGCCTACCTAACACGAGTATATTAAGTTTACCTATATATGTATATTAAAGACCTTAGAAACATAAATTAAGAGAAGTGTGTTTGAGTATGTATGTGATTGTATAGACAATTGAGAAATAGCGTTTGCTTGTGTACATCCTTCTGTTGGAAATTTTCTTACTATCGCCTTGCAGTACTTGAAGTATGACCGATTTTTCTATAATTTCTACGGACATATTGTTGAACTTTGCAGGCCCAACCCCTTTCTCCTTCCTTCAGTTCCTTCTTCTAATTTTATTGACGTTCTAACCCTTAGTAAGTTAATGCACTATCAATTTAGATTTTATGGGCCGCGGTAAATACTTATCATCAGGTAACCTTGCTCATTTACTTATCTTTTCGATAAAACTCACCTAAATTCATCTCACAACGAAATAGTACATGTCTTCGGGACAATCAGCCCTTTTATTCTGCAGAAAAATTTTTTTTTAAAAACTTAACTAAATTATAAACGAAGTGTGCCTTTATCGCATAGAGTGTAGACTAATTATATTATAATATCCGAAGTTTTCTCCAATTATATCGAAACTAAAAACCTTTTCATTATATAAGGCAGGATTCGGACAAGGTGAGAAATTAGCTAGGATAATATCGATTTTATTCATGGAATCAGGAAGGCTATAAAAAATGGAGCATGTTGATGGTTATTATAGAATTCGAAACTAATTATATGTTCGTAATAATAATGTACAATAGTACTTTTAACTTGGTATAAAAAAATTGATACGTTCCCGACTGACCATTTTTTGGCTGTCATTGTTAACGTAACATATCAGTTTTCTACATGACATCTCAATGCGTCGCTCGCTTGTCGTGTTGCGAATCTCGAACAGATGTTTATTCAGCGCATTCACAAAAATTATCTCAACAACAACATCTAAATCCATACACCATAACTAATTATATCCACCGTGTAATACCGTGGCGGAGAGGCCTCTTTGTTCAACACGGCCTTTTGAAAACCGTATTACTAACCTAGTTTCGGCATACATTTCGTCAAAAAAACCTTCGAGATATCACGCTTTTTGAGTTTGAATAGTATTTATTATTTCTTTTGTTAAAAACGGTGTATTACGCCATATTTAGTTTCGGAGGTTCACCGTACTGTGGGTGGGTTAGGGAAGCGTGCATGCACGGTGACGCTACGTGGAATGTATTGGAAAAGTTTGACGGGTGACTCGCTCAACGGCTGGATATCGATTTAACTCGGCTGCAGTCGTTTGTGTTTGTTTATTTTTGCAAAAACGGATGTAGGTTTTCGGGTTTGCGGTGTTTCACTGTTCAGTTAGTTGTAGGTGGTTTGTTTGGTTGGAAATGCGATGTCATTTTTCTATTTTCTCTATTTTAGCGTATCGACAACGAACTCCGGTGTATTCGTGCAGCACTTTTGATCTGAATATTGATTTTACTGTGTGTATACAAAATAGTATAACTAATCTTTATACGACGTGGCCTGAAGTAAAGCGCGTCGCTCAAGACCGATCGCAATGGAAAAGCACTGTGGACGCCCTCTGCCCCACCTCGGGGACATAGGCTCATAAAGAAGAATACTTATGCGTAGGTATAGAAACTATATATCGAGTTATACTAACAGTGTAACAGTCAGTGATGAGATTTGACAAGTCAAGCAAAAACGTGAACTTTTGCAGACCATCAAAAGCAAAAAGTATGCTTATTTGGGTAACATCATGAGACATGACAGGTTGAAACTGATGCCACTTATCATGATGGGAAAAGTCGCGGGTAAAAGACGAATTGGTCGGAAAAGTTAGTATTGGATTCGTTATATTAGGGAGTGCAGAGGATAGTAAGTGCTCCCAAACTTCTTTGCCTTGCTAAAGCCTTCACTAGTCGGGGAGGCACTCTAAGAAGAAGAAGATGGTAGCTTAAATTATTCCCAATTTCCATTACCTGTTATACTTAAACTATTATTTAATTTTATCATGTCTTATATTGTAGACGAGGGGATTTGATGACATAGAATAGAGCTACCCCATTTCTTCTCACGGGTGTTGTACAACGCGATCAGCGATGGACGCAAATACAGCGTGTACGTAAGAATAAAACCAATCATTTTTGTCGATTTGGATCTATCACCTTTTATTTTAAAGGTGCTGATTTTTTTTAAATTTACTTATACATGTAATATGCCTATTAATGCATCACTTTAGACCATATATTAAACCATCATCATTATCATCAATGAAGCCGTAACAATCCACATTAATTTCTGTAGATGCGTTTCACACATATAGCTCAATTTTCATCACTACAACTAGGGCTTACAATACCGCGATTCCGGGAATCCGAATACCGGAATCCCGGACGATTTTTGTCCGTTATTAAAAACCGGTATCTATGTAAAAATACCGGTATTTTGGTATTAAGTTAGTTGATAAAAATTGAATTTATGCACGATATAAATCTAATTAAAATAATATTAATTAATTACAAAAAATTTTTTTTGAAGATTAACAAACAATTTCATTCTATTAAAATCTATATCTGGCACATTTATTATATGTAAAATGAAATATAGGTACCCTATGTAATAACTGATTTAAATTGTACAATAGCGTTTCTTAGAAGTATGTAAACATACATACATACGTATCGTCACGCCTATCTCGCGTAGGGGTTGGCAGAGACCACAGATCTCCATCCGCTACGATCCCAGCACACCCTCCCTGCTTCCTTCACGCTCATCCATCTTTTCGTCCATCCTTCCTCTCACATTCATCGTAGCGAAACTCTCTGTTAGTCGCTTTTCGCTACTAACCAATTTGAGAATCAGGATGTGAATGGGTGGCGAACCACGTCGCCGTCATTTTTTAAAAAATTAGGTATATTAAAATTAGGTATATAAATCGTGACAAGTGTTAAAACAATTATTGAATTAATTAGCTGTATAAGTGTACATTTATTGATTTGTGTTCTTATATATGTAAAATAAGATTATTAATGGAGTCAGCCGTTACTTTGCGGAAATCCGTTACTATGTGGACAGTTAGAACTTTTACTTAGCTAAGATCCGCGACAAGCAAACAATAGATAATTAATAATGTGTGTTTTCCTGCTGAATGAAGTGGATTTACAGGAAACTTATAGTAAATCTTACCGAAAAACGGTCGTCAACAACTCTCTACCCACTAACACTATACACAACACCAAACACACTACCACTTTTCCACCTTGCAAACGACACGTGTTTCGCCTCAACACGAGACATCATCAGGTTTAGTAGACTCTACGGCAGACAACCGTTTGTCTTTCGTAGTCGTTCGCAAGGAGGAAAAGTGGTAGTGTGTGTTTGGTGTTGTGTATAGTAGTTGGTGGATGGAGAGTTGCTGACGGCCGTTTTTCGATAAGATTCAGTATAAGTTCCCCGTAAATCCACTTTGTCCAGCAGAAAAACACACATTATTAATTTTCTATTGTTGTTTACTTGTCGCGGATCTTAGCTAAATAAAAGTTCTAACTGTCCACATAATATAAGATTGTTAAAAAGAAGATATATGTGCCTAGTAATATATAAAGTAACATGTATACCCCATACATACTAATAATGTGTGTGTGTGTATGTTATCGATAAATACAAATTATCGGTATGCATTAGAGCTTAGGCATCTAATTAGGGCGCACCTTAGCAAACATAGACGGATGGCCGTTTGTTTGCTGGGCCGCCGCCGCGTTGATTTAATAGCCGGCGTACAAATTCATTCATTTGCCTGCAAAAGCTTTCTACAAACAAGCCTAATGAACGCGCGCCGTACTGTATGCCTCCAGTCGGTAATTCACTTATATCGGTGGTGCTCCTCTTTATTCGATTTTTACACGTAATTAAGTTACCACGTGTGCGGTGCTGCCGGTTTGATTCTATTGGAATTTTTGTTGTGTTGTCCACTATCGATTATTAATACGTACCTATATCTATAATGCTACTGCTACAATATTTTGTATACACACAGTGAAATCAATATTCAGATCAAAAGAAATGCACGAATCCACCGGAGTTCTTTGTCGATACGCGAAAATAGACCGGCCGATTGGCTCAGTGGCGAGACCCTCCGCGGAGTCAATGGTCGTGGGTTCGATCCCTGCATCGGAATAAATATCTCTATGGATTTATAAATATTTATTCCGAGTCTGGTAACCCCCCCAATTCGCATTTCCGTTCCTGCCCTTTCCTTGTTTCTCTATCCTTTCCCTTCCTCTCCGCCAATCCACGGTCTGCCGTGCCAATGGATGCGTGGTTATGTTTGTGTGTGTGTGTATATATTTATTAAATAAAAATATATATATAATTGTCTCAGTGGCGGGGCCCTCCGCCCGCGGAGTCATTGGTCACGGGTTCGATTCCCTTATCGGAATAAATATATGCATGGATTTACAAAGATTTATTCCGAGTCTGGTAACCCCGCCAATCCGCATTGGACAAGCTTTTTGGGTTTAACGTTCGTTCCTCCAGAAATGGAGAGGCCCGTGCTCAGCAGCGGGACATATGTGGGCTGTTAAAAAAATACCTATAATTACTCATAGTCTGAAGACAAAAGTCTTCATCCAGTGCGTCCTGTCTTTACTCTCTTACGGTGCCGAAACGTGGACACTGACGGTCCGTGTGCTTCATAAACTCAAAGTCGTTTAGAGGGTTATGGAGAAGGCTATGCTTAGAGTTTCTCTGGTGAATAGAATTCGGAAGGAACAAATTCGCCGGAAAACCAGAGTCACAAACATAGCTCTTTAAATTAGCAGACTGAAGTGGTAATGGGCCGAATGTTTATCAGAGAACCGACTACTGTTGGAGTAAATGAGTGCTGGAATGAAGACCGCGTCTCGCCAAACGTAATGTAGAACGCCCCCCTGTTAGCTTGAGCGACGATCTATGCAAGGCGTCTAAGATGCGATCTTCACACCAACGCACATTTTTTGTAAGGATTGTAGGTTACTTCACAAACGTAAACAATCAATTTCCAACTAGGAGTGACTATATTTCTTGTTTAAAACTCTTTAACTTTGTTTCTACCGCAGATTTTTTCATTTTGAAGATATAAATAAAGGACATTAAAAATAAAATACTGTGAAACATGCATCTAAAAATGAATTATGATTATGATATGATTGATTCGCAACTCATTTGATCGTCGATATGTATATCGATGAGTAACTGTACACATAAAATAACATCATATACATATATGTACATTATCTGCAGTCAGACGTTGTAATTCACAGATAAATGTAGGTATACAAAAGAGTCCGGCAACGTACAAGAAAAACCTTTGAGTAGCTACTAAAAATATTTTAAAATATGTTGAAAAGTATTTGAACATTATAAGGAATTTTACAATAATTTGCTCAACAAAATACTGAAAAAATGACCTACTTGGCTCATTGGTGAAGTTACAGCTTTCGTACTCAATGGTCGCGGTCTCAATTCTTGTATCGGGATAAATATACATATGTATGGTCTATAGATCTTTATTATGTTTATAAGCCTTGGGCAAGCGTAGTGGATTGGTGTCCATCCAATATATGAGCTAAAAAACAATTAAAAATATTAATTGTTTTTTAGCTTACTGAACAAATAGTACTTCTTAGTAAAAGCCTTACCGACCATAAAACGACGAATATTATTAATTATCATTTGATATAAACGATATGGCGTTCCTTTTCTAAAAAGTATTAAAACGTTTTTCCGAAGCGATTTCCTAACGAAAGCTTTAATTTATCGAAAGTACGAACAGGAGACTTGCAAGTTGCGGCCTTAAAAATAAAAAAGAAAACAATGAAAGATCTCAATGGACCTGGAACCCTATTGAAATAGACCTCAAGAGCAGTAGAGGAACAAGTAGTGATGTTGTTTTGAATCGTTACTGAAATACAAAATAGCCTTGGTAATTAAAAAAAATTATATATAATTATTAGAAAAACTATTCAAAAAAATAAATTTCATAAAAGTATCCATAATAGATTAATTTAAAAAAGTTTTTTGAAAATTTAATTTAAAATATCGTACTTAAAAACAAAAGTATTCCTTGGTATAAACAATTTCATGCCAATGGATGTTTCCTCAAAATAGTGTGAGGTAAATTTGCATTTAATATGAATAAATAAATCACAATATAACTATTTAATCGAAATAAATAGTTATATTATATTTGCGAAGTAAATAAAGAAAATATTATGTAGATTTTTATTTTTTTGTAGTTCAAAAATTTTTGATAAAGAATGCCCTTTAAGTTATATTTACTTCTTACATCTATTACTTATACAAAAAAAATATTTATCATTTAAATAACTATTGAACTACGAACTGAATCGCCTGACAGGCAATGAAACCATTGTTCGATTTTGCACGGCGCAAAGGCTGCGATGGGCAGACACATGTCGAGAGAATGGCTGATTTTTGACCATCTAAAATCATTACAAACTGGACACCCCAGCCGAAAAGACCACGCGGTAAACCCAGAAAGCGTTGGGAGGACTGCATCCAGCAAGACCTGGCTATCCTAAAGAAGAAAAAAACGGATTGGAAGCGTGTTGCCCTAAACAGAGACGGCTGGAGACAAATTGTGGAGAAGGCCCACACCGGGTTGTAGCGCCAAAGGTAGAAGAAGAAGAAGTAACAATTCCTTGTACTTGTACTTTATTGTATTTATAAACTTGTCATTTTGATCTCAACTTTAAGTTGTTATGGATATATTTGCCTATCTTTTATCACAAAAACTATATTATTAACCTCAATATGAGGTAATCAATCTCATTATGAAATTTGGATTTCACTGCAAAACCGAAGAGATTATTGTTATTATGTAGTTAAAAATATACACAAACCAACATTCCGAATGTAAAAAGGGTTCATTCGACTCCACGTCTGGTGCTATCCACGCGTTACCCACCGAGCCTCATGGGAGGTAATTATGCACGGCAGGGTTTTTGGCGCGTTGCTTGTGAATAAAATATAAAAGTGGTACAAAATATAATATTGCGACACATTACAAAGAGGGGGAACTCTAACACTTTTTATGTAGTTTTATTTTACTTATTTATTTTGTATTTAGCTTTCTCAGTAAACTAAATGTAACGAATGTAATGAATACATTTTGGCCAAAATGTATAGTCCATACAGCATATAAAAAATTATAAAATTACACAGATTATCATACAGACGTAAAAGTTTAAGAACTGCGTATCGAAAACTCAGTGAATTAACAAACATAGACATAAACAAATATAGATTATATTGTTGTGTGTTATTGTATGTATCCATTCGTGTGCATGTGTCTTAGTAAACGTGCAGTGAAATTAATCAAATAATGTGATACATAAATAAAAGTGATAATCAAGGGTCCTCTACTAAAGTTAGTTGTGATACTAATTATCTTTGTTTACGTTGGCATCATCATCATCATTATCATCAAGACGGCCACACCAGTCGATTGATTGCTCAACATTGGTCTTCCTAAAAATCCCCCTGAAAAGAGTTTAAATAATTCTCACTCTTGGTTTACGTATGTATTCTTGGCCGGCGAATGTGTTCGTGGCAACTCTTATGCCATTGTCAAAGTTAAATACAACAATGTCAATACACGTGAAATGTAATAGGCAGCTTGTCACGTGGTTGTTTTATGGTGGTTGGTAGTTGGTAAGTTAATGGTGACCATTTTACCAAAACCTATTGACTTTTTCACTCAACTTAAAAAGGCACGATATATGCATGTTTTAAAGTGTTAATTTAAAGTGGCCACTTCATATTTTAACGTCTTTTTATATATTTTAAATAACCTTATGAAATTATCATGAAAAATATTTGACAATATTTGCCACGGCAATATGTTAAGGGCATAATTACCAACAGAATATTTATTAAAACGTGCTTAAATTGTCTTATAATTGTTTTTCAAAAAATATTCTTATTTTCTTTTATTTCTATATTCCGTTTTCCTTTTAGTTTTATGTTTAATCAAGAACTTTATCATAAATTAAGGAATATTTTGTAAAAGCGCCATCTATCATTTATATGTAGAACTACTAAGCGTTGAATGTAAGCTATGATTATAGCTTCCGAATTTTTACGTTGTTCATTGAGGGCGTTATTTAACGCTGCTTATATTTTTTGTTACCAATTTGAAATACTAATGTGTTATAATTTGAAAGTATTTTTAACTTTATTATATTATTACAAAAAGTTAATGAAACTTATTTAGGAAAAAATGTAATTAATTATTATATATATATTTTTTATAGTTTATATAATAAGTATGAAAATTGTTTTATAAGATTTACAGCGTGTTTTGTATAATAAAAAATAAAATTATTTTGTGTAAATATTTCAAATGTTTGTCCTGTGGATAGATCTATCTATTATTACTTAATTATTATTATTTCTTTATATTTTCCGGGATTATTTACCCCATCTTTTAATGGATGGGAGGTCTCGTATCCAGCAGCGGGAAGTAGATACATACGTATATAGGCTGTATAAAAAATGAATTAAAACGTGGCGTGCGGAATTTAGCCAGGCTCAATCGATCTCTACTAAAACTAAGCAGAGATAGATAAAAAAATATGAGCGCAGATGATGTTAATTTGGCAAAAAATTTGCGAGTAATTGATTTCCAGGCAGATTTTATAATTTAAAAAATATGTCGTACCTACCTCATTAAAATTTAAATATTTATTTGAAGAAAAACCAAACAATAAAGATAATACGTGAAATAATATTTGTATTACTTCACTGCCACAAATAATAAATCGGTAAACCGTAAAATTAAATTTATGCAATTCATTATCTAAGCATAAGACGTGGAAGTTTGTTCACGTGTCCGACGTGGCGCGGGGTGGCCGGAACTATAAATTGTTTGGTAACAAAAACTGCTCTACTCGAGGAAGCGAGCGTTGGTGGGCCGCGGTCGAGGTGTCGGGTTCGCTTCCCGCTTTGGACACGCGTCGGCGTGTGCTCGCATTTGTTTTGATTTGTTTTTATTAAGTTATGTGCCTCTTGAAAGAGATTAGGGAACGTTAGAGCGTTCTTTTTTTTATAGGACACGGAGGCAAACGAGTAAGCTTGTCACGTGATAGAAAGCAACCACCGTCGCCCATTAACATTTCAATACAATTAATATTGTAATTGCAGAAAAAGAAGAGAAGGAGCCTTGTAAATTTTTTTGAGTTTAATCTATCGTTATTCCGTGTCTACATCTGGAATAGAGTTTAAAATATAAATTATCATCTTCTTATATATACATATGTTGATTGCTTTTTTATTTTTAAAGGTGCTGTATAAGTAGCAAAATTCATTTTTTCACATTTTTCGATCTAGAAATGGTTATTGACGTGGTATATCAGCAACAATTTCTAGATCATTGTCACCATCATCAATATAGTCGTAATAGTCCGCTGCTATAATTGGCGTCAATATGACCTTGAAAAATGGCCTTACTCCCACATTTAGAGGGAGGATTAGGATTTAGTTTTTATTCTCAGATTTTAGGGGACAGGAAGGCAAAAGAGCAGGCGTGGGACCTGACGGAAAGCAAACGACGCTACTCAAAGAAATCCGCAATGCCATAAGCATTGCAGTGAAAAAAGAGTAGGCTTGTATTTTGAAGGTTCCAATGTCGTATCGGTACGGAAACACCGCGGGATATAGTTCGTTCAGGGTAGTGGTGCGTGGACTCATCCAGGTAGTGGGGATGAAACTTTTTCTCGTTCAAATCGATGAGTCAATTTTATGATATATATATATATATATATATATATATATATATATATATATATATATATATATATATATATATATATATATATATATATATATATATATATATATATATATATATATATATATATATATATATATATATATATATATATATATATATATATAATATAAATGACCGCTATTGCCTATCTCCCTGTATTTTATTTGGTCTCATAATCGTATTATATAATTACCATAACCCATACAACAATAAATCCATAGAATTTAAAATCATTTACTTATTTTTGGAAAAAGACGGCCTATTATTAAAAATTATCAAGAAAAATATTATACCTACTGGAGTACCAACGAAGTTTGTATTATAACATAAAATAAAAGCCAGCCCACTCTGTATTTAAATTGAACAATCCTAAATTATTAATTTAGGTCTGGGCTATGTAATATATATATAGGTGGTAAACAAAATAATTTAAAATGGCCGCCGCAGACCTGACGATAAATCCGCGGAGATCCGTATAAATTTCACGTTTTACGAAATTATACCTATATTGAACAACTAAACAAATAATCTGTCCGCTGTTAACACGGTGTATAAATCCGACAATTCGCGCGCCGACGGTCATTTGTCCGGTCGCGAATCACGTACGAAGCTAACCGGACCAAATCTCCGGACAGAATCATTTCATATTTTCACGGGTCCATCTCTCACCGCCCGCTCAATTATTCACCGGGGGCCGGGGCGGCCGTTTCCCGCTCGAAAGTAATGGCCGGTGAACGCGAAATTACACGTGTTACAATGATGATTCTGTTTACCAGCGCCCGGAGTAATTTCGGCCGGATGCCGTTTGGAGTGCTGTTAGATTTTGACTGTAATCGTTTTATTTAACGGACCGGACTGCGCTCGTTTGGGTTTTGTTGTTTGTAATGATATGTGCCATTTCTCTTTGTTCGCGTTTGTATAGAGATAGATAGATATTTTCTCTTAATCTCAGAATTAATATGAAATAAGTTATATTAATAAGTACCTACTAATGTCTGTTACTGCAGAAGGAAATAAATTTGTCTATCTATCTATCAATTTGTTGCTTCTCAGAATATCAGTAATGTTTTGTTTATAGTAGTACTCACTAGAACTCTAGTATTTCCGGGGAATTTTAACTTGTATTTGCAATCACTGGATGTTAGATATGTATTGTACATCGAAAAAAAAATTGACTATGCATCATTGACTCGGACACACACACTCGCGTCCACTTCCGCCGGGCAGATTTATCGTTCACATGGTCATGTGTCGGCGGTATACCATTCGGTGCGCCCTGTTTGTTTTAGAATGGATGTCTGGACAAAAAATTGGTGCCAAGCTGTCTGCTGGCGGTGACACGCAGAAACTTTTTTGCCCGCCTCCGATTTCTATTTGTACTTCGAACTGTGTTGAATGATAGACCATTAATTGTATATTTTAAAATAAATAGTAGAAACAATAATTCTTAAACAAAACTCAAACACAATCTACTATAGATTATTTAAACATAAAGTTTGGAGCAGACGAGTGCAGGAGTGGAGACCGCGTCTCGGCAAACATAGTGTGAGAGGCTCCTCGGCTAGACGTTGCGACGATCTGCGCAGGGTGGCTGACAATAACTGGAGGCGTGAATTCGAAGATAGGCTAGGTGGCGCTTCTTAAGGGTGGCCTATGCCCAGCAGTGGACTGCCGTAGGCCTTAAATATATATAGGCCATACATACACATATTTATTCCTGTATGGGATTCGAACCCGCGACCTTTGATTCTGTAAGTGGGGGTACCGCCACTAAGCCAATTCGTCGTAGAAAAATTATAGTTATATTAATAGTTCAATGGGACTTACAAAAACAGATAATCAAAATCCTTACCAACTATTGCTGCGTAAATTGGAGTTATTGAATTAAAAATATGTATATAGGATTAGGAGCAAAATGCCAATAAATAGACATTCATATTGTGTAATCCCTTTGTTTACAATTGAGCCATTCGTCTGCAAATACAGCGAGCGATCCTTCAGGCTTATTGTACGGAGACGCTCATAACACGTGACGTATGCGCTTAATGAAATGGAGTGTATGTATTTATTAAGTTAATTAAAGCGTTCTTGAAAGCCGTGAGGCATTCGGGCGCCGAGGGGACCCGTGGGTAGATCTCATCTCATACACTTCATCGGAAAGATTCCGATTTATGGTAATTTATCGAAGATTGTAACATTGTTGTTTGGATTGAACTGTTATGTTCGCATGCCATTCTGTACCTGTTGCAAACATCAGTAAACGGTAATGATCATTTACTTCTCTAGTATTTATTTAATTAATGACATTATTATTATTGTGTCATCATCATCATTAATACAAGTATAACAGGCCATCGCTAGTAATTGATCTTCTTCAAAATAAATGATGTTGCCGTAATCCAGACAAACATGTTAGAGATCTCAGATTGGTTTTTAAAACTCAAGTAGGTACTGTAATGATACATTACTAAATGTATCACTAATGCATTAAAACCTTTTATATTATATTACTTTTTTACTATATTTATAATTTATTTCTTTTTCATTTGAAATTTGAATAATATATTAACTATTCAAATTTAAAATGAAAAAGAAATAAATTGTATTAAAACAAAAGCATTAGTTAGAAGAATTTTATTTAAAGAAGCCCCCTAAAGATCCCGGGTGTCGCTGTAAGCAGTATGGCTGGCACGCTACAGTACCTATATTATGACGTTCCTGATATTTTACAGTAGACTCATTTCTTCCCATGAGTGTCGTACCAGTTGAGTACTCCCGTAGTCACCTGATACGACACTCATGGGAAGAAATGAGTCAAGTGTTCTTTCAAACTGTAATTCCAATCATAAACTGCTTATATTATACAACCTTTTTAAATATACAAATTTAGTAATTAAATCTCAGGCTGTAATACATGTGTGTCATGTGTCAAGACAATATTGCAAACGATCCCCCTTCAGTCGTTTTGGAAAATAAAATCGTTCGATTATAAAAAAGGAGTTGGACGAGAGAGTGCTATGTTTGCCGTCATACTTAAGGCTTATACATACTTTTATGTATACTGAGCAGTTAACACGTCTGCGATTTTCCACAAGAAACTCCGATTTTTTTTTATTTAGAGTACAGTGCGTTTGACCCAAAACTTCTTTCCACGCACCACCGCTCTGTGGAACCGGTTACCTTCCGCAGTATTTTCGACTTTAAGGAAAGTCAGTTTATACAAGCTTAATAAAAAGATGCGGCAGTACTTTTGGCGAAGATGGCAACAGCCGCAAACAGCTAAGGATAAAGTGGAAATTTAGAAAAGCTGAACGTCGCAACGCTGCAAGTTTCCAACGTCAGTGGAAAAAAAAGATCTTTCAACGGTAGGGATGATGTAGCAGTAGGCGCAACATTGGGCCTTCTACGATAAAGCAGTGTACCATATACTACTTTATCGTATGTATCGTCGTGCAGTGTCAACGTTCAAATATAATTAACAATCAACTTCTTTTCATTTATGTAGTTTAATTTGTTGTTTCTTTTTTGTAAATTCTCTAGTACTTCGTGAAAGTTACCACGATGCGAGTGTTTGTTTGCGTTATTTTTTATTTTTGAGTTTATATTTGATTGTGTGACTCCCATGACTGACTTGACACAGGCAGAATTTAATCATAGTTGCCATAATCAAATAATTGAATTGAATTGAAAAATATGCAAATGACAACCGACATCTATGCAGTCGCTCTTAAAAACGTCCACGTAACATACATATATATGTAAATGTAACATAAATTGAATTAAATTATATTTATCAAAGTACTATTCGGGTATTTAATTTAGACCAAAAATGGGGGGAAAAGATTTAACAACTACATTGGAACGTTTAAATAAAAGACCTGCACATACATAACTCAAAGTCCAGTAACACATACACATGTATTACGGTATGGTGTTGTAGATGTCTATGGCGTTGATTGATTTCTATTATGTACGCGATACGCTTGCTTGTTTTGGCCCTCCTATTCCACAAGAAAAATTTAATTTATATAAAGGTCATGTGAAAGTTGTAATCTATAAAAATTTCTACGCTTCTCAGGCGGCTCCTTTGTTTATTAATATTTGTTAATTTTGCTGTTGCTCTATCTATCTATTGTTACACATACACACACACAATTAAATTTTATATTTTTATTATTTAGTCGATGAGCTATTAAGTTAAATAATATACGAATACTATGTAATATACTATGTTATATTTTCATATAAGGTTTCTTTCGCATCATTACTTTGCAACCCGATTCTTGAAACGTTATAAATACGAGGAGCCTGTCTAATAATGTCTCATTATTGTTACTTATTAAAATTAAGACGTCCTCATACGTGGGACTCGGCGCTTCTGAAAATAGATTAATTATGTGAGTTTGAAATATTAAATTGCGCATATTTGTTCTCTGAATTTAGGAATTTAATAATCATATTAGGGTTCTATAATTAAACAAGGAAAACTTTTCACTTGCTTAATATTTTCAAAGGCTGAGTGTGCTAAGGGATTTAAATTCAAGTCAAAGCTTAATTACTGTAGCAATACATTGATAAACGTACCACTAATGTATTAAAATTTTTAATTGATTATAATAAAACCATTCATATTATATTACTTCTTTGAAAAAAATTGTTTTATAACAAAAATACGATTAGTTCGACTGACGTCTTTCGAAAGACATGACAACTGTCCGGCATAAGAAATTGAGATTGAATATAAAATGTAATGTTAGAATATTATCAGAATATCTAATTAATATAAAATATACAGTGATACATTAATAAATCAATTTCATTTAGAAGAGTTTAATTACATCGAAGATAAAAATCTCCTAAAGATCCCGTGTCGCTACAATCTATGTTAAAGATGAGACTTTCTTTGCTTATTTTAAAATTAACTGTTTTGTACTTCGAACGTATCGAAAAATTTCAACCATTAGTTAAAAGAAATATTTAACGCAAGTTCAACTCAATATCATTATATCAGGGAATACTTAAAGCTTCTGGCTTTTCTCATGGTGTACCTACTAAGATAATTAATAAGTTGTCAAAAATCTCTTTTTTATTCATTTATTATTTATGGTTAACTCATATTTATATACTCATACTCATATACTTATGGCAACTAACTTTGTTTATTAATATTTTTTTTCTCTCATCCTGACGATAATGTATCTTCAACCTACATTAAATTATCTTTTTAACATTATGTCCATCCTACGGTTGTCTGGAAGAAATCGCTATTAGCATTAAGATCCCATTTGTATATGAATATTACAATCAATAATTGTATAACTTTGTATTTGGTGTACAATAAAGAATATATTTATCTATCTAAGTGTCTCGTTAGTTTCGAAGTGAAATTTCTCGTACACGAAAACTATTACATAGTTAATTACACTTGTGCTATTCACACATCCGTGTCTACAGTCTTTCTATAGCAGAGATTCCCAAACTTTTTTGGGCAATAGACCCCTTTTCCATAAAAACTGATACCTCAGATCTCCACAGCCAAATCGCTTTAAAAATTCTAGTTCTATCTAGTTTTTTCCCTATTGCTACAAAATATTTACAATTTTAAAAATTTGGTGGTGAGTTACGACCACAAGGGGGCGATACTGACCCTTTTAGGAATCCCTGTTCTACAGTGTAGACGGAACAGATTCTATGAAACGCAGATACTGATAATACGACATAAGAAACCTGCTGTAGAACTAAATTTACTGATATCTCTTAGGTAAAACGCAAATGACAACGGGCTGGTCGCGTTTGTCGAAGAACCGAAAATTATAAGAGTAAACTATAGGAGTTCTGAAGTGGAGACTGAATCTTGGGAAACGATACGTTATAGAATGATAATTAAATGCATACAATAAGAAAACATAAAAGCAATTAGAAGAAAAAAATCAGTTTATATTAAAATTATATGTAAGTAATTATAGGTATGTAAAAATTGAGCAGCTAACCCAAATAACTTATAATTCTACCTTGATATTCAATTCAGGAAACATTGGAATGATCCGAAATAATAAATAAATCACAATGATTATACTCCAGAGATCCATCTCAATCGGCACCACGGATTGCCCTAATTCATACATCACCCCTTGACAGGCGAATGGCTCCGTCGGTAATGAAGACAATGTTCTAACAAACTATAATTCTCCATCTAAATGCACCGTCGACAGGCATAAACAATTGAAATAATTATCAGGATAAGCCTTCCGGATCAACATGGAAAGCCCTCGAGATTTTAACCCTTCTGAGAACCTCCTGACAGCGTCTTATGCAAATTCTCAAAGTTGACTGCGATAACAACTATTTTCATAAGCAATTTGTTTAGTTAATGCAATTTCAACTCTATACTTGTATATTAATGTTCAATTTTGAACATAAAAATGTGCTACATAAGTTATTACAAAAGTGTTTAAATGTTAATGGTTGCTCAATTGGCTATACGGTGTATGATATCGCAACTTATGTTTTGTTCAGGCACTTGGATACAACTAGTTTTAGTAGTAAACATAGATTTGAATATTCATATGAGTAAATAATTCCTACAGCTATCAGTAAATAATTCTTACAATATCCTGGAAAATGATATTATATTGTATATTATACAACTTTGTTAAAGCTTTAGATTATTCTCGCACAAATCTTAGCATACCCCATATTTTTTGACGCTGTAGAACTGGCTGACGTGGACTATTAGGGAAGGTGAAAAGGATGGTAGATGTTCTAAAAAGGTGGTGCTGGAGAGAAATGGAATGGTTTGAGTTTCGTACAAATGTTTCAATACTCCAAGAATTTACCATTAAGCAAGTTTATCTACTTCTGTGACATTATGAATAGTCTTATTCTTTCAGACAAGGTGCAGATTCCGTAAAGCGCCTGAGCAAAGTGAAGAGAGACACGTTATTTATCATTTATTTGACTCAAGTTTACGATGGTTTAAATCGTTAGGACTTAGCACCACGTACAAGTGTGGCTATCGATTATGGCGTCAACTGTGGTTTGGTCCTTGATATTTTGAAACTTATAATTTCCACAAATGTGACATTCTATTACTTATTGCAAGAGAATAAGTTTTGACTATTACATTGCTTTATGAGCAACTTTTGTTTCTTTCTTTTGCTTCCTTAAAGCAAAGATAGTAGGTTGGAGTTGGAGTGTAAATATTTGTATGAGTATTAAGGTATTTATTCTGAGTCTGTTAATCTATTTGTATATTTCTCACGCAGAAAATTCTAGCGATGGGTATGATAGAAAAGCGTTTATTACTTTCTCGTTTTTATATATATTTTTTTATTTATATATTCACGCCTATCCCCCGCAGGGGTTGCCAGAGATCACAGAGCTCCATCCGCTGCCATTCATCGCAGCGAAACTTCATTGGTCACTTTTCGCCCTCGTGAGAATCAGGACGTGACGGGTGTTCGCCACCCACCCACGTCGCCGTAATTTTCGACAAATTAGGTATATTAAATTCGTCTTAGTGAATCCCACGAGCCGCAAGGGAGGATGGAGGTCAGCCACAGCAGAGCCCTGCATGCTGAGGTAAGGCACCATAGTACCCGGGGGAGCTCGATCCCGGGACGGTCGGCATGCTTGCGACGAGGCTCGTCCCTAGCCACGCATCCATTGGCACGGCAGACAGTGGACTGGCGGAGAGCAAGGAAAAGGATAGAAAAGAAAGGAAGGGGCAGGAAAGGAAATGCGGATTGGGGGGGTTACCAGACTCGGAATAAACATTTATAAATCCATATAAATATTTATTCCGATGCGGGAATCGAACCCGCGACTATTGACTGCGCGGGCGGAGGGCCCCGCCACTGAGCCAATCGGCCGTCTTGTTTTTATAACTTGATGTTATTGTTCGTCATTACGAAATAGGAAGTGGTGTATGGAATTCCCAGTTTCTTCTATCAAATTTTTTATATCTAATGTTTAAAAAGCACTTTTTATAGTGTGGTAAAAATTTTACATGTGGATATAACATAGCATTTAAAAGGCAAAACATAATAAAATTTGAGTTCTTCCCTTTCAATAAAATGATTACAGATCAAATGCGAATTAACGTTTAAGACTGACGTTAGTTATTTCAATAAACAAGGGCATTAACAAATATAAACAAAACTCGGTGAAATGTAACTTGGTTCAGTCGGCTATAAATGCGGTTTGGTGAGCATACACACTATCCTATCTAACTGTAGTGAACGCGATGCATGAACGATAAGCCGCGGCGCGGAAATTAATATTTCGCGTATTATGATACTATCGTATATACGCATATATAATATTATATTTCAATGCCAATATACTGCAGTATAATATGACTTTAGAAATATTTTATTCTAATTATTTGGGCCTGACCTAATCGGCACAGTAGCAATACTATCGCTTTCAGAGACAAACATATACATATATTACAGGTATTAATCCGAGTTTGGATGTTTCATTAATTCGCCATGGCCAACTCTGGTGTACTAATGTCTTTTCATAAATATGTATTATACATATGTATATAGCTTGTGAAAAAGATAATATTCGAGTCGAACTAAAACCATTTAAGAAGAAAGCGAACTTTATAATTAAGTTCTTGTTCCTCTTACTTAATTTTAGCTTGAACTTAGTTTTAAATGAAAATGAACTTAATTATAGCTGTATAACTATGCTAAAGTAATACATTATTCGTTTATTTGTAAAACTTAAAAACATTTATTTCGTGTACAGAGGAGTTGTAAATAGTTATTTTTCTTCAGGTATAAAGAAAAAAAATATTTAAAACTTTCCTCATATTATCTTTCAGGTTGATGTTACTATCATGAACAGAAACCAAATAAGAAGTGGTAATAAAGTTAAAAATTAAGATTTAATGCCTTTACCTTTTACATTCCAGATAGAATTTGCCTTGTGTAAACGAAGTGGGACAAAATTAATATTTTTCCAATTGGAGAAAATACACTTTTTTTTTAATTTGTCAGCCACCATCACTATATGTGTACGTGTATCAGGTCTACTTTACGATGTAGGAAGTGGTTGCACATCAAAAAGAGATCTGTTCCGTCTACGCGGCGGGCTGCGAGAGTAAGGCGGGGCACTACCACACAGAGACACTTGGAATTTACTTGCTGATTTTTTAAACGTATAAATAAATTATAAATAAAATTTTTATTTTAATAAATGAATTATTTGAATTAATTTACTTGCCTTTTATTAATTACAACAAATTACAAATTACTAAATTTACATTTTAAATGTTAGTAAACTTAAGAAAATAGTTTTGATGGTTTTTAACGTAAATAATTAATAAGTTTTTGGAAAATAAATAAATATAATTTTTGTTGATGTCTTCCTGAAAATTTTAAGTAGAACTAAAAATCAATCAATGGAGTAAGCTGCACGGCATGGCTGGCAGAAATGGAAACCTTGTATCCAATAGTGAGACACATTTGGACAGTGTTAAAATACTCAAATATTGTTATACATTTTAACAACAAACAAAATACAAATTTAAAAAGTTTAATTGTTTTATAACAAGTATATTTCATAACATTATAATTTAATTACTAAGAATAAAAAAAATGGTATTTGATAAAAATTTAATGTTTTATAGCGTCTTAGTGAGGTAGATCTTCAGGAAGAAGGGTGGAAAGTGGTCAGACGCGCGTTACGAAATGATTCCCAGCTAAATCAAAGCTCCTCCCGCTTGGGTGGCCACCGATAACAATTATTGTTTGCGCCGAGAATTCGCCAAAGGAAACACCAAATATCTAATTGGAATTCCTCATTAGATTCCTAAAACTTAACTAATTAGATTTTAACGCAATTAAAATTTGTTTCGAACGTTTATTGGAAGTTTCCAATGCAAAGATAATTTATATATCTGCGTAGGCAACTCGATAACGAAGAGTTGTATAAATATTATTTTAGTAGCTACCTACCTAGCTTAATATTATAGTATTTCCGAACCAATACCAAGAATTGATGAGAAAAGAAGGAACATTCAAAAAACAAGCCTATACAAACTTTAAAGTCTGGCAATGCTTCCATAATAGATATAGCATTGCGGATGTTTACGGGCGGCTTTGATTGCTTTCCATCAGGTTACACTCTTGCTCGTTTGCCCCCGATAACAAAACAGTAAATATAATAAAACAAAGGTATCTTTCCAATTCGAGGAGACATTTAACCAGTTTATGTACCTGTATTTTCTAATAACAATACAGTCTCTTGATAACAAATTGGATCAGTAATTTAAAAACACTATTAAAAGTTTATAAAAATATTTTTCCATATTCCTGTTGTATTGTTTTATTTTTAGGAAAAATATTATTAACATTCAAATTTTAAATAAAATAATATTCTTTTGTGTTATTTTATTTAAAATTTAAAAAATAAAATATTATGTCTAATAAGAAAGTTGGAGATCCAAACAGAAAGTAAAAAGACCTCAGTATCCAACGTTGACTATACTAGAAAATAGATTTTACTAATAGAAAGCAAAAAGAGAATTTCTTAAAATGTTAATTAACTATAACATCACTCTAAAATTCCTGTCGAATGACTCGTATCATAGACATCTTACTTATTTCATTATCTACAAGAAATTTAAAAAGTTAATAAAATAAAGTACTGACATTATGTTGTACACTGCACTGCCATGTTTACACGCTCTGCACTGCTAGTAAATATTTTTTACTTTATTCTTATAGTCCCATATTATGTTGTCTGTGGGTACACTGTAACGGAAGGTTACATGTTTTAATGATATAATTTTAGTTAGTTTAAGTATAAGTTAAAAATATTAGTATTAGTACACTATTCCGTATTCAAATTTAAATACTTATTCTAATATTAGAATTAATAAATTACTATAACAAAAACACGATCTGCCATCGAACATTTTTTGCTTGTCATACGTTAAGTGTTCAAAGCAACGCGGTGACAGATTGAAGGAATTTGAAAAGGAATTTGTAAACTCAAGTAGGTGTAGGTGTGGCGCTCGCGCCTTCGTGCTATTTCGGCCTTGTTCGTGTGCCACTCGGGTTTTTTTATGGAAGTTACTGACGGGTGCCGAGGAACGACACCACCTCAGTGAGGGTTCGTCCGTTATGGAAATATCAACGGGAACCATGACGTCTCTTAAGAGCGCCCTCGCTCAGTATTTATTTTAAAAATAAGTGCAGGAATCAAACCCCGTTTTAGGGGTTTCACCTGCACATTTTATCTGCGGGGTTCTACCTGCCAGCTTTTACCTGCGGGGTTGATTCCACCTGCGGTAATGATTCTACTGCGGAGCACAATGTAATGGAGGGTGTCACCTGCGATCCAGGGTGCCACCTGCCCTCCGCCAGTATGTTACCTGCGGTGCAAATGTAATGGCAGGGTTCTACCTGCGGTTTATTTCTTTGAGTGCTAGCTAGCTCAGGGATCGACATTTAGGTGTCTCAGCGCATCCTTTACAATCGCTGAGGGCAAACCGCTGTCAACTTGCAGGGTTCTACCTGCGGTTTTCTTCTTTGAGCGCAAGCTAGCTCAGGGGAGTGTTAGTCCGCTTACGTGGCAAAATCAGATCGGCCGTTTACCCACGACCTACAAATTTGTGTCTCACCTACTTGATTCTTTTTTTTATCTAATAAACATTTCTTTATACTTATAACACTCTGGTTTTATTTGCAAAACCTAGGTAGGTGTTGCACTGGCGCCCAACGTTATCTAATGTTAAAAAAGAAAGGTGCCACAACACGCAGACACCCAAATAAGGAATATCTGTGAGCATCCATATCTGGAAATCGAACTCGCGACCCTTGGCACAGAAACTGAGAGAGTGCTACATTTGAATGGTTAATTAGGTTTAAAAATTTCGAAATAACACATTTTTTTCTTATAAGTCGTTTTTAATAAAGATCTACAATATTTTATATATTATATTTTACTACATTTTATTATACATATGTAACTGCAGATCAGTTAGCATGTAAAACTTGCTATATTACAAAAATAAAAAAGGTAAAAATTAATTATAACAATAAAAATATTTAAATAAATAAAGAAAATATTTGGATACAAAACTAAAAAATATTCTTTATATTCCAAACAAGTAATTGGATTTTATTTCTAAGATTGTTAAATAAACTAGAGTACTTTAGCAAGTTCGTAGTTTATTATATGGTCTAGCTTCCATACATCATCGGTTCTACATGCTTTACAATTAAATATTTTTTATATTTTTTATATTTATATTTTTATATATATATATATATATATATATATATATATATATATATATATATATATATATATATATATATATATATATATATATATATATATATATATATATATATATTTTTTTTTTTTTTTCGATGCAGAAATCAAAACCGGATATAATAATTGGAGAACATAATAGTTACAACGATTTTCAAAAACGTAAATACATGCTTTTTGTGTTATGAATGTGTAAACAGCGGTTGTCAAAGTCGTGATAATTAGCAATAAAACACATATTAAGGGAGGGCGAAATAATTTTCGAAACCCTTTCACATAAATTGCAAGTACGATTTCCATTTGAAACACACGGGGCCGACATTAAGGCTCCTCAGGCCGAAGTCCGAGGGACCGCTTGACCGTGCGGTGTTGTGTAGGGTAGAAGAAAGGGCTCATTTTCATTAGGCAACTAAGCGTTAGAGAATTATACTCGTATATGTAGATTTATACAAAGAAAAAACAGTGTATCTCAAACTTTAAGAAATATTTATTTATAATCTTTTCATCTAACTGTCATATGATTCGACACCCTTATTATATTATTTGACGACTCAAATGATGCAGTGGTGAGGTTTCCACTTTTGAATTAAGAATAACGGTTTTATTCTGAAAGTTACTGTGTCTACTAATTCTATATAATAAAAATATATTCAATAAATGGACCAGTTTTCTGGAGACATTACGCTTTCACATAATACTGACTTCTCGTTGTTTTGTTTCTGTGCTTTATTTAGTGAGTGTTAAGAGCTGGAGACAAAATCTCCCATTCTCCCCCTTATTTATCTGTCACTCTTTTTTTATTTTACATCTAATCATCTGTTCATTTACCACCCTTTTCTATAAAAAATCGCCACTCGACTATTTATAAAAAAAAAGTAAATGGTTATATAATAAATATTTCATAATTGTTACTTTTAATAATTAACACAAAACAGTTTAATAGTCGCTGGTCTTGTTAACGAGAGACGAGGGCGAGCCAGTGACCCTTCCGTTTGAAGTGCCGACGAGGCACTTTTTGTGTGCGCACGAATTCCGCGCTCAAGAAACCACGCGAGGTATTCTGCATAGACGACACACCCGCTACCTGAATGTTACCGGAAATAAAATACCTGAATGCTGTTGGAAAATAACACTTAAAAGATAAATTAGCTATATGTACTCGAATATTTCGGCTGTGCAATATCAAAGCCTACACAGTAAAGGAGACCTCTGAAAAAAATTGGTTTTCATATTATGTATACCATGCGAGATATATGTTATGGATATGAGAGAGAGACTTTAGAAATATAATAGGATTGTAAGGATTGAAAAACTTTAATGTTTGTAATTACACGGTTTTATTGCAGAAAAATGTAAAAAACAGCTCGTTTTTAGCTCTTTTATACAATTTTGTCTCGTGTCCCGTACTAGATATTATAATTGATTTTAAAATTGCGCAGCCAATTTCATCTTTAATAGCACACATTTTCTGCCTATCCACCATTGTTGCTTAATAGTCTTTTTTACATTATCTACGATAGTAAAATTTGGTGACCTTTTTCTATCACGATAACTTACCATTCCCCAATCTGTCATTTTCTGTAACAAACCTTTTAACAAATGTGGGATACATTTGTTAAAAGGTTGTAACGTTTGGTAAAAATTA
Organism: Baronia brevicornis; assembly: GCA_031353405.1. Classification (NCBI taxonomy): domain Eukaryota; kingdom Metazoa; phylum Arthropoda; class Insecta; order Lepidoptera; family Papilionidae; genus Baronia; species Baronia brevicornis. The sequence continues at coordinate 339,863 of JASFAT010001570.1, forward strand.
AAAAATAATACGGCCGTAACAGATATTTATCTCTTCCGGCTGTATTATTTCTTTTTATCTCAATGGATTGATTAATATTTTATTTCAAGAATATCCATAGATTTACGCAAAGTAACGCCTGACTCCATTGATCATCTTAAGAATTTTTGTAAGTTGATTAAAATCTTTGCTTAGCTGAAGTGGGGAACGTGTCTTGGCAAACATAGTATTGGACGCCCCCGTCTAGATGGTGTGGAGCAGCAATCTACATAGGGCGGCTGGCAGAAACTGAATGCGTAAAGCTGAAGATCAGGCTAAGTGTCTATTTATTGGGGGAGGCCTATACTCAATAATATATTGACGCAGGCTGTTGATGATGATAAAAGTACTGCAAGTTATTTGAACTATGATATTTTTAGATATAATTCTTAACGTTTATAATTAGAAGAAGATCATGACATTTACGGATATCATAAAAATGGGAGTGAGAGACATCTATAACTGAAATCGGAAATTACCTAGTTACCAATCTAATATTTATTAAAAACGAGTACGGTACTGTATCTGTACACCCATGTATTAGTACTGTACGGTATGTTGGGATACTTCTGTGTAGGGTGAACACGTTCATGCCATTATCCCTCGCGAGTGAGACCGACTTTTGTTTTCAAATGTAGAAAATTAAAGTTTCTTTTTTCGTCGGAACAATTCTAAACTCGGCTGCAACTTCTGTTTTAGCGGCGCCCTCGCATGTTTGTGGAAGTTTAAAAAGTTTCCGTGCGGACTTTAAAACGGGCGATTCGCTTCGCTCTACCCGCACAGTACGGCTGAATATTTTAATTGGTCTGTCAGACAAGAACGAGGCTAACAGAACACTTAACGGTTCGTACCGGAATAATTAATTTCAACCGGCAAGCTTTAATTTATAATTACGATTGCATCTCTTAAAATAAATACATATAAAATAAAAATAAAATTATTTAGAAATAGAAATAATAATAGAAAAACATTTGTTCGTGACGAACCTTATTGGTCTCTCTTGAGAACTTCAGCGATTTGGTCAAGGTTATTCTCTTTGGTCTTCCTCTACTGACCCTTCGATTCACATCCGCAACAATTTTAAAACTAAAATGAATTATTAATGTTTTTAAAATATAAATTCAGTATTTAAATTCAGTAAGGCATTTAATAAAAACAACAACAAAATAATTATGAAAAGTAATAATATATATTTTGTTTCTTGGCACTTTAATTGAATACCGTCAAACGTCTTCAATATGTACACATTGAAATGCAACAAACCACAAGTGTCCCCAGTGCCCTCAAAAGCAACACTTTCCACCTGACCGCTCAAATGCTTCAGAACAACGCCTCAATGGCTCTCCTATGTTATTGTCAAAGTAATGCTATACGTTAAGGTAGTTCAATTAATCAGTGTGTGCGTGCGGTAGCGGGTGCGGGTGCGGGTGCGGGATGGTAATTAGATTTAAGAACAACTGGGCGGGCGTCAGCCGGAGAATGGCCTGCATTAATTTGAGCTTCTCTAACGAGGGCGACGGGCTAGGACCTTGCATTTCTGTTCAAGCCATGGAGTCGTATTTATGCGACAAATTTTTAATATTTCACAAGATTTTACCGAACAGCATCTTATCGATCTTGTCGCGAGGAATTGTTCGGAATAATTCTGACCGCTGAGTTCCTCTACTGAACAAATCGCCACAAAGAAAATTTTTATCAAATCTGGATGAATGGTGATTTGGTACGATGCACTTTTCCAGCTACCTCTAGCGGTGTTTTCGGAGCAATACGACATTGGAGCCTTCAAAAAACAAGCTTACACTTAGCTCAAACAATGAAGGTGGTGCAGCTTGAAATAAAATTAACTAAAAACTACATATAACAAGGTTAACTACATGCAATAGGACGACCAAATGCCTCAGTGCCGGAGCCCCCCGTCTACGGAGTCAATGGTCGTGGTTTCGATCTCCACATCGGAATAAATACATATAATTATATGTATGGCTTACAGATATTTATTCCGAGTCAGGTAATCTCGTTTATCCGCATTGAACAAGCGTGGTGGGTTGTCCGTTCCTCCAGAAATGGAGAGGACCATGCTCAGTAGTGGGAGATATATAGGCTGTGAGAAAAAAATATACGATTCATATATTTATACACAAACATAAATATACATATATTTACACTTACATATGCTTATATCCATATGTACATATAAATACACGAGAAAAGAAAAGAAATATTTACTTTCCAGCAACTAAATATAAAAACATGTGTCGACTCCACAGATTTCCTTTCGCTGGACATTTGTGTCCAGCGTAGCGGCAGGCTACGCGTCCACTCCGCCGTGTTTATTGCAATCTGGCGGGTAAATGCTGCTGCTTACCCAGCTTATACTGCCCTTTTGTTATACCCGATTTTAGCCCCTAAATATTTATTGCAATTCCATTACTGTTTAAATTATGTACAGTACACCAGGTGTGCCTCGGACGGGATGGTATTAAAAATACGTACGTAAGTGATTAAAAGCTAGAAGATATATAATATTATGCAAAAGTTGAAATTTGCACACTATAAATGCATACATATGTATATTCAAAATAAAATTAAAATTATAAATTGAAATAAAATTTGAAACAGCTTGTTATTGAATAGAGAAACGTCATCTATAGTATAAAAATTATTCAAAACCTTCGTCTATGCCATCTTCTCTTCGCTTCTTTTTTCTTAACTAATTATTTTTGTATATCAGTTTGACTGTTATTTGAGTAAAAAATGGTAAAAAATGCCTGAAAGCATTAAGATCGCTTCTGTTACATCAAGGTATTAAATCACATCAAATCACGCATCCAGTTTCTACTAGCCGTTTGTCTACATCCAGTTTCTACTTAGCATTAGTTATTTTTTATTATTATATTAATAATTGTTATTTGTTTGAAGCTAAACATCGGGCTAGTTGACGCACTAAGGCAAGGCGTATATGCAGCAGTGGACTATCCCTGGCAAATAATGATGATAGTCGTGGTAGAGAGGCATAGTCAGTTTTGTGTAACTCTGAAATGGTTAGCAATTTATAATTTTAGTAACAAATTTAGCAAATGATTGCTAAATATCGCGTCTTAGCAAACATAGTGTGGGGCGCCCCTGGCTAAATGTTTGTATGATAATAGTGATGTCTGTGTAAAACGACTATCAAAGTAATTGACAAGCGTATGCTCACGATGATAATTATTTACGAATTACTATTTAGTAAAATATTAAACTAAAAGAAATGGTGAAAAACTTAGATATAAGGGAAAGAACCAACGTGAAAGGTATATAAAATATACCATCAGTGTGAAATGGAAATGAGCTGGACATTTAGCTCGAGTAACTGATCAGAGATGGACTAAGGAAACCTTAAAATGGCCTGGCCCACTTGGTACTAGAAGACAAGACCGAAAACAAGAATGTTGGACAGATGACATCAAAGCAGTAGCAGGGGAGCGTTGGATGGAAGAAGTAAAGGATACAAAGATGTGGAGCAAATTGGAGGAGGTGTATACCCTACATAAAGGGGCTCTTTATGTCCTGAATTTTTCTAATATACATATTTTATTTATTAATTGTACATTATATTAATTATTAGCTTCATTTACATTTAGTTAATAAAAATTGTAAGTAAACGTTAAAGGGAAATAAAGAGCTTTGTTTTATTTTATTAATATAAACCCGATATCTCCTAGCCGATAAAAATTACAATTAATATGAGAATCCAACGAAGTATGCGAGAGTCGGGACGCAAAACAAAATACAATTTTCTAATCGGTTGCAAAGGCTGCTTATCCTCTGGTCAGCCGAAAGGGTTGTTGAACTATCTCCCTCGGCCCTCGCAAACAATGTGCCCTCTGTGTGCACGGACTTAAATAAAAGGTTTGATTTTGTGTTGTAAGGGAGCTTGGTTCAATATTTGCCGAACGGACCGAGCGATCTGCATAGCTTCATTATGCTTTGCCGTGGCTTTGAGGTCTACTTCTGGTATATTAATAACGATGAATTCTATTTTCAGAAATACTGTTATCTTGTAGTAGTCATTATAAGTGTACGATTTGTAAAACCTGCTCTTTAATTTCAATTGTAAATAAAACCTACTTACTAAAACTAAATAAGATTTACAATGTAATTAGATATCGGGTTCCTTATACAACTTATGTACATACATTTACCTATAAGATACTACTACATTCGTATTCTCGTCCAAACGAGTCGAAAATTTTGAAGTATAGTACCGTATAAGTGAGGGCCTATGTATTATTTTTAAAGAATTATGATTTTCGCGTTACGTCCTCATAAACACCCGCGAGCACTAGAAAGCAAACGGTGTGACCCAATTCAGGTACTCCACGTAAAGGATGGAAGACACACCAGAAAAGAAACTAGTAAAGATCCAATTGTATCTTAGTTTAGGTCAAGTTTTTGGCTTGGACCGTTTTTAAAAAAGTATCAAATAGTTTCGAATAGAAGGATATGGAATAGAGTAATAATAGGTAAGTAAAAATTAACAACTGTACAAAATATATATTGACAGTACAGATGATGCTGTAGTCCATAACCACTCTGTGCTTTACACCGAAGTTTAATGTCTGTTAAAGGCCATTATTTTAGGCTTTAAGACGTGTATAAAGCATGCGTCAGGCTGCTTGTGAAATGACAGCTGCAACGGGCGGCTCTAATGGCTATCAGGAGGGCCGAACATGACATGAAATGAAATGGGAGAGATTTGTCAGCAGAGTTACCCGCGATACACTTTATTACAAGGTGATAGAGATACTTATTCCATATCAATAGCGCAAGTTCATAGATTTAAACATGAAGTGTGGCAAGAGGGTAGTAAAGTTTAATATGAAGGCATTGTTGTTCGCGATTTATCGTATTACAGCATACAATTATCTTAGAGTATCCACGCAGTATTACACGTTAGGTGATTTCTTACTTCAACGCAGGTTTTATTTTCTCAAGTTAAGTCACGGTTTAGTGGAATTTTTAATTAAAAACAATACTCTCATAAAAGCGACTTTTAGATAGATAGATAGATAGATACTTTATTGTTCACTAGAAACAAATGGTCTAAACCTTTCTACCTACCTTTGTAACGTCTAAACCTTTTACTACTACGCTTCGTTCTGCAGACCTTAAAAATCAGCGTCCCAACTCCAACAGTAGCAGTCTGTCTACCTAATAAAAACTAATATGGTATATCTAATCCACTCGTCAGGCATGTAGATTACGGGCAACACCCCTCAGTTTTGTTAATGCTGTATTGAGCATTAACGAAGTTATCACTTAGTATCTATTACGTTCACGGATATTAATCAGAAAGTAAAATCAATATTTTTGGTTTTTTAAATAAATAAATACATTCAAAGGTTGAAAAAAGGATGCTGAAATGGTTTGGGCACATAAAAGGGATGGTTGAAATGACTGGTAATAGAAATATACGTTGCGGATGTGGATGGAGTAGTCGGTAGGGGAAGACCAAGGGAAACACACCTTGACCACATTGTCGAAGTTTTTAGGAAAGGCCAGGTCGAGTATTCTTAATCGGCGGGCTTGCATGAGAGGAGTGATGGGTATGTAGGAAGCAAGGAAAGTATGCTGAAATCGTAGCAGATGGAGATCTGTGGTTTCTGCCTACCCCTACGAGAAACGGACGTGATGATATGTATGTATTTATGAACACATTCAATAAATTTAAAATTATTTATTCGATAAAATAATACTTTCACTTCGTATCCCTTCACTACTGTAATCAGAAAATCCGTCAAACCCTTTAGAGGGTTGACTTTTGAAGGCTAAACCTAGACTAAATCCCTAAGCAGATTTGAGATGACCCGATGTCCCGGCTACATTTAACAGGCTTCATTAACTTCATCGTAATTCATCCCTCACTCGCTCCTAAAGCTTCTCATATCTCTTAGGTTTATGTATCGTTATATTGTTAATTCTGTTGTGTATAGTTAGTTATATGTGATATATTTTGTAGCTTCTGTAAATAAATTTGACTAATTCTGTTAACTTTAATTTATTTAATTATTATTTATGATTACTACAAATTCCTAAGAACATATCTAGGTAAAACACGTAGAAAAAACAAAATAAGAATAAAAAATTAAAACAAATGACGGATGACATAGGAACAAAATCCAAACAATGTTTTAAATATGGTAATATCATCACGTAATGGTATTTATATTATTTTAACGCATATGTGTATATATGTGTATGGTATGTATATGTGTAAATATGTATAGCCGAATACGAAAAATGACTGAATCAGTATATCTCAGCACGGACCAGCATTCAGACCTACTATGCTCCATCCAATATCATCACCTCATAACTGTTATTAATAACAAACTTTCCTTTGCTAGTGAAATTTTCAAACAATATCATCATCACTAATTATTGGCATAAAGTTAAGAGGTTTTACTACACAATTTACTGCCATTTAAAATTTTTAAAATAAGACGAACAGATTAGAAGAATACCTTGTATCTTACACAGTATTTTAACAATATTATAGTGGTTTTTAACCGTTCTGAGCTGATAATACTTGTATATAAAAAATAAATAGACGTCAACAGATCAGTGGTAGGTAAAAGTAAGTATTTACGTATATGTATAATCATTGTATATAAAATAAATCACTTAAAACATGAAATTCAGTTGTTTGTATTGTAATGTATACTTTTTAATTATGTGTAATGTATAACTAACATATTTTTATAAACGTTTTATTGTAAAAAAATAGAATCAATAGGAATATTTTTCATGTAAGTATATTGTTTTAAATTTATATATAAAGCTTTAAAATATTTTATATAAGTATTATATAAAGGCTCATTCTCCTAATTTATGTATATAATTACATATATATTTTATGGTTCTCTTAGTTCCACACTAGAAATCTAAGTTACACTTTAAATGAATTAATAAACATGGAAGTTTGAGATAAATACATATCTGGTTTATCCAAATATTTGAGTAGATGCTGGAATCGAATCCATGACCCTCATTACTATGAAAGCAAATTATCTTAAAGCTACTTATCAGAGTTTTAAGTGTGCAATTAAATTTTATTCGTACCACGCAACATTTTTTATTCGTTTTTCAATCAAAATATGTTTATTATACTATACATGTTACTTATTAAATTTATAATATTAAGAAATAAATTAAATCTAATATAAGTATCCATATTGTCTGTTAGCAACATTTATTTACTTAAATACAAAAAAATATATTTCATTAATATTTTCATAATATATTATTGTAGGTTCACATATCATTAAATTGAATTCCTACAAAATATGATTCATTGCACACATTTTTTAGTATTCAGTTCTTATCTTACAGGGAGATAAATGAACGTTTTTATAAATCACAAATTATAATTAGTAACATTAAATACTTGAAAAATCTGTAAAAAAATGTGGATATTCCACTCGATTTTAATATCACAATAAATAAATATTTTATTATTTCTATTTCACAACAATTACTATCAAATATATGATTTAATAGTAAGTAATGAGGTCCAAATTTGTATAAACTATCACTTTCACGGCTTCGACTTTCATAACTGCTATCAGACATGAAGCGGTCGAGTTTCCAGCGGCAACATCGACAACGTCAACGGCCAACACTCAGGAGGCTGAGCGGCCGCTTAATGCCGCAAACGCGGCCTCCGTCCCTCTTCACACCCTCAGCATCGGCGCACCTCTCGCTCGCGCCGGCGCGAACACGTGTTTATTTGTATGTTTTATCCTTCGGCGGCTTTAAACCCAACCCACTCCGACCGCAAAGTGCGCCCACCGCCCGCGCGCCCGCACCGTCGCCGCCTCTCGCCCGCCGCGAGTCGCACCGACTCGTCCGCGAAACTTTGTCCGAAGTCGACGAGCGCGGACGTACGCGCGTATTAATAGCCACCGTTGGCCGACACCGCAAACGTACGCGGGCCTCGAGTCGCAACACGACCGCGGGCGCCGACGCACGCCTCGCACCCCTCACGCACGACTGAACGCAACAAACACGAAACGTATATCCAAACACAATAAATACAACGAACGAAAGCGAGCGTTAAAAATCCGAGCGAAATGCACCGAAACTATTGAAAAGTTTTTTCGTAGCGGGGGAGTTCACCCCTCGGCGCCGGAAAAAATCGGCCCCTCGCGTCCCGCCCGCCGAACTTTTCATTCACCGGGAAAAAAGTGTGGCAAGGCCGCCGCGTGACGTCACCGCGTCAAGTGGCCACGCGCCCGTTCCCTAGCAACGTACCGCATCTCGTCACCGGGCCCTCCTGAACGACATAATTCTTCGCGTGTGTGTACCATGACAGTGCTAGAAAACGAAGGTTCGTTTTCACGTCAAAGAGTTAAGTGGAGTGTGCAGTGAGATGTAGCTACGGGTTGACAAAGTGGACTCTATGTGTAGCACGCAGCGTTCAAGGGTGGCGAGGATGCATCTGACGGGGGCGTCGAGCGGTGCCGTGTCGCCCGACACCAGTTCAACACTACTCCACGAGACGTATACAAAAATGACGTCAGACATCCTCGCAGAAAGAACACTGGGCGACTTCCTATCAGAACATCCCGGGGAGTTGGTTAGAACGGGCAGTCCCCACTTCGTTTGCACGGTGTTGCCACCTCACTGGCGGTCGAATAAGACTTTGCCAGTGGCTTTCAAGGTGGTGGCGTTGGGTGACGTCGGAGATGGTACTTTGGTTACTGTCCGTGCTGGTAACGATGAGAATTGTTGTGCGGAGCTAAGGAACAGTTCAGCGGTGATGAAGAACCAGGTGGCGAAGTTCAACGACCTGAGATTCGTCGGCCGCAGTGGTCGCGGTGAGTGCTTAAGGTGCAGTTATTGTGACACACAAACTATATCTCTCTTCTACAACTCTCTGTATCAAATTGTACAAATACATGTTACATACATTTTCAAATAGAGTCACTTATGACCATAAACGAAATAACCATATTTAATTTTTCGATGCATATTGTCCATATGAAAACATTTAAATTCTGATTGTAGTCTAATACTAAACTATAATTCATAGTAAATCAAACGTATAATAATTATCATACGTTAAATGCTTTTAATCATGGATGGAAAGTAAAAATGAAATATCTATTTAAAAAAAAATTCTATGTAATTAAAATTAATTTTATTCAGTGATTATAAGAAAATACTACTAGGCAGTAGTGATACGAATCTAGTCGAATCAGTGGGAAAAAAAATGTGAAATAATGTTTAAATGGACTTATTATTATTATTAAGGCAAGTATGAGATTTAAATTATATCGCAAAATTAAAATTAACTCACAAACATAACATTTTCATTACAGTAATTGTAGAAAGACAAATATATATAATAAAATTGTAATAAAAGTATAAAAGGTATAAAAAATCGTTAAAAATATTTTATAAAACTGGTTTTAATTCATATAAATATCTAAATTAAAACCAAAAATAAAATACATTAAAACTATAATTTGCTTTAAATTAAAGTAAAAAAAATAAATATAATATTATTATATATTGATTTTGTTCAACGCATAAAATTATAATTTCTCGATCGAAAATTGTATACCCATTGAAATGAAAAAAAAAGATTTCTTAGTTAATTTGTCAAAAACGCATTAAATAATAGAATAATCGTAGTATGCGATATGCGTATTGATTTATTTTTGAAAGAAGCCATACATTCTACATTGAAAAATCAACTTTGCTAGAAATTCATTATTTTTCATTAAAAGCTTTCTATTTGATTCATAATTACATCACATACGCAAAATCCCTGTATAATGCTCAGATTAAGAAAGGGTAAGAACCCTTTCTTAATCTGACTAAAATGGTTCATCTCAGTATTTCAATGATTGCTACTGAAGGATTGCTGAACGATATTACATTCTCAACTCAAATGTACACTTTCATTGATTCAATTAGTCTATTTAAAGAAATAAATGGTAAAGGATAAATTAATAACTTAAACTAAAACAAAATAAGATCATGCTAAAAGTAAGAAAAAATAAGTATTCAAAAGTCATAGCCAAAGTTCGTGAAATGAGGTGGCTAAATGACAACATTCAAATGTTTGGAAGTTGCTAAGTAGGGGAAAAGTCCGTGACATTGAGAAGTACTTGTAACTTTTTCCGGACAACTTAAGAAACTTGGGTGAATGTCAAATAAGGAGGGCGGGAGATACACGGACATTGCCGCCCTACGCTTGGCCGCCCGCCCTTTCTTTAAGAAGTTTTAAACACTCATTCACGTATACGCTTTGGTTTTATAAAAATATTTCTAATATTTTTAATAAATAGTTATTTAAATAATATCTAGAAGTTTTTTTTTTAGTTTTTAGTTTGTAATAACTTTTTTCAAGAAAATTATAATTGAAACACTATATGAAATAAACAAATATAATTGATTTTTTTTTTATAAATGAAAATTATTATATGTTGTACAAACCAGACATCTGAAACGATTATATTAAACCAAGTTTTTTTCCAATAACTTGAAAAAGCAATAACTACCTTAAAAAAATTATTTGTAGATAAGCGAATACGTTAAGTACTATAAAAATATCAAGTGCGATTGGCTTCAAGATTTTTGTTATTAATATTCACTTAGTTATTGAAAAACCAAATAAATTACATATTTTGAACCGGCCAATTTGTAAAGGGGTTTCGAAGCCAACGGTGACGGATTTTATTTCTGCAATCAAAACTTAATACAAAGACCCACGGACTCAAAATATTTTTAATATTTATATTTTAGGTTACAAAGCATTTAAGCTTAGAGCTTAAATGCTTTGTAACCCAGAGATTAGTAAAGAAAACCAATCAGTTAAGTTACTATCAAACGCTGAATGCCGGAAGCTACTTTTAAACTGATTATAGATGTTTCAATGTGAAGCGTTCACCTCTTTAGATATTCTAGTGAAAGATTTTCCGCGTTTATCGACAATTAGGGTCGTTCTGCCTCCCTTGTGTGAAGGGTGCATAAGTTTGATCAAACTCACTCCCATATAACGTTCCTCAATCAGGAATGTATAACATAATTGATTATATATGTATATCCGTACATATAAAAAACGCGGGCCCAATGTAAATAAAATATATTTTTTTAAAGGTTATAAGGCAGGAACTAGGATGTGTTCAGCGTTGCTTATCTATCATAAAAAGGCTCCAAAAGTTTTCAAAATGTATATAAGTATTAGCATAAGTTATGCTATGGATTTTTTATTAAAAAAATAACAAAAAACAAATTCCACAGTCCATATAAGTCTCACTACTGGCCAAGAATTCTGAAGGAATCCCCATTTCTGGAGGAACGGACAATTAAATCACCATGCTTATTCAATGCGGATTCCGAGTTTGGCGGGGGAACGAAACTCGGAATAATTATTTGCAAGCTATACACCTATATTTATCCCGACGCGGGGATAAATGTAACTTTGAATATTTTACATATTCCGAGTTACATTCAATGATATAAAATTTAATTCCTAATAAAATTGAATAAAAAAATAAAAATGTAATATAGCCTAGTATTTCGTATGTAATTAAAAAAAGAATTAATATTTCAAATTATTTAGATATTGATTACAATGAAAAATATATTTAAGTTCACTGTTGGTGATGATTGTTGTTTTATGATTACACCTAAATAATCACACAAGTAAAGGCAGAATTGTGATGTTTTTATAGTGTGTGTGTGTCTTCATTACAATCAATAAAATATAGCGCAAAAATAATATTGACCGTTGAAAGTGGTAGAGCCATGCTGCAGACGAATACTTCGTAAAGAATGGTATATTATTTGTCTGTAACATGAATGGGCCGGCTCTCCCGGGGAAGTACCACGCTTCCGCAGAAAACCGGCGTCTGAGTGGTAGCTTAGCTACCGCGCTTCGTCCAGTGAGCGATTGAGTTCCGGAAATGTACAAAATATACAAAACTACGTTAACATTTTAAGCAGGCTTTATTTTTTCTTTATATTAAAGTTATTATTTTTTCTTTATATTAAAATTATTATTTTTTCTTTATAATCTAGCAATATTTAAAGTCCGTCAAAAATATATTCATAGTTTAGACTATTACGTTCCATACGTAAACCTAGTTTAGGACCACAACAACAGTTAGATGGAATGACAAGCTGCTCATGGCAGCTGGCTGGATGCGTGAAGCTGAAAATGATGGCGCATTGTGCACATAACAACACTTTTCAAAACTATACGAAACGAAATACGTGTTTCGTTTCACCGCGAGATATCTTCCAATACAGGAGACTACACGAAAGACAACTAATGAGTTAGCCAGTTCTTATCTTAAGCTTTCTTGGAAAAATTCTCAATAGAATTCAAAGAACCCACACCGGCAACGCTTATGCAATGCCACTAGTGTTGCAGAATGAGGAGCTTTGATGACTTTCCATCTCGCGATGTGTATGCTGTTTTGCTTTCCTATTTTATTACACTAATTGCCTGTTTTCAAGTTCATATCAATAATTATAGACATATTTCTACTTCTATCAGTTCTATAATTGCCCCTACGTAAAAGGAAAATTAAATAACATATAAATATAATATATTCCTAAAAATATATTATATTATTTACTACACTACCAGTATACTAACTGTAATATTTATTCTTCATAATATCGTACCATCTTTTATTATACACCAATTAAACCTATATCCAGGTATATATGAAAACAGTTTTCAAAAGGATTAGTTTAATTAGTTATAGTCAGTCATCAAGGTGATTAATACGCTTCGTTCGAATTCATTTTACTAGATATATGCTACTTAAAAGTTAAAAATTTATTACTTAGATATCTATTTAAATCACAGAAAGTCATATAATTACATAAATCAAGTTTAAACTAAATCAATCATAATACGAATATAATTTTATAAGGAAAAAAAATCACAATAAGTATTACTTCTTAAATATTTTTGACGTAAGTTACTAGTACTAGAAAATAAATTAAGAAAATAAGTTGAAAAAAAATCTTCCAACAGGTCAAATCTAGCGGAATAAAATCTTTATACGTTTAATAAAGAAATCGAACGCTATTTCAAAAACTGTGAAAATAGAGAACACCCAGGGATTCCCAAACTAATTCTATTCAAATAAATCCAACCTTTCTCTGATTAATCTTGACCGTTATTGTTTTGCATTATGTCTTGCTAAGTATTATAATTATCAACGTCTTTTCCTGGTTCGGGACTAAAATAAAATTTTCTAGACGAATAACTTTAACTATAGCAATTAATTTAAAATGGAGCATGACTGTTGTGTGTATCAATAAAAACTAATGAGTAGGAAGAGTTAAAAAGAAAAAGTCATAGAAGCTTAATATCTAATAATATTTGAAACTATATAACACTTGATTCAGAAGTCACACGTGCTAACTACTCATTCATGCGGTTGTTCGGGGCTTTAATCAAAATATTGGAACAGTTTCCCGTTTTAATCACAATAGTGGTAACCAACGATTGCTATGTCTAACTGTGTAACTGCTGAGGTTAGATCATTTATTGTGGGGCCTAAACAAAACTACGCTCGACATGCGTTTGTCAACCTAGAGGATTTTTTAGTTCGTTTTTACGACAAAAGTATGTATTTCTATTGGTCGTAGAGCTATTAGACGGAGTATTTTTTTCTGATCGGTATATGCCATAAATATTTTTTGACGTGTCATTTACAGATTTTTGTGTCGACATACTACGTATGTATACATATACATAGGTATATAACGTAGAATGTAATCAATAAATACATTCCTTAATTTTTTAAATTATAGTGGTAGATCCAAGCTGCAGACGAATACTTTGTCAAGAATGGCATAATATTTGTCTGTGGCATTAATAGGCCGGCTCGCCCGGGGAAGTACCACACTCACGCAGAAAACCGGCGTCTGAGTGGCAGCTTATCTAGCGCGCTTCGTACGGTGAGCGGCTGAGTTCCGGAGTCAGAAGCTACGTCAGCAGATCGCTTGACGATCGGAAATCCTCGTATATACACGCATAATATAGTATATATTAGTTGTATATGTAGTATTATTAAGTATAAGTATTAGTACTGCACCAGATATGAAGGAGCATTTTTTATAGTAGCCTGTGATAATTATAGTTATTGTAGACTTATTTTGCTATAATATGATAATGGTATCAGCATTTATTTTTCGTAAGAGTCTTCTCCGCTTTTTATCAGTGATGAGATTTTTATTTTGGTGTGTCTTTTGTGATTACGTCTGTTTTTATTACATTGTTTGGGAATACAGTTGGTGATGAGTTATTCCAGTGCATCACTGTTCGACTTCACATATCTCCGATGTGAATGTGAATGATCAGAATTCGTGCGTGAATAAAAACACCCCACAATATTTAGCTCGATGTGGGAATCAAACTCACAATCACTGACTGCGAAGGTAGTAGCTTCACCTCTGAGTTAACTAGGTCGCTTTAGAATATTTCCCAGAAGATCGCTGTGGGTATATTGGATCTGACATACAAATTAATTATGTCTGATTTATTTGTCTTGTACATTGTTGGTAGTATTCGAATTGCAAGAAGATTAGTCCTATAGTTGTAATTTTAACTTTAGCAGAAGACAAAACGTAAAAAATATACTAATGAAACCATCAAAGAATTTTAACCATCATTAATATAAATCAATGAAGTTTATATATAAAAAAATATATAAACTTTATTAATCAAATTATTACGCTTTGCAATAATTTATAGAGGTGTACAGTAATAATATAAATTTCATTACAACATTTTGTGAATTGTATTTCGAAATAGTTTATTAGCTTCATTAGATATTGAAAACGCGAAAATCCTATTGCAAATCGCATAAACCGGTCCGCTAACAAAAAAGCGTCTCAGGCGAGACCGCAACTCGAACTTCCGTAGTCTTTTAATCTGTAGCAATATTTCAGAGCTGTGCAAATGAAAAGTTAGTCTCGGCGAAGACTTGAAGAAGCGGCCCGCCTTCCCGCTCGCTAACCAATGGAAAATGTCGGAAAAGCAACGTCTTCCGTGGAGGCGGGGCGTTCCGCTTGCGGTCGCACAACCATTTGAATAAAATTTTTCCTTTGAGGAGTTCTTTATTTGAATATATATCGCGGTCTACGTGAAACGATCGCCAGAAGGCTTTAATTGCTATTACAGTTTCGTTCTACAACCCTTTATATCCTTGAATTTTTGTGCCAACTACCATTTTTAAAAACAAAGAATATTAAACTAAGCTTTTTGCCAACATCTTTTCGCACGGAAAGTCATTAAGACATTCCACACACATTTACAGTTACACAATATTGGCTCGTTTTGTGGTAGGCAGATATCGCATAAAAATAAACGACTATTTTTAATTTTGGAAACGTTTACAAAAGAGTTCGCGATATTAATAAAAGAAGTATAAAAACCTTATAATAGTATAGAAAGGATCGAGGCGGAAAGACGTTAAAAAGTTGTCCGTACTCGCAGTGGCGACACGCAAACATCGTGTAGACTGCGGCAGGGTACGCACGCGACCGCCGCCATAACTGGCCCTTGTCAACCATAACGCGGCCGCAGCGACCGGCGACGCCTGGTTAACCGGGAGACCCGGGCGCCGACCCGGTTAACCGGCCGACCCGCGCCTACCCGGTTAGCCGCGATGGAAAACTACCATTTCATTTATGGTTTCGGGGTAGTTGTGCTAACTAAGCGGAGGCCACAAGTTGTGTAACTATGCTTTGTGGCATCACGCGGCCACACGCCCTATTAACGTCTATCGACGTAACGTAAGCGCTTTCAATTCGATAGCTTTACAAGTATATTTGATTCAACACTAATTATTATTTCAGTAATAAAGTATTTATTGAAATGTACATTATGTTTTAATTCTATTTACATGCTTACTTAATATCGTTTTCAAGTATGTAATATTACAACAAGTATTTTAATTTATATCACTTGTTTTTTTTTTACCAAGTTGCCAAATTTTCTGTTTTACCTATAGGTTGACTGGTAGAGTTAGCCTTTTAAAGTACAGTATAACCTATGCAATTTTTAAAATAAATAATTTTGGATAAAATATTAATCATTTTAAAAATTGGGGACCCCCATAATAACCAATGGGGAGTAGTAATTACCAAAAATAGTTAAAGACATTTTAAATAATTCTATACCTTGAACACGTATGGTATGATGCGGATTCTGTTTTGAATAAATAAGTGGCGTCGAGTGTAAATGTATAGACGTCTGAGCAGACGCGCGAAGATCCGTATGTACAAAACCGTCATAAGGCCCATACTAATATGGGTACGAGACCTAGACCCTGATCTTAAAAGAGCTCCCGGTCAATGAGAGCAAGATCCTTAGAAAAATACTGGGAGCAGTGTGGAGAAAAGACGGAAGTTGGAGAATCTGGAAGAATCAGGAGATTGCAGACCTATTGGGTAAACACAACATTAAAGGCGAGATTAAGATACAGATTCCGCTGACTGAGCCTGATGTTACACGCATGGGAAGGGATCGAACCATACAACGCGCCTACCTCGAGCGGCCTTAGAGCCGTCGCCTGGTCGTAGTAGTAGTCCTAGATATCACCGGAGTAATGCCATGGAAGGAGACCTTGAGGAGCTCCAAGTCGAGATTTAGCAGACAGTAGCGCTAGATCTAAGCAAGTGGCGATTCTTTTTGGTGGAGGCCTCATTTTGGGTCAATGCACCCGCCAAAGTAAAATTAAGTAAGTATATGCCACCGAGAAATCAAACTTTCATTCTCATCATCTCATCTCAGATTTTCATCTCATCTCAGATATCCGATGCAGTTTTTTTATGGAATAGGAAAGTAAACGAGCAGACGTGTGACCTGATGGAAAGCAATCAACGCCGCCGATAGACAAGTGTTGCCGTCCTTTAAGGAAAGTGTCATTATGGGAAAGGGAGTGGGAGACGGAGGGGGAGGGTATTGGGCCTCCGGAACTCAGCCGCTCATTGTACGAAGCGCGGTAGCTAAGCTACCACTCAGACGCCGGTGTTCTACGCGAGTGTGGTACTTCCTCGGGCGAGGCGGCCCATTCATGCTACAGACAAATATTTTGCCATTCTTGACGAAGCATTCGTCTGCAGCTTGGCTCTACCACTAGTGATTTAGGAATCTCGGATGTCAACACGTTACAAAGTGCCGACACCTCAGCTTACATCGGCATATTAATACAGTCAATTAGCGCGCACATAGGGCATTAGCACGTCGTTACCGGTCGACGTCGCGTCCTAATCGCCGCGACTGACACGGCAAGGAGTGTATTTGACAGCTGTCAAATTGGATTGCATCCAGCTATTAGGGAATGTCGTCTACGGCGTGACCCGCGAAAGCTTTATATGGATCTACGAGTTTGTTCACTGAGTCACCATAATTAAAAAATAAATTTTAATTTAAAAACAATTTAAAATATCCTTTTCTTCATGGCAGACTTTCAAAAGTGCTTTTGTGAATTAATGGCTTTCAATAGTGTGAAGGTGATATGTAACTTTTTAAAATTATTTGATTTCTTTGTTTTCATTCAGTGTGAATTCTAAAACATAAACTTCTAATAATACCTTTATGCGTATACTACTTTCAAACTAAGCTTAAATTACGTAGCCTTACGTTATTTACAAAATCTTACTTGACACATAAAATTTGTGTATCATATACAATAATACATAGGTACATAAGGTTCTATAGCCTTTATTTAAGAAGACATATGTGTTCTATTTAAAAAAAGGACTATAGTACCCACTGTATGAAAAAACAAGCCTATACATACCTAAAAGGCCGGCAACGCTTCCGCCAACGCTTCCTGCGGTGTCGCGGTTGTCTATGGGCGTCGTGATTGCTTTCCATCAGGCGACACGCTTGCTCGTTTGCCCTCCTATCCCATAAAAAAAACTAAAGCTGCGTGCGGACGCTTTTAAACTGTGGCTAGAGAAAATTTAATTACGATTCGATTTCATCATTATGAACACTGCTAGGCAAAGGCTTTCCCCAAAGCACGCCATTTAGAGTCCGATTTTCAGCTATATGCCATTTATTTATTATACGTTACGAATAAGTTGAAATAATTTTTTCCTATAATTTGGAAAGTGAACAGGACGAATCAAGGCTGATTTAGTAACAATCCTACAAATATAAATGTGGTTAATTATTTCATATGTTATTACAAATAAGAATCAAATAACAAAAACCGAACAACAGTAACGAAGTATGTTTCTGTCTTATCCATACATTTCTGTCGCCGCGGATGAACAGTGTTCGAGAAAGTTGTGCGACTATTGTCGCTTGCTAACTCTAAGCGCTGCTTGTTTCCAGTTACTTAGTGCAATTAGTAAATAACTACAATGCTAGCTCCATGATATAACTTACAAGATGTTCATTTAACAAATTAATTCTACAATTGATTTTATAATATCCTATTATCAAGCATATTTTTACGTAAAAAAGATCGTACAAGACCTACTAAGATCCACAAAAAACAAAGTCTAAAAAAAACAAAATAATTTTGTGTGCGTACGAACCAGTAAATATATATAATACCACCCAAACAACTATAACTATAACACCACCCAACACGAGTCATCCTCCGGTGTAAAAGACTAAACAAAAAAAAACCACCCCAATTTTTTTTGTGTATCTTAGCTAGGTAGGTATGATATTGATCCTTAATCAATTAATCTACACTCTATGTAGATGATCATCCTCTATCCTCCAGCAGTAGATGCTAAGGGCACTGTAGATGCGTCACCTACTTTAGGGTATGGATCTAAATAATGGGAGCAAGAGAGGAAAGCACTTTAGTTATACTGTCACAGAGAACTGACTCTTGAAAAGTAGTTTCGCTACTGTGGTTCATTCGGTGAGCATTGAGCGTTGAAGGATCAAGTTCTTTCCTCTGTCTTTATTTCCTTCTTCCTTCTCATACGTCTACGACAGTTTCCTGCACCCTGTTTGAGCGTAGCTCGGAGAGTTTCTCATAACATAATAGAGCTTCTTCTCCGCTCCCTTAGTTTAGTCCCTGAGCACTATTACGTTTCTCTCACTAGCTGACTGCTAGCATTAGCCGAAGTTAACATGACGAACATGCGTGTACAAGACAGCTCAGGGTCGATTTTGGCTGCAGTCAGTACATCTGCAAAGACAGTGAGCCTGTAGGCTATATTCAATAGTATACTCACAGCCTCTTGTGTTGAATATGATTCTTTTCTAGGCGCTGGTACGTAAGTGAAATCTTTTTTATCATCAGCCACTGGCGTCGAAGTCTTCTCACAAACTTATATCTAAATATTTGTTTCAAAATATTTAAACCTGTTATACAATAATTTGAAATTTTAATTTGTACGTTTCCTTCTTTTCTGTACGTAAGTAAATTAATGGTTATGATTTATTTCTTTATAATATTTGGAGACTTATGAGCTTTATTATTCTAGCAAAAACTAGTATGGTTTAATAAGCCTACACGTTTACAATATATTTTGTATTTTCTATGAATAAAAATTTTTCTATGAATAAATATACCTCAGCATGCGGGGCTCAGCTGGGGCTGACCTTCATCCTCCCTTGCGGCTGGTGGGATTTACTATGACGAAACTTAATATACTTAATTCGTCAAAAAATAACGGTGACGTGGTTCGCTACCCGTTAAGTCCTGATTCCCACGAGGGTGAGAAGCGACGAACGGAGAGCCGTTTCGCTACGATGAATGTGAGAAGAAGGATGGATGAAAAGGTGGATGAGTGTAAAGGAAGCAAGGAAGGTGTGTCGGGATCGTAGCGAATGGAAATCTGTGGTCTCTTCCTAACCCTACAGGGAGACGGACGTGACGATATATATGTATGTAAAAAAGCCGACCAATTTACCTCTGCCATTATTTACATCTGTGATATTGTATGTCCTTGTTCTTTGCCGTGTTAAATGCGTGGTTTGGATGGGTAAATACATTTTGTTATTTACATTCTCCTAGCTATCAAGTTTGTACGAGTCCCTAAAACGTGTCAGTCATTTAGCGTGTCGCTACGGGAGAGCGCTGACGGGTGAGTGAGGATATTGTGAGCTCGTAAAAACGGCGCTATGGTGTCGTGCGTCGGCAACATTAAGTACGGGTTATTTATTTAGGCGCGGCATGCGGTGGTGCGCGCCGTGGCTGGTACGGTGCTGTTCTGCCGACGGAATATCACTCACTCCTTGTCTTCTGACGCTACGATATCCATTTGTTTTGATCGCCTGGTATCTCATTTTGATTAAGTATATTATATATTGATAAAGAAATTCGCGAGTCACCGACATAGCTCTTCAAGTAAGCAGACTGAAGTGGCAATGGGCATGACACTAGAGTGCTGGAGTGGAGACCGCGACTCGGCAAATGTCGTGTGGGACGCCCTCCAACTAGATGGAGCGACGATCTGCGCAAGGCAGCTACCAGAAACTGAATGCGTGTAGCCGAAGATCGGGCTAGGTGGCCTTGAGTTGGCGGGCGCCTTGAGTGAGGCCGATGTCCAGCAGTAGACTGCCGCGGGCTGATATTGATATTGACGTCTACTTGGTCCCATGAACAGCGTAGTTGAATTTATAGCCAGGAGTTCTGGGTTTGAAGCTAGGTTTGAAGTGAAATACCAATATATTATACATGAGAGCCAAATATATGTGTCCCACTGCTGGGCGCGGGGCTGTCCCATTTTAGGAGGAAAGGACATTGATCACTCAGCTCATCCAAGGTGATTTGGCGGGATATCTTTACTGGAAATAATCACATATTTTCTTTACTGGAAATAAACATATATTTATTCTAATATTGGAATCGAATCCACGACTGCTGAATCTGAAAGAGGTAACTTCGCTCCTTAGTCAAAATAAACGAAAATATCGATCGTTTGTATATAACATTTATTATATATGCATATTATTTTATCACAAAGAGTGCCCCCAATTCACCTCCAATTGCATCTAAAATAAATAACACAACTAAACATAGTTGGGTTGTAATAAAATATTTAAAGTTCCTATAAAATACTTGTATATAACCTACATAAGTAATTGCTAAGAAAAGAAGTTTGTAAATTCATTACCTAAGAGAGTTTAATATATATTGAAAGTTTATTTATATTATGTAGATTCCTTTGTTTTCAAGTAAGAAATCCACATCCCGATCCAATTAAAACATTTTTTCTATCTGACTGTTTGTTTAAACTAATCTCAGGAACGGTTCAACTGGTTTTAATGGCTACGTCATAAAAAGAGAAAGGATTTTGTAAAAAAAATTACAGTGCAATGATTTTCTTTTTCATCGGAGTAGGATGAAGATATTTAGGTGTTATTCAATATTATACATTTAGTCTCTTATTGGAATCGATCATTCGTATTCACTACCACCAGAAACAGCGTTAATAATTTTATTCACTTTAATTTAATATTTTACACCTAAATATTTTACCATGTTAACTAAGGTAGTGTGGGCACGTAGAGAGGATAGATGAATGTCGACTGATAAAAGAAATTTAGGATACGGATGGGGATTGAAGGGTCAGTAGGGCAAGACCAAGGAGATGAGTGTGGATGAAGCAAAGTAATTGTGCGGGGATCGTAGGATATGGAGGTCTGTTTTCTCTACATACACCTACAGGAAACCGGCGTGATTATATGTATTGTATGTTGTTAACTATGCAAATAACGGTTTATGTATTATAAATGGATATTGCAAACCCTATAGCCGATACAGAAAGTTTGTTAGTATATTTAAAATTTGGCAATATCGAGGTACATTTCGTCCAAAGTGAATGTAACAAGGTACGCTGTCGACCCTGAGGGGATAAGTGTCAACCGTACGAACGCGTCTCTGGCCGCTAATAAACTCCGATAGGCCGCAACAAGCCGGACGCGTGTACAGCGTCCATTTTTAACGAGCCACACGCCGTTCCCACAGAAAGTAGCCTACACATGAAATTACGTATGAATGAAGCTTTTTTCAGTTTTTTTTTTTCGCGTGTACCCAGCGGCGTCCCGCTTCAAGCCCCATTAAAGCTTACATGTCACTCGCCTGCTAGCCCCCCCCCCCCGTCAGGCGGAGGGGTGGAAAAATCACAAAATCGGTATCGGCCGCATCCCGCAGCGAGCCGGCGAGGCGCTCTACAATACAGCTTTGACGAACGGTCATTTAATATTAACTGTGGTTTTTCCGCAGATGGAAATGTTTTTTTTTTATTGCCGGCGTTATGCCGTGATGAAGTGGTCGGATTGTTGTTTGTGACGCGCTCTGATGTGTAGCGAATGAGTTGCCCTTTTATACTCTCCACTTTTGAATGAGATTGTTTCATGTTCAAGTGATCATTTTGCTCGACGAGTCGCGTTACTGTTATGAGCATACCATTTCATGAGCCCGCCCCGCCACTTGTGAATTATTCATTTTATTTTTTAAAATTGTACTTTTATTTGAAATGCTAACCGAATAAATACTAACAGATATAGAGATTAAAAGTAAATGGAAATATTTTTTTTTCACAGCCCATATATGTACCTGAACTATTTCGGCTTATGATCTTACATCGTAAATTCGCATCTTTCAATGGATTATTAATGTGAACCATTTTCTAGCACAGGCAATCTTTGCTTTAGTTTTAACGGATAACAATAATTTCATTGATTAAAAAAAAACATTACAAGCCTTCTTTAAAACATAGATAGGTACATTATAACTTCATACCACCTTTCTCTCTCAAACAACATTTAATAGAAGACCACACACATATCACACCAGATATAATTTGCATTATGAACTCTTCAATCAAATTATGGTAAATATAATATACGTAAATATTTCAGTACTTTTTTTACTCAATTAAACTATTTAATTTATTCAAAAATTTTAAAAGTTCATCAATAAAAAATATTTAAAATAAAGACTCTAAATATTTACACTTGATTACATACAATTGGCGCGCCTTGGGTCAGACCTATGTCCAGGAGTGAACTGCCGTGGGCTGATATTGATATAGACACACAATTACTTTGATTATAAATTAAATTTAAAATTTGATTTTTTCCTGGAAGCGAACATTCAACAAAACACAGAACTCTGAAACCGGAAGTTGTTTAATCACTCGTTTTGTTTTTTACTTTTATTTGGTATTACCTTAATTCTATGTAATGAATACATAACCTAAAATAAAGAAAAAAATCACGAGCTCACGAAATTGAAAACACGAGGTTAATAAATTTTTAACTTCTACATCAAATCGAACTACAAAAACTGGACGTGCGTTGGAGAGCAGCGGCCACAGATACAATTTATAGCTTGTGTTCAATTGGCAAAAACTTTGTAAAATATATTCAGTTGAAACTTTTACTATGATCGTTTCAGAAGATAAATTGGAACTAATGATATGAGATGATATGATAATATTTGTTTTAACGCAAAACCATCTACATACACATCTTTACTAATGTTGGAAACATTAGTAAAAATGTACTACAGGGCAAAGGCTTCAATCGCCTTTTTCCAAACGTTACGGTTCAAAATTTTTTGGATTTAGTATAAAATATATGGGATGCAAGACCACGCTATCTAGGGTACAAGGAGTCACAGTTCGGAACACGAAATGAGGATTCGTCCTGTTAAAAAGTGTAATGAATCTATCCTCTGTAGAGTTTCACAATAATTAGTGATCGCAGTACGTATATTGATTTTAAGAACTTATACGAAAAACAATACCGGCAGTTCTGGTATTTCCAGGAATTAGATATATTTTAAAATATTTATAAAAATTATCTTACTTGCAAATAAATCATTCTATTCTACTTTCGATTTAGGTGATACTTCATTTGACATTTCAAGGTAATCTTATAAAATTTATTTTTATTTAAAGTCAATACTAAAATGATTTTTTTTTATTAATTGGAATTGAGTTGAATGTTATAATTAAAAATGTTTGAAATTTATACTTTGCCGGGATTTATTTGGAGTTCCGGAAGCATGTCTATATTAACATATACATTTGAGATCATGGGCCCTAAATCAATATACCTTCTTCAATAATTAGCAATAATATATAAACAAGTAAAATAAACCAATAGCGTCCAACTAAGTAATACAAATCAATCTGCGATTCTCAATCATCCTGCCACGCGTGGTAATTAACCAACATCCCTTAATTGTGAAGGAGACCAATGTTCAGTAGCGGTCATAACTGTGAAGGAGACCAATGTTCAGTAGCGGTCTTAACTGTGAAGGAGACCAATGTTTAGTAACGCTCTTAATTATAAGGAGACCAATGTTCGGTAGCGGTCTTAATTGTGAAGGAGACCAATGTTCAGTAGCGGTCTTAACTGTGAAGGAGACCAATGTTTAGTAACACTCTTAATTATAAGGAGACCAATGTTCGGTAGCGGTCTTAATTGTGAAGGAGACCAATGTTCAGTAGCGGTCTTAACTGTGAAGGAGACCAATGTTTAGTAACGCTCTTAATTATAAGGAGACCAATGTTCGGTAGCGGTCTTAATTGTGAAGGAGACCAATATTCAGTAGCGGTCTTAATTGTAAAGGAGACCAATCTTCGGTAGCGGTCTTAATTATAAAGGAAACCAATGTTCAATAGCGGTCTTAATTGTGAAGGAGACCAATGTTTAGTAACGCTCTTAATTATAAGGAGACCAATGTTCGGTAGCGGTCTTAATTGTGAAGGAGACCAATGTTCAGTAGCGGTCTTAACTGTGAAGGAGACCAATGTTTAGTAACACTCTTAATTATAAGGAGACCAATGTTCGGTAGCGGTCTTAATTGTCAAGGAGACCAATGTTCAGTAGCGGTCTTAACTGTGAAGGAGACCAATGTTTAGTAACGCTCTTAATTATAAGGAGACCAATGTTCGGTAGAGGTCTTAATTGTGAAGGAGACCAATATTCAGTAGCGGTCTTAATTGTAAAGGAGACCAATCTTCGGTAGCGGTCTTAATTATAAAGGAAACCAATGTTCAATAGCGGTCTTAATCGTGAAGGAGACCAATGTTCAGTAGCGGTCTTAATTGTGAAGGAAACCAATTTTTAGTAGCGGTCTTAATTATGAAGGAGACCAATGTTCAATAGTAGTCTTAATTGTGAAGGAGACCAATTTTCAATAGCGGTATTAAAGATGATGAAGATTCGGATCATGGTTGCCCAACAAGTCACAGTTATTTTTTTGTTGCAGGCAAATCGTTCACCTTAACGATAACGATATCGACGTCGCCGCCCCAGGTGACGACGTACAACAAGGCGATTAAAGTGACCGTCGACGGACCGAGGGAGCCCAGGTCAAAGACCAGTTAGTATTGCCTGCCTTGGTGATCTTTATTAAAAATATTTTATATTCTTTTTTTCACAGCCAAATATATATCCCACAGCTGGGCACGGGCCTCCCCATTTTTGAAGGACCGGACAATAACCTACAACACTTCTCTAATACGAATTGGTGGTGTTACCACACGGAATAAATATGTGCAGGCCAAACATATATTTATCCAGATGCGGAATCAAATCCACGACTATTGACACCGTAGACGGGAGCTCGCGACTGAACTAATTGGTAGTCGTCAAAAACACTTTTCCGGCCGATAGGCTATAATCGCCAACTATTATAAATTACGAATTCAGTTAATCCATCACACTCATTAATAATTTTATATTTATATAGAAAATAGAACGAAACATGATATATGAATGTAACCATTATAATATTTCAGGGAACGTTTCACAAAACTGTTCGTTTTTTGTAAAGTTTCAACAATTTAATTAGTTAAATAAACAGTTCCAAATACCGAAACAGTTCAAAACAAACGCTAACCGCAAAATATTTGAAAACAAAGGCGGTAGGTAGTATAGGAATTTCTAAGATGACGGTTAGTAGATGTTTTGACATTTTATGTGAAAATAATGAAAATAGTTACCAGATTTTTATTAAATTTCTCTGGTAAAGCCTATTTTAGCTGAATTAGATTATTATGTTCTATTTTTTTTTTTTTTTTTTTTTTATATATTCACGCCTATCCCCCGCAGGGGTTGGCAGAGACCACAGAGCTCCATCCGCTGCCATTCATCGCTGCGAAACGGCTCGTCATTGGTCGCTTTTCGCCCTCGTGAGAATCAGGACGTGACGGGTGGCGAACCACGTCGCCGTCATTTTCGACAAATTAGGTATATTAAATTCGTCTTTAGTGAATCCCACGAGCCGCAAGGAAGGATGGAGGTCAGCCCCAGCAGAGCCCTGCATGCTGAGGTAAGGCACCATAGTCCCCGGGGGAGCCCGACCCCGGGACGATCGGCACGCTTACGACTAGGCTCGCCCCTAGCCACGCATCCATTGGCACGGCAGACCGTGGATTGGCGGAGAGGAAGGGAAAGGATAGAGAAGAAAGGAAGGGGCAGGAAAGGAAATGCGGATTGGGGGGTTACCAGACTCGGAATAAACATTTAAAAATCCATATAAATATTTATTCCGATGCGGGAATCGAACCCGCGACCATTGACTCTGCGGGCGGAGGGCCCCGCCACTGAGCCAATCGGTCGTCGGTTATTATGTTCTAAGTTTTTCATTATCCTATTTTATATTAATATATGTTTATTTTTTTAGTATTTGTTTTGATTTTTATATGTTGATAGTGGTTTGTTGTCATACGCAAAGAAAAACACATGAAGTATCTTTGACGTAAGTAACTACCGCGACATCTGTTGTAAAATTTTTGTACTTACTACTGTGCGAACGTCAAATTTTTTGCTTATTTGCCTCCTTTTTCGTAAAAAATGTTCTTCAAAATAATATAATTGACCCTTCTACGTGACATTGGCGAAATCATCCGTGCTATTTTGGCACTATTGAAAGCCATTAACTCAAATAAATGAATGATAGATAATTGAAATATATATGTAGTGTATGTGTGAGGGTTTATTATCTTATTTTCGATAGCGAAATTTGCTATATTTATTTACTTTATTTTTATTTTAACTTAACAAACATGTTGCGATATGTTCGTACTGATTTTTTGAAAGTGTTTTTAACTATCGGAATATTACATTCTAGTCTCCGCCAAATTAGGAATAACATATCGGTGGTATTTTTCACGACCAGTAACGCTTTCGTATTCTCAAATAGTAACGCTTCTTTTATCGATGTAAATAGAGGAGAACGCTCGGTGACGGTAACAAATGACTGTGCCCACTCCACTCACTCCTCCAAATCACACCTAACGCTCGATCAATCCTCATCACATGGAAGAAATTAAAATAATTGCGAACGCGGCGGGATAGTGTCGGCCTTTAGACCCAGCGAGCCAAAGGGTTGGGTACCGTCAGACTTACAAGCGAGATGTAATGTAGTAAATAAAACTAATAGTATGTTACCAGCTCATACAAAATTATTTACTTTAAAACCGTGTCCATCTAACGATTGAAAAAAATTGCTATTAGCGTTAAGACCGCCTTTTTGATATAAACAATATTATAATCAATTATTATAAAATTGATAATTAAAACTAAACCAAAATGTTTATTCTGGTATAGAATAAATATTGTATATCTATCTACTTTAAACATTTTTCATGTAGGCAAGTGTGAAATTTGTATAAGAGTTTTTGAAAGTTAGTTTATTGGCATAAATCTGAAAAATTATTTTCTAAAAGCTAAGCCAACTTTACGAGCCAAGTAATATTGGCAGAATAAATAATGCTTAGAGAAAAGAAAACAGGAACTGGTTTACCAATTGAAATCGGTTAGGTAACGTAATATTCTAGAATGTTCTAGACATCCTTAGGTTTAAACTCATAAAAATTCCATGAGAGACTGCTGTCTGTACCGGCAGCTCGCTAGACGAATGTGAGGGCACAAAGGAGGATGCTGTAATGAATCGGTTGTTTAATTAATTAGTCAAGAAAGGGCCCGCGGGGGGCGGGGTGGGCTAACCACCCCGCGCCACGAGTGTGCATGTGCCCTGCATATTGATTTATTATGCCTCCAGCCTCTATACGGAGGCGATAAATTATTTAATTCTAGTAAGTTCCGACGAGTGTTTACACGCGTATAGATAGTCGAGCGATACGGGTGTGTTAATGACTTAGTTCGGGAGCTATTAATGCGGTCCATTGTTGCGCACGTTCATTAAATGTCTTTTGAACGGGTACCTTGCTATGCAATTTATCAAAGCGACGTATGGACGTCAAACAGTAGTAGCAAACGAAAGTTATTTATTTATTTATTAGGCACAAAAGAAAAATACAGTCTTAAAGAATATAATATAACAGGGATGAGCAACACGCGGCGCGCGTTAAACATGTTTATGCGGCCCGCCAAGCATTTCTAAAATTCAATTCATTTTATCGACTTTTTCCCATCAATATATTGTTATAAAATTAATTATAAAAAAGTGGTAGTACATACTAAACCAAAACAAACGCCAAAAAATTTTAAAATTTAAATTGGCCCCTTGATTGAAAAGGTTGCTCACCCCTGCAATATAATATAAACTTAACAACGCCTGGACTATAACTGTAAGTCAAATTGATTCATGCATGTATATAGATAGATATATGGAAGTCAATTTGAATAATAACTTGCGTTATCTTTTATTCTTTATATTTTATTACATGTTTTACATACATTAATCATTGTATAATGAATACTCAAATACGTTAATATTTTTTCAAATAATTACATTACATTGTAGTTAATTAACCTTATTAAACATCTTAACTTAAACAGGTGTTAAAAACAATTAATTATATGCACGAAAATCCCCTAAATATAAAAAATTTTGATTTTTTTAAGTTAATATTTTAATAAATATTTGATTTTTACCAACGTGACATCCCTAAGCGTTGCCTGGAATAGCAGACGTCATGGAAGGACTACTTCGATTAGAAACTAAAATAATATTTTCTTTTTTTTTTGTTTAAGTCGACATAATTATTCCATATTTACAATTGTAATTATCATGGAGAAATATCGACGCCTTAATTTATTTATAAAATCATATAAAGTTTTGGTCGTCCTTATCCTTAAAATATTATGCTGATTATGAATCCTATTTGTTCATAAAGAAAAATTTGAATAACACAGGACATTTGCTGTCAAATTTTGAATGTAATAACCAATGTTCCCTCAAATTTTTCTTCACAATACAAAAGTATATGGAAGTACAAAAGTATATACACACATACATATATATCTAGGTCACGCCTATCTCCCTATAGGGTATGGCAGAGATCACAGATCTTCATCCGCTACGATCCCGATACACCTTCCTTGCTTCCTTCACACTCATCCATCCTTTCGCTCACATTCGTCGTAGCGAAACGTCTCTCCGTTCGTCGCTTTTTTGCCCTTGTGAGAAGTAGAACGTGACGGGTGGCCAAAAACGTCACCGTCATTTTTTAACGAATTAGGTATATTAAGATTCACTTTATGGAAGTAAACATTTTTAAAACGTGTTTTAAAGCGCTGTGAGCTAAATTTTATTGAAACTTTTGTCAAATTTGGATTTTTGCCAGTTTAT
Organism: Baronia brevicornis; assembly: GCA_031353405.1. Classification (NCBI taxonomy): domain Eukaryota; kingdom Metazoa; phylum Arthropoda; class Insecta; order Lepidoptera; family Papilionidae; genus Baronia; species Baronia brevicornis. The sequence continues at coordinate 369,445 of JASFAT010001570.1, forward strand.
GTTGCGATTCTTTTAAAGAATGTAATAAAAAAAGGATAAACACGTCCACTGTGCACAGAATAGAGTACAGTTGCGTTACTTTTGAAAAACTAAGTGCGCACTGCTCAACTTAGAAGGATATTTGGTAATAATCACCTAATTCAGATAGTGAATTTTGTAAAGCCGTAAATTAATACATACAAATATTCGTTCAATGTTGTTTGCTTTCCATTAAGCGACACGCTTTCTCGGTCGCTTTTGTTTGTGCTCCTATCCCCAAAAAAAAGTACGCTACTTCTTTAAATAACAGACTGCACTCGTCACTATAAACAGGCGCAATAATGGCGCGGATATTACAAGCAGCGCACCCCAGTGTAACCCTTGCGTTCCCTATTTTTACCCATTCCATGGGTGGTTCGGTTTACAGCCGCACGCAGTAGCCGCCTACAATTTAATAATCGGCCGGACTATTAACGATGTTTTTCTTAAGGCGGCAATGGCCGGCTATTTTTGGTTCGTCGGTGCAACTTTATAGACCACCCGCACCGAATCGCCACTAACTACGTATGGTGTTTGTTTGTATGCTCTTTTGTTTGGCAAACAAATCAAATCAACTGTATCATGTTTAATATTTTGTGTATCTTGACATTTATCTCTCAGGTTGAGGCGATTAATTTTAAATTGCATATACATATCGTCACATCTGTCTCCCGTAGGGGTAGGCAGAGACCACAGATCTCCATCTGCTGCGATCTCAGCATACTTTCCTTGCGTCGTCCACACTCATTACTGTCCTCATGCAAGCCCGCCGGTTAAAGGTACTCTCGACCTGACCTTTCGTAAAAACTTCGGCAATTTGGTCAATGTATGTTTTCCGTGGTCTTCTTCTACCAGCCCTTCCATCCACATCCGCAATGTAAATTTCTTTTGCCAGTCGTCTTTCATCCATCATCCAATTCGATTTAAAACTGCCTTGTATAGAATTTATTATAATTGAAGTTATTACGTGTATGTTTCCATCAATTATTTCAATAAAGAAAATCTAATTCGCTGCCACTTTTTACCGCTAGCGATTCTGCGCAGTCAAAATTATTTATCGAAGGTTCATCATTACGAAGTGCGAGATTTTTTGCAATAAATAATTAAATCTCTTTCCTAATATCCTACATTTGACAAGGAAGTTCTAATTATGTTTGTTGATTTATCATAATTAGCGAAATCCTAGACAGCATACTGTATAATAACATCACAATTTCGCAGCGTGATGGCATCTTAAATTACTTTAGCCCATGTTACGCTATCACCACATTAAATGGCAGTAGGATTACTAAACTTATAAGAATTAAAGATGACATGTAAGTCATCTTTAATTTTTATAAGTGTTCAGTGTCTATAAATTTATAAAAATAAATTATTTCATTGTTAATTATGTCTTTCCAAATCTAGGTCTCATATGTCTTTTCAAATTCATTAATATCGTTCCAATTTATAAGAACAATACGTTTTGATGGATGTGCGTGCATAAAAAAGAAAAATGATTATCAATAACACAATTTTTATGATGACTTCAAGAAAAAGCTCAGAAGGTTTTATGAATGCAACTGTTTTATTGTGTAAGTAAATGCTTTATTTTTCACAGCCCATATATGTATGTATGTCCCACTCTACTTAGTGTGAACCTTTTTCGGACCGATTTATTTAAGCATGCAAAAGCATGGTGGGTTCATATCCATGAACCCACCATGCTTTTTTAAGGAAAATTGAGGTACCCTCACTCAGATGTACATATATTTATTCCGATGTGGAAATCAAATTGCGACTACACTCGTAAGCGGTAGTTTCGCCACTGAGACAATTTAATAGTCAAGCAAATGCTTGGGCTTCATTAATTTTCAATTTTATCCGTTAGCACTCCAGCAACTCACAGTCAGCGACGGAATAAAACACTAAAGGCTAACTAGTTGAAATACTTGGCATAATAAATTTAACTAGACCGGACGCCACCCCTCGGTGTAATCCTTTAATCAGGTCCACGGTAGCCCTTACCTCCCGCACCCTATTTTTCCCTCCCATCTGTAACATACTCCCTGCCCCCCCCCACTCGCGACCCCTCGAACGGTGCAAATGACAGTTTCTAATTCCAACTTGCCATGAAAGTGTGTAATTGTTGCGCCGTTGATTTATACACTCAAGCTTTTTGTGTATGCGTTGTGTGTATGTGAGCGTGGGTCTCTGTGTGTGTGTGTGTCTTGTATGCATGTGTGTGTGTCTGTGTATATGCGTGAGTGGCGTCACTGATTGTTTTTGGTTGGATGCATGATGCATCTGCATTTATCAATTTGATGTTCTCAATATTGACGAGCTTTACGCGTCCAACCAGTTAAATATCGTCGCGGTATATTCGATACTGCTTTAAACGTACAATAACTGGTTAGACATGGGTTTTAATAAAAAAAGTCATATTATTGAAAAATAATATCACTTTTCCGTGTGTAATAATAATAATATTTTAATTTAATATTTACCAGTTTTGTAATATTTATTAAGTATGTTAATTTAATTGTTATTTTAAAAATAGTGTGTTTTAAAAAAATTTTATATGACTAAATATTTAAAAAAAGAGCAATAGCAATTTTTTCATATCACAAGAATTCTTGTTAACCATTCCTACAAAGCTAATAATTCTAGTGCTAGGGACATATATATATATATAGGGTTTTCAATCAATAGTCCAATGGTAGAATCGAATTCTCGACCTTGAATGGTGAGTGAAATGCTTACAAATTGATCTATTGGAGCTAAATATTTTTACTTGTAATGTCGATGTCTAAGTTACAAATTTCATTCGCTATTTCAATAGTTTTTAGTCTTTCCTTCTAAAGCTCTCTTCAGATGCGTAACTAAGTAACAACTAAAGCAACTAAGTAAACAAGGAAAGGAGTCTTTTGTGAATTTTTACGATAATCCTCATATGTTCAGGACATAATATTTCCCTTACATTACAAATGTAAAATAAATTTTAGTAATATTCGAAAAAAACTTTTTTTATGTGATAAGAAGGCAAACCACCAGGCGGTTTACTTGATGAAAAACAATCCACGCCGCCCACAAATATACGCAGCGCCATAGGAAGTGCAGAAGCGTTGCCTGCCTTTAAGTATCATCATGGGAGAGGGAAGGGGAGGGCTATTGGACCTCCGGAACTCAACCGCTCACTGAACGAAGTGCGATAGATAAGCTACCACTCAGACGCCGGTTTATTGCTGGAGTGTGGTACTTCCCCGGGCGAGTCGGCCCATTCATGCTACAGACAAATAATATGCCATTCTAGATTTGTCAGTGGTAGAGTCACGCTGCAGACGAGTACTTTGGTACTCGTCTGCAGGGTGACTCTACCACTACGAATAAAATTGCCAGTCTTCAATAAAAAAAAGGTTCTTTAAACAGAAGATCTTTAAAATAATATTATTAGAAGTATCAGAAATCACCGCAAAGTTATAACGTACGTATATGTATAATAAATACGAAAACGAATAAATAAAAGTTATTTATTATGTTAATAACTTTTAATTATTTTTTACGTTTCTTATTTAGCAGGAAATATTATAAGTTATTTGTTTTGAAAAAGGTACAACAATAGTCACAAGAATATTAAAAGATTTAACTCGTTTTTAATCACTTTCATTCAATCCGAGGTGCTGGAATTGACAAGTGAAAAACATTATTACTCCCGTGCCGTCGACGTGCGCGGAAGTTGTGACTCCATTGAATTATGGCCGCGTACATTCACCAAAATTTTAGTTTTCACAGGACTCATCCTATATTAAAACACATTTAGTATTTATATGTATAATCTTAGCTTGTAAATATAATCATGAAAATAGAAGTAAGAATACATATATACATATCGTCAAGCTTGTTTCCCGTAGGGGGAGGCAGAGACCACAGATCTCCATCTGCTACGATCCCGGCACACCTTCCTTGTTTTTTCTACACTCATCCATCTCTTCATACATCCTTCATCTCACATTTATCATAGCGAAACGGCTTTTCGTTAATCACTTCTCGCCCTCGTGGTAATCAGAACGTGACGGGTGGCGAACCACGTCACCGTCATTTTTTAACGAATTAGATTTATTAATATTCGTCATAGTGAATTCCACAAGCTTCAAGGAGGGGATGGAGGACAGCCCCAGCAAAGCCCCGCAGGCTGAGGTAAGGCACTATACTACCTAGGGGGAGCCCGATCCCGAGACGGTCGGCACGTTTGCGACTCAGCTAAGAAAAGTATATGGAAGAAAGGAAGGGGCAGAGGAAAGGAAAGATGGATTTAGACAGCATGATAGGGATATGATATTACCGCAACGGAAGACAAGGACTTGAATTAATATCGTTATTACTTTTACATGTATATAAATATATTATATGTAAGCGTGTATTTACACGATTACATATAATATATTTCACAGATAATTCAGTTATCATCGAAACCTATTTGATAAAATAAAAACAAGCATAGACGTATAATAAATTTAATATCCCTTTACATTGGCGTTTATGTTTCATTACATTTATAAAAGTATAATTCCAAATATTCATAATTTTTGTCATTCATAAAAAGCATATAATATCCATTCATTTTATAACACCCTTGTGACTTTTTTTTTTGAATGAGTGTTATAAAGAAATCATTTTATTTCATTTAAAGATTATACAATTCATTTAAAATAATGTACATAATAGGCAATGATTAGAGAGAATCTTGTGCGTATAAAATCCTAAATTGAATTACTATGAAATGGTAACACTACATATGCGTGAAGAGTATTGCGGGAGAGGTAATGTTGGATACAGGCATGTCGTGTAAATAATTCCGCGACGTTCTGTCCATCAGTCCGCCGCATCATGTTATATCCCGCACTTACTGGGAATCTGTGTTAAAATAACATTTACTATCTCTTGCAATTTCTAGTTACCCATTAATTTATATAAGACTGTGAGAGTAACGTTCAAGTCACATCTATTTAAGAGACTCTTTAAAAAATTAAATGCAATGAATATAGGACGCAAATCATATAATATGTAATAAAAAATACATATAGACCGACCGATTGGCTCAGTGGTGGGGCCCTCCGCCCGCGGAGTCAATGGTCGCGGGTTCGATCCCCGCATCGGAATAAATATATGTATGGATTATAAATATTTATTCCAAGTCTGGTAATTTCCTTTCCCTCCCTTTCCTTTCTTCTCTATTCTTCTCCCTTCCTCTCCGCCACTCCACGGTGATAAGGGAATGCGGCTGCGGGGTAAAGGCGTGCATATATAAAAAAATATACATATATAAGTTAGATGACTAACAGACTGTTGTTTCACTATATGTATAATGTCCATCAATAGATTGTTTCAATCAATCAACCCGCGGAAGTTTTTTGCTGGATGTAGGCCTCCACTAAGAAGAGTCACCTACCCCGATCTTTGGCTTCATGCATCCAGTTTCTGCCAGCCGCCCTGCGGAGATCTTCGCACCACCTAGTCGAAGGGGCATCCCACACTACGCTTTCTAAGACGTGGTCTCCACTCCAGCTGCTACTATTCCAGCGGTTGTCGGATCCCCGACAAACGTGACCAATCCATTGCCACTTCAGTTTGCTAATTCAGAAAACTATGTCACACATATATGATATATAGGAAACAATTTAATAAATAAATGAAAACAATTATCGTCATAATTGTTTTCATTTATTTATAATTATATGGTAAATAAGTCGATCTACTAAGTATATAAATTGAGTGTCTACCGATCAAATATCTTTTAAATTAATAGAGACAATAGTGTGTTACACTTTATGTATAAAACTTCCGTCATGACTGTTCATCAGTTTGCGATATTATCACCGAGACTAAAATAACCTTTTTTTTTTAAACTTATTATTACTTACAATTATAAATCATATTACATTGAATGTGATTCGCCATGAAGTTTTATGAAATCAAATTATATCACAAAAGCTATCAAGTACGAAGACGGGGTTGTATGTATATCGGTATAAATGTTCCCTATTTTCCAGTAAGGCAATGAATTCGACATCTCTGGTGTGAAGTGCCCTTAGAGTTAGGCATGCGACAAGCCGCTCGTCGCGTGAATAATTCACGGTATTGGAACGCGGCACCTGTCATCACTCGCGTGCTCGGGGAGGTGGGTTACTATCGATAAGGGACTGTGGGTGAATTGAACCAATAATAATATAATATCAATTAGGCTGTACTACGCGTGTAGAAGAATTGTATGCTCGACACAAAAGTAGTTGTTTCAAATGTTTCCCGTAGGGGTAGGCGGAGACCACAGATATCTGCTATGATCTCGGCATACGTTCCTTGCTTCATCCACATTCACCACTGTCTTCATGCAAGCTCGCCGGTTAAGGGTACTCCAGGGTACGGGTGGCCTTTCTTAAAAACTTCGGCAATTTGGTCAAGGTACGTTTTCCTTAGTCTTCCATTCACATGCGCAACGTAAATTTCTTTTACCAGTCTTCTTTTACAAAGATCCAGCAGGCAGTCGTTGGATATATATGTAACAAAACAAAATTAAATAGTAATTATAAAATAATAACAAAATTAAAAAAATAAAAATATAATAACAAAATTAAAGTAAAACAAAATTATCTAAATGCTGTAATTATATATAAATTAATTTATTTTTACGTATATTTACGACTAGCGGTGAGTCCTTTCGCTACGATAAATGTGAGAGGAAGGACGGATGAGTGTGGAGGAGGCTGGAAAGGTGTGCCGGGATCGTAGCGGATGGAGATTCTGACAATATATATTTTTACGTATGGATTTATCAATATTAAATGGGACATTTCTTCCGGTAGTTATGACGTTAACAAACTAAACAGGAGTATATAGAATATATGTATGCACTTCATAAATACATATATTGAATATATTAGCTCAGCTGCAGTCACCTTTTTTAGAATCAAGTGTTGCATATTTCATTCTCGTATTATCCATCCATCCACTTATCCACTTTGGACAATCATGATGGGTTTATGTCCATTCCTCCAGACATGGTGAATATAGCAAAAAATATATGTATACTTTTATTTTCATAGTTATATTGTTTCAAATTCTTATAGTTATGATATTGTATATATTTCGTCGTCGACGATGGTTCGAATTGAAATGAATTGCGATCCTCGACTGAATTGCGGCTTTTATGCCCAAAATCGAGAAGAAAAACAAAGACCATACGCAGAGAACAAAGAATAGCTAAAAATAGATTTGTTTCAACATAGCAACAATATATTTTTTAACAAACATATGAAATTACAATTATTATAATTATTTATTATATACCAACGTTATTCTTATCTAACAACAGATGGCGCTAAAATACATATAAAATTAGTTTTGTCTATTGCATAAAATAGGCATACCCGTGCGTACGAAGCTGTTGGTTTATAAGGCCTACGTTCACTCCCGACTGACCTATGCTGCGCCGGCCTGGTGGTCTTTGATATCAGCAACCCAGCGCAAACGCGTTCAGATCCAGCAGAATCTGTCTCTGCGCGCCATCGTGGGGGCGGCTCGCTATGTGCGTAACGACGTTATAGCGAGGGACCTCAGGGTGGAGAGCATCCATGAGTTTGTGGTCCGGTTGGCTCGGAAGATGTTCGACCGAGCCCACAATGGACCACACCCACACCTTAATAATTTTGCTCCCCTTTACGCTCGCCCACCTGAGGGACGTCCACTCCCACGCGAAATCCTCCTGTCACCTCCTGGCTCCCGCGAGGGAAGAGGGCCAGCGACGGACCCAACGTAGGAATAGGTTCAGCCATATCTCGACGACGCGAAGTCGTTAAAGGACGCCCAAAAGCCGCTAGGAATAGCGGCACCTAAGACCGGGGGGCGGTAGCCCCATTGAGTTGCTGCACGAGCAGTGGGGTTCATCCCCGAGGCTCGATCCCACACCTCTGCGCGGGGTGTGGACGTCCCCGATTGATTGATTGCATAAAATAGTTAAATAATGATATTAATTCTAATACGGCGGCATATACAATGTTGACAACTATATTCTCAGTCAATTCAAGGGTTGAAGGCAATGTTCGTAGTCGACCAATTCCCGATACAAATTCGTACACGTGCTAGAATGTGGGGGAACGGTGTCACAAGTGTCAATGAATTATCGAGTGTCTCCAAACAAATAGAAGGGTGCCAAAGAACGGTGTGACGTACGGCGTCTTATAGCGTTTAAGCAAGAATTTACTATTTCGAATTGCAATCTTGCGAACTGACTATAATAGAATATAAATTTGGTGTTTATTTTTAGTTTGTAGGCTAATCATAGAGTATTTGCTACTGTGAAATCAGAATTACAATTTTAGAGTACTGCAAGAATATAACAAATATGTTTTTAAAAGAAAGAAGTTCCTATACGTTTTTTTAAAAGCCTTATATGTCCGTTTGCTGGATAGGCGGTCTTTCCTTTTTTAGAAGAATGGTTATTAACCCACCACGCTTCCTCAATGCGGATTTGTGAGGCATCCAGTTTCGGAATATATATCTTTAGGTCGTATATATTAATCTAATGCGCGAATCAAGCCCACGAACAGACTCCGAAGGCAGTAGCTTATCCACTAGGTCAAATGAATCGTTTATACGTTTGTGTGTTTTGTACTTAAATATTTTTTTATAATTGCGAGATTTCTTTTACAAGCTCTTAATACCTCTTAGTTAAATATTGGGTTTAAGAATCAGCCAATTTATTTCAAGGAATATGAAGAAATAAAGGCCAAATGTCCATACTATTTTTCTGCCAAAAATTCTAGAATACACACGCATAAACTTAAAACTATTAAAGGAGTTTTAAAAAGATTCTATAGCTACATTTAGTACCGTTAGAAAAAAAGGTATTTTATAATTGTAGAACTATGTATGAAAGGGTCAAACATCAGGTAAATACTATATTCACTTTTTCTATAATACCAACTTCAATTGGTAATATTACTACGTTATAACATATATATTATGTTAATTTATAACATATAAATTATTTTGTTTAACATGATTATATTATTACACGTATGGTACCGCGTATAGTCCCTTCCGCTTTTTTCACTTACTTCTTCCCCTCCCATTACTTCTTTCTTCACCCCTATTTATTCATATTATTCCATAAAAGTAGGCAATGCATTAGCAGTGTCTATAGTATTATGTACTATAGTAAGATGTTCGTAGGGGTGGCAATTTCTATTAGGTGACCCGTAACTCGTTTGACTTTTTCTTCCTTTAAATTTAAAAAGAAATAAATTTACCATTGAGTTAAAAAAAACTAACTTTGTAAGCGCAGCGACCCAAAATGGATCTTGGCCTCCGAACAGATCTTACGTCACCGTGCCCTGTCCTGCGCCACCATCTGTCAGTTGCAGATTTGAAGGTTAGGCAAGTCATCCTCCACCATGTCTCTCCAGGGGTACCTGGGGCGCCTCACAGGACGTCGACCAGTTGGGCGACCCTGCAACACCTACCTGGGTTTTGCAAAATAAAACCAGAGTGTTGTCAATAAAAAGAAATGTTTATTACATAAAAAAAAGAATCAAGTAGGTGAGACACAAATTTGTAGGTCGTGGGTAAACGGCCGATCTGATTTTGCCACGTAAGCGGACTAACACTCCCCTGAGCTAGCTTGCGCTCAAAGAAGAAAACCGCAGGTAGAACCCTGCAAGTTGACAGCGGTTTGCCCTCAGCGATTGTAAAGGATGCGCTGAGACACCTAAATGTCGATCCCTGAGCTAGCTAGCACTCAAAGAAATAAACCGCAGGTAGAACCCTGCCGTTACATTTGCACCGCAGGTAACATACTGGCGGAGGGCAAGTGGCACCCTGGATCGCAGGTGACACCCTCCATTACATTGTGCTCCGCAGTAGAGTCATTACCGCAGGTGGAATCGACCCCACAGGTAAAAGCTGGCAGGTAGAACCCCGCAGATAAAATGTGCAGGTGAAAATCTGGCAGGTAGAACCCCGCAGGTAAAATGTGCAGGTGAAACCCCTAAAACGGGGTTTCATTCCTGCACTTATTTTTAAAATAAATACTGAGCGAGGGCGCTCTTAAGAGACGTCATGGTTCCCGTTGATATTTCCATAACGGACGAACCCTCACTGAGGTGGTGTCGTTCCTCGGCACCCGTCAGTAACTTCCATAAAAAAACCCGAGTGGCACACGAACAAGGCCGAAATAGCACGAAGGCGCGAGCGCCGCACCTACACCTACTTGAGTTTACAAATTCCTTTTCAAATTCCTTCAATCTGTCACCGCGTTGCTTTGAACACTTAACGTATGACAAGCAAAAAATGTTCGATGGCAGATCGTGTTTTTGTTATAGTAATTTATTAACTCTAATATTAGAATAAGTATTTAAATTTGAATACGGAATAGTGTACTAATACTAATATTTTTAACTTATACTTAAACTAACTAAAATTATATCATTAAAACATGTAACCTTCCGTTACAACCCACATACGCTCCCTTAACTGCGTGATTCTTGAGAGGATGGGGGAGGCCTCGTAGCGTGGCCCAGCCAATGAAGTCTATGAGCCTTATTCTCTACGATTACATTGGTTTGGACCACCTGATGCTCTAATCTTGAGTTACAATTGATAAAAGTTTGTTTGATAAAAGTAATTTTCATATATAAGATATGAAGCGTCTGATAGTGTAACAACGTTAATGCAGCCGGAATGCGATGCAGGCGACCTAAAGATGTTGCACCGTCTGCGTTTTCAAAGAGAATTCTTGCTTTAAGTAGCTAAACAGCTCTATATATAAAGGAATAACATGTGTTACTTATGTCTATAATTACAAGTGTTTTGGTAAAGTGTCCATATATTACGTGTTTTATATAATACTTTGTTTTAAGCCTTTTAGGTAATTATTTTAAATTATAAAAAAAATCATTACGGTCTCTGGCATAAAAGATTTTTCAAGTTTTTTTTAAGAAATTTATTAACATTTATTAAAAAAAAAGTTATTAAGTTAACGTTAAAGTCAACACAGTTATTAAGAAAAAAGTGTATTATTATGGTCGACCTATCAGAATTCGTAACTCCAAAAATAATTTTTTTCTCACTTCTCACTTTTGATATCATAAAATCTAAGAAATCCTCCATAAATACCTCTTTGGAAATCTAAAATAAGAGGGGTTTTATAAAACTTTCTTAAAATATGAAAGAAAATTAGTTACGATCCTAGTAAAATTTTCTTTTTGGAGACTCCTACCGTTTCTAATGGAGGAGAATGGAACGGATAGTATGCAATGAAAACGCGTCAAAAAGAAAAGACTTTTTTTAAGGCATACGAGCATGCGAGTAGCGATTCTCATCAAGGACATTGTTGCCCATAGACATCCGGAAACCCAGAGGTGTCACAAATGAATTGCAGCCTTTCATGTGCATCCCGTGTCGTCTCTTGAATATCCCAATCGAATTTTCACTATAGAATATGTCTTAAAGTTATTTTTAATAAACATAGTATTCGATGAACATTTATCTCAGTAGCGGGGCTCACCGAGTCAATGGTCGCGGGTTCGATCCCTGCAATGGGTAATATAAGTACGATCTACAAATATTTATTCTTAGTCTGTGGTCTGTGGTGGGATGTACGTGCCTCTAGTAACGGAGAGGCTCGTGCCCAGCAGTGGGACATATATGGGTGGTAAAAAAATTGTAACATTAAGTGGATGACTCCTCTATATTTTCAACTGGTTTAATTTGTTGATGATTTATTAAATATGTATATTTAAGTATTAATTATATATGGTACATATAAGCATGGAATAATGTATTTAATTTTGTCATATAATGATAGTAAATACTTATTAATATCCCTACAAGATTTTATGTTACCTTTTATTAGATTTTACGTTAATTATTATATTATTATATTATAATAATATAGACTATTAATCACAATATATCACTATTACTTACTATTAAGTATCACTTACTATTAAGTGAGATAATTTAAAAGATAAAAAAAGAAAAAATTATGATGATCATGAAATTTCGGCGGACACTGATTTCAAGCTGAATGTTAACAACAAAGGACAGCCTGTATCGTACTGATGTAGTGTTGTCTCTCCTAGGGCAGCAGCAGCAGTTTCACTTCGCGTTTGGTCAGCGGCCCTTCCCTTTCCCGCCGGACCCTCTCGGCGGTTTCCGCATGCCACCCATCACTACGTGCCAAAGTAAGTAATAGATTACTCGTTCATGACTGCATATATGTATATGAAAAAGAGATATATACAGAATGTCCCAAAACTCAACGTCAAGCCGAAACGGGGTGACAGGATTGATTGTAACCATCATGAGAAAAATCAGAAAAAAATCTCTCCCATGAAGTTTGAAAATTATGGGTATTTAAGAAAAACCTAGAAATTTGGTCAAACTGTAACCATTTTTCGGTTATTATGGTTAATTTTTATTATTTTTGGTCATTTAAACTTTGGAATCGTAACCCTAAATAACATTTCTAGAATCACAGTAAAAAATAATGATAAGTTGTCCCAAGTTTCCTAGAATTAAGACTATTTGTTAAACTATGAATTTAAAATTTTCAAAATTTGTCGACTTTGAAAGGCCCTCCTTTAAAAAAAAGTACTAGTGCCTTGGCAAGTGCCATTAAAAGTTGGCATATTTAATCAGGATTGTAAAATGATACAATACTTGTTAGTTTCATACTACAAAAAAACAAGTAAAAAAATAAAAACCTCAAGTAACCCGATTTTTGCTAACCCTTTTTACTCAGTTAAAATGTTTTTTTATTCGCACAAGCCCTTGGTATAGGTTCTTAATTTTAAGATCTTCAGATAGATTTTTTTTCTGATTTTTCTCATGATGTTTACAATCACCCCTGTCACCCCGTTTTGGCTTGACGTTGAGTTCTGGGAAACCCTGTATGTTTTTGAAATTAATGTTTGTGAAGTTGATGGAAAATGTGAAAGTGTTAGATGGAGTGGTTAAGAGGACTTCTAATAATATCAAAATGTTGCTAGTTCTTTAAAAAAGATAGCAAAGCAATATCTACAAAAATTATCAAGCTGAAACGCATAGAACGCCAGACGAATCCAAATCGGATATTGGCATTCAAACCATATAAATGGCGGTGATCGCTCAAAAGTGAATGAGTCACCGAAGTGAAGCGGCGATCCGCTAAACTACGTTCACTAAAGCGCAGATTCAATCAAACACGAAAAAGGTGCAGTGGAGCCGAGTGCGAGCGCTTTTGGACAAGCGTGCACACCGGGCCCGCTGAAATCCACGATCGCACCAAAACAACTCGTGGAAAAAAACCTTTCACAAATCGACGCGGCGGGCGGGCGGGTGCATATCGTATAAAAACCAACTCCACCGATCGCCGGCCAAAACGGGACCGTGATACCGAAAAATAAAAGCACGTAATACGCCCGGAAAAAATAGAGTGGACGGAACGTGCCGACGGCGTCCGCTGCCGCTTGTTCGCTCCCGATATCTTTATGTGCGGCATGCGATTGTACTCTCCGGATGTATTGGATATGGTGCACTTTATACTTCTGCAATAAACAAAGTGACGCCACTTTTTGATGATTAGAAAGCTATATATCGATATAAAAAAGCGAAAATTTTTGTTACTGGTAGAGCCACGCTGCAGACGAATATTTTGTCAAGAATGGCTTATTATTTGTCTGTAGCACGAATGGGCCGGCTTGCCCGGGGAAGTACCATACTCCCGCAAAAAACCGGCGTGTGAGCTTGTCTACCGCGCTTCGTACGGTGAGCGGTCTGAGTTCCGGAGGCCCAACACCCTCCCCTTCCGATTTCCACTCCTATAATTTCACTTTCCTTTAAGGTTGGCAACGCTTCCGCACTGCCTATGGAGTTGCGGATATCTATGGGCGGCGTTGGTTGCTTTCTATCAGGTGATACGTCTGCTCATTTGCCTTCCTATGCCATAAAAAAAAGTAATTGATACACACGTCAAAAAAAATATTGCATATTCGAATTAAAAGAAAAGACTGCATCGAATGGTCTGAGTCTCACAGCTCTATGACCAACAAAAACTTTTGTACAGCGTTGTTTCTGATCACTCAAAAATTGTCAGTTTCAACGCTCTACAAAATTTTGTAATCGGTCGTAGAGCTGCAAGACTCAGACCAAGTATTTTTTTCTGATCCGCATATGCAATAATTTTTTCTTTGGCTGTCATTTACTGAGTTTTTTGCGTCGAATATGGAAAAATAATTGACTGATCGAGAAACTGTTTTATTAATTATTATGTTATATATCTCTAGGGTAATTTTTATTAAGTGATATCTTTATTACACAGATATGAGCCAGTTTGGTTTGAGTTCAAGTAACTCGCACTGGGGGTACGGAGGTGCGAGCGCGTATCCTGCGTATCTACCTTCGTGCGCCGCGCCAAGTGCGTCACAGTTCAACCCCCCAGCGTTAGGCTTCACTGGCAGCGTGTCTGATCAAACGCCTACCCAAGACTTCGCTTCCAATAACACAGGTAATTATGGTATATGTATAATGTTATTAATTTCTTTGGTACTTTCCCGTTATTCGGGCGCAAGCGCAATATCGCCAAATAATATATAATTCCGCTAAATTTTTTACAACCTAAACTAACAATCTCTGTTTCCCCACGTAAAAAAAATCTAACCTAATCTAACAAAGGAATAATCGCCAAATAATGTAGAATCCGCCAAATTTCTTACAACCATAAGAGGAATGTTCGTTTGGGGCTATGTGCAAACAAAGCAAATTTTCCTTTTCTTCTTCCATCTAAATTTTTAAAAATAATTTTTATTATTTAAAAATTAGGTTAGTAAAATAACCTAATTTTTAAAAATTATTAATAATTATTAAAAATTATTAATAATTATTAAAAATTAGGTTTTTTTACGTGGAGATAAAAAAGTTAAATTAAATTAGGTTGTAAAACATTTGGCGGGATTCCACATTATTGGGCGATTATTCGCTTGCGCCCGGCTAACGGAAAAGTACCATTTCTTTATTTTGTATTATATCTCTTATATCTTACTGAAATAAAATTTTTTGCGTTCATCTGTAAAGAGAGTTTATTTCATGAAATTTAACTATAATATATTTCATATACTTTTGAACTTCAAATGAAATATTTGTACATGCAAAATTAATTTTTAAAGCTATTATTTCTCCTATTTTATTATTTATAATTTTAATATTTCTTTCACTATTATAATTTTAACCTCTCTTTTTAATGACGTGTGAAATGTTATGAATACGTAAATGTATACATAGTTTCTTAAATAATAAATCTTCCATAATACGTATGTACAGAAACGTATTCATGAAATATGTAATCTTCAATATAACACGATTAATCGTAAAAAATAAATTAAAATTTAAATAATTTTTTTTAAGCAAAAGCCTACGTAGCTTGCTATTCATAATTGTCATATCATAATTATAACATAATTCAAAGGCCGGCAATGGATTTGCAACATTTCTATTGTTGTTGCAGACGAATGCTTTGTCAAGAATGGCATATTATTTGTCTGTAGCATGAATGGGCTGGCTCGTCCGGGGAAGTACCATACTCCCACAGAAAACCGGCGTCTGAGTGGTAGCTTAGCTACCGCGCTTCGTACGGTGAGCGGTCTGAGTTCCGGAGGCCAAACACCCTCCCCTTCCCACTCCCCCTCCGATTTTCACTCCCACACCACTCCCCCTCCTATTCCCAGTCCCCCTCCCATAATTTCACTTTCCTTTAAGGTCGGCAACACTTCCACTCTGCCTGTGGCGTTGCGGATGTTTATGGGCGGCGTTGGTTGCTTTCCATCGAGTGACACGCCCGCTCATTGGCCTTCCTATGCCATAAAAAAAGAGGCCTAGAGTGTTGTAGATGTTTATTAGCGGCGTTGATTGCTTTCCATTAGGCAAAACTAAACATCAGAATAAGGAGGTAGGCTTGCCTGCCTTTTATTCCATAAAAAATCTTAAAATGTATTATCATACGGTAGCAGATAATAAATCATCCCTAGAATGCTCAAATTAAACATCAACATGCTTTACGACTGACATACTCCTTAAAATCATATGGCCAACGTTGGGCACACTCTATGCCCGGCCGCGGGCATTAAACCGCCTCTCATTATAATTTAGTGCAATTCGGACACGTCCGGTCCGTCAGATGAATTTATTGCCGATACGTGCCCGCTCCGCGACACGAAAAATATAGCGCCCTATTAAAACTATGCTAACATGCTGCCGTACGTCAAAGAGATATATTAACAGACTATCTTAAGAAATTAAACATTTAGGATGATGCCACACTAACGGAAGAGAAATGAATGCATGCGAATTATTTTCAATTTAGTTGACTGGTATAGTAAAAACAGCTCTACGCATTTCCATTCGGTGAGATATTTATTTATTTTCTTTTCTTTGATGGCAATTAGTTACAACTATTATGCCAGTGTCAAGTAATATACAATAATATCCAATCTCTTGAAATGTAACAAGTCAGCTCATCACGTTACGTCTTGATAAAATGGTGGCAATTTTACCAAAAACCTTCCATGGAGTTTTTCAGTCAACTTAAAAAGTTACGATACACGCATTTATTTCATATCACTTCGCTTAGTTGTCGGGAAAAGTCCCGATATTTACTTAAGTACTTCGTATTTCGTAATAATAAGTATGTTTGAGTTTTCTAAACATTTTCATATGATCTCTTTGTTACCAGTACTTCCGGATACGACAGGAGTAGATCTAGATCAGCAACTATCTGGATTGGTTGGCTCATCACCATCGCATCATGGCAGTCTCCTACCACGATATAACAACAACGTTGATTACGGGCTCTCTACGGGTCCGCGATCGCTTAGTGACAACAGTTCCCAACCAGAATCACCGGTGCAGGACGACTTACTTACCTCCAACACATCTACAAACGTTGGTCACAATCATTCCAATAGCACCAACTTCCCTTCGCTGATGGGATCACAGAACTCCTCGTATGGCAGTAGCAATTGTAACAATTCATTATATCCGGTGCTTCCAGCGAGTTTGCTTTACAGCCAACTGTATACAGCGGCTAACCAAACTCACAATTTCCATTCTTTGCACTCCAACTCAATACATACGACCCAAAATCATCATAACGAATTACAAACAATGATGGATCAAATATCCTCGACTACGAACAATCATCGACAGCACGGAAATCACGGCCAGGAATTGCTATTAGGGGGTGGTAACTCGTGTGCGGCCGCAGCGTCTAGGGTCGAAGATGGAAGAGTGAATAGTCTCGGTCAACGAGGAAACCCTCAGCCTGATAGCAACACAGTATGGCGGCCATATTGAAAGCCCTCTTCAGCTGTAACAAACTTCATGTACATTATCGATATATGTATTTACGTAGAAATCATATCGATACATCAAGCCCTAGTTTGTATAGATGATAGATACTACCCAGCAATAAATCAAGTTAGAGTAGCGATCACATATTTTTTTCTTTAGCGAAACGTACATATAACAAGTGATATACTTCTTATGTATATTAGAAATAATGTCCACAATTAGAAATATACATTTTACATCATGTTTCGGACACATGGATACAACTAATTTGATTTATTATTGTGGTGATAAGAAAAGGAATTGTACACATGTATTAAACACTTATAAAACTGTTAATTTCGTAAAAAATACATCAAATTCAAAGAGGGATAACTTTTGTTTTAATTTAGGTATAGTAAGACTAAATTAACATTGTAATTATGTGTAAAAAGTAATTAATATATAAAGAGTTACTCAGATAGTTAAATTTTATTACGTTTTTTAAACGAAATGTTTTCCCGTCCTTCGATTATACGACGTTTTGGATAAAAAGGCTATATTCATCATTTACGGTTTGAACATGTGCTTCAAAGTGATTACATATTTTTAATTTTGTAAATCTATTTTTTTTGTACCATATTTGTACTTATAACTATAACATTTTTATCTGCTTTATTTAATATAAATAACTGATAAATTTTATTGATTATATTTATTCGAAATAACTACGAAGTTTATTGATTATATTTGTTCGTTATGACTTGTTCCTTTTAGAAGTCCTATCTTGTAATTGTGTTCCTTAAAATAAAATTATTTTATAACTACTAACAATACATTTATTATTAAAATAAATGATTAATGGAGTCAGGCGTTGTTAGTATGCGGAAATCCATTACTATGTGGACAGACAAAACTTTTACTTAAATAAGATCCGCGACAAGTAAACAAAGACAGAAAATTAATATTGTGTGTTTTCCTGCTGGATGAAGGATTTACCTAGATCTTAAACTAAAACTTACCGACTTGTTTCATTTATTTTATTATAATATATATATATTAAGAAAACAATATCATAATTTAATACAAAGTTAAGATACGTTGTAAAGTATACAATTGTAAATAAGTTGTTGTAAATGCATCTTGTAAAGTGCAATAGCTGTGCTGTGCAATTATGAAGTTGAGTAGATGTATATTGAACTAGTTGTAAGAAACATTGTCTGTTGGTTATATGAAATCTGTCCAGTTATTATATTTATTGATTACTCCAGGCTATAACTTGGTATTTTATTTATTGTTCTTACAAAAAAAAGCTTTTAGGTTTTTTGTTATATTTATTTCCAATCACATGAGGTTATTGTTAATGGCGTTGAACTACTCTTTGCATCTTCAAATACAGGATACCTTAAAAATAAATTAAATATACTACAAGGGAAGTCAAAATTAAGTGTGCTAAAATGCATAAAAGAAAATATTGTATGTTGAAACCAGTAAATAAATATAGAATTACTACTCTGATTGAAATTCTTTATCAAAAATCAATAAAATCATGAAACACTCTACCGATGTATATAACTAACTCTAAAACGTAAGAGACGTAGGTATAACGCTACTTTTTGAATTATCGTATTTTTTTAACAGTCCATATATGTGCATGGGATCCCCATTTCTGGAGGAACGGACGGTAAACCCACCACGCATGTCCTATACGGATTGGCGGGTTTACCAGACCCGGAATAAATATTTGTAATCTATACATATATTTATTCCGATGCGGGGATCGAACCCGCGACCATTGACACCGCGGGCAGAGGGCCCCGCCACTGACAGCACTGACACGTAACGTCGTTAAAGACATATACGTTCTACGTTTATGGTGTTAATTACAATAATGAATGAGAAATAATTTGACTACCATTTTTTGGAGTATATTTGACTACCATTTTTTGGATAAAATTTAGTCTAGTAATTCTGTATTTTATTGAGTATTTTAAAAATGTGATTGGGCAAATCATATCTTGTATAGCAACCCTTGTAATTGGAAGTTAAAACCTATATACACTCTTAATTCCAAATTAAAATGTTCTAGAATATTACAAATAGCAAATTTCTTTATATGCGTTACAAATCATAGATTTTTCAGGTTGCTGCATTCAGAGTTGTTTTTAGAATCCAAAGTGTATATGATTAGAATTAAATTATAAATGGTAAATTATTTTAATTTTGCAATTATTTATTTAATTTTATACAATTACATATAATATATATATTGAAATATTTCTGTGCAATACTAAAACTTTATACGAATATATTTAGAAGCCATCAATCTAACTTGCGTAGCAATTGATTTGTGTTTTCCGTTTGTCGTTGAATCCTTTCCCGTTTACTGGTAACGGAATTAATTCTATAAAAATAAAATTTTAAATCCTTAACATTGTTTTTATTTAATGCAATAATCAATCGTTTCAGTAATTAATAATTGTTTAGTCACCTTTGCTCAGTGGCTAGAATACCTTGAGCCTAAATGGGCACAGGGCAACCCAATTCTGAAGCAATAATGAACATTCACCCACCACGCTTCAATATCAATATCAGCCCGCGGCAGTCCACTGCTGGACATAGCCCTCACTCAAGGCGTGCCACCGAACCCGATCTTCGACTACACGCATCCAGTTTCTGCCAGCGGCCTTGCGTAGATCGTCGCTTCATCTAGCAGGGGGGCATCCTACATACGTTTGCCAAGTCGCTGTCTCTACTCCAGCACTCGTTTACTCCAACGATAGTCGGGTCTCCGACAAACGTGTCCACCCAGACTCGAAGTAAATACCATACGAATAATGTAAACCATACATATGTATATTTATCCCGATTTGTAAATATAACGCGCGACCATTGACTCTGATAACGACTGAGGTAATTAGGAATTCAGATGAATGAATAAACCCATAAAAAAGTTAAGCGAAAAATTTTGAAATACATTATTTACAACAAACGAACGGTCGAAATGGCGCAGATAGTGCGATAATGATTGTTTAGTAAAAATTCTTTGTGGTAAGTATAATGATAAATTATTAAAAATCATTTGTTAAGTCTTTGGGAGTTCGACCCACATCAGTTTCTCCATGACGCGATCTCCACTTCAGCAATCGTCTACTTAAACGGTTTACGCATCTCTTACAGACTATTGCAACCGGTCAGTTTATTGCAGCTTCATTTTTCCAACTCTAAGAGCTACGTCAGTGACTTTGGTTCTTAGTAGGATTTCTTCATTTCGAATAATATTCATCAGAGAAATTCCAAGCAAAGCTCTGTACATATCTTCTAGCTCTTTGAGCTTAGACTGTCAATTAGACCGTCAATGTCCACGTAAGAGTACAGCAGGATACATCGGTCGAAGACTCGTCTTTATACTGTAAGGTATGGCCGACGAGAAGGCTTGAAAAATCTTCCTAAATGCTGTCTAGCATAATGTAATCCTGTTATTAGTATTTTCTTGTAGAGATTTTTTTAATTAATTAGGTATACATTAAGATACTATCGCATTAGAAAAAATTCTGTTAAGGTAATTGTAAAATATTAATTAATAAAATATTAAAATAATGAATCGTGAGCAAAATAACACCTATCTAAGAAAATCTCAGATATTTTGATAGTTAGTAGGTGTACAAAAACATATTATTAACTTTGGAAAACTTTTAATCAAACAACCAAACATTGGAAATAAATCTGGATATTCAGGAGAAATCAATTTACAATGGTATGCTTCATCAATCACACCGGGGTCCATTAGCTTCTCCTTTTTTGAGTACGTACTCGTAAATAGCTGCAGCGTTATCAGCCCCAGTAGACGAGCAGACCAAATGAGCTCATTACTGCGACGCCGCCGTGGAGCGGAACATTTGCATATGGCCAGCCGTATACGGCGCATTGTGGCACCTACGAAAGTCCATCGAGAGGCGAATTGATATTTTGGCTGGCGTCGGCAAACGAAACCCTGAAATAAATATCCCACCCTCATTAATTTGCGCCAGTGCGATACGATGGACATACGCTTACTGTTGACTAGGTGCACCATGCGATCGAAAAATGTACCTTCTAATTCATTTTTTTCAAAGGAGACCAACATTTTTTTTTTGTTATTACCTACAAGAATTCTTGTTGATTATTTCAACTAAGTTAATAGTGCTTGTGCTAGAAGGATGTGGTTTACATCGATAGTACTCGAATAGTGTTTGCGCTATCGTAGGGATAGCGCAAACACATGCCTTTCCAAATTAGCTATTACTGCTTTTATTTATTTGAACCTCACTTGGATACTTATAGACAATTTTCATACTGTCACATTAATTACAGTTATATTCTTTATTTTAGTGTCCTATTATTCAATATGGTTCTTTCTTTTCTTTTCCTTGATGGCAGTTAGTTCAAGCTCTTGAAATCCAATCTCTTGAAATGTAACAAGTCAGCTTATCACGTTACATTTTGATAAAATGGTAACTATATTATCAAAATCTTCTATGGACTTTGCAGTCAACTTAAAAAATTACGATACACGCATTTATTTCATATCACTTCTCTTATACGCCTTAATCGAACTATATTGCATAATGCGCTACCACAGTTAAACAATATAACTGATAATAATATAAGATTATGGAAATGAAATAAAAACATTGTCAAGTGTAATGTCTGTGCAAAGTCCATAAAAAAACAAAGTATATTTTTGGTAGAAAGCCACAGCGCTTTAAAACAAAAGTTACAACGATACTATAAATCATTTATCTTTAAAAAAAGCTGAAGTACAGTTTGTCCGGAAATCGTCAGGGTTTGTATTGTCACAGCACGTGTCACCTGAGTATGTACTAGCGATAATATATGCGATCCCACCCGAGCATCTGCACAACGCGGGAAAAATCGATGCCAGACCGATTTGGACGACAATAATGAGATTTAAAATTGTGTAGTAATTAATGAGGATTAGTGAGGAATTGGCATTGATCGATGCGCGGCAGCTTTTATCTCGGTATATGAATTAATCGCTCGATATACAGATATAATATGTGTGTTTGTGTATCTACTTCGATATCAGTCAATGCAGTTCTGCAACTTACGTGATGAAAAATAGGTATTTTTTTAAAATATTAATGGTTGTAAAACATTAAAATAAAAACGCGGTGCCCATAAGAATCTGAATTAATTATACGGTCGTTGTACAGATGCTATATGTTTATTTTTTCAGACACAGGACATTTAAAAAGTAATAAAATGAGCCCAAACTTACAAAATGCAAAAAAGCGAAAACGCTGTAAATGATACAGCGCTTTCACATTTTTGCATCGATATATTTATGTAATTATTGACAAATACATAATATAATATATTATGTATTTGCATATCGTTGATTCCCGTTATCGGGACTCGTACAGTCCATGTCGTAGTTTTCGCTCGGCGAAGCACGAAATTATTGATTGTTGTAATTAATTGCAAACCGTCGACCGACAAAATGAATATCTGTTTTAAACAATCTGCCCGTATCCTATTAAGTTCAAAGAGATTGTGTAGCAATATGGAAAACATTGTGTACAAGTGACTTTTGCTATTCGGTTCTGGAATGATGGAATGATCTGCATAAATATTGGTGAGTCTCTTATATATATATATATATATATATATATATATATATATATATATATATATATATATATATATATATATATATATATATATATATATATATATATATATATATATATATATATATATATATATATATATATATATGTTCTAAATTAACAAAGACCGACCGACTCAGTATGGACCAGCCTAGTGAGACTACTATACTCCATCCAACTTCACCTGTAAATTGTCATAAATAAAATAAATTACTAACTAGTATATGTATATTTGTATCCTCAACAGACGTCACTTTTTTTCAGCGGGACGACGGTTTTATATACCTCAAGGATATTTATGATAAATGCTGATTATTTCCAACAGTAAATTTACGTAAATAACTACAAACAGCAAAGGCATATTTTCCCGCTTTTATTCACGCGCATTGTTGCGTATATACGTACGTGCGTGCGTGCGTTCGTGTAAATGACGGCGCGGCTTATCAACGACTCATTTTCATAATGCAGCCGTGCATTTTAACTCCCGTCTATAATGCATGCGTGCACTGCGCCACCATACAACCTATTAATTACATATATCGCTTAATTATTGATTTTTAGTATTAAACACACGGGCATTTTGGCTGAAGCCGCCCGCTGCCGGATTTATGTCCCGCCCATTATATATTGCTTCTAAATGTAATTTACGCTATAATGTGCGGTGCCTATTAGGATTTGGGTAAGGTTTTCTCCCAATTAATCTATTTATAGTCAATTGACGACCCGAATGGCGCGGTGTTCAACATTCTATGGACTTTTGCGTTCAACTTAAAAAAGTCACTATACACGTATTTATTTCATATTACTCCACTTCACGAGGCCATCCATAAATTTCGTCACATTAATTTAATGATTTTAGAACCCCTCATCAAACGAGAAGTTCAAGTTTAGAGTTATACTTCAAATTTATACTATTACTTTAAATTTAACCATGTGGTACCACAAAGGTTTAAAAGTCATCCTTCTTTTGTCACTCAATCGCAGGCCAATTAGATATTTCAGATTGGTTTTATTGGTTGGTTAACATTATTCTATGCCAGAAACCACGACATACATCATATTGCCAGCCTACAGGAAAATCATATTGCCAGCCTTCTAAACAATGTTGTCTTTCATCTACAATATATATGATATGTGTGTCTCTTTGTGACCGTGTAAAGTCTGAACAACTTGACTGATTTACATCAAGTCAAATTAAAACATTAAAAAAACCATTAAAAAACGTTTTTTCCTCGTCCAGGGGAATAATACAAAGTGATGGTAAAAGCTTAACTGTCGTGAATTGACGTTTGACAAATGAAACGTAATTTTATAAAATTCGAAGAATTTGAAATTAATCACAGATGAATTCAGTCCTGCCTAAAACCCTTCAACGTAACACCATTGTGTTGTTTTCGTTCTAACGAGCTATCAAAAAAACAAACCATCACATTTTCTAAGCCAGTACCTACTTTCCCATCTGAATCATCGGAACTATCCGGTACTAGACAAGCGCTGTCGAACTTCAATCGTAGGGGGACCGGGCGTAATTTAAAACCGCACCGCGTCCCCCCCACACACCACCCCCGCACCCCCTTGCGAAATTAAGTGCGAGGCGGTCGGTACGTGACACCGGCAAATGCGCCGTGCCTACCCGTGTGTACCCGCCTTAATTGTGAAGCTTCATTTGTACCATGTCGCCGGTTGTGCTGTACTCCTCCTGGCTACATTCGACTACGTATGTACTCTTGTGTGTTTAAATTGTATAAATAACCTCAAACTTGCAGTGGCTCTACAAATAGAAAGAAAAATACGTATCATACAACCTAATAAATACAAATATTTATCAAAAAATCAATAAATTTTTTTTAACGAAGTCTAGCAATGCTTTGATTTTATTTGATTTTATTACATTCCTATTAACCATTGCAACTAAACTAATAGAAGGTACGTGTGCTAAGAAAATATGTTTAAATCAACAGAAGAATCGATACTTTACATCCTGTACTAAGTGTAATTAAAAAAAATACATGTGGAATGTCATTGTTTTCTGTAACATAGACAAGATAAACTCGACATCCAATGCTGATATACTCTATGTATTGATTAATTGACATATATACGAGTAATTATATCAGTATATGTTGGTGTATAAAGTTTATTATTATAATTATTTTAAAAACAAAATTAAAAATATACTTAAACAGTAGAATATAGCTTTTTAATTTATGACGTCATCTGATAACTTTTTGCCAGTGTCAAAGTTTGGTAGAATATAGTTATCACGAAAGAGGTAAGTGAGAAAATCCTATGTTAGTTTTTTGTACCAACCAAAGAAGGATTTCATAGATCGTAGTGATAAGTATAATATTTCAGTTCGTAACAAATAATATTTTGAATGTTAAAACTTAAATTCTTTATGATAAAAAAGTTAACTCTTTGGTTTCCTGGATAGAAAGGGCAGTTCTGTCGTTCAATGAGTGTCGACGCTAATGTAAAAATTGTAGGTCTTTAAGAAATAAGCTAACATATTTCTTAAAGATCTCCAATGATCACTTTTTACAGCTCTCTATTAGCAGCTTTGATTTCTTCCATCATAGGACTTGTTTGCTTATTTGCCTCCCTATTGCATAAAAAATTGATAAATGTAGTTAGTTCCATAGAGTTATCACTAGTCACGTGGATGAATTAGAACACGAAAATAAAACTAGCAAAAACTATATATTATCACAATAAACACCTTTAATCTATTCAATTATCAATGCAGACAATTTAATTCGTATGTCTCCATTGTATTCTTGCAGACGTACAAGGCGCGAGTGTGTTCATAATTACGGGACCTTTCATACGGACCCTCCTAATTACAGACGTTTCTGTACTTTTGTTTATGTGAAAACGCCAATTATTGCAATAACTCCGCTCGCATCGTTTGTCTCCTGTGACGTTACTTTGTCATCCAAAGGCTTTGGGGAGTGAAATGAACTTAATTAACATAATTACTGATGTCTACAAACAAAGAAGAGATCCTGAGACATAATTTCAATAAATATTTTAGCTCTTGTACAATGGAATGTGAATTTATCTTTATGTTTTTATAATTCTTACTTCGAGATCCTAATTAGATCACATAGGATTTCATTTGAAAAAACATTTATTTTATGATGATTAACACAGTGAGGATCAAAATTTATTTCGTGAAAAATTTATTTTACTAAGATCCATCATCATCATCATCATCATATGGTCCTATGTCCCCGAGGTGGGACAGAGGGCGTCCACAGTGCTTCCCCATGGATCGGTCTTGAGCGACGCGCTTCATCTCAGGCCACGTAAACCCGATGGATTTCATTTCGGCCGCTACGGAGCGCTTCCAGGTGAGTTTGAGTCGGCCTCGCTTCCTTTTCGCTAGAGGAGTCCATTCCAACGCCTGTCTGGGAATGTAATCAGGGTTCCTTCGTAGAGTATGGCCTATAAAAGTCCACTTGGGGCGCAAGATTTGAAGTCCAATCGGCGGTTGCTAAGATCCGTGAAAATAAAAATTTCTGACTTGTTTCTTTTTATTATTTCGTAACATTTTACTGACGAAAAAAAAAAATTAATTTAGAAAAAGAAATAAGAAAAGTCGTCAGCAAATCCTCCACCTCTTACTACTATGACTAACAATGGGAACAAAAATAGAAGACAGCTAACTTAACGACTGGCTTCTGAAGACTTTACGAAACCTGAAGATGCCTCGTGTTGAAACGAAGCACGTATCGTACACAATGTGGAATGGTTACTAATGTGTGTTGTCAATATTTTGCCATTTTTTGTAAGAATTAGATTAGTGATTCAATAATTATCTTTTTAAAGACAATATTATATTTTCTTATTCGTTTTTCACGGATCTTAGCAAAATAAGTTTCGACTGTCTAATCTTATGTGGACAGTCAGGACCTTTACTTAGTTAAGATCCGCGACAAGCAAACAAAAACAGAAAAATAATAATGTGTGTTTTCTACTGGAAGAAGTAGAATCCCCTAATTACAGTGATCGCGCTAATACAGAAAAATGCTGTCATCTAATGCCGATATTCTGTGAGGTTGCTCCATTCATACTGGACTCAACCACTCTTTTTCAATTCCTACTATTAATTTACATTCTCCCTATACCTATATATTCATTTATATATTTTGTTAAAAATTTTAATCGTTAATAAAATACGTTATTTATCCTTTATTTTTCTACTCTAGTTCAAATACATTTTTAAAATTTGTAGTGGATGACACTTGATGTTATAACAATTTTTTTAAATATTAATTCATTAATTAAATTTAATTAATTATTTTAAGTTTTATATTAGAGAAAAAATGATTCATGTATAAGATATTTAGCATGATATAAAAGTAGGAATTGACTTTAATTTTTTTTATATTACTTGTATATTATGCAAGGTACACGCTTTTGTCTTTTATCCTACTGTGTATCTACGTGTGGCGATGTAAGTTACCAGTCGATTTGTAAAACAACGATTGGTAAATATGACAGGGGTGTTGTGACCGCTACAGTAATGCTGATTAGAGTTGTTTTAATTAAACGAGCCGTGGAGCGCAACGCTCCGCGCGAGCTGCTGAAATGTTTGGAATATTTTAATTATCACCGAGCCGAACGTAAATTTCCCACGGCTGCGATAAAGAATAAACATGGGCATTGTCTCAAGCCACCCCCATCTAAGAAATACTGTCGATTAGGGTTGACGATAAATATTAAAAAAAACACTTAATTATTTACGAAATTAAAAGTCGTTACGTGCATGGTCCTAAGGATATTCATCGAATTGGTTCAGAGGTGAAAATACTATTTTTAAGAAAACATACTCGCGGGTTCATACATACATACATACATATCGTCAAGCCTGTTTCCCGTAGAGGGACCAAAGATCTTCATCTGCTACGATCTTGGCATAGTTTCCTTGCTCCCTCCACACTCCTTACTCTCTTCATGCAAGCCCGGTTAAGGGTACTCTTGACCTGGCCTTTCCTAAAAAAATCGGCAATTTGGTCAAGGTATGTTTTCCATAGTCTTCCCCTACCAACCTTTTCCATCCACATCCGCAACGTAAATTTCTTTTGCCAGTCAGTCAATGATTTTTGTAAAAGTATATTTCACACGTAAAACGTTACATGATAAATATATTTAAAAAATATATTAATCTGAGCCCTAACAATTCTAAAAATTGTATTAAATATATATTATGTTTTACCAAAATTTCAAAAGTAAAAAAGATAAAAAGGGCTGTTTTATTTTATGAAAGAGGCATACGAGCGAATGTGTCATTTGATGGTAATTAATCACAGCTAACCTCGAACACTTGAAACACAAAAGCCACTACAAGTGCGTTGTTTGCTTTAATGTATGATGTAAATAATATGAGGAGAAGAGGAAGATAAACGGAAGGAAAAGGAGCTAGGCGTCCGGGTCCCAAAACCTATGCTTTAAAGACGTTTTTTTACGAGAGTGTGATACTTCTCGGACTAGTTAACTCACTTATAACTCATTGAACAATATTTTTAAAAGATCGTCATTTTTTTGATGAGTTTTTGAAATTTGCGTGCATACCTGAGTTAGAGCTCCACATTAAAAATATTAAGTCAATGTAATAAGTTCATAGCTAGTAGATACTTAAAATATCGAAATAGTACAACATGGAGAGCGCAACATGATATAAAATCGCATCTCTCCGTATACCATTTTACTTTTATTTGAATCAATTTACAAATAAGATTAGCCAAAGCATCGATCATAATAAATATTTTTACAGTAGAAAGTGTCCAAAAGAGGAACCTGATCTTTATGTTATATTACTTAATAAATTTCGAGCGTTTGATCCCTGATTATTCCAACGCCATCCACGTAACAGTGTCATCGAATTCAAAGTAGTGACAGCCCTACGGAGCAATGTCTCAAGTCGGCGTCGCGGGCGTCCCACCGGGGCCATTATGCGGTCACCGCCTGATTACCGCCCCGCCATGATTTCAACCCTTGCCCGCCCTTGCTCGATGTTATCAACACTACTACGGCCCTCCAATAATCTTGTTAAACATATTTTCCTTTTTAATATACCTCTAAAAAGGAAAATATCTCCTCCTTTTTTTCTATTTGTTTATTTTTTTTTTATATTATATATTTCACTGTGTGTCGCTTTAGAACCCTGCATGCTGAGGCAAGGCGCCATAGTACCCGGGGGAGCCCGATCCCGGGACGATCGGCACGCTTGCGATTAGGCTCGCCCCTAGCCACGCATCCACTGGCACGGCAGACCGTGGATTGGCGGAGGGGAAGGGAAAGGATAGAGAAGAAAGGAAAGGGCAGGAAAGGAAATGCGGATTGGGGCGTTACCAGACTCGGAATAAACATTTATAAATCCATATAAATATTTATTCCGATACGGGAATCGAACCCATTGACTCCGGGGGCGAAGGGCCCCGCCACTGAGCCAATCGGTCGTCAATTACAAATACAATTAAAAATACATAGATGGGTATGTACATAAAAATAAATTATATCTATGCCTACTATTATAATTTTTAAACATTTATGTTGATCATCATCATGGACAGGCTGCGGCAGTTCATTGCTGGACATAGACCTCCACCAAGAAACCAAAACCTTCAACCAGTGCGTCCTGCCTGTACTCTCTTATGGTGCCAAAACGTGATAGTCCTACTTCACAAGCTCAGAGTCACTAAGAAACGTTTATATTAATAAATATTATTTAAAAAAGTTCACTTGCATCTATAAAATAATTTAGATACAACTATCTATAAACTATTCAAAGTAACTAGCTTAAACCACTAGTGTTCCCTTGTCACTTAATTAAGCTGCACTTACACCGAAACGGTTAATGTCTGTTGCTCACAGAGGAAAAATAATGGGGTCATTTATTTGAGATTTGTTTTACTTTGCTTAAAAATTAACTTACTAACTTTATTGGCGCAGCATCCCAAAATGGATCTTGGCCTCCGAACAGATCTTACGCCACCGTGCTCTGTCCTGCGCCATCTCTGGCCAGTTGCAGACTTGAAGGTTGCGCATGTCATCCTCGATCATGTCTCTGCAGTGGTACCTGGAGCGCGGCACAGGACGTCGTTCAGTTGGGCAACCCACATAAGCTCTTGACTGCGCGATCCACCCCCATCTTCTCAACGTGGCCCAGCCAAAGTCGGTGAACCTTAGTTACTCCTATTACATTGGGTTGGGCCACCAGATGCCAATATTAATGCCACTAGATCCCGAAACATGCCGAAATCGAGCATCTGTTGGCTTAAAAATTATTTTTAAAAATTTTTCCTTCCTTCCTTTTTTGGAGGAATGGTCATTGAAATACCACGCTTATCCACTGTTGATCGATGGAGCATTCAGACTTCAAATACCTTTATACACATTATTTTATTATTTATACACATATATTTATCCCAATTCAGAAATCAAACCCGCAATCATTGACTCCGAAAGCTATAAGCTCCTATTTAGCTATTAAGGTCATAAATTATACATTGATGCAAAAAAGCGAAAAAGCTGTAAGTAACACAGATGTGGAAAAAAAATTATTGCATAAGATTAGAAAAAATACTGCGCTGAATAGTCTCACAACTCTACAATCAATAAAACATTTTGTACACGGTTGATACTGACAGTTTTTGAGTGATTTGGTACTGATTTTTATTTAGAAATCTTCAAAGTTATTTTTACCCTATCACTCCTTGTCTTCCGTTGCAGTAGTCTCATATCCCTATCATCCTGTCTAAATCAATCTTTTCTTTCTCCTACACTTTCCTTTCTTCTTTATCCCTTTCCCTTCCTCTCCGCTAATCTACGGTCTGTCGTGCCACTAGGTGCGTGGCTTGGGGCGTAGGTTGGTCGCAAGCGTGCTGATCATCCTCCCTTACGACTCGTGGGATTTACTATGACGAATTTTAATAAACCTAATTTGTTAAAAAATGACAGCGACGTAGTTCGCCACCCGTCACGTCCTAATTCTCACGAGGGAGAGAAGCGACTAACGGAAAGCCGTTTCGCGCCATTGAATGTGAGAGAAAGGATAGATAAAAAGACGGATGAGTGTGGAGGAAGCAAGTAATGTGTGCCGGGATCCTAGTGGATGGAGATCTGTGGTCTCTGCCTACCCCTACCGGAAACAGGCGTGACGATATGTATGTATGTAAAAGTTATTTTGGCTTTGGCGGTGTTTTCATTTTGCGGTATACTACGCTTTCACTTTTTTGCGTCTATATGGTCTTTATTGCTAAACGATTCAGGGCAGAGAATAGGACTACATACTCCATTTCTTCCCTTTTTTTTTCTTTATATATTCACGCCTATCCCCCGCAGGGGTTGGCAAAGACCACAGACCTACATCCGCTGCCATTCATTGCAGCGAAACAGCTCGTCATTGGTCGCTTTTCGCCCTCGTGAGAATCAGGACGTGACGGGTGGCGAACCACGTCGCCGTCATTTTTCGACAAATTAGGTATATTAAATTTGTCTTATTGAATCCCACGAGCCGCAAGGGAGGATGGAGGTCAGCCCCAGCAGAGCCCTGCATGCTGAGGTAAGGCACCATAGTCCCCGGGGGAGCCCGACCCCTGGACGATCGGCATGCTTTCGACTAGGCTCGCCCCTAGCCACGCATCCATTGGCACGGCAGACCGTGGATTGGCGGAGAGGAAGGGAAAGGATAGAGAAGAAAGGAAGGGGCAGGAAAGGAAATGCGGATTGGGGGGGGTTACCAGACGCGGAATAAACATTTATAAATCCACATAAATATTTATTCCGATGCGGGAATCGAACCCGCGACCATTGACTCCGCGGGCGGAGGGCCCCGCCACTGAGCCAATCGGTTCCCTTAGTAAAAACAAGAAAACCAACTACATGCGTTTGCTTTTCATACACTATCAACAAATCGAACTCGCAGCGCCCGCACAAGAAATAAATCTGTTGTTTTATCCGCACTAGCCCAATCATCAACATATGACTTACGATCATGACTTCGTGTCTAATTACCATTGGACTATTGACCCTATCGTCCTAAGACAATTTTTATTTAAGTTTAAATGGCTAATAATAACCTATAAAGTCATACCACATACCCATAGATGCAATCGTTAAGGGAGTAAAAGGTACTACCAGGCCAGCATCGCAGCGCTGAAACAACCATAGTTTTAAGCGACCAACGCGAAACAAATAGTCCAGAAAATTGCCAACCACCCCCATCTACACCCCTCCTCCACTAAATCATAAGACGTAGTGGCATTTTATCCCTGTAATCCGCTTTCAAAGTTCATAGTCGCGGGTTCAATTCCTGCTTCGAGATACATTAGTATATTGTCTACAGGTTCCTGTTCTGGTATAGGTATATCAAGTCTGGATGTCGCGACAGCAGACCCAGCTTAGAAAAATGTGGTGCGTTAATGTCCGTTACCCAGAAATTATTTTAATTTTAATTTTTGTCTCTTCAGGACTTTTCTAAAGAATTTGCAAAATACAGCAAATGTTTGAGTGTCAAATGAACAATAATTGGGCTTTCTGTGTTGAACGAAAACATTAACTCAAAATTTTAACAAATGATAAATGTCAAATATTAAAGTGAGAATAAAAATAAAATAAGAATAGTATTATACTAAATTTAAGTCATTTCAAACGTAACCATAGCACCAGCACTATATTCATATAAAATTGTCAAAGGAAAAACAAAAAAAATCAGATATAATCTATTTATTTTTTCACATTGTTCTTCTAAATCATTTAATGATTCTCGTTAATCACTAGAAACAAGTGTTTTTATTAGGAAAAATAATTCACTTCAATGGTACAATCGTAGAAACAAAATCAAACAAAAACATTAATTCAAAACCTACTTTTGTCAAGTGTAGTATAATCCACGATATTTCTCGTAACCACTTGCAACTTTAAAGCCACAAAAACATACAGCGCTATCTGTTGAAACTTTTCCGAATCACAACAACACTAGCGCCGCCAAACCACTCACACAGAGGCGTTTTAAAACATGCTCACACCGTGAAAAGGTTATCAAAAATACAAAACAACACGTCCGATATAAATACCGAAGTCAAGTACAAAAGAATTTGAACTCTATAATTTGACCAGAAAGTTAAAATTACAAAACAGTATGCGATACTTGTGAACGTTTTATTTTTGGATCTATGCTTCAAAGCATTTTCATCAAAAGCAAGAAGACGTAAGTACACCAATAACACGAGCACTTACATCGTTTTAGTATAATGTTTGTAAAACGCATCACTTTGCAAAAAAGCTCAAACCTGTAGCGGAGCATAACAACTTAGGACCTTTTTAAGTTACATCATTTGAACGGCGCCCCTTTTCATATTACACTGTTTGTATGTGTGCGTAAATTGGGGTGTGTAAGTGAACTTTCTTAAGTATTTCGCTTTCTTAAGAAGGCGAAGAAAGCGGAAAGGTTCACATTTGAAGGAGTTTTGTTAAAAATAGTCACTTCTTAGTTCAGTACGTTTTCGTAAGAGGGCGCACTTCATATTTTTACGAAATTTTGTTTACTATAGAATGAATATAATTGATATACTTGTAAATATCATTGTAGTGCATTATGGTTCAAGGTTTATTTTTTATGTTATAATGTTTATTATTATATTGTACTACCTTATAATGATAAATGTTAATAAGTATATTATATAATTAATACAATTTCATTAAAAATACTTAAATATATTTCTATGTCACATTTTTGAAACACATACTGGGTGAGTAGAAGCGTCACTACATAGACTACTGAAACCACAGTATCTTATAAGCCAGCCGCACTTCCAATAAACGAGTGAGAAATCCCTTCCAATTGTGTTCTAAACCCATTAAGATCATAACGAATAGCGTTTCGCGGTTAACCGCAATATCACCAAATGCCGACCAATCGCGGCCCGCAACGCAATATATTTTCCTTTATCTATTTTTCCAAGGGTGAAAATCTTAGAAACCGCACGACTAACCGCAAACGTCAGGTGATCAGCCAATGGCAGGCCGTAAATATAACCGCAAACCACGCCTATCTAACCACAAACCAACCACAACGCGAGACATTCACATCTCATTATCGATTGACGATATATAACAGTATTTTTATATTATTATTCGCAATAATCGATTATATACATGTATCGATTTTTTATTATCTTCTTTATCAAAATACAATAATGAAGCTGGTTATATACGGCATTAAATAATTTGAATAATAATTTAAATCTTATTTTTTTAACCCAGATACTGGCCATCGCTGTTCATCACAAAGATGAAATATTGATTCGAAGCTTTGTTGAGAAAGACACGCACACACGCACCGGTGTACGTACGAACGCACAGACACAACCGCGACCGCATTATATTCATAATGAATACAGCTATCCCACTCGCCGGTCGTCTTTGACTTTGTATAAATATATTTCGTCCCTCTCTCACGGTACTTGAACGGAGGATTTTACCTCGACGGAGAGGGATGGGTGCGAGTTAGGAGTTTGTCTTTAAGAGGTCACCAATTTCTATTTCATTAAGTGGCGCGTCTGTAACCGCAATGGATCGATGCGACTTAGACACCTTAAAAAATACGACGTCTGAGCTAATGACATACCCTAACTTACCCTCAATTCTTAAGACTCTGCTGACGTAAGACAAAAACTTTCAATACAATCAATGCAAATATAATTATATTGTTAAATGTAGTCAACATACTTTGTTACTTCTATTTTTTTTAAAGTCTATTTAAAAAAGTCAATACTATAAAATAATTTAAATTACAGAAAAATATTTACACCAAAAAAATATCGCATTTGCGACCTTTCTCACTGAAAGCGGAAAACTTTGGAGCCGTACCGTAAGGGCAAATGTTATATTGCCGCCAATTGAGAATTTACCTTTCAGGTCATGTAATACTAAAGATATTTAAAAATCCACTCACGACTCTAGTACGTGTAGAAACTTACAAATTCCTGAACTTTGAACAAGTCATCGGGATACATGGTATATATATCTCGATGACTTGTTCAAAGATATATATATATATATATATATATATATATATATATATATATATATATATATATATATATATATATATATATATATATATATATATATATATATATATATATATATATATATATATATATATATATATATATATATATATATATATATATATATATATATATATATATATATATATTGGCTGATTATTTACGACCGATTGGCTCAGTGGCGGGGCTCTCCGCCCGCGGAGTCAATGGTCGTGGGTTCGATTCCCGCATCGGAATAAATATTTATATGGATTTTTCAATGTTTATTCCGAGTCTGGTAACCCCCCCAATCCGCATTTCCTTTCCTGCCCCTTCCTTTCTTCTCTATCCTTTCCCTTCCTCTCCGCCAATCCACGGTCTGCCGTGCCAATGGATGCGTGACTAGGGGCGAGCCTAGTCGTAAACGTGCCGATCGTCCCGGGGTCGGGCTCCCCGGGGACTATGGTGCCTTACCTCAGCATGCAGGGCTCTGCTGGGGCTGACCTCCATCCTCCCTTGCGGCTCGTGGGATTCACTAAAGACGAATTTAATATACCTAATTTGTCGAAAATGACGGCGACGTGGTTCGCCACCCGTCACGTCCTGATTCTCACGAGGGCGAAAAGCGACCAATGACGAGCCGTTTCGCTGCGATGAATGGCAGCGGATGGAGCTCTGTGGTCTCTGCCAACCCCTGCGGGGGATAGGCGTGAATATATAAAAAAAAATATATATATATATATATATATATATATATATATATATATATATATATATATATATATATATATATATATATATATATATATATATATATATATATATATATATATATATATATATCAAATGGTCGAACTTCGGGTTGAGGCTCAGTTGATAAACCATCGCCATTCTTCGCGTACTGACGACGCCTTCCTCGGGCACACATTTACAAGATCACTAAGACCAGCTATTATTTGTTCAGTCTAATATAATGGAGTTCCATTGCGCGGCCTGTAAAATACCCATTGGGGTCTTACGAGGGTCTTCAAATAGAATGAATGGTATAAATACCAAAGCTATTACCAAGCGTGGCGAATACACTATACCCTTCAATCTTGAGAGAGAGCATGGTCAGTGGACTCCCACTCCCACTACCGTATAATATCACCATTGGTCGTCATCAATATTTTATCTGTGAACAATCAGTTTTCATCACAGGCAAATGACCTTCACAATCGGCGGCGCTAATATGTAAGTACAGAGACAAATATCACGTAATTTTTTTTTTGGGATAGGAGGGCAAACGAGCAAGCGTGTCGCCTGATGGAAAGCAATCAAAAAATACTTGGAGATCTACTTTTTTATATACACATACAATTTCAATTTTACTTTAAAGGTAGCTTTAATTATAATACTTTTAAGAGAACGTTAAGAAGATGTATGGAATAACTTTGACTGTTAAGAAAGTTGATATAGGGATGCTTTGATGGTTTGGATAGAGAGGTTGGATAAAATACGACTGATAAAAAAATTTACGTTGCGGATGCAGATGGAAGGATCGGTAGGGGAACACCAAGGAGAACATCATTCATCATCATCATCAGCAGCCTGCGGCTGTCCACTGCTGGACATAGGCCTCCCCCATGGAGCGCCACCTAGCCCGATCTTCGGCTACACGCATCCAGTTTCTGCCAGCCGCCCTGCGCAGATCGTCGCACCATCTAGCCGGGGGGCGTCCCACACTAAAGAGAATATACCTTGACCAAATTGCTGAAGTTCTCAAGAAAGTCCAGGCCAAAAGTACCCTTAACCTTACGTACCCTTAAGCTTGTATGAAGACAGTGATGGTGTGAATGAAGCGAAGAAATTTTGCCATGATAGTATTAGATGAAGATCTACTTACCCCTACGGGAAACAGGTGTGATCATATGTATGTTATATACTTTTATAATAAATTCGCAGTTTACGTTCAAGCCTTCTTCATCTTGAAATAAATTCAAATGTTTTATTAGAGAAAAAATATACAGTATAACTTATTATCTAACTACAGATTATCAATCAGCCGGAGATTAATTATGCCTTATTGTCTAGTTCTAAATTAAATAGGTACGTGATCTTCAAAAGAGCGCAAAAAAGAATAAGACCTTTCACCTTGTTCCTCGCACCTTTTCTTATCTCTCAGGGTTTCCATAGCGATGGGAGTTACTTTGTTTAATATTTGCATCGAAAAGAATTTCTTGTTAATATATTTAAAAAAATAAAGACTTTTATAACTTTTAAATATTTATGTCAATGTACATATGTATGTTGACTAATATTGTATTCTAAAGCGTCGTTCCTTTGGAACTCGTATTCTTATTGTGATTTGAGTGCGCATTAAGAATTCATCAGAGGGCATGTTGGCAAGAGTCGGGGTCTTGTGAACTAAACACACACACACACGCATACACGAACGCATACAGAAACATTGTGAAATGTACCTACTGACATAGACTAACCTTACAACAGAGTTGCACAGAAAAATCTCAAAAAATATCTTAATTTAATTTTACTAGGCGTATTAGGTTTGCTTTAAAATGATAATAGTGGAGAGTCATTGTAACATTAATGCCTGATCTACCATGAAAATATTAAATCCTTACAGAATATAGGCGTCAAGTATCTTAATCTGTTAAATCATTTCGTACGGTGAATAAATGAATTCTTTTTTCTTACTTTATCCCTTCCTTCCTCTCTCATTACTTTTCTTTCCCTCCCATTATTCTCATCTTTCTAAGAACTGCAGGTATTATAAACAGTGGTAATTGCTTATCACAGAATGTTCCGCTTGTTCACTTGCTATATCTATAAAAATGATTCATTTATTTGCATTTTATAAAAATGATTCATTTTTTTAAAGACCTATTTAGTTTACTTTACCTAAAAAGTTGATGGCATTTTTGTATGCTGCACAGAAAACATTTAACTGTTCTGTTACTTAATTTTATTCTGGTTCGATTACTAAAATAAGTATAATTAATATAATTTTCTAACTATTTAAAAACATAACAATAACTACTCTTAAACTTATTTATTTGGTTATTGGTAATAATTTCATTATTATTTATTGATTAATTATACAAAAAATGAAATATTTTCATATAGTTATTGTGATACATTAAATACTAATATTTTATACTTAACTAACAGCTCGTATTACTCATTACTCTATGCACCTTTATTACTTTTGAAACTTTTATATATAAACCGTTGAAGCCTATATCTATGAATTCCTTAACTTATGTAATAAATTTCCTTTCAAGGTATTATATTTACAAACATTCTAATAAAAATCATACACATAGGAATATCATAATTTGAAAAATACAAATATAAAACAGGTCAGGTGTTACTTCGTAGAAATCTATTATTAAGATAGGAAGTCAAAACTGAGTTTGTTAAGATCCGTGAAAAATGTATCAGAAAAAATAACATAAACAGGTTATAAAAAAGAAAAAATTGTAGTATGTGATTTGTTTTTCACGTATCTAAATAAGTTGTGACTATCCATTTTAAAAAGCTACACACACACACATACGTTTTCCCGCAGCGTGTAACTACAATATGAACATGTGTTTATATACTATGAAATCAAAACCAAGTTAATATTCTATGCATTCAGTGCGTTATTTTTCAATGGTGATTATGTACCATCCGATGACCATTTTCTTTATATATCTCTGTTCATAACTCTTTCTGTAAAATAGAAAATTATAAGATACCACAGACGAATATATTCAAAACGTTACTTTTAAGGAGAGATTCTCAAAGGGTCAGGTCAATTTAAGGTCATTTTTAAGTCGCTCAAGGACCAAGTATATTAAAAAACACAATATGAAGTGTCTATTTATACATAAAATTATATATACAAAAGACTACAAATTAATACATATTAAAATAAAAAAGACTCATATCGCAGATATAAATTGACGTACATGCCACATCTAGTATTGGATGGACAATAATCATCTGCGTTTTTCGACTTTTGTCATAGTCCAAGAGTATAGTGTAGATCTTTTCTTTATTGTATACCAAACACACAGTTATACAATTATTGATTGTAATATTTATATACAAACGGCAGTCTTATTGCTAATAGCGATTTCTCTCAGACAACCGTAGGATGGACACAATGTTTAAAAGATATTTTGATGTAGTAGAAATTATTGTGGGTAATTCATAATTGTAGGTATACTACTACAATTATGAATTACCCACAATAATTTACATCTGTAATATTTAAAATATTTCTTTGTTGTAGATTTTTTGTCCCACTGCTGAGTAGTCCTCAATTCTGGAGGAACGAACATTAACTCATTACGCCTGTCCAACGCAGATTGGCGGGATAACCAGATTCGGAATGAATATCTGCAGGCCATACATATGTTCATATTCCCCAATGTTGTAATCGAACCCGCAACCATTGACTCCGTAGGCGTCAACTTTATCACTGAGCATCTCTGAATGATCGTTGTACACTTACCAAATATTATGTATTTTTAAATTTGTCGTAAGAAATATAACTTCATCTTATTGCAGATCTATGTGTATAAACACCGAAATAGGATAGACCTAACTAACATACATACATATATGCACACTGCTTCGTATAGAAGCTCGTGAGCGATTTACATATGTTTGAGGAATTGTCCCAAAGGTGACCGGTCGCATTCATTATTCAGGAGGGACTAACAGATACCTACTTTGCAGTACGATATTATAGGACACTCTCACTCACAAACTCTGTGAAGTTAATACAAGATTTATAGATTTACTTTTTTACTCACAACTCTATCCATCAAATAAATATTCAGAAAAGAACATACACTATAGACACAGTATGCAATTTTAATTCATCTATTATAAATAGAGACATATTGGCTCAGTGGCGGGACCCTGCACCCGCAGAGTCAATGGTCGCGGGTTCGATTCCCGCACGGGAATAAATATATGTATGGATTACAAATATTTATTCCGAGTCTGGTATCCCCACCAATCCGCATTGGATATGCGTGGTAGGTTAACGTCCGTTCCTCCAGAAATGGAGAAGCACGTGCTCAGCAGTGGGGCATATATGGGCTGTTAAAAAAATAGAGATATATTCTTTTTTAAACAGACGCACAGGGCCTCCCGGTTACTGGCGGAGATTTACCCACCGCGCTTGTGCAAGGCGGAATGATGGGTCAAGACTCCGATAACTGCACTTCGCCACTGAGCTAATTAGGTCATCGCTCTTCGAGTCATCAATGAGACATCACATCATATCAAGTCACGTTTGTTGGAGAACCGACAACCGTTGGAGTTGACTTTTAAAAACCAAGTCTAAGCATACATATTGTGATACTAGGCGACAATCTGCAGAGCGACTGGCACAGACTGGATACGAGTAGCCGAAGATCGGGCTAAGTGGCTTGTCTAGGAGGAGGCTTATGAGCAACTGAAGACTGTCGTGGGCTGATGATGATATTAGCCGATACACAACTTACATTATTACTTCTTTCCACGTACCGTCACTCTGTGGAACCAGCTATGTTCGACGGTCTTCCCGAACTAATACGACATTGGCACCTTCAAAAAACAAGCCTAGCACATACCTAAAAGGTCAGCAAGTCTTCCACGACTCCTGCGCTGTCGCGGTTGCCTATGGGCGGCGTTGATTGCTTTCCATCAGGCGGCGCTTGCTCGTTTGCCCTCCTATCTCATAAAAAAAAATTGTATTGGGATATAGATTTCTTACTTCAAAACTGAGGAGGAATCTACATAATATAAATAAACTTTCAATATATATTTAAGTCAATTAGGTGATGAATTTTTAAACATCTTTTCTTGGCGAAGTTAAGCTTCCAGTAATATTAGTATGTACATAGCTCTTCACTTTTAATCGCTAATTAAATTAAAACCGCCACACACCAGTAATAATTCTCGCAAAGAAGGCTTTACGCGAGAATACGTATCCAACAAGCCGCCGCGCCCGTTACAAATTCCAACCTACCCCGTTAAACCGGTGAACCCTTAAATTAATTAGAGAGAATATTTTGGGGGATATTATTTACGTAATAAAGCCTTATTTAATGCCCCTCAAATGAAATATGAGCAATTGAAGAGAGTAAGTGCTTAGCACCGACGTTAGCACCACGTCGGTCGCTGGTAGCGGCGCGCCTGCGTTATATCACACAGTGCTTGTTGTGGAGTTTTATAACTTGAAAAGACCATTAACAAGACTCATAATTAATAATTAAAATATCACTTAAAATAAAATAATTATTGACTTTTTCCCGCCAACTTACTTCAGTGACGTTGTGTTTTTATTTCATTTTTATGATCTTATATAATATTATTATCAGTTATATTGTTTAATTATGGTGGCGTTATGTACAATATAGTTCTATTATATTATAAGTGGTAGAGCCACGCTGCAGATGAATGCTTTGTCAAGAATGGCATAATATTTATCTCCCGCAGAAAAGTGGCGTCTCAGTGGTAGCTTATCTACCGCGCTTCGTACGGTGAACGGCCGAGTTCCAGAGGCCCAACATCCTCCCCCCTCCCTCTACCCACTCCCATTCCCATTCCCATAATGACACTTTTCTCAAAGGTCGGCAACGCTTTCGCACTGTCTATGGAGCTGCGAAAGTCTAGGGCGGCGTTGATTGCTTTCTATCAGGTGACACGCCTGCTCGTTTGCCTTCCTATCCCATAAAAAAAACATAAGTGAAGTAATATAAAATAAATGCATATATCGTGACTTTTTAATTTGACTGAAAAAGTCCATAGAAGATTTTGGTAAAATAGCTACCATTTTATCAAGACGTAACGTGATAACCTGACTAGTTAGTTACCTATCAAAAGCTTTGATATTATTGTATTTTAACTGACACATAGGATAATAGTTATAACTAATTGCCATCAAAGAAAAGAAGAAAAAGAATTATGTTAGTATTAAACTTCGCCCTAATAGGGAGCGATTAAGTGTGAGAAATCTTCGTGTAATTAACATCGAAAGTCGTATGTGTTTTCTCGCACTTACTTCTTTCCAAATATATGTATAAAAAATCGAACATTATTGATCTGAAACGACAAACCGAAACTGTGAGTAGTAGACAGCTATCACACATTTTATTTACATAATAAGTGGCCACAAAATGTTAATTTTCTAAGTACAATAAGTATTCTTTTATATATATACGCTTAATTTACCAAGTTTTTATTAGAATCAAATAATTTCTGTTCATTTTCTTATTTACCACTGAGATAGATTGTTTTTGCATTTAAATTTAAATAAATAAAAAATATTCAAAAATGGAAGGTAAGTCAAAATAGACTAACG
Organism: Baronia brevicornis; assembly: GCA_031353405.1. NCBI lineage: Eukaryota > Metazoa > Arthropoda > Insecta > Lepidoptera > Papilionidae > Baronia > Baronia brevicornis. The sequence continues at coordinate 411,876 of JASFAT010001570.1, forward strand.
ACCTTTATTTTGCAAGTATTGATTAAGGCGTATCACTTATGTTGTTTTTAACAAAAAAAAATACAAAAAATATCTTCTCTACAGAATTTATTAACGTTATTAGATCAGAGAAAAAGTCGATACACGCATTATTTAAACACAATGGTCGTTCGTTAGGCTGGCGGCAGGCCTCAGGAGTTCGATGCAAGATTTAATTAAATCGCCTCCATCCCACCCCGTCCCGACCTCGCCCCTACCTCCCGCGTCGTCTGCAATTTCCTCGAGACTTGATTTATTATGGAGCCTGGCCGCGAGGTGCCGCCTGCGATCTTTGACAATGCGCGGTAAAGGATTGCGGGTTGTTTTCCTTATACTCTTAAGGTTGAGAAAATCTTAACTATATTCTCAACATGTATAAACTATGGAAAAAAGAAAAACTTAACAGCAACCAATGAGACTTTTGCATAACAGTATATTATATAAACAACACGATATGCTATAGTTTCTAAAATATAATGTCTTGCACAAGAGTGGTGGGTTAACGTCCGTTCCACTATAAGGGCTATAAGGGTTCCTCTATGGGGAGGCCCGTGCTCAGCAGTGGGACATATATGGGCTGTGAAAAACAAATGTCTTGTGCATTTCATTCTATATAGTAGATATAGGGCCATTAGCCTTTCTTTATTACATAGTTAACATATTTTGTTAAGCTTTTCAAAAGTATTATCCTTACAAAATTGCTATGATTTTTCAGACTTCTATAAAAATTCAGTTATCCAAAACAAAATTAGGTAATTTAGATTAATCAAAAACTCTTAATTTTTTAAAATACCTATAATGAAATTAAATATAATATACATCCAAGTGAATTCAGTTTGATATCTACCTTCTCCATTTTATAGAATAGCTATTAAAAGGTGCTTCCTAATGTAGTATACTTAGAATAGGTAAAACATCTACAAAAAAGGATATTCCGCATCCTTTCGACGCTAAAGCGAGTTAAGTGTATTTCCTTGTCGGGTTATTTTTTTCATAGTATATTAAGTCCGGATAAGTTTTACACTTTGTCCGGCTGCCCGGTCGAGGGATAGTTTCTCATGATTTACGTCCCATATCCATAGATTTCTTAATAATTATTATTTCGTGAGGAAATATTTTTTCCATTTAAAAAAAGTATAACACTGAAAAGTAAGATTAATAATTTTTTAAAATATATGAATTAAAACTTTCTTTTTAATAAAACTGTCTGTAAAACACAAAATAGTAGGTAGGTACATCCTACTTTTGTGTTTACCATTACCACGCATTTTTTGTTTATTTGAATTTGAAAATGTTATAAAAATATATAAAAATACTTACTTGGACATCATGATTTTATCAAAGCTGGACATGACATATCTTTAGCAGGCGAAAATACACCCTGCATTTGACACGAGAGTAATTTTTGTGCCAGTATTTTATCCTCTTCCTATTTATATCTTGCATAAGAAAAGGAATTTAGATATGTTTGAAACAAATATATATATTTTTTTATTTCACAAAACATTCACTAATGTTTTACTTTTTTCAATTTTTTTATGTGAACAATCAAAACTTTTACTTAGCTAAGATCTGCGACAAGCAAACAATAACAGAAAATTAATAATGTGTGTTTTCCCGCCGGATGAAATGGATTTATTTGGAACTTAAACCAAAAACTTAGGGAAAAACGGCCATCAGCAACTCTCCACCCGAGAAACACAGACAACCGAAAAGTCTTCCGTAGAGTCTACTATACCTGAAGATGCCTCGTGTTTGGGCGAAACACGTGTCGTTTACAAGGTGAAAAAGTGGTAGTGTGTGTTTGGTGTTGTGTATGGTGGTTGGTGAACCAAAATCACCAACTTAGTTCTTCGAGTTAAGAAACTAAAGTGGCCATGGAATTGTTGTGTTTATGGGTAATTTTTTTATTTTTTATATATTCACGCCTATCCCCCGCAGGGGTTAGCAGAGACCACAGAGCTCCGTCCACTACCAATCATCGCAGCGAAACGGCTCTCCATTAGTCGGGACTGGAAAATCTCTACATAATAACCTCCTTCGTACATATAGTCCTAATTCCTTTACTCGTCTTCTATATTCCAAACCCTAAGATAAGTAACATCTGTGTCCTTAGTAGTGCGGATGTCCATAGGCGGCACTAATTGCTAATCATAACATAACTTGCTTGCTCATTTGCCTATCTATTCCACGAGAAGAGTATTTTTTGTTGTTTCGTTTTTTTATGGTATAGGAAGGCAAACGAGTAGGCGTGTCACCTGATGGAAAGCAACCAACGCCGCCCATAGATATCCGCAACGCCATAGGCAGTGCGAAAGCATTGCTGACCTTAAAGGAATTTGAAATTATGGGAGTGGAAATCTGAGGGGGAGTGGGAGTGGGAAGGGGAGGGTGTTGGGCCTCCGGAACTCAGACCGCTCACCGGACGAAGCGCGATAGCTAAGCTACCACTCAGACGCTGGTTTGCTGCGGGAGTGCGGTACTTCCCCGGGCAAGCCAGCCCATTCATGCTACAGACAAATAATATGCAATTCTTGACAAAGTATTCGTCTGCAGCGTGGCTTTACCACTTAGAAATTCGTTTTCGCGAAACTAATATTTACTAAGTTCAGTCAAATCTAATAACCATTTAATAATCTTATAAACTAAACTCAATGGCAAATAAGGACTACGCATCTAACATAAGACTTGTTATCGCATCGCTACAGCCCCCCGTCTCGTCAAAGAGTCTGAAATTCACTCAAATAGACGTTTCTGGACCAAGTTCCCTTATTAAACAACAAAGTTCGCCAAAAGCTACTTTTCATATCGTCCCTACTAATTAATCAGGTTGGAATCGAACAAAGTATTAAATTACAAAACTCGAATCTTCTAATAATTTTAATTAAGATATACTTAAAAGTCGCCGTCGCTGAGGATGAGATACGAGGAACTTTTACTCTTAATTAAAACCTGTTTATGGCCCGCGGGCATTGTTTAGAAATGATTGCAATAGTTATTTTAAACTAGCTGACACGGCAAACTTTGTACCGCCTCAGAATCAATAAATATAAAAGCTGAACGATAATTGCATAATATTTCAACTTTAGTAAAAAATGTGGTCAAAACTTAACAGGAACAAAAAGAAATCGTATTTAAAAACCAAAATTCAAAACCAAGGAAATGAAAAAAAAAATCACTTTTAAATTTAATTGATTTTTGAACGACGGGACGAACATCAAATATTTGACAGGTAGGAATAGTTTCTAAGAGAAAACGAAATTGTTGCTTTTACTATATTACCTAATATTCTTATCATATTTACTCACCTTTTAAACCTTCTCTGGACTTCCAAAAATAATTCAAAACCAAAATTAGCCAAATTGCTCCATCCGTTTTCGAGTTTTAGCGAGACTAACGAACAGTAATTGATATATATATATAGATAACATTAGTTTAAAAAATGTTGGATCAGAGTATTGAAATGACCCCACAGACGACGAATCAAAGCCCCCAATCATAAAACAAGCGATCCAAAAGAAAGGAAATAAATAATATACTCGGTGAGTTATTACAATAGTATCGTCTCCGAGGACCCCAGGGTCGCAGTGCTCATGTCGAGAGTCAATAAATCTCCAGGGTGGACAAAGAAATGATAAATACAGGCACGTGCGTGTGAGTTATGAGTGGGAGATGATTTAGTGCGTTGTGGGATGCTCGAGACATTTCGTACAAGTATTTTGCCTACTAGCGTTATAGCTTCATCAACGGACTATTAGCGATAATATAATTTAGTTGAGAAAGAAATGTGTTCTATGATAACCCAGTTAATTGTGAGTTTAACTTATGTATGTAGCATGAAACTGTCCTCAAGTCTTGTTACAGGTGACTGGTACGATTTTAGTTTTAATAAACTATATTTAGTGGCATAAGTATAATATTAAAAATAAAAAAAATAAAAATGCTTTATTTTTTATTTTTATTTATATAATTTTTTTTTACTCAAGGTGAGCACAGCAGGCGGCTAAATCAGGCCATTAGGTATACTCTCCCAGTTAACCTGCGGGTGAAAGCGAGAAAATTGCTTGGGAGGTGGTGCAGATAGTGATAAAATAGACTACTTATAATGAACTAATCTCATGTTAATATGATTTTAATCCTATTTTAAAAGTTTTTTTTTTCCTTGTAAGCAGTTTTAAAAAAGTAAAATTCATTTGTTGTGAGCAATATTAATTACTTCTTCTTGTTTTCGTTACCAAGCAACTGGTTCCATGTTTGAATTATACTACACGTTTTAAATAAAACCTCATATTTGTGACAATCCTTATATTAATTTGAAATACATAGTATATATATAATAATACATACATACATTAGTTTACACGCATAGCGACTGATATATGAATGAATGAATGGTACCCACCCAAAATCTAACATGAATACCTGACGGTTATACAAAAATTTATCCTACAGCAGACTTTTAACATACGACGTTTGAGTCGCCGAATTATATTAACATATCACTACTAGCGATTAGACAAAAACAATGTCTATCTTAGTAATAAAACCAATGTGATATCCCCATACTGCCAAGAGTGAGTTATTCTCACTCACGGTGAAGCTTCCAATTTCGCAGGAGGCCTACGTCGAGCAGTTGACTACGATAACTGTATTGATTGATTTATAGTACTGTCTAAAAATACTATAAATGAAGACTAATCTCGAATTATCTGAACGTCTATCCCAAGTTGTAAACGGTGTAAGCCCTTGTTAATCATTCATACGAATCAAAAGATTAAATTCTCGAGCTTAGAATCGTCTCTGAATCCTTAAGCTATCTGATTATAAGAGACAAAGCATTATAAGCGAGTAAATTTCGCCCGCAATGCTGCCGAATGTTCTATTAGCCAGCCAACGACGGCTCGATTGCTATTAAAGGATTAGCGTCGGGCACAAAGCGATGGCATTTTGTTCTCTCCTTGCCCCTTGTCCAGTGACCTCACCCTCCTTAACCCCTCTCCCCCTCACCCCAAACCCGCTTCAGGCGGCTCGCCAACCCTCAAGACCTTTACACATTTGCATAGCTTTACAGAACAAGCTAAGATTTTTTTGCTTTCACTTCGCTCTTAAAGGATAAAGGAAAGACGCGTGCTATTTTCTTTGGCCTTTTACTTATTTTGAACTTTTAAAGTCTAAGTTAATATAAATATATTACAACAAGAGATAAAAGAATAAATTCTTTGAATAATTTTTAATAGGATTTTTAAACAAGAAAATGATTTATTGAAACTTTTCTCAAAGAAGAAATAGTTAGTTATTATATTTAATTCTTCTTGTCACGCATTGCTGCAAGGCTTATTAATTACAATATTTTCAACCACTAGATGACATACAATTATGTATAATATATATGTTGTATACTTCTAATATGTCATTTTATTGTATACTGATTAATTTCTTTCGATTTTGACGGAAAAGTATCCTTTCCTATAAAAAAAACTGCTTACCTATCTTCAAATTGATTAAAGCAATATAGTCTAGTTATCAGAGACCTTATTAAATTTACAATTAGTTTTGTTTGTATTCATAATTATTATAAATGTATTATAAATGGAAAAAAAAGCCGTATAGTTTTCAGACAGCTTAAATAATTTAATATTATTTTCAGTGCATGTATTCGTAATTTTATACATAAATCGGTTACGGCTACGTTAATATTAAGCTGTACATTAGACACATTCCCTGTTCGCCGTCGGCGTCCGCTGGTGCATATCTTAAATAGCTGACCATCCGTCACTTTGCAAACACGCGCGGTATGCGTCTCCGCTCGCATTCTGTCATCCTACTGCTATTTACAACTATTATAGATTACAAGATGCCCAAAATAAACACAGTGATATATTATAACATGAGTTTATTTTCATTTTTTAAATATTTTCATTTCATTTTCCAGCCCTTTTCTTTCTTCTCTATCCTTTCCCTTCCTTTCCACCAATCTGCCGTGCCAATGGATGCGTGGCTAGGGGCGAGCCTAGTCGCAAGCGTGCCGACCGCCCCGGGATCGGTCTTCCCCGGGTACTATGGTGCCTTACCCCAGCATGCAGGGCTTTGCTGGGACTGACCTCTATCCTTCCTTGCGGCTCGTGGGATTCACTAAGACGAATTTAATATACCAAATTTGTTGAAAATTATGGCGACGTATTTCGCCACCAGTCACATCCTGATTTTCACGAGGACGAAAAGCGACTAATGGAGAGCCGTTTCGTTGCGATGAATAGAAACGGATGGAGCTCTGTGGTCTCTGACAACCCCTGCGTGGATAGGCGTAAATATATAAAAAAAAAATTAAATATTTAATAGCAAAAATTTAAATTGACCTGTTTTATTATATGCAATAGCACAGTTGTTAAGAATTGCGCTTAAGATATAAGTTCATGAGTTCGTTTCTACCATTAGACTATAAGTGTAAATCATATTTTGAATGATTGACAAAACTGTTAGCATTATCAAAGCGCTGCTACTTTTCTACTAATATAACTATAATAATACTTGTATTATTTATTTCTTTGTGACACTTTTTCTATATATTATAAGCTCTTTTATGAAGATCAACGAAAACACGCTAGTTTTGCTTGTTTATTTATTACGCATAATTGAAACGACAACTTTTTAAGAGGCATACTAGGATTTTGGCCGCGTCTTGATAAATGTAGTTTGTGATTCTTCACGGCCAAATAGAGTCACTATCTTTGCAGGACGTCTAACAAAATTGGATACATGTAGCTGAAGATCGTACCGGATGATATGCCACTTATAACTACCCAAAGCTGATTTTTATATGCATAATTGCCAAAAACATGAAAAAAATAAGTTATAAAAAAATATAGCCTTTTATTTTCCTTTCAAGATTATTTACCGATTTACAAAATTTCTATTAAAACTAAATTTAAAATAAACTAATGATTAATATTGTCTCTGAACTAATTGTTAAAATATGCATGTGAGAATAATTTAGGGTTTAATTTGCAGGAAGCCTATACCGTACATAAGGACCTCTTTAAGTACTCCTCCAATATACTCCACTGTTTCCTATCCTTTGCTTTTTCCTCCCAACGCTCCCCTACTATTGCTGTGATGTCATCTGTTCAATGTTTTTGTGGTCAGTCTTGTCATCTTGTACCGAATGGACCAGGCCACCTTATGGCTTCCTTAGTCTATCTCTGATCAGTTATTCGAGCTAAATGTCCAGTCTATTTCCATTTCACTATTATAAGTTTTCATTTGGTTTCCATAGGTAAGACATGGGCTTACACAAGAATAAGTTGTAATATCATTAACTTTTTTATAATGGACTTAATATTGAAACTATAGCGTTGAGAGGGAAGTGAAAACGAATCCGCCAATAAATGCACCATATCGAACCAGTGTTGTGCCCAACCGTACAAAATAAACACATATCGATATATTTCGCGTATGCAAAATTTTCACCTATTAATATTTCGGGAGGCGCGTTGTAATTACATAAAGTTCGACAGTCAATAGTCGGGGGCGAGGGTAGCATGTGTGCGGAATGCGGTGCGAACCGCTCGCACTTGACATATTTGTGTAGCAGGTGACAGGGGATGAATAATGATCGTATGTGATCTATTTATCATAATAACCTCAAAATAAAAGTTTCCACAACGCTAACCCTGCGAGATATACAGGCAATATTTTTAATTAAAACTTAAAAGGTATCGCTTCGCCAGAATGTTATTACAGACTTAGACTAGAAGAATCTTTTAACTTTGTACATCGACATAATTAAAAGTACGTAATTAAAATCAAAATTATAAATAAAACTTGACTTTAGAAGCGGATGACAATGATGATAGAAAAATTCTACAACCGTAACAGTCCAAAAAGTGTTGTCTCGTCCTCACGTTTGACCGTGTTTTGCAAATTGGTTTTTATTACTCAGACCTTGCTTCTTATCTCCTGGTATTTGCTCCCAGAGTAGCTTCGTTGTCGTATTGTAGAATTTGGGTGGCCCTATTCTATGGCGGAAACCACATAACAAACGAAATATATTAGTTAACATATAAATAACAGTTGGAGTAGACGAATTTTAGGGCGGAGACAGCCTCTGGGTAAAAGTAGTATAGGGGGGATCTCCTATCCTCCTCCTATCCTAGGGGGGTCTTAGATGGTGTGACGATCTTCGCAAGACTGGATGCGTGTCGCCAAAGATCAAGCTAGGTGACGCGTTTTGGGTGTAGTATATTTCCAGCAATGGACTGCCTTATAATGATAAAATATAAAATATTTTTATGAAATATAAAGAATAAAACGTACACATTATTATTTATAAAATATAAGTTTATAAATTATTAAATGCTTACATAAGTTTCAAAACCGTATAAACCGTTCCACATTTACTCGTATCTACCTGTCCCATATAAATCAATAGAAAATATAAAAGAATTTCTTTATGGTATTAAATAACTGACAAATTCACGGTACAAATATCCGGGCTGTGATACGTGAAACTTATCCGGAACCGACCGGATATCTTCGGAGTGCAGCAGACGTCGGCGAAGTTTGGATACGTACGTCCCGCGTGTCAACCCCATGATCACGCCAATATCGCCCGGATAAACTTATTTACCTGCAAACTAGGGTATATTTTATTGTATTGTGACATTTTATTTAATACTGTTGCTATATATTCACAGCATATAAAAACAGTGTATTTTATTGCAATATACAATAATACAATAACACTATTATAAATAGTGATAATATAAATAGTGATATTGTGTCTCAAATTAATATTTATAGCATTAAATATCTGTCATATGTAAAACTATAATGGCATGACTTTATATATCATCATCATCAACAACAATCTATTGCAGTCTACTGCTGGATATAGGCCTCCCCTAGGACACACCAGCCAATCTGATCTTCACAATTTGCATTTCCGATTTCTGTCATTTTTTGTCGCATTTTCGAATGGAATCCGCAGAGGAAAAGAAACTTGTTGGCGTACTGTGACGACCGAAGTGCGGCCTATCCTGGAACGAAGTGAAGCATATGGCATCCGACAGGTCGAGATGGAGAAACGTCGTGTCTGCCCTATGCCTCACTAGGGGTACTTAGGAATCAGAGGGAGAGATGTATTTAAGACTCGTACGTGCAACAAACCTGTGTACCTAACTTTTACTTCTTGTTCTGCTGAACAGTCACTTGTCGGAATTTGAGGCCAATTTCACACAAGAGCGAACGTTAACGGTCGCCCCTCGAGTTATAGGAAAAACTTGTCCAATCAGTGTAAGTAGCACTTCGCGACCGGTGCCGTGCCAATGATTAAGAAAAATATTTTTTTTTAATATATGTAGATGCGGCAATATAGTCACACGCGAAATCACATCTTATTTTAGGAAAAAGATACAGTTATTTTATGGAAAATTAGTTATTTTAGGAAAAGTTAGTTTTTTAAGGAAAGAAAATTCATTTAAAGAAAAATAGTTAAATAGTTTAAGGAAAAAGTGCAATGATTTTTAGAAAACTAAAGTTCAAAATTATTAAAATCACGTTAATTTTCATCTAGACTAGGCTTTCTATATATTTGTAGTGGGTACATAAATTTACATTTTATATTTGACTAAAATAAAAACAAAGATTAACAAGCCATCCATTATATTACGAATCATTATCATCAAAACATTACAGTCACGGATGGGCCTTAGCCTGGTCTGTAAATTTTTGTTTATGAGATAGGAGGACTAACGAGCAAGCGTACTTTTTCAGGCGGATCTTAGTTTGGCTTTTTCTCTCCAGCCCCTCACACCGATTGCCTTTAAGTCATCCTCGACTCCATCTAGCCATCTGAGCTTGGGCCTGCCGCGGCTTCTACAACCATCTGGTTTGCCGTTGAGTAGGCGTTTAGGTACTCTAGCCTCGTCCATCCGTATTACGTGCCTAACCCAACGATTACGAATTATATAATATCAAACAGTAAATAAGAGGGTATATAAGATCTACCATCCATTTTCTTTGAACATCTTAGTTCCGTGGTTCTTATTGAATTAAACGCTTGTCTGGACATAAACGGCAAAACATAAAAGAATATAAGAATTAATATCCGTCAACTACAATCTGCAATGGTGCAAAACAAGGGCTGGCAAATTAAACTCTTCTCTATAGCATTCGCTTAATCTTTGAGTGGATGTATTGGATTTAAGATGAAAACATATCCTGTACTAATACGAGCATGTACGACTAATTATGCTCTCTAGGCATACAAAAGCATTTTTAAAAATAAATTATATTTAATTTATTAAGACAACATTACATTATGAGAGCACGAAGTAGACTACCTTTGTTTTATGCATTCAGACTCCCTCGACGTCATCGGTTGTTTTCATTATGTAGAGGTGTTTTGACGGGACTCCTACGCATCGCCGGATGTATACACTATACCATGATGTAACAACCTTGATAAAAGCTGATTTGTATATTTAGCTAATAATGCCATTTAAGTTAAACTACAATGTTTTATTATTAAAGTAGGCAAAGGAATATTCCTGATACTTAATGATAAGAGATTACCTTTCCCTATTCTCATATGCTTTACAACAAATACTCACATATTGCCAACCTACACATTTAGGCATTTTATGCTTTAATTAAGAAATACAACGCTTTTGTTTTATTACCCGACTGCTCTAGAAGGAATGTAACGTTTTTCCAATGTTATGTATGTTAACTTTTGGGTACGTTCTGTAGCCGAAACGCCTTGATGGGTTAAAAAAGATGAGATTACGTTGGATTCGTCTCGTCTGTGGAAGTGGCACGAGCTATGTTATTTAAATATGGCACCAGCGAATCAAGAAAAAAGGGAAGGGTAAAAAATTGAATAGTCTAACAATATCGGTATCAAATTAAGTTCACATATTATTGTTGGACCTCTGGAACTCAGATGCTTAGCGTACGAAGTGCGGTAGCTAAGCTACCACTCAGACACCGGTTTTGTGCGGGAGTATGGTACTTCCCCGGACGAGCCGGCCCATTCATGCTCCAGATAAATATTATGCCATTCTTGACAAAGTATTCATCTGCAGCCTGGCTCTACCACTACAAAAACGTATTTGCTTATTTTGAAAGTTCTGTTTTATATTTATAAACATAGAACTTGGTGATGTCAACAAACAATCAGGTCCGAAACACTTTTGAACTTTAAGATCTACATATTTGACCCATAAGGGCTTTCAACTCAAAATAGATGTTTCCTTGTAACAACTAGATAACAGGACATAAGGGTACAAGGCGGATGTCTTAAGTGGCAGATAAAGGGCTAGGGGCGTTTGAGGATATTTATATTCCCAATATATCCGAGAGGCTGTCACTTGCCAACTTGACGAGAAGTTTCAAACAAGTTGTATGAAGGGTTCCTATACTACAATGTTTACTCGTAGATACATATGTCAGCAAATATAATCAAGAAATATAAAATATATTAAAATTTGATAACCGCTTAGCTTATTAGTTATTCAAATTACCTTTGAAGCCAAGATTTTTAAATTAAATCTTTATCAAAACCTATATACATACATATCGTCACGCCTGTCTTACGTAGGAGTACGCAGAGGCAACAGATCTCCAACTGCTACGATATCTGCATACTTTCCTTGCTTCCTCCACACTCATCACTCTCCTCATGCAAGCTCGCCGGTTATGGGTACTCTTGACATGGCCTCTCTTAAAAACTTTCACTCTCAAACAAACTATTATTATATCTTGGAATTCCTTGAAGTGCATCTCAAACATTGCATTCTAAATGTTGTTTTAAAAATTCGTCTTATAGAGCACGAATACTTCCATTGTGTAGTTCCATTGCGCGCATGTAGGATACATAAAAAATAAAAAAGTGAATTCGTAACGTACAAACATACCTATGAAATTGCTTTTAACCATTTGCATTAAGTACTTTCCAAAAAATGTTTGTTATAATAAAGTGTGCATATAAGTATGTGTGTGCGTGTGCGTGTGCGTGTGTATGTGTGTGTGTATTTGTGTATGTGTTATACTGTGTATAATAATACACAGTATAACATAACATTAACATTGTTCACATCAATATAGCTTAGTGGCGAAATAATCACTTTCGTAGTCAATGCTACAAGCATTTTTTTTTATATATATAAAAAAAAAGCATTTAATTCGATTTTCAACAAGTTTCGATTTCCGCTTCTGTATGAATATATGTATGGCCTCCTATCTATAGGCCATACATATATTTACTCCGAGTCTAGATGTCCCGGAAATCCACCTTGCACAAGCACGGTGGGTACGTTAATCCCTCCAAAAATGGGGAGGGCATGTCCCCAGTTATCAAATCTTGATTAATGGAGCACGAAGGAACTCACCAAAATGATACGAATATTTAATCGATAACGTCAAATCAATCTTTGAAAATAAACACCCAAAAAAAATCACATGTCATCATCGAATGTGTTTTCCACCGCGTCACTCCCATCCAGTTACGACAACAACAGATTTAATTTGGCCAACAAAGGCGACGCCGCCTGCCCTAACATCGAGGGACATCGACGGTGATCGAGCGGAGTCTCCAGGGTGCCTGTCTTCATTCACTACACTTGAGGCTGATGGAAATGTATTCTTCAACATCACAGAGTTAACACTCTGTGATAGTGTGTGATTTTTTGTCATATACACACGTATCTGTGTATGTATGTACATACATGTAATGACATTAAGTAAATTTTTCATTACCAGTAATTTAAAAAAATTAAAGTCAATTCGTACTGAGGTCAACATAGAAAAAAAATATTTTAGTTACTTTTTATTAAATAATTACAATTAATATAAATATGTGGAGACATTTTTTCCCATATAAAGCTAAAATTAATTAATTATTATAATTTAATTAATGAATATTTGAAAACACTATGAATATATATATGTATATATCACAGAGATCACAGATCTCTATCTGCTACGATCTCGGCATAATTTCCTTGCTTACTCCACACTCATTATCATTTATTAATAACATTTTTGATGGGTGCGAGTGCTTCCTAACTACTTTGCCTCGCTGGTGAAGATCTCTGTACTGAATTGGTTGCCAGCCTTTGTTAATCGGATATACATTCCAAAAAGATGAATGTATGTAATTTATAAATGTAAAATTAAAAAAGATTTTTGTTTATGAAACATTAGAAATATTTTGTCATTCCTCCCTCGAATATCGTCGTGGTATTATTTATAAACCACAGTTCAGTTTAAGTAAATTGGGATAAATACATGTATGGCTTACCGGCATTTCATATATCGAGTCTGGCCGCACAGCCTGGTCGATTCGATCATGCACGGTGGGTTAATGTCTATTCCATTAGAAATAGGAAGGCCCATGCCAAGCAGTGTCCGACCACAGATCAGCTTGAAGATATTTCTTTGTGAAATAAAAAAAAAGTCTTTGTTTCTTTTACTCTTTGTGTACGTAAAAAAAATAAATAAAAATTGATAATAATAAAGTTTGTCTCTCTTTCTCTTTCCCACCATGAATAAATATACCCGTCCGGACCGGATTCGCGAGGTCACTGTATTTGTCCACCTCACAGATCCTTCCTCTGTTTGCTTAGAGAGCCTTCTCATTTAGCAAGTTAGACGTCCGACAAAGCCGCGCCCGTCTCATTCGGATAATGCTATGCAAATAGGTAGATTGTGTCAAGCGGACCCTTTCAGGTCATGGATAATTGTTTAATTATTAACGTATTCACAAATTTGTCTTGTCTCGAACGCAGTATCTAGTCAGATCTGCATTACCTTTGTTTTATTATACGAGTATGTTAATAATGCTCATGACGCGAATAAATTAGATCTTAAAAGTTTAACAATAGATTTTCTTCAGTAATATTTGTATACATAGAGCTCTGCATTTTTTCACAAACCAAATATGATACACCGTTGAGGACGAAACCTATTTCTAGGGCATAGACAACTTACCACACCTGCCGAAGGATTGACGGGAAATCAAGGCAGAAGGCAGCAGAATTTGTAATAAATAATGTAGAATTTGTAATATATATATATACATATTTATCCTAATTGCGCGAATTGAATACCCATGAATACCAATGACTCCGAAAGCGGTAGCTTAATTTTATTAGATAGGAAGACAAACGAGCAGGCGTTTCACCTGATAGAAAGTAATCTACGCCGCCCATTGACATCAGCAAGACCACAGGCATTGCAGAAGCGTTGCCGTCCTTTATGAAATAGCAAGACATGTATAGGTACGTAATACGTATAGGTACAATATCGTATAGGTACGTAAAAACTCCCGAAGGTAGTTTTAGGTAGGTCGGCTACTGAATGTGTCATCTTCAAGTCGTAAATGTTTAGGCATAATAATGAAATGACTAAATTATCGATAAACGGATTACAAATATATGTTTTTAAAACGCCCATAACCTTAATTCGCAATCAGCAGACAACTATTTCGTTACATAGAAACGACAGCCTTCGGGCTGGCGTGGCGCCGACACCCGCGTACGCGACAATAAAATTTCACGCGACATAAAGCAAAAACACACCCCAGCGCATTACCACTGTTATTTCCCATAGCCACGCTAACGGGATCTTCCAACCTTACAACATTTCCCTCTCTTCTCTCTTTAAATTAAAATTCGTAGAGGAGGGTAGGAGGTCACGTCAGCTGGTGAATAAAATACATCTTGTTATGGTAGTGCGGATATTGTCGAACTTCTCTCGTGAGATGACTATGAAAAGTTGAACTATAACAACGATAGTTTTAGATTTGATTGCCGTGGTGGGTACTTCTGAGTAAATGCATGTGATATTTCATTAACCACATTTGATGGTAGTTCGTGTTTAACAATTAAGTTTTAGGCTAACCACGTTTTCGTCGTCTTATATGTGAAGTGTTCACCTACTAAGTGTCGCTAGTTTGATTCCTGCATCGCGATAAATATATTTACATTCTAGCAGTACTTCTTCGGAGTCAATATATTTATCTTTTGAATTTCTTTGTTTTATTACAATAACATTCATGATACAGGCAGTTCTCTAATGAGAAACCATTAATCTGGAGCGTTTTTCTACAAACTGTAACCACACATGTATTTACATCAAACTTAGTACTGATATTTATCTTGATACTGGATTCGTACATGCAACTCTTGGTACATTAAGCGAACACTTTGTCACTGCACCATTTAAGTTATAAATAATAGAGTGTGGACAGTCAAAAGTTTTACTTAGCTAAGATCCGCACACCACATAGTGATTTCCGCAAAGTAACGCCTGACTCCATTAATAATAATAGAGTGTAAAAAGAGCATTCTTTAATAATATTATATTTAAATGTAAATACATACATACATTCTTCAACCAGTGCGTCCTGCCCGTACTCTCTTACGGTGCCGAGACGTGGACACTGACAGTCCGTCTCCTCGCCAAGCTCAAAGTCGCTCAGAGGGCTATGGAGAGAGCTATGCTCGGGGTTTCTCTGGTGGACAGAATTCGAAATGAAGAAATTCGCCGGAGAACCAGAGTCACCGACATTGCTCTTCAAGTTAGCAGACTGAAGTGGCAATGGGCTGGACACGTTTGTCGGAGAACCGACAATCGTTGGAGTAGACGAGTGCTGGAGTGGAGACCGCGACTCGGCAAACGTAGGCTGGGACGCCCTCCTGCTAGATGGAGCGACGATCTGCGCAAGGCGGCTGGCAGAGACTGGATGCGTGTAGCCGAAGATCGGGCTAGGTGGCGCGCCTTGGGTGAGGCCTATGTCCAGCAGTGGACTGCCGCGGGCTGATATTGATATTGACATACATACATACATATCGTCACGCCTGTCTCCCGTAGGGGTAGGCAGAGACCACAGATCTCCATCTGCTACGATCTCGGCATACTTACCTTGCTTCCTCCACACTCATTACTCTCCTCATGCAAGTTAAGGGGGCTTAAAAACCTTCAATATGTTTCTATAAAATGTAAATAATAGAAACATATTGAAGTTTTTTAAGGGTGAATTATCACAAATTGAAAGATAATAGTTTAGTGAGTCGAATGAGTGCCTCAGCTCCGCCAATCAATACCAAGGAGCTCTAACATCAATATTTGATTGGTACAACTCCCTTATTACGGATAACGAGAGTAAACACTCAAATTTTGCAGATTTAACGAGTCGCCCCTCTTGATACTTCGGCAACGTCCGACCATGTTTCAAATTATTCTAAATGATTTGTTGAAACGCGAATTCTTTATATCCCTATCGTAAATGATTTACATTCGACCTGTTTTTACTTTTTTTTTCTAATATGCTCAATTCAGCTGATGTGAATCCGAAAATTATCTTTTTCTTATGGGATAAGAAGGCAATTGCTCCTTTGCCTTCCTCTTCGTCTGATGAAAAGCAATCAACGGTGCCCATAGATATCCGCAACATTGTAAATAAATTGCCGGCCTTTGAGATAGAGTAGGCTTGTTTTCTGCAGGGTCCAATGTCGTATCGATTTGAAAATGTCACAATTCTTTTTTTAGATTGGCAATCGAGCAAGCGGACTACGCTGCTGCGCTGCCCATGGATATCCGCAATACTAAAGGCATTATAGATGCTGTGCCTTAGAATATGGATGGAAGTTATGGGTGAGAAAGGAATTAATTGGAGGGGAATAATGAAGTAATGGGATAGGAACAAAGAAATAAATAAAGGTGAAAGGAATTGAGTCTTCAAATTTCAGCACCCACTCACAACGCGTTATTATAATACGTAACGCAGTTAAATTCTAATAATAATTAGCGTGTACGAAAAGAGTGACACGCGATTTATAATATATGTATGTATATAAGGATTTGCAAACCATAATAGGGTAATAATTTAAACAATAAACCATTAACGGAACATATATGTGCTTATATAACATTATTTTAGACGTAAAATATAAACGGAAGCAATAAACATATTACGTAAATACCATTTACATACAAAAAATATTTCGTTGGCCTAATTATTAGAATTTATAACAATTAATCATTGTAATAATTCTTTATTTCATAATGTACCTCACATTATGAAATAAAGAATTATTATAATGATATAAGTAAGAAGATGAAAAAAGATGTTTAGAAGATCCATCAAATTGCCACTTATGGCGTACAAATGTCAGTAATTATTTACTTTATTTTATCAACCCTACATGAATTGTATACACGAATAGACACACAGAGGTCTAAATATATAAGTTACTTATAGTTACAAAACATTCAATTATCAATAAACTATTACATTGTCACTAAAATTATAATTGGTAACTAATTTTAATTTATGGTACAATCATTAAAACAAAAAAGTCCTTAGTATTATTATTATTGCCATCTATTAGTCATTCATGTAGATCTTATGTTTATATTGTTTTAAATCATAATGTATGTGGTTGTAGATGTGTATACGCATGAACAGACAACTTTTGGTATATTTGCTCAATCTGAGGTGTTTATCCAGCAGTAGTCTTTGGGGATCACACCGGTGACGACGTTATCATTCGCTGTTTTTAATAATTCTTTATGCCTTTACACAAACAGAAATCACATCTCATCAAAAGTGAGAAATACGAAATTTTTTTTTGCATTTCTTACTTTTGATTAGATACAATATATATTTTTTTACATATTTCTCAAACTATGATTTATTTGTACATATATCCTAATTGTACTGTTACTTATTTTTACTACTAATTTTAGTGTTTTAGCAGAAAATATTATATAATCCTAATAATTTGTAACATAACTTAGTAATCACTATTCGTAAATATCCCATCGTTATAAATTTAACTGTTCCCAATATTACCTGGAGCAAACAGACATCCAAAAATTTTTTCGCAGTCTATATGGACTGCGAAAAGATGACGACATTTCTGTACATACAACACATATATGTTTGTACAGAAATGGAATTCTGGACAAATGGAGATGAACCCATCACGTTTGTCCAAAGTGGATTTTTGGGGCACTAAGACTCGGAATAAATATATGAAAGTCTTACAGATATTTAACCTAATGCAGGAATCGAACTCCGTAACCATTGACTCCGTTGGTAGTAACTTCGCGACTGAACTAATTAGCTGTTACTTTATTTTTAATAGACATAAATTTATTATATTTTAATCAATCTCTATATCGTTACTTGTGCATCAAGTGACATGTGAATTCTTGTACACTATGTATACTATAAATCGATACCTATTACAGAGTGTAATATTGGAATGTACCATTTGACCGTAGACAGTTAGCGGTCAACGGTTGGCTGACTGATAGCTTGCTCATTATGTAAGCCAATCACCGAGAGGATTGCCTTCGGCTTTGATAGAGCTTGCTCCTACCTGGTACACAATGTAGTCAACTTTATTATCATCCAATAATGCTGGAAAATTTATCTTCGCCATTTACACAAACACAAATAAATGTTTTATATTTTCAAAAGAAAATTTAATGTTTGTTGTATATTTATTTTCAAATGTATATATATATATATATATATATATATATATATATATATATATATATATATATATATATATATATATATATATATATATTATATAGTCATAGGCATTGACAGTGGAAAGTGGTGGCAGGGGTCGTGAGGCAACTTCTCTTCGTCTCTACATCTAAATCTTCCGCTCGGTCGCTAAGGTCGGAGCTATCGCTCATGCGTTCTCACCCTGGGGAGTCACGCAGCGATAACATGAAAATTCCCCTGGGAGCAACCTTCGGGCTGCACAGAAAATCAGCGTTCTGGAACCTGCAATTTACACTGAATACACAACGCTTTTATTTTGGAAGCTAGCCCAGTATGTAAATTAATTGGAACTACACTTGGCAAAGCTCTTCTCTGTTTGTAACGTCTATCAATATTATAATAGTAATATAATAGAATATTGACCTCTATTAAAATTGTGGGGTGTCTCCGTAACTCCCATGCTTGGTATTTAGATTGGATTCGGAACTTAAATCAGTTCTTTTCTTCTTTTTTCTTCTATTATAGCATAACTATATAATTATAACTATTATGGTTGTGTCAAACAAAATAATAATAATACAAGTATCTTGAAATGTATTAGCCAGCTTTTTACAATACGTCTTGATAAAATAGTGACTATTCTACCAAAACCTTCTATGGCCTTTTGCAGTCAACTTAAAAAGTCACGTCAGACGCATTTATTTCATATCATTTCACTTATACGTCCTAATCAAACTATATTGTATAATGTGGCATTATAATTAAACAATATAAATGATAATAACAATAGATTATGTAAATGAAATAAAAATACAACGTCACTGACGTAAATTGGCGGGAAAAATGAAATCGGTTCTTATTAATTGCTACTACACTTTATTTTTGTTTTATATTATTTTCTAAAGTTATGTATTGATATTTCCAATTGGCCCTGTTTAAGAAGAAATTTTAAAGATTTATCATTATTATTGTATTACAAATAGTTGTAACACGGCAAATCGATACAAGATGTAGAGGCCATGCCGCCCGCCGTAATCAGTTGGCGAGTGAGACCAGTCGCCAGTGAATTTAATCTGATACCGTGGCCGTTCCTCATTTGTTCACATTACACCCCACGCCGGCGGCGCCGATCTAAAAGCTACGCTCGAGATATGAGCGCGATGGAGAATTCGTTTTCTTAAGTTATAAAAAAAATATTTATGTATTATCTATATGTATACAAATAGCAAACTGACTCCTATCTCTGTATTATTAGACTATCTTTCAGTCCTTCATTATTTCATTTGCAAATTTGTTAAACAAATATGCTTAAAAATTTCATATAATACATAAAAGTTTCATTCTCATCATATAGATCAGTGGCGATCCAGTACGGTGCACTTTTCCCGACACTTCTTTCCACTCACAACCCACTCTGTGTTGCCTTCAGCGATATATCCGAACAGAAACAACATTGTAATCTTCTAAAAACAAGGTCTATCCATAGCTTAAAGGCTGGCAATGCCTCCGTTATGTCTATGGTATCGTGGATGTCTATGGGCGGCTTTGATTGCTTTCCATCAGAAGACACGCATGCTTGCTTATTCGTATGTACACCGCGTACATATGTACATTGTATGTATATAGGCTGTTCATAAGACAGACTTAATTCCAGAAGGTTATCTCGCTAGGCTAGCGATTTAATTAGTGGCAACAATATTGTGGAGATTCAAAAACAAATAAACTTGACCTCTTATCATGGAAATGGATCTAAATCGCTTATTTGTTCAAATTAAAAAAAATATTGTCCGACATAAAAAAATTACACTTCATTTGTTAAATATTAGTCCGCCAACAATTAAGCTTCTACTACATAAATGATGTTCCTCCAGTCGGAGAAGAGAACAGCGAAAGCAACTCTGTGAGTAACCCGTTTTTAGTCTTTTCTGTCTTGTCTCTTCTTTCTCTTCGTCTATCTATACAAAATAAACACCTATATAGTGTTACAACCATCTTTAAAATAAAACAACAATTTTCTTGCATTGTGGATAGAATATGACCGACATAGAATATGACCGCCCCATTTTTTCCCTCGAGTGCCGTATGAGGCGACTATGGAATTATTTACTAGTTGACTAGCGGTGCCGACTACCTGATATTGAGAACGAATCTGCGATACATAATTAGTCACCAAGCATGGAAATTACGGCAACACCTCTCATGTTTTAAGAAGGCTAATTTCCAACAGTGCACTGTAAAATAGAAAGCTTAAAATGGCTCAAAAAGAACAAAATACAGGCATTTTTAAAAACTTAATCAGCTCTGTATTGACCGAACACAAATAAATTGATTGTTATCCTCGGTTTTTTATAAGGGCGCGGAAGTCAGTGGTAGGGCTACGTTCGTCCTAATCAAAAAATTGAAGTTTCAATAAAGGGAATCATTAATTCGACTTAGGGAGCGCTCTACCAAGATTCAAACAAACTCCGTAACAATCTTCGGAAGTTTTTGTCGGATAATTATTTGAAAGAAATAGGAAGAAACATAACTTGAAAAGAAAGTTCAAGATTTCTGTGTATGTAGTTTTAAGTACTTAGATCATTGTAGTCTATTATTATTACTAAATACATGTTTTTTTCTTGGTTTGGTGAGAAAGAAAAGGACTCCAAAGCTAAAATTAATAGAATTGTACATCAAATTCCAATAAAATAAATCAAATCAATATCCATCTCTTCAACCTAAAAGAGTTTCATAAAAATATTTATATGAACACAACATCTATAGTAGCAGATACTCGGTTTATAGCAATTAAAAATATATTAATCTCTCTGCCATTTGGATCCCTTTAAACATTGTGGGTATACGTTGAAAAATATCAAAGAAAAAAAAACACAATGCAAATAATATTGATTTTTATAATATTACTATATACACAAAAATGTACCTTTTAATTAATAGTAAAGATCCAATCATTTTAATATATTATATAAATGATAATTAAAATTTTATAATATCTACTGTGTTGTTTTATAAACTTAGTACTAATAATTTTAGTTTTAACAGTAATATATTTATTTAATATTTTTATTGCAATTTTATATTTCAATCATTAAATTTGAAAATTTTGTAATAATGATTCTTTTTATTTAATTACCCACCCATATACTAAATGATTATTAGATTAAAAGAGCACAATTATTTTTATCAATATATAAAATGAAATGAATCATGTAGGCCCATTAAAACCGTATGACTAAAAATATAAAGTATAAATTAAAAAAATAATAGCAATTAATAATGTTATTATTATTTTATATTTTTTACTATACTAAATAACATAAGAAGTTCTCGTGTATAAAAATGATAATAAAACACAATGAAAAACACATGTCTACCTAAACATCGAGATTCATAAAGCCGTTTTAATAAAAACACAAATTTACACAATAAAAACGGATAAATGCCCACAGAAAAGACCATCTCACCGGATATTGATCCGTTATTTTTCTCAGAAGCTATTAGAGTAATGCAGGCAATCCCCCGACATGGCCGGGCGACTGGCGAGAATTAATGATGTCCCTTATTGGAAGCACAATTTTTTGATTCCACTCACCCCCGCCCGCCCGCCACTTCGCCTCCGGCAGTGGAAGCCAACAAAAGCTTGTTTACACGGGAAGGTTCGCATTAAAACAGACTCCGGTCGCTTTAAGGCATTTAGGGCTCTATTGTGGATTATAGTATCGAATCGACAAAAGGGATGTCGCAATTTGTATCACAAAATTTTATACACTTGAAGTAAGAGGAATACAATTTTGTTGTAAAATTAAAGAATTCTCAATGAAAGAAAAATTCGATTCCTTATAATACTATTTATCTTTTACACTTTAAGTTATTCTTTTCACGTACAAATTAATTGTAAGCAAATTTAAATGTAGACTAATACTGATTTAGAAAAATAAAAAATTTAATACAATGATACATCGAGACAGATATCATTTTAATTGTAAACTCTTGAAGAAAAATTATAATGTTGCATTTTTCTACTTTATATATCCTTTTTATTTCTTAGGAAAAATATTTTTTTATTTACTTTACCCAACAAAGATTTCCTGTAAATTTCGTTTCAATTTACCAATTTCTAAGATGTTCTACTTTGTTAATAAGAAATGTATATCACTCACAGACACTTACAGATAGACTACTATATAATTATTAGTATTACATTACATACACGAACACCCGTAGAGTGCTAAAATAGCACGGATAATTTCGCCAATAGCAATTGGCGAAATCAATCCGTGATATTTTAGCACTATTGAAAGCCATTAAATAAATGATTAAAATTATTGTTGTAAATATCAGTCAAACGATTCACGTATCGCTTGCCTGCGTTTAAATAAATTAAAAGTGGGTGTTTTTCCATATATCCTTCAAGTGTTAAAATATATTTTTTGATAAGACGATAGTTTTCATGTGAGGTTATAAATTTACTATTAAAAATACTTTTATTTTCAAGCTTCATATATGTCCCATTGTTGGGTACGGGCCTCCCCATTTCTGAAGTAATGTACATTAATCTACCATGCTTGTACAAGGCGTATCGGCGGGACACCTAGACTCAATTTAAATACTTGAAGGCGACTTATATGTGTGTATGTTTATGCCAATGCGGGAATGAAACCCACGTTATTGTTATTGAATGCGATAACTTTTCATTTAGACAATTAGGTTGTAAAAAAAGATTATGAATATGAAGTGACATACAGGTTCCTAAATTATAAAAACTGTTTAATGCAAAATTTACTTCTTCAACCTGGCTTTATATCCACAACTCTCAAAAAGTTCAGAAACGACTGCGCGGGTAGTTTTTCAAATATAATATTATTTAGGATAATATAGTTAGATAATCTAGTAAACAAAGTTATTACAGATATCTCATTGTCACTTACACGAGTATAACGCAACACTAGAAGCTGGTCTAGATTAATCGGCGATGCAATTCCTGTGGGAAGCGACGCGATCAGTCGAGCACACGATGCACCCGCCTCCGCTCCTCGGCTTCATTTGTCTGGGTAATTGGTCAAAGAGCAAGCTAACTTTATCATTAAACCATGGTCTAATTGAACAGCGGATTACTAGCTTTGTACCAGCTGTGAGGTTTATTTGGAGGTGTACTGAAACGTGCCTGCCGTACTGCTTACGGCAACACCCGGGATCTTTAGGGGTTTTTATCTTCAATGTAATTGAAATTCTTCCAGGTCAAATTAATTTATTTTTCTATTCATTGTATATTTATATAATATCTTATTCATACTTTATTCACACTTTTCATTTTACATTTTATATATCAATATTTATAATTTCAATTACTTATGCAGGACGACTAAAGACGCCAGTCGAACTTATGCTTTTTGTTTTTATAAAACAATTTATTTCTTTTTTTTTAATTTAAAATTACGAATTTAAAAAAAAAACATAATATAAAAAGTTAATATATTCAAATAAAAAGTTATTACATTACTGATACATTTATCAATGTATCACTAGAGTACTGAAACACAGTCAAATGGCACGGTACGTGTTAGTTAAGTACCATAAACAGTAGAAAAAGAATAAATAATTTAAAAAAATATAAACATATCGTGGCATAAGTCAGCATGCCTCTCATTTCAATTAGCGGACGCGTCGCCACTTTGCGCCACTATCTTCATGGTAATCGCGTTAATTACCGCTCGGCCGAACTCACAAACGACTCCTCGCCCCCCGCCCCTAGCGAACTGAGCGCCTTTTACACTAGATTAGCTTTCCTTGCATTTTTACGAGCTTCTATAGACGGTCGATCTTTTGCTCTTTTGTTCTTTGTAAATGCTATTTTGACGACCTTAATACGACAACGACGTAGTACGGAAGAGTTCATTTTGTAAACCATAGATCGCAGGATCGATTGCACCTTAAAATATATATTTGTGCTGTATTTGTACAGTAATAGGGATATTGACTTTATTTAATATTATTTAAAAATATAATTTTGTCGTA
Organism: Baronia brevicornis; assembly: GCA_031353405.1. Lineage (NCBI taxonomy): Eukaryota > Metazoa > Arthropoda > Insecta > Lepidoptera > Papilionidae > Baronia > Baronia brevicornis. The sequence goes on from JASFAT010001570.1 coordinate 436,438, forward strand.
GTTTAGTAATTTTCACGATACTAAGTTATCCTAAAAAACACAATTTTTTCTTTCTTTATTTTTAAAGAAATTAATGTTGTTTTAATAATCAAAATATCATCATGTTACTCACGAATCATATCTGGGCAAAGTGCTGTCAAAGTTCATACGTCATACGTCGCTTGTTGTGTGACCACGTGACCAGTAAATAATGGCGTTTCGAAGCGAAATTTAAAACTGTATAACTTGAGTTAAAAATGATTTTAAATATTTTTAACTATATTAGGCACTGATGCATTGTTTTAAATACTGTCCCAAAAATAATCAACACTCCTTATTTTCTGTAGATATTTATTTTGACTTAGTTTGTCCTTGTATTGTAAAGGTGTGAATACCCTAAGAATACCCTAGTTTGGGATATTAAAGTATTTCATATAATTTATTTTGTTAAGCACGTCCACTGATGTATTTTTAGGATATGGAGTATATTCAATTATTTATAAACATTTCGCACTGTCATGCTTTGTTTCTTTCTTGGCTAACCTTAAGCTTAAATTGCGCCTGGTATACAGTGATAGCAAAAAAGCGCGATGCAAGTATTGCGCCTTATTAATGAACGAATACCATAGCATTGCTTCTCTAAATGTATAATAATATTGTATTAACGTAAATGGTAATTTGTGTTTCATATTTTCAGATAAAATGAATATAAATGATTTTACGGTAAATCCGGATGAAGAAATAGAATTTTTTTATAAACGGGTGTATGAATTATAGAATTAATACAATAATAAAGCTTAAAAAAAATCAACTGTCTCAAAAAAAACGAAATTACTAATGTAAATTCATAAAAGATTCTATTAACTTTGTTTACATTTGTTTCAACACACTCGATAAGAAAATTTCAAACAGTTCGCTTTTCATGCGTCAAATTACGTTGAAAATTAGAAGTGCAAAAAGTAAACCTACAGACTCAGAGCGACCGCATGTCCGTTACAATCAATCCAGTTTGTTCCAAATTAGAGTGACTGCTTTCGTCTACTAAAGTTGAACTGCAAACTTTTGATACCGATTCTGTTATACAAAACTAAATCTCCATCAGAATCTAAACTCATTTGTTTTCAGCACGAAATTGTGTTATTTTACTTCTATTTAGCAAATTAAAAAATAATCGTGTTTTTTATTAATAAATCATTTTTAAATTGACTTGAATAATAATTGGTAATTTGGAGAACGATTGTAATAGTATGAAGGCTAGAATGACATGCATTTTAATTTTGTTCTTTTACTTAGTTTGTTATAGATTTTTCTCATTATTCTCGCGACTTTTTCTGAAATTTGATTAAAATTATTAAAAAATTATTTATTTGATATGTTTTTACGATTGTGACAAATATAAAGAATAAATTTATTGACAATTGGTTAATGTTATATCCCTGTCCATCTACTGAGAGTAGGATAAGAAAAAAATTAAGAAAGACGTCGAAGGAGAGAGCGTATGTAAGATCTGTGTAAAAATTTTTACGGAACATCTTCATAGATAAACAATAATACGATAATATATTATAATACAATAACATAATATAGTTATTATTGTATAATTGAATTTCAAATATTATAGTTGTAGACAAAATTGCGTTTTATAGATGGATAGACGAATGCTAAATTTATTTCATTTTTTATTCGCTTAATTAAATAATAAAAAAGACAACTCAGCGATAATCATGAAGAAAATTGAAAAAAGCAGTATCGAAACGATGCAGTTGTCTGAGAACAGAATCCGGCCCAGGCCGCACAGTGCGATAGCTTGCTAGTTGACAACGTGGCATGGACATGGCCGCCGCAGTTTTGCGACCGCGACTTTCTACCTAGTTCGTTCACGAATTTGTTCGCACGGGCAACGAAATTGAATACAACTGTCCATTTTAATTGTTATTTTGTGCCTTTCGATGGCCGTGTATTAATGGATATTTTTCTCATATCGTTCTTATTTTTATTATTTTTGGTTATCAATGCTAAATAAAATCGTTTTATAAATACCATATACTCGATTCTGCAGAAAACGTTATCTTCTCAAGGGACAAATTATAGGTCTGAAAATTAAAATTAAATACCCAATAAGGCAACCAAGTAAATGTGTATGTGTAAAAAATTACATGGAAAGCAATTAACGTTGCTCATAAACATATGCAACATCACAGGCATAGCAAAAGGGTTGCAGGACTTTGAGACTCAAATCAACTACTGGCTATATAAAGACAGAAAAACATTCACTGAAATACATTTTATAGGAACGAAATAGGACAAATTTTCTTTTTAAATTTTAATACCCGTTACAAAAGTAAATGGATTTTACTTTATAATTCAAAAAATATTAAATAAGCCCTTTTTTATTTTTTGATTTCTTTAGCTACACACTCCAATTACTTACTATCTGTGATTATATAAAAATGTCAAATTGACACAATAACACCAATTAAATTTTAAGTATTATCCATGCCATAATCAAAGAATTGAATTGAAGTATTATCCAAAATTTTAGTAATACGTGTTCAAGTATGTATCTTACTTTTCCATAAAATATTCCACTATTATTTTTAGAAAAATGTACGATTAAGTTATGGTTTCAGAATTAAGAGCAACCACTTAAATAATTTCCATGGAAGTTTATCAATCACAAATGTTAAACAGTGTCTTGCAAAAAAACGCCGTCTTTGATATGAAGGAAGAAGAAGAAGATTTAAAAGAGATCGAAAAACTTGAAAACGGCACACAAACTAAAATAATAAATCGGAAAAAAGGTACATAATATATGAAAATCAATTCTCATATTTATCCAATGAATACAATTTTGGATTCTTTATAAAACAAACCTTTGGTTCTCAACGGCCGATAAAGCTCCTACAATTTATCTTGTGTTATAAATGTTTATGTGTGACGTTGACTGATTTCCCTAAGAACTTTAAAAAAACTATTGATATGATTAAATAAACAAAAATACACAATGCACGTTAGGATTTTTTAATTTTCCAGGAAAATATGGCCCTGCAAACGTTATACCAAAATATCAAAACATGAAGGAAATCGTTCCAAACCAAAAGTTAAAACGTAGAAAAGGTATTTTATGTATTAAATATTGTAAGATTTATATTCATGCATACAAAATGATAATTAATTTATTGTTTCAGTGCGGCTTATGAACTGGAAGAAATACCACAGACTTAACGTGATTTATGCTTTTATGGACGAGCTAGAAAAAGACTACCCTGCTATTTGTACAGTGTCCGTTATTGGTAAATCAGTGGAGGGTAGAAATATAAAAGTAATATATCACTATATGTGTTACAAAGTTACTAGTTACAAAAATCATTCAAGATTTATAATTTTCATATTACACAATATTTGACATTTTATTTTTCTTCATATAAAAATTATATCTTATATCCTAAATCAATCATCAATACAGCCGTAATAGTCCAATGTTCGATAATGTTCTCCCCCAATAATTGAGGAGTCTGAATAATCATCACTCTTGACGAGCGAGGTTTTTTTTTTTTTCAGATAGAGGCTGCCAACTTTTTATTGGTATTCCCATACTCACCTTGTGCGACAACTAAAGGAAATTGGAAATCACACAATATTTTTTTATATCATCATCATTAATAACAGCTTGCGACAGTCCACTGCTGGACAAAAGTAGAAGCGCTACCCAGCCCGATCATCGGCTTCACGCTTCAATTTCTGCCATCCCCCTGCACAGATCGTTGCACAAACTACCTGAGGGACGACCCGCGATCCCCTTTCCGACACTTGTCTACTGCAACGGCTACAATTTTTTATATAAATTTATCTCACAGCCCATATATGTCCCACTGCTGGGCACGGGCCTCTCCATTTCTGGAGGAACTGACTTTAACCCGCTTGTTCAGAGCGGATTGGCGGGGTTAGCAGACTCGTAATAAATATTTGTAGACCATACATATATTTATTCCAAAGCGGGAATCAAACCCGAGACCGTTGACTCCGTGGGCAATAGGCCCCGCCAATGAGCCAATCGGTCGTCGTATTTTTATATATCAAGGGTAAATTGGTAAAACCTAGTTGTACCTATACTCTATGTGCCTACACTCTAATGAGATATTTCTTTAAAATTTACTATTATATAATTCTCATATTTAGTGATTTATCCATTTTTATGTTTCAGATGCTCAGGATCTCCAACAGTGACGCCGCGAACTCCGCTGTGTGGTTAGATGCTTCCATACACCCTAGAGAATGGATCAGCACAGCAGTTGTGACTTACATAGCTGACGTTATTGTCAGGAATTTTAATAAACTACCTGGTACAATAATCAATAAGGATTGGTAAGATTAAACTACATAAGTAGAATAAATAAGTGGTAGTAAATAAGTTAGCAACCACACCTAGAACTTTGCACACTGAAAGTTATTCGGGGCTAGGGAGAGAGCATGGAGTCTCTCTGGTGGATAAGGTTCAAAATTACGAGAAATAGTCTTCCGACGATTGACAGTAGAATCTTTTTAACATTCTGTCCATCCTACGCTCGTCTGAAAGAAATCGCTATAAGCGATAAAACTCCCATTTGTATATAAATGTTACAATCAATAATTGTATAACTTTGTTTTTGATGTACAATAAGTAATATATCTATCTATCTATCTAGGCGAGCGCTAGAGGACAGATAACGTCTAAATAAATGTATTATATGTATAGTTTGAGACACTTCCTAGCTAAATAGAGAAAATGTCTGGAAGAAAATTGATGTGTATAGCTGAAATTCGGGCTACTTGGGGCATTTTGGGTCAGGCCTATATTCAGTGGTAGACTGCTATGGGCTATTTATAAAGTTTTACCCTAATTGACTGAAGATTCTACATCTTCACCTTTCTGATCTCCAATGTCTTCAACATCGTGGGTTCCCTTTTGTTTATTTCTTCCTTCTGTTGGACGATTACCGACCCAGACCCAGATTTCTAACACAATTGCTACGTCGATTAACTGAACGACTAAAAAGAATTCGATTAATGTTACTGGCATTGTTAATTTTCTTAATATTTTAAGTACATTCACGGGGCTCTGATTATAGAGTTTTGGTGATAGAAACATACCTTTAGGTGTACTCTATAGCTGTATGTATCAAAAGGATAATACAAAATTTAATATAATTTTATAGGTATATTGTTCCAGTATTAAATCCGGATGGGTACGAATTCACGCACACCCATGACCGTATGTGGCGAAAAAATCGCGCATCGTACGGCGGAAAATGTGTTGGAGTTGATCTCAATAGAAACTTTAGGTAAATCAGCTAAGGGTATCTGTATTTATGAGTTTAATAACGCTACTACAATTTGTATTAAAAGTATTACTTTTATCGGAGATCGGACCTGAAGTGGACGAGTGCTGAAGTGGAAACCGCGTCATGGTAAACGCCCCCCGGCTAGATGGTGCGACAACCTGCACAGGGCGGTTGACAGAAATTGGACGCGTGATGCCGAAGATCATTCTAGGTGGCACTTCATGATAAAGGCTTATATCCAGCAGTGGACTGCCGGGGCTGTTGGTTGATTGAATTATCGAAATAATAAATATGTATATAATATTACTTTAACTCATACGCCTAGTATATAGATTTTAATCACTTGGTTTTCAAAAACAGTTGCGGTTGGGGAAGCAATGGTGACCAAGGTTCTTCGGATGAGCCAAGCCACATATTCTACAGAGGACCGGCGCCTTTTTCTGAACCAGAAACAATAGCAGTGCGGGTAATAACAACCATGAGTTTAACTTGCATTGTAATTTAGACCACGGCTCTAGGGTAATAAACCAATTTTGGATTCGATTCCATATAGAAATTAAAACTTATTTAGCAAACTTAAGGAGTTACATTTAAGACTTGAATTTGTGTGGCCCCTAGCATATTTAAAACTTTGATCCCTTTTACCTACAGGTAAGCATTGTGAATAGTGTTTTTTTGTAGTTTTATATCAATATCAATATCAGCCCGCGGCAGTCTGTCGCGTACTGCTGGACATAGGCCTCACTCAAGGTGCGCCACCTTGTTTTATATACTAGTGCCTAAACACACGCTATGATTTTCTAGCCTTTTTTCACGAATTTCCGAAAATATATTATTTTAATCATAATTATTTTGTATATACTTTTGGCTATTAACAAAATTTAATAGGGAGGCAAACAAGCGTGCATGCTTACACTTCAGTAATACATCGTCGTAATTAATTGATAAAGTAATATTTTTTTTTAATATTTCAGGACACTATACTAGGATCAACGACACCGTTTAAAGTGTTCCTGTCGTTTCACAGTTACTTTGAACTTATCATTTTCCCGTGGGGCCACAAAAAGGATACTTGCCCGGATTATTTAAATTTACTAGAAGGTGGTGCAGCGATGGCAAGAGTAAGTATAACTTTAAACATTACAGTATATCTCTTATTTCTGTAAATTTGATGATTTAAAGCAGTGTAATAAAGGTGAGTAGGTTTTAATTCTGTGAAAATTATTTCTATTCGTAAAATGTATAATATATATATATATATATATATATATATATATATATATATATATATATATATATATATATATATATATATATATTTATTTTATGGACACTGAAATTTTATTACATATTTATAGAATGTGGTATTCCATTTATTAATAAATTCATGAAAAATAGACAATTTATAGAGTCACTGTTATAAGTAAAAAGTTATAACAGTTAACAATTGTACGATATAAAAGGCGATCATGAAAAAGGAATTGATTGAAGACCTAGATTATAAACAAACACTATACGCTATTCTGATACGATAACTATAGTATTTGCGTTATTGTGCTTTTCAAAGAGGAGTTTTATGATTAATAAACATAAAGATAAACCTTCTTATTAATACGTACATAAATAAAAAACGTACATTAATTAAAAAGTTATATTACCTTTGAATTTTTAAGGCAAATTAACACTAAATCTATCCCATACTTTTTATGTTTCAGGCTATCTATGAAAGCAGTGGTATGACATATAAAGTAGGTACCACGAAAGACCTAACATACCTCGCATGTGGTACGAGTACAGACTGGAGCTACACCATGGCAAATATACCATATTCATACATGATAGAGCTTAGAAGTAGAAAACACAAGTTTCGACTACCAAGAGATCAAATCATGGAGACATGCACGGAAATATGGAGTGCTGTTAAGAGTTTAATGGAGTATGTGGACAAAGACTGAAGTTGCATCGGGAAATATTATACAAAAGATTATTTTGATGAAACAAGCTTTGTCATATATTCTTATTATTATATAATATTAGTACTTGTGCTGTAGGTTTATCGAAGTTGGTCTTGCCGTTTTGTTTTCTTGCTATTTGTAAATTTTATTGTATTAAATATTAGTATTTAGCAATAATTATCTAGAATTTTCCGTTGTTTCCTGTAGGCCAAACCCCTCCCCGTCCCCCACTTCCTCCCAGTCCTCTCTCATAATGACACTTTCCTTAAAGGTGGGCAACGCGGACGTTTATGGGCGGCGTTGATTGCTTTCCATCAGGTGACACGCCTGCTCGTTTGCCTTCCTATCCCATAAAAAAAAACTATAAACTCTCTAGAAAAATAAGCTCACGCTTCACGGTTACTTTATTTCAAATCGTATTTCAGTCAGTTCAAAAAGATAAAGGTTTTAAATTCGATACCTTGTTAGTCAATAGATTACATGGTACAGTTACAGTAATGACAACTCTTACATAACAAAATTAAATCAACGAAGAAAGAAAATATAATAAAAATATTTAGGAAAAAATTCTTGTACGATTCTTGCCAGTTGATTGCTTGAACGTCGTTCAAATTGGTGATCACCACATCGCTTCGTGTATGGATGAAGCGATGTGGTGATCACCAATTTGAACTTAGGCGACCTATTAGACATTGACCGGACGGCAGTCTCAGGTATACCCTTTTGGCAGCGCGACCTTACTCCCACCCTCTCTAGTTATCCGAGCCAACAGAGTCTGTGTGTCTTCTTACATATGTAATTTAGAGATAGACCTATTATATTTTTTATTTTTCTACAATATATATAATTATACATATAGAATTACATGATAGTCGGTCATTGTGTTTATATTTCACAAATACATTTATTTACCTTAATAATTTTACTTTTCATTTGACAATACAATTCAAACACTTTTTGTTATCTACAAATTCGGCCAAAGCTTTGATCCCATTCCACACTTCTCTGCAGCAATCCAGAATATGTTCCTTCGGCAGTAAGAACTTATGTTCTTTACTCCTCAATTCAACAAGGTATGAAAAAGGTATACGGGCAGTTCCATAACTCCAATCAATACTTGTTCCGGAGGCTGCATACATAAGATCTCTGAAATTGCCGACTTTGTACATGCGACCATTGGTTTCATAGATGGCCTAAAAATAGATTGTAAATGATAAAACGCCCTCAACTTCTCATTAGACCACTATTCATATACATATTTTTTATTTTATACATAAATAATTACAATTCATTTTTCAAATGTCATTCCGACATCAATTCCGCTTCTACCACCATTTTGGGTTGGTAGAAGTTTTCTCTTTTTTTCTTCGGCAAAGAAGAAAAATACAACGCAAACTCAAGTAGTATCCTCTTTTGTCTTTTTACTATGTCTAAATATAGACATTATTATACTAAATGAAATGGAATTAAATTATGAAATGATATTAAACGACCCTTTTCTCATTGACTCACAATAGTCATATATGTATATATTTTTTACTAAGAAAAATATTTGGCAAATTTTCAACAAAAAGGTTTGACAAAACATTTGCACAATTTGAAATTTGTTTGGACAACATTATTTTATTTTCATTTCTTTAAATATTTAATTTCAGTTTTAATTCTCAGCTGCTTCGCTAACATTTAAATTCCAGTCGAAAATAAAACATTTCTAATAGACATTTGAATCTACTCTTACATTATTCTCTTAATGATTCACTCTTTTATTTATGACAAGCTTTCTCTACTCTCTGGGTTGACTGACACAAAATGCCTGTAGTCTGTTCTTATGTAACCTTTAAATAAAGGTTATACAGATAGTTTTTTAAATAAAATAAAAAAATACTTATGACAAACAGCTTTCTGAGTTTTCACGCGTGTGCGTGCGTGTATGTGTATGTGTATGTGTTTGTGTGCATGTTTATATGTATTTGTCCGCAATGTTCATTCAATTGTAATTTAATGTATTATACGTATATTTTAAAAAGTTACAATTCTGATCGGAGAAAATTTTCAGTTTCACGATAACTGAGAACCTGAAAATCTACTTCCTACTGCTTTTAAATGTATGGTTTATTTTTTTTAATAATTCCTAGAGTATTGTTGAAAAACTTCTACAGGTGAGGGCCCAAGAAAAACAATTGGCACCGCGCAAATACAGTCCTAACAGGAGTAGCTAGAAACGTCTGTCTTCTATTGTTATGAGAGTTAAAGTGCTTAAGATTAAAAAATACATCAATGATGGTGGTATTAGATTTTAATGTGTCAATAAACGGTTGAAACTTGTTTACTTTACCTTAGCCATTTTTGATGCACCTTCAAGCAAATGCACGTAATCTGGACAAGGATCTGAGGTGTAGCACCAAGGGAACGTTATAAGTTCGCTGTAAGCGTGAAACGTTAGAAATATCTTGAACGGCGTACTTGAATATAAAATTACATCCTGCAATGACAAAATGAAACCATAATAATATATAGCAGAAAATGCCTTAATGCATTCAGTCCAACCTTTATACAAAAAGTTAAAATGTCAATCAATTCTTAGTAATTCGAATGAACAAAATATATAGATTTCAATAAACAAATATTTTTAATTTGTGTGACCTTTTTATGAAGTCTAGTCTTTAGAGTTATATCGTATTTTTTTTTGTTTATTTATATAGCTCTTCCCTGCTCGATTAGTAATTTAATCCTGTTCGTTTTTTTATTATTAAAATATCACTTTGTGAATATATTTTTTTTTTCACTAATGTATATATAGATGTTGTCATAAATAACCGTCTTTCTAAATGTATATGCCTTATACCAGCCTTATACCTTTATAGCAGCAGTTTCTGGTTCAGAAAAAGGTACTGGCCCCCTATAATTGTTATGATTTGGTTCACCTGACGAACCGCTCGCCGAAAATTCCCCCCATTTATACCTGAAACATATATATTTAAATTTAAGAATGCGGTATGCGGCATGCAGCACAAAAATAAAATCCAAAGAAAGAACAGACAAGAAGAAAGAAACAAGATTCAATAACTAATAAAAAAATGAATCATGACAGCGTAATCCAACCAAAGGCTTAGGTTCGACAATCGACTTACAAATTACTTAAGTGAGTATCAAATACGACACACACGCAAACACGTGCGCGTCCATTATACCCACTCAACCATCATACTCTCTTAATATACACGAAAAAAAAAACAATTTGACGTCCCAAACGACGCAGTCGAAATATGTCCGTCTTCTGAGCAGAAGGGTCGTGGTCATGAGTTTAATTCGTGCATCAGGACATATATTTGTATATCAACAGATATTAATTCCGAGTGTTGAAGTATCTTCTTGTCATTTGAGTATTCATAATGGCGCCCACGACATAGATTCTCAATGAAGCGCTATGAGTGTAGAGCTTTATAAACAGCAATAGATCAGTCAGTGAAGCTTAACCTTACGATGTGTATGTCTTAAGTTCGTATCTTCCATTGAACTATTGACGTGAATTGTAAAATAGTTAACAAGAATTGTATTGATATAAAAACATTGCTAGTCGTCTTTAAAAAAAAATAAAAATAAACAACATATAAATTACTATTGTTGGCTTAGTTGTTTCCGGAGTGAATAAGCCACCTGCTGATCAATCGTTAATTAAAAATTAATATTAAATTAGAACATCGATTTATTAGACAATAACAATTCAAAACTCAATTTTTATAATCTTCTATCATGTTATTATAGCACATTGATAATTAACAATATCAGAATTAAAATAACTACAAATTTTTATTCATAAAAAAGTAAAAAGGGCACGAACCCAAAATTCCTGTTGAGATCCACACCGACAACTCCATCGCCGATTCGTGCCTTGTTCTTCCTCCACATCCGATCCACGCTGTGCGTGTGCAAATAACCATCCGGGTTCGCGACGGGAACGAAGTACCTTTAAAGTAAACGCTCATGAAACACCGCACGGAGTTTATTAACAGCCTGTTAGAACACACCGTGTTTACCAGTCCTTATTAGTTATGTTAGCTGGCATCGTGTCAAAGTTCTTAGCGAGCTGGTCGGCTATGTATGTGACGACACATGCACTGATCCATTCACGGGCGTGTATCGCTCCATCCAACCACACGCCTGAGTTGTTTGCATTGCTGTTAGATATTCTCAGCATCTGCCAACAAAGATGTTATGTGATTCAAAAATCAAAGCTTCCTTGATCACATATTTATTTTTTTTATTTACAAGCAGTAGTACCAGCTAGTAGCTTTTCGTGAAGGCCAGACTAAAAAAGTTAAATTAATATCACCCATAGAAAGATAAAAAAGGTAAATTAAAATCATCCAAGAAAGTAGAATCGATCATTAAACATAAACAGTAAGATAAAAATACTTTAATAGAATTAAAATAAAACACTGTCCTGGCGACCACAATTACATTATAGGACTTGTATTGTTAAAATCGATGCACCTTTTTTTATGGGAAAGGAAGGTAAACAAGCAGGTGTTACATGATGGAAAGCGACCAACGCCACCCATAGACATCCGCAAAGGCACAGGCAATGCAGAACAGTTGCCGACCTTTAAGGAAAATGTCGTTATGGGAGGGGAAGAAGAAGGGGGTTAGGCCTCCGGAACTCAACCGAATTGTGATAATATAGTGATTTTCACCTTTATTTCTCTCCCTTCCACTGTCCTACCGATCACACTTATTGTACATGTTGATGGATATTTTGTTTCAAGTTCGTGTAGAAAACTATATATAACTTTTAAAGAGTAATAGTCTTTCCAGTCAAATCCACGTTCTGAAATACAATTGAAATGGTGAGTAAATTAATATCAATACTTAATTCAAATGCGTAATATTCACCACATCGTCATCATCATCATAGCTTGCGGTGGCGGCTTACCCTAAGGCACACTTTCTAGCTAAATATTCGGGTATACACATCTAATTTCTGCCAGCCTCTCTGCGCAAATTGTCGCTCGATCTGGCCGGTGAAAGTCTAATATTACGATCCTTAAAACACGGTCTTAGACAAACATGACTATTAACAACCCTTTGATAACCATGAAGTAGTAAAAAATTTTGTATAAAAAAACGAAAAACTAGCTAGCCATAGATACCTACAATACCATAAACAAAAGCAAAGCTGCCAAGCATAATATAAATTTATACGTATACAAATTATTTTCAACTTTATTTACATAATTCGCTTTTAATAACAATATTATTTCTATAAAAATAACATTATTATTGAGTTTATTATTCCTTGGTGGCGAAGGCGAGGATTTAGGCATCCAGGAAAAGGAACCTTCTCACGATCAAAGCCGTGCACGATATGGCTACTTTTTGAATTTAATCCTATCTTGCTTACCTAACTTGGACAGATGGACGTGCAAATTTTTAACAAAAGGTCCAATTCACAGAGACTACTATGGATACAATGACACTGGAATTAACATCCCATTATAAAAGTTCAAGAGAAGAAACTTCTAGTTGCAGAACGAAAAGTCTTCCGAAAGATCCTGGGCCCAACTAAAAATGACGATGGCAGTTGGCGATGATCGAAAAATGCCGAAATCGAGCATCTGGTGGCCCAACCCAATGTAATAGGAGTGACTAAGGCTCACCGACTTCGTTGGCTGGGCCACGTTGAGAAGATGGGGAAGGATCGCGCAGTCAAGAGTTCGTATGTGCGTCGCCCAACCGGACAACTTCGGGGGGATCGGGCGGTATCGGGGGAGAGACATAATCGAAGATGACTTCCGCAACCTTCAAGTCTGAAACTGGCAGGAGATTGCGCAGGACAGGGCAAGGTGGCGTAAGATCTGTTCGGAGGCCAAGATCCATTTTGGGTGGGTGCGCCAACAAAGTTAGTTTATTATAAAAGTAATATACGTACTTATAGGCGACCTAATTCTTGGACTGTTAATTCTGATCGGATTTTTATTGCGTAGCTGTCCCAGTGGACACATTTCCGTTCGCGCTACCTCAAATTCTATGCTTCGAGTCCGTAAAAGCTTCTCCACTTGCATCACTCGACTGGCGTCCACCATCATGTCCATATCTGTGTGGTTCTCGTTGCAGATATTTATGGCTGCAAACAATTTAACAAGTAGGGGTTTTATTTTCTTTTCTTTTTTTTAATAAAAATTCTTACACACACACTGCTACTACATTCATTTATTTATATATGAAACGCAAACGTGAAATTTAAGTGTAACGTTTTTAATTAAATTATAATAATATGTGTATAAATTATATTAATCCTTTATTGGCAACAACCCGCGCAGAGTTATCTGGTAGGCCTTGGAAGAAACTTCAGCCCTGCTTTAGTCCAGTAATGGACTAATGGACGTTGATGATGATTTTGGTAATATGATATGAAACGAAATACAAATAAATTTATGGACTAAGGAATTCATTTATTGTAATAAATAGAAATTGAAAGTGATTGTAATCGATGTAAATGACTTTTTGAGGTTTTTGTTAAAGCTTATATATCCCATTTTAATGTGTTTTCACTATAATAACGACGAGCTCAAACTAAGATTGGAACAGATTAACTCCGTAAAAACTAAGGTAATAAATATGTTTTAGTAAGCTGAAATAATTCTGAATTTCGATTAACGCTAAACAAAACCAAAATAATTAGTAATGAGCGGATCATAAAAATATTACAATGAATCTACTATCTAGTCCTAGAGCAGCACATCAATAACAATTGAATGCACAGGTGTGAAAAATATGTATTTATCATATGTACATTTGAAATATTTTGTTAGTTACAAAGATTTTAACTAAGGGGCACAAACTTTTGGCCGGCAGTGTATATGTATCATGATAAGTAATAATATAATATCAATTACTAAAAATGAAAGATGCAATGATTTCCTGAATGAGCCTTGGATGAACTGGAATTAGTAGAAAAATCAAAATTACCGCCTTTCATATCTAAACTCTTCAAGAAATTTCTTTGACCTTCTCTTAAGTCTCTCACTGTCCATATTTGATATCTAATGCCGATTAGTGACACTTTGGATGATTATATTACACATAAATTATATATAAATTTAAATGGCTGATTAAAAAGTGCATTAAAATATTTTTACTTTGGAATTTTGACGTCTTGTCACTCGAAAAATTTGGAAGATATAGATAGTCAATTATGACAACTTAAATACAAACTGATTAACATGGGAGTATACATAAATATAATTAGAGATTAATACACTTTTTTTATTCTTTTTTTAAAGGCTTTTACACTATATAGTATGCCAGCTTCATTTTACTCCAAACTTAAAATTAAACTATTTTATATTATTGTATACCTATATGTTTGTTTATTACATAGATATTTCTATATATTACAAGAATCTGGGTGATTTTCGTTCTCATTAGTGTGTTTATTCACGAAACTAGGAATCCTAGAGTGAGGTTGTGAATGAACATTTTTTTATTTATTAATTTATTCATATATAACGCTTTATCAATTTTGCTACGTATTGACAAAGCTATGATATCTTAAGCACACATTTTTAATATTTTATAAGTCAGTTTATTCCTCTAATGCACTTTGTATGAACATAAAGAATAAAGAGTTAATATGAAATGAGCAATGTAAAGCAACTTTAGGAAATTTCTTAATGAGTGCATGCTTAAGAATGTTTACGCAAACAATGCGCGTGTAATCAGAAGGAGCGTCTCAAAGAGCTAAGGCGCTAAGCTCTCGCGCGGCCCGCTCGATAATTAGATGTAATCAGATATTTTCAGTAAACGGCTCCCGTCTCCCTCCCCACTGTGCATTCCCTGTTAATGAAACAAAATACGCTACTATCGATTCTCGATTCGTTCTCACCGGTTCCAAAAATTACACTTAACATAAAATGTTCTCAGTTAAACGCTTTACAATTACAAATTTATATTTATAATTTTACACTCATAGCTTTACACTCTTAACTACATACTCATAACTTTCCAATAATAGCCCTATATTAGCATTCTTTATATCGTAGGTATCATTATAAACACACAATTGACACCAAACACCCAGAATCAAAATACATGTAGAACATAAAAAAAAAACTAACTTTGTTGGCGCAGCGACCCAAAATGGATCTTTGCCTCCGAACAAATCTTACGCCACTTTGTCCTGTCCTGCGCCCCCTCCTCGTTATATAACATACGTGAATCAAGGTTACAAATATTTAATGTAAATTATTATAAGAAGTTTCACATTTCGTGAATCTTCTTATAACAATTTACATTAAATATTTGTAAACTTGATTCACGTATTCATTTATATAACTAGAAATCAAAAAGATATGGCTATGCCCGATTTGATTGATTTTTTTGAGGTATTTCCATAGGGGATCGTAATTTTCTTAAATGTGCCCTAATTGGCTTCACCCACTATTATTGTTATTATATTACTAGCTGTAGTACCCGGCGTTGTCCAGATTATATTCATTTTTTCAGTGGGGGAGTTTACAACCGTTGCTGTGATCAATGATCATCGGTTGGCGTTGTTAGTAAACCTTCACGCATG
Source organism: Baronia brevicornis (assembly GCA_031353405.1). NCBI lineage: Eukaryota > Metazoa > Arthropoda > Insecta > Lepidoptera > Papilionidae > Baronia > Baronia brevicornis. The sequence goes on from JASFAT010001570.1 coordinate 452,268, forward strand.
TGCCAATAATAACTATACGAGCTTTCATCGCAATCAGAAAAATTATTTGCGAAATTAAAGAAAACAAATCGAATATATTATTGATATATTTTTTATATTAAAAGGATTAACATTAATCACATTATAATAATTAATTCGTACATATTAAATTGTTACCCTAACTACAGACGGACTATTTATATTATAATATACTGTGATGGCAGACTGGACTGCTAGATTTAACCGGACAACTGCTTGAAAAGATGAGTGTTTGAGTGGGGATTGCGTCATGAGAAACGTAGTCTGAGACATGCTCGCCTAAATGTTACGATGATCGAAAGATATAGATATATATTTTTTGCTCAACGCAACATCTTGATATAAAATAAAATCAAAGATCGGTGTAGGTAGCGCGTTTTGGGGAGGTTTGTGATGATAATTATGGTTTTTCGATTCTGATAATGGAGAAATCTTCTGATTCTATTAATAATCATCATTATCTGATAATCTGTTATAAAATATACATGAATATCAAACATTAATTATATCATATTATTTCAAAAATAATGGTTTGTGAATATTAGCTCTATATTCATATTAAAATAACGAAATTTAAACAACAACGCTTTAAGTATTGTAATTCAAGTTCGAATGTAACAATGATGACAACATATTCATTAATTTAACAACAACGCTTTAAGTATTATAATTCCAGTTCGAATGTAACAATGATGACAACATATTCATTATTTTAACAACAACGCTTTAAGTATTATAATTCAAGTTCGAATGTAACAATGATAATAACATATTCATTATTTTAACAACGCTTTAATTATTATAATTCAAGTTCGAATGTAACAATGATGACAACATATTCATTATTTTAACAACAACGCTTTAAGTATTATAATTCAAGTTCGAATGTAACAATGATGACAACATATTCATTATTTTAACAACAACTCTTTAAGTATTATAATTCAAGTTCAAATGTAACAATGATGACAACATATTCATTATTTTAACAACAACGCTTCAAGTATTATAATTTAAGTTGGAATGTAACAATGATCACAACATTAATTATTTTAACAACAACGAATTAAGTATTGCAATTCGAGTTCGAGTATAATAATGATAACAATACCAATGGTAGCAACGGATCCGTCGGTAACCCGCTAACCAGACGGCGGACCCCAAACGGCGCCACCCTCTCCCACCAAAATGTCGCTTCGACTTCGTCTTACAGGCGTTTATCTTTTTAATTGTGCCACCCCCGGTGGGTGACGCTTGCTTGTTACTCGCTTGTTAGATTTATTGTGATCGCCGTATGCCATACCATGACTCTGACGTATATTCCCTCAGTAAAAGTATCTTCGAATACAATACTACTTAGATATGTATTTTTGAAGTTACTAACTTTAATAATTACTTGTTTTATTATCTTTCTGAATCTTGATCAGAATTTACTATGAAAATATAATAAATATTACAAAAATATAAAAATTGGCTCACGGACGAAAATTCCGCTTTTCAAGTTAATGGACGTGGGTTCAATGCCCGGATCGGATAATCACTTCCCTGCAAGTGATTATCCGATCTCGATATTTATTTATATTAACTTTTATTCTTCCACAAATGAAGCGGCCCCGTATACCCAACAGTGGGACATAAATACATACATATATGGTCTGTATAAAAATAAACCTAATGTCTGTAATTCTAGTACTCTGTAATGACTCCTATAAAAAAATAATATGTATAAATATAGCTTAGTAGCAAAGTAACCACCTTCAGAGAAAAACGATCTTGGGTGAGCTTCCATCATAAGGATAAGTATGTCTATGGCCTACAGATATTTAAAACGTAGATATCCCACCAATTTGCCTTGGACAAGTGTAGTAGGTTAATGCCCTATTACTATTCTCCTAGAAATAACGAAGACACGTACCTAGCAATAGTATATAATATGTACCTGTATAGGAGTATAAAAAAATATTTTTCTTCATTTTTATTAATTTATTTTTAACACTACATTTTAAAAGTCAACAGAACATAACAAGAATCCAAAACTTTTAACATACATATATTTGTATGTTATAAAATAGACCTAAAGAAATTCTTTTTTAATTCTTTACCTAACGAAATTCTATTTTTCGATTATTTTCAAATCTTTCTTTACAAGTTTGAACCTTTATTCAACTTGATTTCTTTAAAACAAAAATCGAAAAGACTTTAAATATCTAAAAACTAAGTAATATAATTTTTATCAGTAGCAATTACTTGACTCTTATATTTTTTAGAAGAAAAGAAGTGTTACGTATCTCACACAGGGAAACCAACTGTATCAGGGAATGAGGCTGTGATCAAAGTAGTACGCAGCGGCAACTATTATATTTGGATGTTCTCTGAACAGATTTATTAAGACCGCGTTTCGTATTTTATGATTTGTTTTACTTATAACAACCGTGAACACGTGTTTCGCCTCAACACGAGGCATCATCAGGTATACCTGATGATGCGAAACACGTGTCGTGTGTAATGTGGAAAAGTGATAGTGTATATTTCGTGTTGTTGATAGTGCTTGGGAGGTAGAGAATTGCTGACGGCCGTTTTTTCGGTAAAATTTAGTTTAAGTTCCCCGTAAATCCACTTCTTTCAGTATAAAAACACACATTATCATTTTTCTGTTTTTGTTTGCTTGTCGCAGATCTTAGCTGCGAAAAAATTCTAACTATCCACATAAAACATTCTTACTTTAGGTATAAAAGAGGTATGTCGTATTCGCTTATCCGTTATATGACATCAAAAGTTAGAAGTGTGAAAAAATGTGTTTTTGGAGTTACGGACTCTTAGAATTAGGCCAACGCAATATTGTTTCATTTTATATCATATAATATTACTAGTAGTTTGTTTTAAATTGATTTTTTAATCCTATTAGACAACTTGATGATGATCTAGTAAGTCCTAATATAATATAAAAAATAAATAGTTTATATCAGTTCTGGCACATGTTCTATGTTGGATTATTCAACAAAAGAAGAACAAATAGCAGATTGGTAATTAGTTGTTAAATGTAGGCAGACCGCGGGGTTGGGGGGCGGGTGGCGGTGACTCCCAGCTTTGTTTTTCATTAGACGCCGCTTACGCTTACGGCCCGACAGCGTCGCGCACCCAACTGTCGCTCTGACTTACAATGTGATGTTAAAAGTACTTTACCACGTCCCTCTTGTTTATCTCTGTTTAATGAACTCACGAATCAATTTGTTGGGATATTTGTTTTTTTTTTCCATAATTCATTTTTTAGACAGTGTTAGTTTCTATTATTCTAAACTGTTTCTGAAATACCTGTATACAAATATAAATTAAATGCTGTTTGTTTGTAAGCGTATAACATGAAACGGCTGGACAGATTTGCCTAATTTTATTTAGGCACATATTTAATACTCCGAATAGATTTTTTAAACAAAATAAATAAAAGAAACCTTTTTTTATGAGATAGGTAATCAAACGAACAGGCGTGTCACCTGATGGAAAGCAATCGCCGCCCATAGACATCCGCAGCGCCATAGGCAGTGCGAAAGCGTTGCCGACCTTTATGGAAAGTCTCATTATGAGAGTGGGAGGGGGAGGGAGAAAGGGGGAGGGAGGGGGTGTTGGCCCTCCGGAACTCGGCCGCTCACCGTATGAAGCGCGGTAGCTAAGCTATTAGCTAGGCCCATTCTTGCTACAGACAAATATTGTGCCATTCTTGACAAAGTATTCGTCTGCAGAATGGCTCTACCATTATGAAATTATCACATAAAATAGACATTAACTCACCACGCTTATCAAAGACAAATTAGAGGGGTATCCAGACTCGAAATATATTCGCCACAGAGCTAATTCACATCGCATGAATATATCCTCAATTTCTTCATATTGATTTTATTGCCATGGTTAAAATTCCAGTAAAACATTCATTGGATACTAAACGAGGTGAAACTATCGATAGATTATTAAATTAACACTCAGTAAAGAACGAATACCACAGTGAGTTCGGAATATCAATTATAAACTTTTTTCATTTATACTTCACTGTGTATTCACAGAATAATTATTTATTAAAATGTCACTTCTATTAATCAAAATCTAAAAGTAGCCTCAATCTCTGTAAAACCATATAGAAATTCCACTAAAAACATGTATATATAATATACAAAAGAATCACAAAATAGACAAAATGTGGAATATAACTAAGGCATAATATATAAATATTTGGTTAGTCTGCATAATATCTTAAATTTACTTAACAAGATTCAAACCAAGTTTTCAACTTTACCAAACTTCCAAATTTAGTTAATAAAATACTTATTACTAACTGATAAATGAACACTACGTAGCTGAAACTGGTGGGTCTAGAAACAGAAAATTTTGCTTACATAACTTAGTTAAAAAAAATTAAAATTCAACCGCTGAGGGGTTTTAATGGAGAATGAAATTATAAACAATCATTATATTATACATATGTATAGAATATTGTTATGATATATATGATTATATATAAATGATATATATATATGATATATATACACATATGTATAGTATATATGATAGTTTATATATCTCATATCTCCATATAAAGCCCTATCAGATAGATGATATATATATATATTGATTTTAATACATATGTATAGCATAGGTTTACTTTATTTCGTAGGTGTATGGCACTTTCCTAGTTGAGATAGCACATTCGTTGTAGTATGGATCTATCACTATTGTCTCTCGCCTAGCTTGTCATATATTTATTATAATAACTTTTTCCTATTACAGTAAATAACATGGATGAAATTAATAACTGTGATGAAAACTGTATTGAAAATGTCTTGCTGCATATCATTGAGGGAAATGAACAAGAAGGGCAACCATTTAAACAAATTACTCGTAACGAGGAACTTAAATTTTGGGATAGTTTAATTGAAAGGAATTTATATATGGGCCTGTATAAAAACATACCATTGATTGAGGATGAAACACCACCTAAAGTGTTCGCTACAGTTAAAATGGCGGACACAGACGCAAGTAAGTTTTGCGGTAGTGAATGTTTTTATATCAAATGAAGAGCGAGCTCATCTTTTTATTTCAAATGTAAATTGAAATACATAAATATTTCAAAGGAGTCTTTGACCCATTAAATGAAGGTTTAATTTTATCGGTCAAAGACTCCTTAGTGCTATTATTGCGGTATAAATTACTTTTGTGAGGCAGTGTTATTTATTATTTTACCTGATTCCGGTCTCTTTTTTCAACTTCTCTATTAAGCATGATCATCAGTCACATTACCTTTTATCATTGTGTGCCTTGGGAAAGTCTATAAAGATTTATATTACCTATACTTATTATTAAAAATGTTTATACATATATGTACTAGCGATATATTATTGACTGTAGATTATATGTTGTCAGTTTTTGCATTAAACTAAATGAAACGCAAATAGACCAAAGATCAACTTGCGAATTAGCTAATTGCTTCTATCTGCTTTCTCGATATAGATTCCTATTTTATACTAATAATTTATTAATAATAATATTTTTCGTACTTATGTTAGCAGTTGTTGTTGTGCTAGGCCTGTATTACAGCAAAACATTGCCGTTCCCTCTATAGTATTTGAGTACCATAGAATATAAAAATTTTAATTTAATAACATAAGCATTAAATGACAATTAACTAAATTATAATAACTTAATTAATAATATATTTCTATCTATTAATAACGAATAATTTATTTTAGTAACAGACACGCTATCTCCACCATTACCTCAAATGAACTGGAGTGATTACCATGAATTAGAGGTTATCTATAATTGGATGGATGATTTAGCGTACGACTTCCCTTCTATTTGTAGCGTTGAGACAATTGGTTCATCACTGGAGGGAAGAGAAATAAAAGTAAGACCTATATAAATTCGATATATTAAATTCATCTATATCATCTATACCTCTTTTCAGAAATGTCAGAAATATCAACTGCACCGGATATACATAGATAAATACATACCTCTAGGCACCCTCTTTCTGAATCTGTCTTTATCAAATGGAACGATTTATTTTCTGATATGATTGCTATTGAATTCATATGCGGTTTCTTCTATAAATAATTCTGTATTAAATAATTCATGACATAAAACCACATACAGGGCAGGGAATCTATATATGTGCGGTATATCAATGTAAGGGACATCATCACCTTAATTTTACAGTTGATGAAAATATCAAACAGCGTAGCGGGGAATGCATCTGTTTGGGTGGATGCTGGAATCCACGCAAGAGAATGGATAGGTCCGGCTGTTAACACATTTGTAGCAGATTACATCGTGAGAAACTTTAACTTTCTTCCTAAATGTTTCACGAATAAAGACTGGTAAGGATTTTAATACATTTGAATTATTTACATTTGTCACCAGTAGGTAAACCTTAAGTTCTATGAATAGGATTTTTGATAAATAAAAGAAACTAAAGGATTTTTATATAATAGCTTCCATCTTTAATTATATTTAATTAAACTACTCTGCAATCATGCATTCAATAAGCATATTATTTACCACAATGAAAGGGAAGGAGAAATTTAAAAAGAATAGTGGAAAAATCAAACGCTTTACTCTTATAGCCCCTTTATCGTGATTAGGTACCATTATAAACACACAAAGACATACACCCAGACCATGGCAAAATACATACTACAAATAATAATAATATGTAAGCACTTTAAAAAATAAACTTGATAATCAAAACCACAAACCTTGAGTAGAAAGCGAGCACTTTGTCGATGAGCCAATTTTATAGTGGATCTCTTTTATAGTGGACTCAAATAATCGAAAACTATGTAAATGACACAGATGTAAAAAAAATATTACTTCGGATCAAAAAAAAACTACATCGAATGATCTGAGACTCACAGCTATACGATCAATATAAAATTTTTTTCATACAATTTTATGCATACAAATACATAGATACAATTTTTTTCAAAAATCTTAAAAGCTTTTTTGGCTCTTGTGGTAAGTATTTTCGAAAACCGGCGTCTGTGTGATAGCTTAGCTACCGCACTTCGTACAATGAGGAGGAGTACCCCCTCTCACTCCCATAATGACACTTTCCTTAAAAGTCGGCAACGCTTCCGTACTGGCTATGGCGCTGCAGGTGTCTATGGGCGTGCAGTTTACTATATTTTCGCTTTATTATGTCGATATATCTATATGTATGTATGTACATACTCAGTTTTTTATCAGTAGCTTATATGTTAATATATTTCCATTTTGTACCCATAGGTACTTTTTACCAGTTGCAAACCCTGATGGGTATGACTATACCCATAATGTTGAGCGCTTGTGGCGTAAGAATAGGGCGTGGCAAGGTAATCAGTGTAACGGAGTAGATTTAAATCGAAATTTTAGGTAAGATACACTGGTAAATATTTAGTCTCATTTCATGTAAGTATCAGCGTAATTAATTGATTATCTCTTTGGTTTGCTTAGTTATGGCTGGGGTGGAAAAGGTTCTTCCGATTTACCCACTAGCCCTTTTTATCGAGGACCTAGGCCGTTCTCGGAACCAGAGTCGTCAGCTATGAGGGTACATATTCTTTTAATTATATTTATCTTGAAGATAGATTATGGAATAGTGATAACCCATTTTGAATAAAAAAATTCAGTTTTCTTTTTTAACAAAATATTACATTAAAACATATCTGTAGATTTCAATGTTGAGTTTCACCTAAGTTTTTACATTCCAACAAAATCCATAACTTTGAATAAACTGTATCAATGTTTAATACATTTTATAGGAATCTAATATTAAGAAATAATTAATATATATATTTTTATATATAAAGATTATGTATAATTTGTATCTTTACAACTAACTCTAACACGGTAACAAGGTAAAGAATGCCTCCTCGAATTAAGTCCCCTTTTTGCGCAATTTTACATAAAGATGAAATAAATAAATACATTTTATATGCATGCATTTTACGCATGTTTCACTGAAAAGGTAATATTTAAATGTTAAATAATTGTAATAAGCTTTGTAATCATTAATTGTAATACGAACATCATTAAGCTGTTACAAACCGTTGATACGCAATTCGTGCCATCGGCATTCGACGCAGAGATTAAATTGCAAACAGGATTTAGCAGTAAATCAGTTTCGACGCATCGCTCACTCATTGCGTTAAACAAATAAACTGATTATTTGTTCATTTATTTTATTGTTAATAATGTTCAGGATGCGCTTTCAAGATCTGGCGTCACGTTCAAAGTTTACATAACCCTTCATAGCTACGGGCAAGTCATTATACTTCCGTTTGCGTACAGAGATGAACTATGCGCGGATTATATACGATTGCTTGAAGGCGCTACAGTTATGTCAAAGGTAATGTACAACATCAACAACCTTTTTGAGATAGTTGCGAAGCTGCCATCTTCGGAGACGATGGTCTTGGTTGGTTGGATGATTTCGATTCCCGCATCGGAATAAATATATGTATGGCCTACAGGTATTTTTTCGAGTCTAAGTGCACACCAATCTATCTCGAGCAAATGCTAATATATGAAGACATACATAGCCCCCTGATATGAAGATATACATATATGGACTGCAAAAATAAAACGGCATTACTAACAACAATTTTATATATAAAAAATAACTATGTATTAAATTAATGAATAAATAAAAAGGCTTAACGCTCATAAGTCTACGCTAGGGTTCGAACCAGAACTTAATGATAATATTTTAGTAAATATATATTATATACACTATGATATTAAAACAAAGGCTATTTATTTCGATGCAGAAATCGAACCCACAACCGTTGCCTCAAGACGAAAACTTTGTTCCATTGCATCACTTTTCACCGCTGCGCCGTTTTTTTCGTCCTTTGGATTGTATAATTATCGTGCAATAAATAGGTACTTAAAACGCTTACCTAATTAGAGCTAAAAGAACGGGCAATTTGCGAAAAAAATTAAATTATTTAAATTACACTTAAAACATTGGGTTTAACATTACGTTAAATTTAATTCAAAACTCTTGAGTTGTCATTAGACTTTTATTAGATAGAATATAATATAATATTCATTAGACAATTATTATGAAATAAATTAGTACTCGTAATAGCTAAATTATCTCATTAAGTCTATAATACAGTTTATTTGGGAAAATATGTTACAAATATTTAATAAATTCGTAAATATTTTATTATTTTTAACCCTAATTCACCTTGATATTAATGCGCGTAGAGAAATTTTGTACTCCTTTTTAAGCACATTGCATGCACGTTTTTCTTTCATTAGAGAAGGAGTGCGAAATAATAAAAAAAAGTAAAAATCCTAAGATCAACCACTATTTGTTTGGCTTAAAATATTTTCCTTGATGTCATTAACAAGAAATATTCATATGTCATATAGGCAATCTACGAAAGCACCGGTAACACTTACAAAGTCGGCATTTCAAAAGACGTTATGTACGGCGCTGCGGGGACCAGCTGTGACTGGAGTCATGGCGCAGCCAAAATACCGTTCTGTTACCTAATCGAACTGCGAAGCAGGAAACACAAGTTCAATCTGCCCAAAGAGGAAATACAAGAGACTTGCAATGAAATCTTAAATTGCATTAAAGCATTAATGGAGTTTGTGGACAACCAACCACTTTCTGATAATGAATATACATAAAATAATTTACACACATTTCTTCAATTGTAATTCCACTTAATAACCGAAAATTTGGCAAATGACAAGGTAAGCTACACCACATATGTATAGATATACATAAAATACATATATACACTTTATATACACATCTACTATATATTAATATGTGAAGAAAAATCATATAGGAGTATGATATTTGCATAGGTAAAGTTCAAATGTGCAAAAGGACAGAAAAATAAAACAAAATAAAAATAATATATATTAAAAATTCAATGAATTACGGTAGAATTACGACCACTAGTAATAATATAATATATGTTATAACTTTGTTTTTAGTGGATAAATAATTAACATATCTCTTTATATATCTAAGCAAAAGTATGTTAAAAAAAGTAATTAACTAGCGTAAAATCATAGTTCTTGATTAACTTGATGTTTTAAAATCCTTCAAGAGATTACACATATATTATATATAGCTAAATAAATGAAATCGATTTTAATAATGTTTTAGTATATAATGATAAGTCGATAAATTTAGCATTGAATCTGCCCAAAAAGTTTCGCCATATTATATAAAAAGAAAAACTACTAACTGTCAAGTCAAACATCACAATAACAAGTTTCCGCGGATTTTTAAATTATTGTAAAAATTTCATATGTTCTTATCATAACCGTAACATAACCACCCAAAGTGGCACCGCCGTGTGGAAAAACGCAAGTATGGGAAGTCAAGTTTACAAGTGAAAAGCAAAGGTGTTTTTTAAAAACTTTGGACACATGTGGTGGTAATATATTCTAGATTTGATATTTGTTACTACATAATTTAACATTATCGAATAAACTGATAAGTATCATATAAACTTTTGTCTTCATTGTTCCAACTTTTGTGTTTAGTGTTACAATCTTATATAAACTATAAATAAAACACACACCAATTTCTATTTTTTTTTTAAATTTTATTATGACATATATTATTACTAACTCTTAGTTTACTCCTTCAGGTGAAGAGGTTTGAAAAGTCCTTCCTGAGTGCTCACCTATATTATTTTAGTAATTCTTTTGCAAAATTTCATGTCTAGTAGTAGTCTAGTTCCACTAGTTTCATTTGTGTGTTTTCTATTAGTCAGTATTAAAAATTTATCATGTATATATTGATAAAATAAGTATTAACTAATGAAGTAAACACAAATTGTCAGCTATAAACATCTGGAAAGAGGAGCGCAGCCTGATGGACATCTTGGTGGAGTCGTCAAGGATCTCGAAGGTAGCAGACATGCTCCACGATCGCTGCATACCCTTCAACATCGCTATTGGTGACGTGGGTGCTGTTCTGAACCGGGAAAGGGGTTCTCCAAAATCCAAGATATCTGGGTGTTTAAAACGTAAGTTTATTTATTTATTCTGTAATCAATCAGCTTTCTTATTAAACGAAAGGTTAACAAATAATTCTAATACATTTCGACAAAAATAGGATAACACAGCATATAAAAAAATAATATTACACAGATTATTATACAGACATAAGAGTATAAGAACTGCGTAAAAAAGTAACTCAGTAGAGTATCAAAAATCTGTACATTGTTTGGATGCGTGTATATGTGTGTGTATGTGTATCTGTATGCATGTTTCTCGGTGTATGTTTTGTTACCTAGCAATTTAAAAACTGCTTTTTTCATGTTTTAAATGTAATTTAAAAATTAAATAATATTTATTAAATAATTTATTTAAATTACGTTTGACTGCACTGTATAGTTTCCGGGGTGTAATTTCATCCCATGAGACGTATGTGACGTCATGTGGGATGACTTTGACAGTAAATAGCAGTAGATGGCGTTTACCTCTCACATACATGCATACAGTAAAAATCAAACAACTTATTTCAAAAATAAAATAAATTATATATTATTTATGTGTGCTGAAATGAGGTGCAGATGAATTTTGTACTTTTACTGTTTTATATACAGTAAAGTAACACTTATTTACAAAGTGTACACAATTAAAACAGTAAATATTGAAAAAAAAATAGTATCATAATACGAGAATATAATAAGTTATCGAATAATCAATTATTTTCTGCGTTTTGGATGTCAAAACGTTCAAAAAAACATGAAAAATATTGACTTTTATTTTATAAATTATCTAATCTTGACTCTTGATTACTAATCTTATAGTTCTATTTTTTTTGTATTTCTAAAAGCCGACACGCTTACACATTTCCTTCCTATATCATGAAAAAAATAAACGACTAAACTTATTTTTTAAAGTACATTCATAATTTATGATTCTAGAAATATATAAAATGACGTAATTGTTTTGTACGACCATTAGTGGAATTCATAATGGTGTGTCATGACATTCAAACAAAAGTCTATATGAATCAGAACTATACAGAAGAGATAATCAGGCATTATGATTTTAAAACAATAGCGCAGTAAAAAAAAAAACATTTTAACCTTATACTTAACTAATACGTATTAGACAATTAGTTAAGTATTTTACATTGTACATTACTGGTAATTTTCGTAAATTTTATCAAGATGTCTTCAAAGGACAGTATTTAAGGGTTTGCGTAACTCAAATTCAGAGGCAATTCCAGTTTAATTTGTGTCGTGTTACTATGCCTTCTTTAGGACGGTGCATGGATTGGAAGAACTATCACCGTTTGGATGTCATTTACAATTTTCTGGATACACTTGCCAAGGAATGTCCTAAATTATGCACAACCTGTACAATTGGAAAATCAGCCGAGGGACGAGATATTCGGGTATCGTATTTATACTTTTTTTATGAGACTTCGTAGACTATGCTCTTTTATTTAAACCGCTTGAACTTTTGGCAGAACTACAACTTAAAAAATAGTAACAATTATTACTAATAGTAGTAATGCCAGCAAATACTAGTACATATTCGAAGAAGAGTAACGAATACCAACCTACGATCTGCATTGGCAGTCCATCTTCCAAGTCTGGAAATATTAGGAACGATTGGGGTTCTGAAGGAGAAAAATTAACTTGTTTTTAGTTTATCATTTTATTGTATTGTTAAGTGTATTTATATGTATGTTTGTATATGTATATGTGAGTGTGTATATCCATATATATATCCTTAACAATTTCTGCAATGTAATCCACGATCTGACGACATTGGCTCTTGCAGAAAATCAGCGCCAGAAGCTCCAATAGAGCACCTGGCATAGATAGATGGATAATATATTTTCTTCATTGTACACCAAAAACAAAGTTATACAATCATTGATTGTAATTTTTATATACAAATGGCGGTCTTGTCGCTACTAGCGATGTCTTCCACAAAACCGTAGGATGGACACAGTGTTAAAAAGATAATTTGATGTAGGTTGGTGATACATTATCGTCAGGATACGCTGAGCAAGAACCATTTTGTGGCACTTTTTAGATTTTAATCTTTTTTGTCTTTTCTCTTTTCTATATGTACAATATGATATCTATTTAGATTTTCATTTTAGAATTAAGCTACTATAAAAAAGCGTCACGAATAAATTGTTATATTTCTATAGCTGCTAAAGATATCAAACGGTTGCCCCACTAACATGGGCGTGTGGCTGGACGGTGGCATACACGCTCGCGAATGGATTTCTACGTCGGTGGTGACGTACGTGGCGGACCAACTTGTTCGCACTTTCGACCAACAGCCCGAGTTCATTTCTAATAAAGATTGGTGAGTTATATTAAAAACAATACCAGAGGGCTATGAGGTTAAAACCTTGAATTTCCATAGCAAATTAAATCTTTTTTTATTTATTTAATAGTAAAAATATAATATTATATTTCAAATATTTATTCTAATACCTATGATAGTATATATTAAAACAAATATTAGAAAGGTAATTAATGTAGAACATAAGTCTTTCAAAGGCCAACTTGTTATATCATGTTAAAAAAGGCACCAAAATTTTTTTATAGGATAGGAAGGCAAACTAGCAGGCGTGTCACCTGATGGAAAGCAATCAACACCGCCCATAAACATTCGCAGTGCCCATTGCAGTGAAGAAGCGTTTTATCGGTTTTCTGCAAGAGTTTGGTACTACCCCGGGCGACCCGGCCCATTCATGCAAATAATGTGCCATTCTTGACAAAGTATTCGTCTGCAGTAAAGTAGAAAAAAAGCTGTTTAGGATGTTTTAGTTGCGTCAAAAAATATTTTATAATATTTTTAAAAAAGGAAAGTTGTTAGAAATACTCATAGATAAGAAAAAAGACTAAACTTATTAATTTAAAAAGCAGAATTTTCATCCCAAGGACATTAAAATATCTGAATAATTATTAATAAATATTTAATGAAACTATTAAACAATTGCAACAATACAATCAGTCTTCACAATAATTATAATTATTTTTATTATAACAAATTATGAAAAATAACAATAAATTACCAGCTTTATTGAAGCAAAGTATCTGTGACGATAATTATTATCAAATTATATGCAATATATTTTTTTAGTTATGTCGCTCATGTCTGACGTGATAATTTTAAATTTTCGCACGTTTTCGGAAAATATAACTATTTGGCGTCCTGGATTTTTGTTTGGGGACAATGGAACAGATGGCCAAAAAAAGGACAGTCTCGTTCAGAACGGGACGTATGGTTACTCAATGCATGAGTAATATTTTATTTTCCCGTACTTTGTAAAATATATTCTGTATTATACAACAAGTATTAATTACCGTCAAATTCTTTCGTAGGTACATTTTGCCAGTTGTAAATCCAGACGGCTATGAATACACTCATACGCATGACCGTATGTGGCGCAAAAACAGAGCACGCTACGGAGAATGTGTTGGTGTGGACCTTAACAGGAATTTTAGGTAAGAGTTTGTTGTTAATAATATTATTTGTTTATGTGAGTATGAACAGTTAGTGTATATAGTTGTCTAAACTTTCAGTTACGGATGGGGCGAAAGAGGAGAGGAAGGTTCGTCTGATGATCCTGGAAACGTATTCTTTCGGGGCCCCGAACCCTTCTCCGAGCCAGAAACAGCTGCTATAAGAGTTAGTAGCTAATTTTTAGTAACTTTTAACGTTATTATTGCAAATCTATCTATATATTCATAAATGGAGCTATTTTGTTAGTCTCACTAAAACTCAAAAAACGACTCGACCAATTTGAATATATTTTTTTATTTTGTTGGCTCTAATACAGTAAAGGTTTACCAATAACGTATATAAGGAAAACATAAAAGATCAGCTTTAAAAATGAACAATCCTTTTTCATCCTTTTACTTCCAATTGCTTTCAATAGATGGCGTTCGTGATCGTCTAACAGGCGTGTTGTTATTGTTATACAAAACTGTAGTTTCTTTTGTGCGATTTTGAAAAGTATTGCATACCTAAGCACTAACGTACCAAGAGAAGATAAATACAGGAGAACATAAACTGTAGATGAAACGAAGTTCACCGATCCAACTGGTTTAAGATAAATAATGCAAATATATCATATCCAACGACACAACAGATTTAAAGGAATATACGAAGTACAGATTTTTTATATCCGATATCCAAACTCGCATAGCCAAATTACTTCATAAATCCTATCTCTAGTTCTTTTCCTATTGATATAAAATACTAACCAAATTAAAAAATTTGCGATTAGTTACGTGAGGATATTGATTTCGACGCCAAGGGGTCTGTGTAATGATGTGTTAGTTCATTAGTAGAGAAACTTCGAGCATAGCTCTCTCCATAGCTCTCTAAGCGAATCTGAGGTTGTGAAACAGACGAACTATCAGCGTCCACGTTTCGGCGCCGTAAGAGAGTAAAAATAGAACACATTGGTAGAAGACTTTTATTTTCAGACTCTGAAGTATAGGCGACGAGAAGAAGTTTCTATCGACTTCTTTCTCGAAGTTGTCTCCACTCAATTGTATGACCTGCCCGAGGTAGATATACTCCTGGACAACATCGAGAGTTTTACCATTGACATACTTATTTGACTTTGGGATGCGACCATGCGATCAAGTTATTACACTTCAGAAACTTTTTTTAAATGTTGTATAATGAAATTTACGATAAATTAATTGCATGCTATAAAAAAAAAAATATTTTAAAATTCACAGCACACAATTTGTGGGAGCTCCACCAAGTTCGAAGTGTTCCTGTCGTTTCACAGCTATGGTGAAGTGATTTTATTCCCATGGGGCTACACCGGAGACCCTTGCCCACACTACGTTCAAATGTTGGAAGCTGGCACTGCTATGGCAAAGGTAGGATATATATATATATATATATATATGTATATATATATATATATATATATATATATATATATATATATATATATATATATATATATATATATATATATATATATATCATATATATAATTTATCCATAAGTGTATTTGTCATTAAACTTCTACTTAACGGCTAGACACTTGATCTTACCCCATTTATACTATTATATTTTACTATATGTCAAGAGATGTACATTACTTATAAGAATGACGTGTTAAAGATTTTTATAGATATTGACTAATTACTTATTTCAGGCTATCCAGACAGCCAGTGGGCACACATACAAAGTGGGCAGCACGAAAGACCTCATGTACTACGCAGCGGGAACAAGCACCGACTGGAGTTATGCCGTCGCCAACATACCTTACTGTTACATGGTAGAGTTGCGGGGTAAACGTCACAGATTTCTGCTCCCTAAAGAAGAAATATGCTGTACGGCTATCGAAGTATTCTGCGGTGTACTAAAACTGATGGAATATGTGGACAAACGTTGCAAAAAAACTGTAGATTCATGCCGGAAATCTAGATCCCACTCTTGCAAAAGTTCAACATCACGTTCTTGTCGGAGTTCCAGGTCGCACTCGTGTCGAAGTTCTCACTCCCAATCCCGGCAGAGTTCGGCTACTCAATGCTGCGCCAGTTCCCACTCTAGGTGTCGCAAATCACCATCTAAACCCAGCGACTGTACTCACTAAATTAAAATGGAACCTTTTAGTCTGCTACTAAGATTTATTTTAAGAATATTGTTCATTATATTATGATTGATCAAATAATATGCAATTTTACAGGTTTTACTGAAATGGATATTAAACTTATTACAATTGTAATATTTACTTTATTATTTTAAAGAATACTTCCGTTTTAAAATATAACTTACTATTTGTAAAGTCCGATATCATCTTTTAGTGATAGGGCTCATATTCGAATGGATCGAATGGGCAAGTACCATACCCTAAAAATATAATTAAGTAGGAACATGTGGAGGATATGGATGGAAGGGTCGATAAAAGAATATCGAGGAGAGTATACCTTGACCAAATTGCTGAAGTTCTCAAAAAACCCAAAAGTACCCTTAACCGACGAGCTTGCATGAAGAGAGTGATAAGTGTCATCCACACTCATTTGGCACATAAGCATGAAATGTATGCCGAGATCGTAGCAGATAGAGGTATGTGGTCTATGGGGGTAGGCATAGACCACATACCTCTACGGGAAACAGGGAGGTTGTATGTATGTATGTAAGAGGTAGTATCCCGTGAAGGGGGAGGGCCAGCGTCGGACACAACGTAGAAATAGGTTTGGCCATATCTCGACGACGCGAAGTAGTTAAAAGACGCCCAAAAGCCGCTGGGAACAGCGGCACCTAGGACCGAGGGACGGTTACCCCATTGCATTACTGTGCGAGTAGTTGGGTTCATCCCCGAGGCTCGACCCCACACCCCTGCGTGGGTTGTGGATGTCCAAAAATAATGGTAGCATTTTCTGTGTTACCGCGTTATGTACGATGAGCACGGGGATGCGGAAGCTTAACTCTTTTTCCTAATTCCCCAACGATTATTCACGTCCTTAGTATAAAGTAGGAAACGTATCTGCAGTGATTTCGGTGTTGCGTGTGTTCTATAAGCGGGTATTTACTTACCATCACATGTCATAGGTTTGCTCATTTCCTACCCATTCCACATAAATCCATGCTAAAGAATATCAATGACCCCAATCGGCTATACATAAATTTTAATTCCGCTAAAATATCAGGAAGCATATAATGGACGTAATCCAAAAATGTGTCGTACTATCAGCTATTATATATATTGTATTGAGTTCGACACTACATTATTAATTCTGAACGATCGTTGCCAAATTTTTAGTGAATTACCGTATTATTTTGCCCTTTTCAATAAATAGAGCTTAAATTTATTTTACGGACGACCGATTGGCTCAGTGGCGCGACCCCTCGCCCACAGAGTCAATGGTCGCGGATTCGATTCCCGCATCGGAATAAATATATATATGGATTTATAAATATTTATTCCGAGTTTGGTAATTCCCCAATCCGCTTTTCCGTTCCTGCCCTTTCCTTTCTTCTCTATCCTTTCCCTTCCTCTCCGCCAATCCACGGTCTGCTGTGCCAAAGGATGCATGGCTAAGGGCAAGCTTAGTCGCAAGGATGCCGACCGTCCCGGGATCGGGCTTCCCCGGGTACTATAGTGCCTTACCTCAGCATGCAGGGCTCTGCTGGGGCTGACCTCCATCCTCCCTTGCGGCTCATGGGATTCACTAAGACGAATTTAATATACCTAATTTGTTGAAAAAATGACGGCGACGTGGTTCGCCACCCGTCACGTCTTGATTCTCACATAGGCTAGAAGCGGCCAATCGAGAGCCGTTTCGCTGCGATGAATGGTAGCGGATGGAGCTCTGTGGTCTCTGCCAACCTTTGCGGGGGATAGGCGTGAAAATATAAAAAAAAATATTTTAATGTTATACAATTATTGTTTAAAACAATTTGTATTCAATACAAATAAATATGTTTAAACTCTCAAACTGAGAAATAAGATTTAAGAGAATAGTTCTCCAGTTTAAAAGAAAAGATATCGAAAAATGTGGTGGCAATATTCTCTGTTTTCAGTACGATTTCAAGGAATGAAAAGAACCGCATAACGCGTGAAGAAGGACATCTTAAATAACTAGTTTTTTGTAAAAATAAAACTCACATATGATGACATGGATTTTTCCCGCCAACTTACGTCAGTGACGTTGTGTTTTTATTTAATTCTCTTAATCTTATATTATTATCAGTTATATTGTTTAATTGTGGTGATGTATTATATAATATAGTTCGATTAAGGCGTATAAGTAGGCTTACCATAATTACGAAGAGCCAAACCGGGACGCAGAAGAGAAAGAGGCTCATTTTCATTTTGCTTTTCGCTTAATTTGTGTTTTTCATATTTGAAATGCAATCAAAATTATTCTATCTTTGGCGCGGGTGGCACGGGCGGCGCGGCAGGGCGCGGTGGAACGATTGGTTGGGGTGTCGGCGCTGTTCAAGTTTGACCGGGACGCCGGGACTGGGATCTCAAACCAGGACTATCCCGGTCAAACCGGGACGTATGGTAAGCCTACGTATAAGTGAAGTGATATGAAGTAAATGCGTGTATCGTAACTTTTTAAGTTAACCGAAAAAGTCCATAGTACGTTTTGATAAAGTAGCCACCATTTTATCAAGACGTAACTTGATAACCTGACGGATTTTAATTCAAGAAATTTGATGTTATACTTTGTCAAAAATGGCATGTTATTTGTCTGTAGCATGAATGGGCCGGCTCGCTCGGGGAAGTAGCACGCTCCCGCAGAAAACCGGCATCTGAGTGGTAGCTTAGCTACCGCGCTTCGTACGGTGAGCAGCCTGAGTTCCAGAGGTCCAACACCCCCCCTCCCCCACCCCTCCCACTTCAACTCCCACTCCCATTCCCACTCCCACTTCCATAATGTCACTTTCCTTAAAGGTAGGCAACGCTTCCGCACTACCTATGGCGTTGCAGATGTCTATGGGCGGCGTTGATTGCTTTCCATCAGGTGATACGCCTGCTCGTTTGCCTTCCTATCCCACAAAAAAAATTTACAAAATTACCTATTTTTCATGAATTAAATAACACATTTAAAAATCTCAATAACTTTATTTACAGACTTTTGCATTATTTAATAATACAGTCAACAAATACTTAATGACGATTCGAAATTCACATTTATTTATCTAACGTAAAAACATCTATCGACAGTGATCACTATGGTGGCATTGAATTCGTATTCAACATTTGGCTCGCTTCACACTGATAAGTGATGTCAAATTCCTGCACGGTCTTAAGTTAAAAACCTAAGCTTATAAAGTCGTCGTAGACACACTCAGTAATGTGAAATAAGTCTTATATAATAGTTCTACATGCAGTGCTACATTCACCTTCATCCAACTGTGAAACAACCCGGACGGTCTATAAGCCGCACACACATACACTAGTAGTATAACTTCCTGTAATTATCTTGAAACTAAAGTCTGACTAGTAAGGACGCCACACATCAACAGGCCGTCTCTCCGCCGTAATTAACGATTTGCTTCGTGTTCTGACACCCTGGTCTGACCAATCTGGTGATGCTGGCCTTTTCTTTGCAAGTCCTGACGTTGTTGAAGCCTCGTCCTCCCGATCAGGGCTTGAACTAGAATCCTCTTGGGGTGGTGGTGGTCTTAGCCACCAGTCATAACCACCGTACAGTTGCGAGTACAGCCACGCGGGAGGAGTAGGTAGTAGAGGAGAGTTGAGGAATAATTGTGCTGCTAATGCGCTGTGAAATAAACTTGATGGCGCTGGCAAAGGCTGTAACGGTTTGCGAGTTCTGGTTACTGAAGTAAAGGCTCCTGGACGATCGTCAGGAGGTGGGCTAATAGAAGCTGTGACTGATATATCATCATCTTGCGGTGAACTTGGACGTGAATTAACTGGACTCGTTGTACTATGCGCGTTCATTGTCGTCGGAGTCTCCGATGTCACATCTGTATGAAAATATGAATTTCATTAATCAAAAGTTTACTAAACCACATTTATACATTGATATACAATATTTATATACAGACGAATACTTCGTCAAGAATGGCATAATAGTTGTCTGTGGCATGGATGAGCCGGCTCGCCCCGGGAAATAGCACACTCCTGTAGAAAACAGGCGTCTGAGTGGTAGCTTACCTACCGCGCTTCGTGCGGTGAGCGGCCGAGTTCCGGAGGCCCAACACCTCCACCTTCTTATTTTAGACAACATACTAATAATAAGATAAAATAGGAGTAGTCCATTGCTGGTCATAGCTCAACCCACAGTTGCTGGTCATTGCTGGCATAGCTCTCTACACAGTGTCACATAACCTGATCTTTGGCTTCACGCATCCAATTTCTGCCAGCCGCTCTGTACAGATCGTCGCATCATCTAGTTTGGGGGCGTTCCACATAAAATTTGCCAAGACGCGATCTTCACTCCAGCACTCGTCTACTCCAGCCTTTGTCAGATCTCCGAAAAACGTGACCAGCGCATTGCTACTTCAGTTCGGAAGACTATATCGATTACTTTGGTTCTCAGACAGATTTCGTTATTCCGAATCATATCCATCAGAAAAACTCCGAGCATAGCTCTCTCCGTAACTCTCTTACTCTAAACTTGGCAAGCAGAATAAGAAAATAATTAAAAATTAATTAAATAACTATTAAAATTATTTATAAAAACTTTACAGACTATGTTCGACTAGAGCTTTTTTCGAGAGAAAGCTTATTTCTATGATGCTATTGTATTGATATAGATGCATAGTTTACAGATACTAAAATGTACGATGTAGGTATAAAAGTCTACCTTTCTTGCATTATGGTAAAAAGTCATTCCCTGTGTAAGCAAGTTACCTGTTTCATGTGGTGGCGGAGGCACATGCGGATGCTGCGCGTGCGTGGATGGCAGTACATGTGGCGTAAAATGTGCATGCGAGGGTAGAATTGGTGGAGGGTAGTGTCGAGCTAATGCACCCCATTCGCCTCCAGGCAGTCCGGCTAGTTGGTGAGCTATACCTGCAATAAGGATTATATTACGTTATACTTCTTTAACATTCTCTTTTTAATTAGACATGACTACTAACAAAATTTCCGTGTTATGGACCGCACGAAAATTTATGGGAATAGGTAAAATTAGTTTTCATACGGAATCAAATATAAAGTGTTGTGGGAGACGATTCTTGCTAAGACTTGAACCTATGACCATTGGTTTCCCATAAGACTGTGTGCAATTTCGTACTGTGTTCTTATGTATATTGACGATATATTACAAATATATCTAAAGAGTAATGACGATTGCATGGACGCCACGCCATCATTTTTCGGTCACATGTCTAGCAAACTTGTGTCTGAAATTCACCCCTAAATTCCACTCCAAAAAAGCCTCTATTAAAGACTTTTTCATACGTTAATTTAAATCTGTTTTTATTAAAAATATCACCCTATATCTAAAAAAACAAAATTTCGAGCTTTATATTAACAAGCTTATAGTGATAAAGAATAGTTTCTATGCCACCGCTACGTTCATACCTCTTCCCGTTACACTTATTTAAAAAAAAATACCTAAGCAATACAAAATATTTAAATAGTACTCAAATTTATTAAATATTTAGACTCATAGTAAAAAAAGTTTAGTTTCAAAAGTGCAATAAATAACAAACTCTTTGCATAACACAGTCATAAAAATAGAACGTTCATTTGCGTTCGAATGAACTGCTGGAGCGAGTCAATCAACAGAACAATGACGCTGAGAGTTATCGCGAGCCGCTCCACTAAAGCTAACGGGATACTTAACGCACTCATCAGAATATTTAAATAATGAGAGAGACGATCTGCACCCTCCCTCACAGAAGCTGTTTCAATTCGCATCTTATCGCAGCCGCGGCACTCGCGGCTCTCTTTAGCTGTACATATAAACACTTGCCATTCCCGCTTTACGCCACGATCTCAATTCGTCGTACCGTAAGTTAAATATCATACGTTTATTTCGACGTATTAACATTAATATGGATATTACAAGAGACAAAACTCAATTTTACGTGTTATAGCGCCATCTATTGACATATGATGTAAAATTATGTTGGTTTATATAAAATTAACAAATTACAATTATTACAATCATTTAATTATTGTGTGTAAAATAAATTATTTAGAATTATTTAAAACTAATATAAATATTATATTTATTTTGAATATTAAGGATTTAGTATTTTAGGAATTTTTTTGAATTAATTTTATTTGTTTGTAAAAAAAGATTGCTATGCTGGAGCAAATCTATTTTAATATTTATTGCTAGATTATTTATCATTGTTTGCTGTCTCTGTTCGCCTTCTCAATTTTATGTATTAAAGCCGAAATTAAGTCGGTCAACGAATTTCGTTCTAATTCCAATTGTTGTCGCCGAAATATATATAACTTATCAACTATATTAGATTACATTATTAATTGAAACAATGAATAATTATAACTGTAAAAATTGTTTAATTGGCACATTCTTTGCCTATTCGACTATCATGTAAGAGCTTACAACAGCCTGCAACAATCCAATGTTAGATATAAGTCCTCCAAGACGCGCCACCTAGCACGATATTTGGATTCACTCATCCAGTTTCTACTAGTCGCCTTGCACAGATCTTCTCTCTATTTGGCTTAGAGTCGTCCCACGCTATTTGGCTATGCTAGATTGAAACTAAAACATGTACATATGAGTTGGTGCCTTTTGCTTTGCACGTGGATATTAGAACAGTTATTTTGTGTTTTACAATAATTAGGTGTTACCAAATCGGCATAGATCCTCATAATCGAAATCATCTTTTAAAGAATACCAGAAGAATCAATTGAGTTTTATAATAAAATTGAAAATAAATTCTGAACAATAGTTTAAATAACTATCGCTTACCGAAAAATAAAAAACGTTCTGGCCTTTATATTTTATATACTAATAAAGCAACAATTTTTTTCTCACTGGGCACAAACATCTTCTTGTTTTACGGAAAAGAAATAAATTGCATTTAAATTTATCTTTTAAATTATAATATTATACTATCTTATTATTTAAATGATTTATAAAAATAAACAAAGAAAAAATTTCTACTCTGAAAAAGCCAAAACAAACAGTAAATAAAATATATTATCATCAATAACGAATTTGTGAAATAGGAAATGTGTTTTGGTGTCATAATTTTCAGTTGACATTTTTAAGCGCATAAATTAACAAAAGTTTGCAGGCGCCGCGACCCCGTCCGTATATTCGGCTTAACCCTTTAGCACCCACCTTGGGTAATTCCCACCCCGAGCCAACTCAACCCTTTCAGCAATAGAATAAATTACAGGCCGTTTTATGTCGCAGATACCGTCGCAACGAAAATGTAAAACACATTATTTTGAATCCAACCGCTTAGCTTTATGGGTGTAGTAGTGCTCCATGAGTTTTGTGCAATTAGACAAAAGCTGCTTTTTAGGATTACTGAACTTAATCCTTGAATCTGTTCTCTGTTTACGATAACGATTTCAGATATTGAATCGTCAGGGAGTTTTCAGTTTATTGTCTTCGAGATGTCTCCATCGTAAAGATTAAAGCCATTAGGGAATTGATAGTGATTTTTGTCAATTATCGATAAACAACGATTGTTATTCGTTAAAGAGATTTTTTTAATTTTATGTCACATTAAAAATACAAAAGTTGGTAATCAGATTAATGGAGCCCTACACTCCTTTCATTCCTAAAAAGTCAGAATGTGACTAAAACGGCTCGACCGGCTGTTCATCGTGGAGTGCTTGTTGTACTCTAATATACGGTAGTGAAAGTTAGGTTTGGTAGAAGAGTTATGAAAGCAGAAATGCGATGATTAAGAAGTGTGCTGTAACTTTGAACGATAGAATAAGAAATGAAACATAAGAGAGAGATGTGAAGTAAAAGATGGTGTGGTGACAAAAGTTGAGAAAAGGATGCTTAGATGGTTTAGGCACATAGAGAGGATGAATGAAAGACGACTGGCAAAGAAATTTACGTTGTGAATTTGTATAGACGGTTAGGTTGGGGAAGACCAATAAAAATAAAGCTTAACAAATTGCCGAAGTTTTTAAGAAAGGCCAGGTCAAGAGCCAACCAACGAGTTTACATGAAGAGAATGATGAGTGTGGAAAAAGCAAGGAAGGTATGCCTAAATTGTAGCAGATGGAGATCTTTGGTCAGAGACCTACCCCTACAGAAAACAGGTGTGACAGTATTTATGTATAATTGAATATGATATTACCGCAACGGAAGACAAGGAGTGATACGGTAGTAGCACGGGAAGCCGGGGCCGCGTACCCGTGTACCAATACTATAACTACCGGACAGGTGGCTGGGCAAAGATACTCCCTAACCGAGCCAGGAATAATCTTCAAATACAATTTATACAATATCGTTAAATCCGGTGTAGAATAGAGTCATTCTAAATATTCCTGTGGGTGCCATACAAAGCCACTTTAAGAGCAAATATCAGAAGATAGCAGCAGCATTGTCTACTTGAGAAACAAAAACTTATCTATGATTCCAATTCACAAGGAGACTAATGCCCAGTGAAGTGTCATGGATGCATACAATGAGACAATGATGCATTTGATTTTTTAATTTTAACAAAACGTATTATATTATGGGTACTTGCAAATTTCAGACTCAGCGGTCGCCAAACTTTTTGACCTCACGGACCAATAAATTCATAATTGAAATCCCGCGGAACACTTATAGAATTTTTTTAATTATTAAATATATTTATATAAAAAATTATGTCTCAGAACACGTAAAATGTACCTAGTTAATAAAATGAAACTATTAATTGTAACCAAATTATGAAAGCTTTATTAATAAACCATAATAAAATAAACAAAATGAACAAAAACTGTAAAAATAAAACAAAAGATGGTTTAAGTAGATCAAACTTAAAGCATTATAAATTCCTAGCCGCTCATCTAATGGTCAGTGTATACAGTACGCGACGAATGTTTTTATATTCATAACTTTTCACGTATTGTTATGAATTGAATTATGTTTCAATGCATCTTAAAACACAACTTAACGTGATGAGTAAGCACATTTCACATTTTTTCTGTGGACCACCGAACTTTCCTCGCAAACCACTAGTGGTCCGCGGACCTACACTTTCGCGACCGCTCCTCTATATAATATTAATAGTATGTAAAAAACATTATTCAAAAAAAAGTTATTTATCAATGATGGTAAAAAATAGAAAAGCATTGTTTCATTTCGTATTCCCCATTCACGTAGCAAAAGAAAGGGCAGCTCCTGACGATTTGCATTCGTTTAAAATATTTCAACTCTTTGTTGTTGTGTACACAGTGTGTAATCGCCATATACATCGACTTATAAGTTTACATATTCTGTAATAAAATGTATTTCTAAGTATTTTTTCAACTGTTGTTTTTGTAATTTTATTATTATACTTCAGTAGAGTATGGGTGAATTCAATATTTCAATGTCAATGGAAGTTTTAGACCGAAATCGGATGTTTTAGATCACGAATATAACTAAGAATAAAAGAATAAGCCGTATTATTAAAAATACATATTATTAATTTTAAACTTCTACATTAGCGCCACAATAAAATAGAAATAATTAAAAACCCATTTATACTTCTAAATTTTAATTTTTTTTGTATAACCTTGCTGTTTCGTATATATATATATATATATATATATATATATATATATATATATATATATATATATATATGTATGTATGTATATGTATAACGGTTACTTAACTTATAGAAAATCGTTGTATACGCTTGTAATGGCGTTCCAAAATATATTTGTTTTATTTTATTGTGATGATTTCTTCAAGAAATTAACCAACTTTATATAATGGAAAACATTGTTAATATTTGTGTTTCTCTAAACATAAAATATCATTCAGAAAGACCAAGTATCAAATATACTCTCGCACTATACACTATTTCAAATCGTACGCCTTGGAAGACGTGCCAGTACGCTACATTTCCCCAAACGGATAGATTTTTTCTCCACGGACTTTGAGAAATCGCGCCACACTGCGAGAGGGTTGAACCCAAACATTTTAATGCCATTTGCTAGATTGCGTCTTGCATTTTTCCCGGTTTTACTTAACCCGCCGCTACAGCGTTAATCCGCGAAGACGTCGGGGATTACTGGGATAAAAGTATTTGCGTTTTTAGTGTGATTCCGATGCCCTGAGATTAGGGTGGAATTTTTAAACGACTGTCTCAGACCCTTCACAGTGATTAGAGAAAGGGTTGGTAAAAGCACTTTCGAATAATTATTTTACATCCCTTCGAACATTATTAGGCCATGTTTTGAGAATGGCACTTGTGTAATTTATATACTTTTTATTTCCGAAAATTGTTTGATGAGCCAAATGGTGCAGTGTGAAGGAAATTCCAGAATCATTTCTGAATGAAATATTTGATATATTATTTGGAAAAACATAATAATTGTATACGTGAAAATTTTGCTACGGAAACAGTAACATTAAAACTCCATATATTGATCCTTTTTAAAATTCAATATATGCAATATATTATATCACTATACTTTCAGGAATGGAAGATACCGCAATAGAAATAATTAAAAAATGAACCCACACGTTCGATGTTCAAAATCTGCTCTAACGCACCGATCTAAGTAAAAAAAATAGTTATTTTATATTAAATATTTAGTTAAATGAGCAAGTGGTCAGCATTGTCAGCTTGTGGTTAGCAACGAGGGCCCTGTAGATAGGTTGCCTTCTTTCAGTAAGAGGCCGAAGAGATTTTCTTCTCTTCCCCTTAATACCTTAACGTAGGGCAATATACCCTTCGTATCGCAGATGTCTATGATTAGTGATGACTAGTTAACATAAGCGACCAGGTTACTCGTTTATCTATTTCCTTTATAAAAATCATCTTCATAAAGGCATTATAGCCACGGGTGGGCCTTAGCAGGATTCAGTAAATGTTTCAGTCGGATCTTCGTTTAGCTTTTTCCCTCCGGCCCCTCACACCGACTGGCTTTAAGTCGTTTTTGACTCCATCTAGCCATCTGAGCTTAGGCCTTCCGCGGCTTCTACGACCATCTGGTTTGCTATTGAGTAGGTGTTTGGGTACTCTAGTCTCGTCCATCTGTACCACATGCCCAGCTCAACGAAAGCATCCTTCTTTCATAAAAGCAAGTCCTAAAATACTCTTGATGATAGCGTGTGTATAACTTAATGAAATAATATATGTGACATGTAAAAATTACATAGGTTCCCAAGTAACACCTTTTAGTAACTTTCCGGAGCTGGCAATAACAAGTGCCATATAAGATTTTAAGACCCCGAGAGTAGAGTCACTAAGATTGATGCCCTCCGTACATCATAAGGTTAATAAGAGGGCTCGCGAACTAACGACGGCGCTTTGTCAACGCGCCTTAACCCGCCTGCCGCCATCTTGTGCGCCATGTTGGATTTCAATCTGCTTAGCGCTTAATGAATTTCCGTCTATTGATTTTGTTTAACCCCTTTTTGTTTTGCTTAATTAACCTTTCGATGTACAATAGTGACAAGTTGGCTGGTGAAGGTTAATAAAACAGGATTCAATTATTTTACTGTGACGTGATGATGAAAAATAAATAACTTGCATATTTTTTGTATTTTCTAATACAAAATAACTATAAAAATAATGAAAAATATTAACTGGGCCATAAGAATCAAAGTACAACACAATTCATTATTTATTTAATAAAATATATTGAATTAATAAATAATTATGAATTACGCCAGGTCAAGAGTTAAATGACGAGCTTGCATAAAAAGAGTGATGAGTATGGAGGAAGCAAGGAAAATATGCCGAAATCGTAGCAGATGGAGATGTGTGATCAGAGACCTACCCCTACGGGAAACAGGCGTGACGGTATTTTTATTAAGATAAAACAAGATAAATCTGCGACAGATTTGAAAATCACTCTTCAGTATGGCATACCGACAAATATAGACTACTAAGTACCAGAAATAATGTAATACAAAACGATTCGTACACTAATTTATGTAGTTGCCAAGCCTCAATAATTGAATCTTTTTCTTTAAATTCCTTGCCAAATTTTATGAGCAGTTTTATTACGGTAGGCCATGTTTATACATACATACATACAAATCATCACGTCTGTCTTCCGTAGGGTTAGGCAGATACCACAGATCTCCATCCGCTACGATCCCGATACTCCTTCCTTCCTTCCATTTTCCACTCCTCCTTCACTCATCCATCCTCCCTCTCATATTTATCGTAGCAAAACTGCTCTCCGTTCGTCGAATCAGGACGTGACGGGTGGCGAATCACGTCGCCGTCATTTTTAACTGAATTAGGTATATTAAGATTCGTCATAGTGAGACTCAAGAGCCGCAAGGGAGGATGGAGGTCAGCCTCAGCAGAGCCCCACATGCTGAGGTAAGGCACTATTGATTAACCCCTCATCTCCACAAAATCCTAACAAGAGCAGCCGCGCTCTGCACCGAAACTCGAAAACCGGAACATGGTACGTATTTATGAAAACAATTTTTTTAGGATAAAATTAAAAGAAATATATTTTAATTTCTTTTAAGTTACACGACGTAACTTTATGTCAAAAAACAAGCAGAACATACGAATTACAGCTACCAATGCGTTTGCATTGTGAAATTTTTTTTCAGGCAAAGTATGCGGGTCATCTGGTAGTAAGTCATTACCCCCATAGACAAAGCATAGTTTGAAAATTTATAAATTCAATTTTTTAAAATTTTACACCACAATAATATTTTTTTAATAATAAAATATGAACAACAAACATGCATATAAACACAAGCCCGCCATGAAGGCGAACGTTCACGCAAACAGCTCGTGCAAATTGCTCGTAGCATTTAGAGTTAATCGCGCTCGCGTCATCATCATATGAATTCATTTGAAAGCGTTTAAAGGCTCGGTAAAAGCGCGAATCACGCCGTACAAAAGGCTGTATGAGGCGGCTGGGACATTTAAAATTTACAAATGCGTAATTATGCACCCGCATTGTCGCGTGGCAGGCGGAAGGGTTACAGCCTCTTTTCCCCCCACCCCTCCCCACAACTCCGAGCTTCCGGGCCTAATGCTATATTTAATTTTCTCTAAGGCTCCCTCATTAATAATACGAAAGCTGCGACTTTAAGTGGCGCTCACACGGTGACGCGAGGCACAAGGATATATAAAATTAATGTAACACTTATTTGTGTGTGACTCACACTGTTCATTTCTAGAAGAGACACTAAAACATCGCGTCAAATTATTTTACTTTTAATTTAGCAAACCATGTGGTGCACCATAGTGGTTGTTGTTTATTCGCTTTCGTAGGAACGGTTCGCAAGTTATATTCCCGCGTTGAAATACATCGTTGTTTAACGAATAAATTTGAATACTAATTGAAAGAGTAATAATGTTTATATAATAATATAATAAAATTTACATAAACAGAAAAGTTCTATTGGGTTTTTCATTGCATTTGCAAACTTCGTAAATAATGATATTACATTAAATAATTGAATATGAAATCTATATTAATTTAAACTGACAATATACTTGGCTAAGTGGCAAAATGATCGCATTGATCGCGGGTTGATTTTCGCATTGAAATAAATATATGTATGGCTTACAGTTATTTATTCCGAATATGAAGGCCCCGTCAATCGGCCTTGGAAAAGTAGGGTGGATTGGTTTCCATTCCTCGATAAAAAGAGAGGGCCAGCAGTGAGACATATATTAAAAAACTATGCTAAATATTAACATGTGGAACCAATAGACAAAATAACGAGATAACGCTAACAGAAAGTAATCTCTCTAAAAAAACTTTTCAAATTATGCCATATCCATTCGTATCGCATTCGTAGCGCATTCGTAGCGGATTCGTAGCTCTACTACACAAGCAATGTCTACAGTATAACGCGTGAACGTACTTGTGGATAATTTATCATGATTTCGCAGGGGCTATAGGTACAAGTATTTAAGAGGGCCGTCGAGACTTTCACACTTTCCTGACAGCAGATATGAATACTGAGAACGTGTTTATTGAAAATGCCAAGACGCGACTCGACGTAAAACATGTCGAAAGCACAGCAAATATGAAAGTTAGATATTTAATATACCATTCTATATGTATATGTACCTATGTAGTATTGTATTGTAGTGATACATTGATAAATGTATCATTTATTTAATAACTTTTTATTTCAATATATTAAAACCTTTTACATAACATTACGTTTTAAATTCGTAATTTTTAAATATAAAATAAAAAAAGAAATATATTGTTTTATAAAAACAAAAGCATTAGTTCGACTGACGTTTTTGGATAGACATGCCACCCGTCTGACATAAATAATTAAAACTATATATATTGAGATAAAAATGTAAAGTGAAGAGTGTGAATAAAGTGCGAATAAGATATAATATAAATGTGTAATGAATAAAAAATAAATTAATTTGAAAAAGAAGTTCAATTTTTTAGAAGATAAATCCCCCTAAAGATCCCGGATGTCGCCGTAAGCAGTACAGCTAGCACTCTACAGTACATAGTTGATACTTCTAGAATTCTTTGTACAATCTCAATAGCTGCTCAACCTAATCAGTTACGAGTTGAAAGATGGAAGTAGTATAATATGAAAGTAACATGATAGTTATATCATAGTCACGAAAATATAATTTACATCACATGAATATACCATCAATATTCTCTTAGCGCAACGTTCAGAACAGAAAGACTTTAAAAAATGATTTGCTTGTCTATTTGTAGGTTTGTCACGATATTGCTTTCTTAGCTTGACTTGACATTACGCGGGACAACATGTTACACAAGTTACAATAAAGAAACGTTTAAGTATTCTTTGTGCATTCTATCACCATATAAACAATTCGTCGTCGTCCATGCTTCGCTTTCGACATGCACAATGATATATGTTTTATGTTCTATAGTTTTCATAATAGAATTTGATCACATATTTCTTTCCAAGGGTGTCATACAAGGCAACTAAGTATGCAAACACCAGGAACTGGCAGCGACGTAAGGCGTTTATGTTGCTACCGACGTTGTGAATGACTATAGGTGGCGGTGATCACTTACCATTAGGTGGTGGTGATCACTTCCACTATCCCGCAAAGCGTAGGGATTACGTATACGTTCGTTCTTTGTGTTGATTAATGTCTAACACTTTTATGAATGTATTGATGATGATCTTTTTTCCCCTGCCTTTTCCTTTCTTCTCTACTCTTTTCCCTTCCTCTCCGCCAATCCCCGATCTGCTGTGCCAAAAGATGCATGGCTAGGGACGAGCTTCGTCGCAAGCGTGCCGACCGTCCTGGGATCGGGCTCTCCTAGGTACTATAATGCCTTACCTCAGCAAAATGACGGCAAATGGTTCGCCACCCGTCATGTCCTGATTTCCACGAGGGTGAGAAGTGACGAACAGAGAGCCGTTTCGCTACCATGAATTCATATTCAGGAAGGATGGATGAAAAGATGGAGGCAAGGAAGGTGTGTCGGGATCGTGGCAAATGGAGATCTGTGGTCTTTGCCTACCCCTACGGTAGACAGGCGTGACGATATGTATGTATCTATTGAAGATGATGATTTTTATATTTATGAAAACACATATATTGCAAAATCATCGCAAAAAATAAAATTAGAGCCAAATGAACATGAACTACGTATAATGCATTAATTCCGGCGTCTTGGCGTTCGATGTGTAACATCTCCCTTGGAGCTTGCGCGCGAGGTGTGTAATTGAGTTAGAGCCCTTTGACACCCGCCTAACGAGGTTTGCTCGGCACTTGCGTGGTTGGTGTACACCCGACGACGTCACACTAAACTATTACACGCGAAACTCCTACAGATAATATGTACAAAGCTGTCTATGGAAAACATTTATTGCTACTTTTTTTTTACTTCTTTTTCCACAGCTAGGCAATGGACCTGCCTATTTCTGGAGAATAGACATTTACCCACCAAGCTTAGCCAAGGTGGATTAGAGAGATAAAAAATAAATACTTAATAATACGATTATGATTAAATACGCGGAAATTAAACCAGCGTCTATTGACTGACATTAAGCTACTGACACACTAAATAGATAGAGGTAAAAGCCGGATGGCTGATGAGTCGCTATAGGTATCTTTAGTGTATATATATCAAACAATACTAATTTTGACTCAGTGCAATAATCTTAGAAAATTTATTTATTTATTCTTTCTGTACAAATTCTAATACAAAGGCGGGCTTTTAAATAAATTAAGTGAAGAAATATTATTTTAAACTGAGAGTTTCATAGACAAACATAAATGAAAGTTAATTTACTAAAATATAAAAGCAAAAAGCTCCTAGTCATATGGGCTACGAATTCCTGTCTCCATTCAATCCTTACGTCAGAAAACACCAGTAACTGATCTTCCTTAAGGAAAAAGTACCTCTTGTTCATAAGAAAGTGTCTGAGATAACCTCAGCCATGTAAGGCGACGCACCAAAGAATATCGCCACTGTTTATTTCCTTGCATTGATTTAAAAATAATAAGTCTGCTTTATTGTTTTAATTCTTACGCAATAAAACCAGGAAGTCAAATTACAGAGAGCATTTCGGTTTAATTTGACATGCGCCAAATATTTCATTAGGTTCACTCGACTTTTTATTGACATCTTTGTTAGTCGTATAAGGCAGACTGGGTGCGGGGTGATGCCTAGCGACGCAGCCGTTGCGAAGGAAACGGAGTGAGGCGGCGGCTATATTGGCAAAATCCATCTGTTCCCATTATCTAATGTGAATTATAAAATATTTTAAATACAGATAAACCGTATCTCCAATATTAAGGATAACTATTTATCATTTTGTTTTAATCTATACATATATATCATCTCGCCTGTTTTTCGTAGGGATAGGAAGAGACCATTGATCTCCATCTGCTATGATCTTGGCATACCTTCCATGCATCCTCCACACTCATCACTATCTTCGTTCATCGTCAAGGTATATTTTCCTTGGTCTTCCCCTACCAACCCTTCCATCCACATCCGCAACGTAAATTTCTTTTACCAGTCGTCTTTCATCCATCCTCTCAATGTACTGAAACTATTTAAGCATCCCATTCCGAGTCTGGTTACCCCGCCAATCCGCATCGCACAAGCGTGGTGGGTTCAATGTCAGTTCCTCCGGAAATGGGCAAGCCCGTGCTCAGCAGTGGGATATATATATATATATATATATATATATATATATATATATATATATATATATATATAGACTGTGAAAATATTTATGTGTGATTTAATGTAAATTTAGAACTTTATTGAATTATCTTCAAATTTCACCACTGGTTTTCATTGACTTTGTCTTATATAATATTATCGCATTTTTTTTTACAGCCCATATATCTCCCACTACTGAGCACATGAGTACCCCATTTCTGAAGGAACGGACTTTAACCCACCACACTTGTCCAATGCGGATTGACAGAGTTACCAGACTCGGAATAAATATCTGTAGGCTATTTATTCCCATGCAGGAATCAAACCCGCCACTCGGCCACCACTGAGCCAATCGGTCGTCAATTATCGCATTATAACCCATATATTATCTATTTTCTAATACCATGAACGTAATAATTATTGTCTATACATTTCTCTTAGTTTTAAAATAAGCTAAGAACTATTTTTGTACTATTTCCTATAGAAATATCGTAATACTGCTAAACACAGAAAAATTGTACCAAAATTATATTTTCTTTTTTTGAGTTTTTTTTTTTTGTTTATAATATTTCATATATCTAAATATTAAAGACATTCAATAAATGTTCTTATAGGCGTCAAAAGAGGGTGTAGGTTGATAATTAATTGCAGCTCGAAACTTCTCCACCAAATTAAATCCCCTTTTTGAGGCGTCGGACACAGCGAAGTGACAACGGTCCCCGCTGACAATTTAATATCCAATGGATAGAAACATTCGGCGCGTTGCTTCAGGTGACGTGCGCAGCGGGAGGAGAGGGGGGATATGCCTTTTTATTATTCAATTTTAAAGCTCACAATAATGTTTTAAATAATTTATTTATTAAAAATTGTACAAAATATGACAAACTAAAAGTTTGCAATTTTAAAAATTGTTTTCAAATATTGAAACTTTCATGATTTTTCAGTTTAAAATGAAATGTTGTTCCTTATACACTGTATTATAATAAGTAGGTTAAAAATAGGTCTTACCTGACAATTTAAAAGGAAGTGAGCCCATGAGAGGATCAGGCGCGAACCTTGGACCAAAATGAAAGGGATGAAAGCCGTGGTGGCGCGTCTTAGAACGCGGTTCCCGTGGTCCGTCCACCGTCACCTTGATGGCCTTCTGGTAGGTAGCCACTTGAGGTGGACTCGTGGCCAGCATTATTGTCAATGTGAATGATTTACCTAAGTAAATGAAAAAAAATATTTATTTTAATAAAGTACTTGGTTATGCCTTAGCTTCATTTTTATAAAAGTAGAACAAAAATTATGTATGTTGATATTACAAATTATCCATAAACAAATAAGTAGACGACCAATTGGCTGAGTGGCGAGGCCCTCCGCCTACGAAGTCAATGGTCGCGGGTTCGATCCCCTCATCGGAATAAATATATGTATGGATTACGAATCTTCATTCCGAGTCAGATTGGCGGGGTGACCAACCCCGCCAATCTGCATTGGACAAGCGTGGTTAACGTCCGTTCCTCCAAAAATGGAGAGGCCTATGCTCAGCAGTGGGACATTTATGGACTGTTAAAAAAAATAAGTAGACAATCAAAGACAATAGGCATACCAAATTTAGCTCCTTACGAGATCTCGTTACGTGTAATTTTTTATGCTACTAGATTTATGCATCCAATTTCGTCCCTTGTAAAAATCGGGATGGTGTATCATACTAAGTTTGTTAAGACGCAGTATCTACTCCCATTCGTCAACTCCAACGGTTGTCGGTTCTCCAACAAACGTGACCAGCACATTACCCTAATTTATTAATTCGAAGATTTTTTTATCAGCGACTTTAGTTTGATTACTTTAAATTGGTATGTTTTATGAGTATATAGTTTAGTTTGGTGACTTCAAATTTGTATATTTTATGAGAATGTACTTTAGTTGGATGACTTTAAAATGGTATGTTTTATGAGTATATAGTTTAGTTTGGTGACTTCTAATTTGTATATTTTATGAGAGTGTACTTTAGTTGGATGACTTTAAAATGGTATGTTTTTTAAGTATATAGTTTAGTTTGGTGACTTCAAATTTGTGTATTTCATGAGAATGTACTTCAGTTGGATGACTTTAAATTAGTGTGTTTAATGAGTATATAGTTTAGTTTGGTGACTTCAAATTTGTATATTTTATGAGAATGTACTTTTGTTTGATGACTTTAAATTTGTATGTTATATGAATACATAATTTAATTTCATGACTTTAAATTGGCATATTTTATGAGCACATACTTTAATTTGATTACTTTAACTTGGAATATTTTATGAGTATATATTTTAATTTGATGACTTTAAATTGGTATATTTTATACGTATATAGTCTAGGTTGATGAATTCAAATTGATATATTGTATGAGTATACTCGTATGTATATCGAAGTTATTTCTGAAGAACATGTTTCTTTTATAAATTTAAAAATTTTACTTTCAGTGAACTGATATACATATAGATATATACACATACTATAAAATGTTTGTTAATTAAGTCGACCATAAGAAAATCAGATTGCAATTTTATTAAAATCTCAATAAAATCATTTAAAAATTTTACCCGAGAATCCTAAGCACGTCTCAAGATCATCTAGCACGCGGGCGAGGTTCGTGGAATGCATTTAGAATTCGGGTTGGGATTGTTAAGAATTGTTCCTCGCCGTGAAGGCTGATTTGTGGCGCGGCGTGCCTGAGCTAAACGTGCCGCGTGCCAGCATGAAACGACTGTCCCACCCAGTCTGAGTACGTGTGGAAGGAACAAATAAATTAAAATAAAAGTTTCCTCACTATAATAATATACAAGAACAATTTTTTTTTCCTTTTAACAGCCCATATATGTTGCACTGCAGGACACGGCCCTCCCCATTTCCGGAGGAACGGACATTAATCCACCACGCCTGTCCAATACGAATTGGCGGGTAACCAGATTTGGAATAAATATATGTAAGCCATACATATATTTATCCCGATGTGGGGATCGAGCCCGCGACCATTAACTCCGCAGGCGGCATCCTCCGCGTCAGAATAAATTATATTTATAATAATTTTAAGCAATTCAATTTCTAAATAATTTACTAACTAAAACAAACTAACTTAGTTGGCGCAGCGACCCCCAATGGATCTTAGCCTTCGAACAGATCTTACGCCACCGTGCCCTGTCCTGCGCCACCTCCTGCCAGTTACAGACTTGAAGGTTGTGCAAGTCATCCAATATATATAAATAATTTGCTAATAGTATAATTTATATTTAAAAGAAAACTAGAAATATTTTTATAGTACTAATAATCTTGGAAGAAAACTTGATAATATCAAGCTAATAATGTTTGTGTTAGGAAAGTGAAATAGCAAGTTTCAATATATATCAATTTCAGCCCGCGGCAGTCCACTACTGGACATAGGCCTCACCCAAGGTGCGCCACCTAGCCTGATCTTCGGCTACACGCATCCAGCCTCTGCCAGCCGCCTTGCGCAGATCGTCGCTCCATCTAGCAGGAGGGCGTCCCACACTACGTTTACCGAGTCGCGGTCTCCACTCTAGCACTCGTCTACTCCGACGATTGTCGGTTCTCCGACAAACGTGTCCAGCCCATTGCTACTTCAGTCTGCTAACTTGAAGAGCTATGTCGGTAACTCTGGTTCTCCGGCGGATTTCTTTATTTTGAATTCTGTCCACCAGAGAATACCGCATAGCTCTCTCCATAGCCCTCTGAGTGACTTTGAGCTTGTCGAGGAGACAGACTGTCAGTGTCCACGTCTCGGTACCGTAAGAGAGAACGGGTAGGACGCACTGGTTGAAAACTTTTGTCTTCAGACTTTGTGTTATGGGCAACAAGAAGACTTGACGAAATTTCCTGAACACTGCCCAGCAGGGGCAGCCTGGGCAGCGTTCAGGAAATAGCAAATTTAGTCCACAGTAAAATATAGTAAAATATAGACGATAAGAGACATTTCATTGGAATCGTAATAGATCCACCGCAAAACAAGCCGCAGACATAGAGTCGTCATTGACGATTGACGATTTATACCCGAATGGCGTAGTGGCGAAGTGTTCGTTTTCCAAGCCAAGATTTGCATGTTCAATTCCCGCAACAGGATAACCATTTGTAGGGCCGATAGGCTTATTGTATCTAGGTGTTTGTCCTCATCAGTTGCGTGTTTATGATGGCACAGGGAAACCTCGGGGAGGGGTAATGAGTGTAAAACTTTTTGTTTTATTTTATTTAATGTATTAAATTACTGTCATATAACATCACTGCCTTATCAATAAAACAGAAATGATCTGTAAAATTTAAATAAATACTATAAAAAAATATTTTTTCGTTACACAGTTGCCTAGCAGATGCTTAGTAGAAAGTGTCTACGAAATGTCTACGAACTGTAGTAAGTTTTAAGACAATATTATTTTGAAATATTTATTGAAAAATTAAATAGTCAAATAAAGATGAAGTACTAGACTAAGTTTTAGTTAGTGTTCATAAATATATTAATTGTTTATTAATTTATAAATTGCAAATACCTACGTAATAAGAATATCTATAATATATGTGTACATATATATTATAGATACATAATTTATATGTTTATTATACTTATATATACATATAAAACACAAATGAAATAATACAAAACGCAACAAAAAACAATATTTGTTATTTCCTTTGTCTTGATTCCGTCTTGTCTCTCGGGATTCCAAGACGACTTTAATCGAATCTTTAACCGATATTACAATAAAAATATTATAATAATAAACAACATTAAAAAATCACAAAATACATTAATATTTGTAAAAAATTGCATGGATTTAAATCAATTTGATGTTCTCTTTCAGCAATTAACTTCCGCATGCTGTTCATAATGATGATGATATTTTATTTGAAAATGGTATAATAATATTCGATAACAAAATGAAAACCGTCTTTTATA
Organism: Baronia brevicornis; assembly: GCA_031353405.1. NCBI lineage: Eukaryota > Metazoa > Arthropoda > Insecta > Lepidoptera > Papilionidae > Baronia > Baronia brevicornis. Next base: position 490,952 of record JASFAT010001570.1, read on the forward strand.
AGGCAAAACACTTACAATTGATTCTAAAAAAGGTATGTTATGTTTTAACCTTCTTTACAATATTTAATATCACTGAAATATATTCATGTAAAAGTTGCAAATAAAGTGGATTTGCGGGTGACCTCAACTCTCGGCTTCTCCAGTATTCCTTCCTTTCATATTAAATATATCAAAAGTTCCTTTTAGCACGCCCAAGTCATTTGTACATTAAAATTCATCCATGAATACGAGAAACGGGAGAAGTATTCCGCCTGCACAAACAAAAGGGGGGTGAACGTTCTCAACCTGGCCGTTGGCCAAAAGCCGATAGTCCTCCGGTCATGAAAACGATATAAACACCTCCTTGCGACCCTACCTCTTGCCCCCGTAGACCTGAAATAAGCGGCCTCCCGCTTATTTTCATAAAATACGCATAAACTTGATGCAAACTTGAGACAACGAAATTGTTTTTCTCCGTTCAATTTTCTTTTTTATATAGAAGCGACAGAGAAATTAGTAAACGAGTCATCTGATGATCAGCGCCGCCAATCACTAGGCAGTACTATGAATACAACAGATGGGTGGCCTAAATACAAAGACATGCCTAAATACACAGTTAAGAATCGAGAAGAAGAAAAAGTGGAACACGGAACTAGAGAAAGTGGGGAAAAAAACAGAGCCATGGGAAAAAATTTGTCCTCCAGATCCCGGCAGTCACCGTACGAAACGTGGTAACACAATAAAATGCTACCACTTGATGCGATATTATATGAGGGTGTGTTAATTTACCGATCGAGTTCGCCCATTCGTGCTCCCATGGCTCTACCAATATTAATATATGAAGTCTACTGTAGTAAAGATTAATTTATTCTACCTTCCTTATCAAATTCGAAAAAAAAACGCTTTTAAAACTTTACTGTTGTCTTCTGTAGTCTACACCTAAGTATGTTTCGTGTCGAGGTGAAGGTCGAAAAGTTATATTGTGTGTTTGACGTTGTCAACATTAGTGAACATGGTGTTGAAGGATTTGTTGATAGTTTTTTTATTTGTAATTCTCTATACACTTCTTCGCAAATACACAATGTCATTTTTCTGATTTGTATTCGCGGATCTTAGCAAAGTGAATTTGATTGTCCATTATTATAATCGATTACCTGATGTTCCAGATGAAGTAACGCCCGGTTCCATCAATTATAAAAATGCTTACATAATATAATGTACAAAACACAATCACCGATATAGTTACAAAGATACACAATGAGCTATTACTATACATCGTATCATAAAACTAATTAATAATAAATCAACAAAATTTAGTCTACAATTTCTATATTTTTAATTTTGATATAATAATATAAATGATAATAATAAAATATTTCACAGATAAACAAATATCTGCAGATAACGCTTCAACTTTAACTCCCACGCGTGTCGTAACTTCGAATGAATGAATCTTTTAGTTAATTTTTACCGCCTTACTCGTCTTTATTTAGACGACTAGACACCTTTAGGGCACCGAGAAGAAAGAAAAAGTAAAAAAAGAATTATAAATAGCAAGTCTAGTTTCGCGTGGGGTGAAAATTTAAACGTTGTAGAGTGGGCGCGTCTGTATCAAAGGGCAAAAACATCTGGAGAAAAATGAAGGGATACGGTGTACGTACCACATAAATCATTTAAGTTATTCATAAAAGGCTTTCGTCTGCACTCCCCACGGTATTAACGACTCGCTCGCAACCCTGGCAATTTGGAAAAATGATGTTTGTTTTGTACATTGTTGTGGTTTTGCGAGATTTTTAAGATTAGTATATTATATTAAAATTATAATGGTCTACTGATTACGTGATACCTGAACTACGCTGTAATAAAATAATAACTACATCTACTGTACTAAAATATTTGCAAGTTTTTAGAGCTCTAAACTGATCAGCAGCAGTAAAGGGGGAAGAACCTTAAATACCGTCATCATCAGCCAACTACTACTATATGTATTTGTGTGTATATATATATCTTAACGCGGGTCTTAACTGAGTCTATTGTGGAAATAGAGAAAATTGAGTCGGAGGATCCGCAGCCTAAAAAAAATCAACTATTTAGTCCGTTTCCACAATAGACCCAATGGCATAAGCTCCACCTGCTATGATTTTTGTGCAAAAGTTTAAATAAATAAAAAATGTATATAAAACTTTATTATCAATGAGATACTTGACGTGATATATTGCTTAATTTAAACAAAACTATAAAAATAGCGTTACACAATAAAGGCTGCATTACAATATCCTCCCCCAGCGAACATATTGCAGGCGGACAGCACGTGCGACACACTTCATAAACTGTGGATATTGATCCCCGTCGCGAGGGGGCTCCACTCCTGTTCATAAAAATATGTTTGCATCAAATAGCATTGCTGGAACTCATACACCTATTTTTCTAATCATATATATATATATATATATATATATATATATATATATATATATATATATATATATATATATATATATATATATATATATATATATATATATATATATATATATATATATATATATATATATATATATATGTGTGTGTGTGTGTGTGTGTTTATATGCCACTAATCTCGCCAAAAAAACGGAATATTTTTATAATATATAATTTAAATGTTTTTATTTTATTTTTACTATAATACAGAGAAAATTCACGAATAAAATAAAATAGGGAAAACATAAAAGAACAGTTTAAAAAAAAATTCTTTTTTTTTCCAATTACTTTCAATAGATGGCGTTCGTGGCGGCTTTATCATCTATTGGACTTGTTGTTATACAAAATAGTCGTTTCTTTGGTGCGATTTTGAAAAGTATTGCATACCTAAGTACTAACATACTAGGAGAAGATAAGCCTACCAGGAGATATCACTTTCGTTAATTTGAATTAAATAAATTGTAGGTGAAACGAAGTTCACCGGATCATCTAGTACATAATATAAACATAACGCCAGACTTTAACTCTTAATATTTACGCACAACATAGTTTATTGTAATAATAATAAGGGTTATTTATTCATACTTTTATTACACGAAACATGAAATATAAAAAACGGTAACAATAATCTCACGTGTGATCTACCGGCCGCTATAGATATCCCGGGGCGATCGCTTTAGTTGATGTATTTTAATATCGAAAATATCACATGTTTTTATACTGTGGTCAATTAATGTTTGTTGTAATATAAAAATAAAACTTATGTTATTACAATAATATATTAAATGTATTATAGTTTTGTAAAAAAATAACATTACATAATAAACGTTTTACATTCTAAGTCAACAATGTAATTAGATTTTACTATGGATACCATTATGATACGCAATCATAAGAACTTATCGACATTTATAATAAATGTCAATTGTTTATACTAAGGTCTGCAACGCACCTGAAACGAGAAGTACGACGTACGGGTATTTTAAGGAGCGGCGATCATCACTTTGCACCAGGTAACCTGCATGCTCGTTTGCCTGCTATTCTACAAAAAATAACAAAATATGAAGAAAGTGATCTCAGCACACTTTCTTTGCTACGTAGCCCTTTGCTACGTTGTTACGTAGCTCTTTGCTACGTTGTTATGTAGCTCTTTGCTACGTTGTTACGTAGCAGATAGAGATGTGTGGTCTCTGCTTAACTCTACGGGATATAGGCGCGATCATATGTTTATACATATGTAACAAAATATATATTTCGATAGCAAAAGTTAACTTTAAGCCATGATTAACTAATTATTAATGCACGCCTACTTCTTCCATAACTTCTTATACTTCACACAAATTTTAATACGAAATTAAAAAAGAAAAAAATACATTTATAATAATTTTACCTTACTAATTATTTTAAAAATTACTTGCTGTATTATAAAGAACAATATTTATATGTTGTTTTATAAAAGCAATAGGAAAATACGTAATCCGAAACAGGGAAATCAAACCCTAAAAGAATAGAATCGTTCTCGGCAATTTCCCGGGCACGTCAGATTAAAAATCAGCTTTATAACGTCATAAAGTAGACGGGAGCCGCGTTAAGATAAGAGTTCTTCGCTCCGAGACTAAATAAAAAATGAGCCACAATCGTAATGGCTGGCAGCTCCTTTGATCTCGGTTTCATGGCTTACTGGGGATTTTCGGCTTAGAGAGCGCCAATTTGGATATAAAATACCTAATGCGGACCGATACGCATTAAGGACATTAGCAAATTGACTATGCGGTACTCTTTAAGCCATACACACACTATATACATACATTTACACATGACATTTTCTCTGTGTAGTACTTTGAAATAAATTGATCTTTGAAATTTTAATGAACCAAAAATGAGGACTTACAAAGCGTATTAATTATGCTTAGTATAGAAAAAAAAATAAACCATTGATATACATTTTTAATACAGCTATATGTCCTGTTCCACAGCTGGGCATGGATCTTTCCATTTCTGGAGGAACATTGATCGAAAAGTGTAAACCTACCTGTGGTGGGTTTACACTTTTCAAAGGTGGTTTGGCTGGACGCCGATTTATATTGTCATTCATTGATAAAAGAAATTGAATTGTAAAAATTAAACTTATAAACCTTTATCTTGTACCCTCAACTAACCTCCCTTACATAACAATCCTGTTCATAAAAAGCCACGGCTCTTATGACTAACTGATGACGTTACCTCTATCTCATATATATTTCTACCAAACAAAAATACTAAGTATAATTTAGGTTGACAGCGTCAGATTAAGCATTATCGATACAAGAGAACGGGCATTTTGTACGGCAAACCCTTTCTGGTACGATGAATATAAGTAAATCTTTTGAATTTGCGAAAGATTTATTTTTAGCCCGTAACACTATTTAATAAGGCTATAATTTCCGTATTATAAGAGAGATGTATTTTAATTTACATCACATTAACAAAGAGAGGAATACCTAACGAAAATAATGAGGGAAATTGAGACGGGCGAGAGACGTTAAAACCAGCTGTTCGGCAAAAAAGGGAGATGCGAGCAGCTCCTTTGCAGCGTGGCCCGTGTTTTTCAAGTTGTTCTCTTTCCGTTTTTAATTATTGAACCACTCATTCCTAATTATTGTTATTAGCGCTGGGGTGAGTGGTGAAAATTGAGGGTCTCGCCGAGTAATATTGACCGCTCGGCTGAGGTGCGTCTCCGGGGAGATTTTTAATTGTGCCGCCTTTTGACTTTCCCCGTGTTCTTTTGAGACGCTTCAATAAACTTGAATTTTACGGTGTCCCGCTCTCTCTCTTGTTGCTTTCCTTTAGTCCTTTATGTATTTTCTAATTATTTCCTTACTCGCTTTTTTATATATAACTAGAAACAGAAACATACCTTATTATGTGTACATTAGTTTTCTTGAAATCCCCAGTATTTTGTATTTATAATATATATGACTTACAAGTTACAAAAAAAATATATTTGCATTAAAGGTTCCTATTAGAACCTTATTCATGTTTTAAAGATATTATGTATTTGACTTACAAGATAAAAAATATAGGACATATATCGGCTGTGAAAAAAATTAAATAATTTTTTTTCAAAGTCGATTTATGTCACACTATATATATAAAGGAGGTATTTTTGAAGTAAATATGAAGTGGTGGTTTAATTCCGTGCTCAGCAGTGGGACATAAATCGACTTTGAAAAAAAAATTATTTAATTTTTTTCACAGCCGATATATGTCCTATATTTTTTTATCTAGTAAGTCAAATACATAATACATAATGAATTCTATACATTCGAAATACTAGGTGTTTCTAGAAAATTAACGTACATAAAATGATGTATGTATCTAAATAAACATCACTCTTAAGTTTTTTGAATAATGTCTACAAAGAGCTTTAACATAATGAGGCAAATTTAAAATCATTAGGTAGCATGAGGGCCAGCGGATACAGTGCATCAAAGGGGAACCTCTCCAGTTAATAACGAAAGGTGAGGCGGAGATCTTTTTCGCCGCGGCTCTTACACAAAAATAATTTTTCACCTTGTAGGGCGAGGGAGAGCGCGCGTCGTAGGGCGCGATCCTATTGTGTCGCCTTACCGAGAATATTTAACTAACAAGCTTATTATTAACAGCACTAAAAGTTAATTTGGATTGCACCACCACACGCTATTCATGCTTCAGCACTGTAGATGCCTTATACTTTGGGATAAGATGGTAAAGGATTGGAAGAAAAGATAATATAAACACCACACAGAAGTTGATTTCCTACGAGTGTGAAGAGCCAGGAAATTCATACTAGAAAAAAATTGCCGAAAATATTAAGTAATATATTTCATTTTCCCAGCAGTGGGATAAATGTACTCATTTAACAAGTACTCTAATAAAATCACAATTAATAGTATCTATTTAAACGGTGTTAACAATTTAAATAGCGTACGTAAATAAAAAAAATTCTAAACAATAAAAATGGTAAACTAATCTAAGCCCTTCCAAAGGTCTTCTTATGGAATATATTGGGTAAATGACCCCAAAGCTCATTTTTGCCAACCTTTTAATAGGGGGTAATTAATCAGTGAGCAAACGCCATTTCTTGGCTACTTGCGTGATAAATTGGGTTTTTATACAAGCTTTAGAGCATAATTTTAACAACCATATTACCACCATGCATCTCAATCATCAAGATGTTTTGCGTGGCACTAAGACATAGAATAAATACCTATAGACCATGCATACATCTATACCGAAGGGGGAATTGAACCCTCGACCTCAGACTCAAAAGCAATAACTTTACCACAGAGTCAATCAGGTCGTCACAAGGTTATCGGTCGTCACCTAATATGTCATTTTTAAAAAAATATATAATAGTCTTGAATCATTAATTCTTGTTCGAAATTCAAAACGACAACGTGTCCGAACCCAACGCTGACGCAGACAGCCGAAGCAAAAATGGACGAAGCCCTCATTAAATTTTTCGCTTATTAAAAATTCCCCACGCCCCGACCGTCAACATTAGATGGGCAACTTTTTATCCTGGAGAGAAACAAAAGTTATGTTCCGCGGGGCACCGATCTCCCCTCGTCCTTTAGCTCGATAATTTGAGTGAGATTTTCTCACAATTTAAGATAAACAAAGCGAGCGTTTACCCTTAATTGGAAAGCAGAGCGTTATTCACGAAGGAACGTGACAAATAGACACCTCTTAACTTCTTTCCACTCTCCCGCTGTTCAGGACTATATTGGTTTTTCTTTTTCAAAAAGTGGCCAAGAGCTTCTGTTTGTTTAAGAAAATGTTAATGAGGTTAACTGTTTATGTATTCAAAGTAACAAATAAAATAGAAAAAAATAAAACCCAATTTATTTAACTCGAACAAATAATCAAATCAGAAACAAACAAATCGAAAACAGATGATTCGAACAAAGTATAATAGCATTTTTATTGAAAGTATTTAAATGTTCAATCTTTAAATGAATTATCATTTTTTACAAAAATTCTCGAAACACTTTTATTTTTTAGAAAAAAATATTTCCTCATATCTGAACTTAAAAAAAATTACCTCAATAACCTATAAAAGGACATTGATGACAGATGTGTGTTCATAAATAGAGGGATATTTCATTTTAATTTAAATTAACTACAATAATTGAAGAAACCAAAAAATGTAGCAAATTGAAGTAGATATATATTACATTACATACTTAATGATTCCTGTAATTAAATATAAAAAACTTAATAAATGGGAAAGGTGACATTTTTGAGGTGATTTTTAGTTAATTTAATTTTAAAAATACAATTTTATTGCATTACTACAGTTTTATTGCATTATCAATATGTTAATTTATTGACTTACTTACTAAAAACTAACTTTACTGGCGCAGCGACCTAAAATGGACTTTGGCCTCCGAACAGATCTTACGCCACCGTGCCCTGTCCTGCGCCACCTCCTGCCAGTTGCAGATTTGAAGGTTGCGCAAATCATCCTCGGTCATATCTCTCCACCGGTACCTGGGGCGCCCCCCCCACAGGACGACGTCCAGTTAGGCGACCCATAGTATACGTTAATTTATTGATTTAAACTTTTATTAAATATTAAAATATTTCTGTCTTTTTCTATAAAAAAGCCTAAGAAAATTTTAATATTACTAAAATTGTTGAGCATTCCAATTAAAAAAATTTGATTCATATCAGTAGTCCTATAGTAGAATTGAATTCAAGATTTTGCATCGTTAGTGTAATCCTTAAGAATTGATCGAATGTTGCTTTAAATGTCTTTCAAATATATATACGTGATTAAGTCTGAAATTCCCATATGTTGTTAACTACTTTGTACATAAAAATGGTTCTTAAAAAAGGAACGTCTGTCCATAATTGGTAAACAATAAAGAAATTAATTACCCCATTAGATCCATGGGAAATATATTCTTATGTACGCTGTGTACGTACGCAGTAATCGTGCCCTCATCACAGAGTCGAGAGTCTGTTGATGTTTCTTACAAGTAGCAACCTCCCCCACGCTCTTCGTCCTCCCGCTTCGTTAGCTCCCCCGCACTATTTGAATATGAGATGCGAGGCAAGTTTACAGTTCACCGATGTTCCACCGTTTGCGACCCCTAAAACTTTAAGTTTGCTCTCTTCGCCGTTTGTTTCTGTACAGAATCGAAATAGTTTCAGATACACCCTCTTGTAACAGCTATTTATACATTTGAATGTACACATGTTATAACATGTAAATAGGCCGTGACGTGACTGTGTGATATGAGAATTCCATCGAAAACTTCTTTAGCTAATCTTAACGTACAAACTAACGTCGATGTACATGCATAGAGAAACACAAATTCGTCTTTATCTGTTACTAGCTTGATCGATTGTTTTTATCCAAATGATGAGTTCAAATTTTTCCGACAACTCTTGAAGCAGACGAGGGCTGGAATAGAGACTACGACTCAGCAACATAGTATGTGAAACACCCGATCAGATGATGACTAGAGCGATGACCTGCGCAAAGTGACTGGCAGAACTGAATGATTTAAGCTTTAGAGAAAACTATATTATTAATGGAGTCAGGCGTTACTTTGCGGAAATCCATCACTATGTGGACAGTCAAAAGTTTTACTTACCTAAGATCCGCAACAATCAAAACAATAACAGAAAATTAATAATGTGTGTTTTTCTGCTGGATGGAGTGGATTTATTTGGAACTTAAACCAAAAACTTACCGAAAATCAGCCATCAATTCTCCACCCACCAACCACTATACACAACACAGTAGATTCTACGGAAGACAACCGAAAAGTGACCGACTTTTCGGTTGTCTTCCGTAGAGTCTACTATATCTGAAGATGCCTCGTGTTCTGGCGAAACACATGTCGTTTACAAGAAGGAAAAGTGGTTATATACACTATACACAACACCAAACACTACCTGTGTTTGATGTTGTGTATAGTGGTTGGTGGATGGAGAATTGATGGCCGAGTTTCGGTAAGTTTTTGGTTTAAGTTTCAAATAAATCCACTTCATCCAGCACAAAAAACACACATTATTAATTTTCTGTTATTGTTTTGCTTGTCGCGGATCTTAGCTAAGTAACTTTTGACTGTCCAAGAAAGCTATATTGCACGGCTCGTGTTTTAGTGGACAGTCGCTAATAATAAACGGGGGAGGGGGGGGGCTCCAAAACTCAGCCGCGTACCTTACAAAGCGCGATAGCTAAGCTACCACTCAGAAGCCGATTTTCTGCAGGAGTGTGGTACTTTCCCGGGCGAACCGACCGAATTTATGCTGCAGACAAAAATTATGCCATTCTTGACAAAGTATTCGTCTGCAGCATGGCTCTACCACTATCATAAGCTTGTGCTAAGATATAGTTTACATTAGTATTTCAGTGGAAAATACAAACTCATGATTTAATGATCGTAAGGCCGAACCTTACCAACTGAAATATTGTCGCTTTTAATTATTGTATCAACCTACATCTGTATCATAATAAATTAAAAATATATTTGCTATCAAACGTTAAATTCGCAACATGAGGTTAAAAGGCGAGGTATTAGTTACGCGTTGGTAAATGGAGCCGTAATTGCGAAGTGCTATAAGTGCGTTCATTGGCTGGTTCAATTGCCTTAACAGTACATCTATTTATACCAACTTAGGTTCGTTAGCTATGGAAGAATTCTGTCACAATATATAATTAACTAAATATAAGGCTACTTTTCAGACACACCGATTAATAAAAATAAAATTATTGCCTTACACTCATATTCAGTACTAAAATTATCCTGTGTCATAAATGCCATTATGACATAGAAATTATATGAAAAACATACAAACTTAGAAAAAATATATCCATACAAATAATGATCCCATTACAGGAATCGAAACCATGACCGCGACAGCCGCCGAAACAGGCACTACACTACTGTAACGTGCCAGCCGTACTTCTTACGGCGACATACGCGATCTTTAAGAGGTTTATATCTTTGATGTAATTGAAATCCTTCCAAGTGAAATTAATTTATTTTTCTTTTGTACGTTTATATTTTATCCACACTTTATAAATACTATTTATTTGTGCAATGAAAAGCGATATGTTACATTCGAGACGTCAGTCGATCGAATGCATTTTTGTTCTATAAAACAACTAGCTTTTGCCCGTGGCTTCGCTCGCGTGGAATTTTGTCTGCCACATTAAGTTTCGTGAAAGATCATTTTAAATAAATATATTTTTTTACTTAATAGTAAAATTATATTACGACCAAAATTACATAAAATCATTACAAATTGTAGCCTATATGTCATTCCGATGTATAACCTATATTACTGTAAAGTTTCATCCAAATCCGTCCAGTAGTTTTTTCGTGAAAAGAGTAACAAACATACATCCATACTCACAAACTTTCGCATTTTTAATAGTAGTAGGAGTAGGATTTATTTCTTTTTCATTTTAAATTTAAAAATTACGAATGTAAAAAAGAGTAATATAGTATAAAAGGTTTTAATGCATTAGTGATACATTTATCAATGTATTACTAAGCGTGAAAATAATATGTTTATCCTAAATGCATATGGTATTCTATTTATGATATTTTATATTCTTTTAATAAGTGAATTATATCCTCCTTGAGAAATGAATTTTCATAAATCATAAACCATAAAAAGTATATACATAGTAATGTTATCATAAAATATATTTTATTGCTCAGTACTACAACCCTTATCGCTAATTTATAGCGAGTGGTTGTGCAATCGACCGACACATTGTCAGCAAATGGAATCACCACAAGTGTAGACGTCCAGACGCCGGGGCATTATCGAGGCGGTTGACCGCTTTTTCTTATGTAATGCAATTACGAAAAGGGTAGACTTTATCAGACTTTTTTACGTCTTACGAATATATCCCACCGCTGGGCACGAGCCTTCCCATTTCCGAATGAGAGGCAGACATTAACCCACAACTATGCTTGCCCAAGGCGAATTAACTGGGCATCCAAATTCGGAATTAAAATAATAATTGTAGGTCATGTGTATATGTATTATCCTAATACAAAAATTGAGCCCGTGACCTCGTTTTATACATGTTTATCTCTCTTTCTCTCTCACTCTCTCTGAGTCCTATGTCCCTCTGGTGGGGCATAGGGAAATGTAAAAAATGTTAGTAAAATGTCTGTCTACGAGTATATTTATGAAAACGAAAGCTGTTTCTTTGTCCCGCTAAAACTCAACAACGGCTCGGCTGATTTGAATATTTTCTTTTTATTTTGTTCGTTCTAATACAGTGTAGGTTTATGAATAAAAAAATATAAGCCAAACCTAAAAGAACAGCTGGAAAACGAAATATTGTAAATTGCTAATTTTGTACTTCCAATTACTATCAATAAATGACGTTCGTGATGGCTTTATTTTCTAACTGACATGTACATTTTAAATTGGTTTGGTTTTGAAAACAAGAAAGGTTTATTTTAAGAAAAGTGTAGATTAATGTGAATTTTGATATCATATTGATCTCAATGAATTGAAATTGGACGATTGATTATCAAAATTTATAATCACATAAATCGCTGATCAAAAGTTATAATCACATAAATTGTAGGTGAAATGAAGTTCAACGGGTCAAAAATAATATCATTCATTTCATTATCAATACAGCTGTAATCTTCCACTGTAGGATATTCGACTCCCATAATATTGAAATCTGTTGCTGTAATTCCCACACTTGGTTATCACAGATTGATTTTTATTACTTAGGTCAGATCAAGGCACATCAATTCAAACTAGTATCTGTTGCTATTCACCACGTACGAGACCCAAAAGTAGAAATGAAGGGTTCTTCTATACTTTGTCAGGAACCACATATTAAATCAAAGGAGTTTATTTTACAAATAAACTTCTTTCATTTCATTCATTATAAACTAAACCATAACTATTTTTAAGAAGCAATAAAATAAAAAATCATATAAATGAGAACCTTTTCCCTCAGCATTAGCCGATGAGATCTAAACAGATCATCCGATTATTATAACTTAGGATGATCTGTTTTATCTGTGATCTGTTTATGTGTGATCTGTGGCCTTGATCTGACCTAAGTTATAATAATGTTATAATAATATTCTTTTTTTTATTATTCCACGCCCATTTTAGTTAAATGCATACCTAGAAATTTAATTCATGTTTTATTTAATGTTTAATAAAATATAATTAACATTAGGAAAACCTATTATATTTTAATATTGAACATTATAAAAAGTCAAGAAGATAAAATAGCAAATTATAAAGTTACACATGGAGTTGTCGTAAAATTTTCATAAATTTTATTTCTTTGTACACAACATATCTGAATGTTACGATAATGCAGACATCCACTCATAAAAAATCCCCCTCTCCCTAGAGCAAGCACTCAAAAACAAAGCCCGGGGCGCCTTGGCTACTGAATATTTCAACAGGTCTTCTCTTTGTTCGAATATTAAGTCAATGAGGGTAATTGATCTGTTAAGAACCTTACTACACGAGAATATATGTATGTACAAATCGTTCAATCGCATTTCTCTAATAACTTGAGAGCCAATTTACAATACAAAGGAATGTACGCACAATATGCAAAACTAGTGGCTGATCGCGGCATTGTCTGCGTGATATAAAATATTATTTGATGATAATATTGACGACCCAAATAGCTCAGTAGCCGCTTTCTAAACCGTGGCAGGTTCGATTGATTACGATAAGTATTCGTTTGACCTACAAGTATTTATTATGAGCCTGATGTGGGATACCGAGTATAAGCATTTTAATATATGGAGACTCACAATACGCCTAATTCACATGCTCAAAGTTTATCAGGGAACAATGAATGAATGATTATATTTTCTGGAAAATAAAGTTCCAAAGAAATTTGCATTTGAATTGACATAGCGTACGACTTCTCACGGTTAGATTTATTGTCGACGTATGTAAGTTACGATTTAAATGGATACTGTTTGATTTGAACAACATAAACGAATACGTATAGATTATGTGTTATATTGGAGTGGAGACCGCGACTTGGCAAACGTAGTGTGGGACGCCCTCTAGCCTCCTGCTAGATGGAACGACGATCAGCGCAAGACGGCTGGCAGAGACTGGATGCGTGTAGCAGAAGATCGGGCTAGGTGGCGCGCCTTGGGTGAGGCCTATGTCCAGCAGTGGACTGCCGCGGTCTGATATTGATTGATTGATGTGTTATATTATCTGGAAAACTCTTCGTTCGACGTTTTTAACGTTTGGTGGTCGCTCCTGAATTGCCTATGGTGTTGCAAATGTCTATGGGTGGCGTTGATTACTTTTACATCAGATGATATATTCACGTGATCGCCAGTTTGTCCCATTAAAAACGGCCAAATGATTTATATAAATATTTCATACAAATATTTAGCTGAATTAGTTATTATAACAATCATGGACAACTAACGGTAAAATAACGTACATACAAACGTCTGTTAGTTATTAGTATTCGGTTAAATCCATGGTAATAAGTGATGAAAACCTCTGAAACCTAAATAAGTTAGATCCCAACCTAGAATTTAGAACAAAATTTTTTTTTATTTATTGATTTATCTGTATACACAAAGAAAATAAATAAAAACTAAGAGAAAGATTAGTACAAAAGCATTGTTTGTTTCACGAAGAAATGACTTGTGATCGGTAAGTTAACTTGGAAAAACAAATAATAGACCTTAAGAGTGCTAAAATAGTAAATATAAATGCGTAAAAAAATAGATATTAAGTGGATAAGGAACATGTTACAACAATTCTCACCTCTGCCACTTCTTCCAACAAATCTGAGGTCATTAAACTTCGCGACTTGGTTCTTCATGACCGCCGTGCAGTTTCTAAGCTCTGCCGAGCAGTTCTCGTCGTTGCCGGCCCGTACTGTGACCAGCGTACCGTCACCCACGTCACCCAGCGCCACCACTTTGAACGCAACGGGCAACGTTTTATTTGACCTCCAATGCGGAGGCAACACTGTGCATACCTGGAGACGGAAAGTACATTTTAAACTACTATTTATTTTATTATCATTATCATTGGCTACATCTACGGTAGTGCTGTACATAGGTCTCTCCCGAGGTACGCAACCAAGCCAAATCTTCATCTCCGCGCATTCAGTTTCTTCATCCTTCAGCCTTCGTGTGCATATATTATCACTCCATCTATCCGGGAGAAATCCCACACTATGTCAGGCTAGGTGGCGCACCTTGAGTGAGGCCTATGCCCAGCTGTGGACTGCCGTGGGCTAATATTAAATATTGAATATAGAACAAACAAAATAATCAAGTATAAATTTGAATACTTACAACATGAGGACTGCCAGTTTTCACAAGTTCGCCGGGATGATCAGCAAGTAATCCTTCCAGCGTCCTCTCAGCCAGCAATTCCGCTGTAAGAGGCTGACTAGGAAGTGCACTACCACTGTAACTAGGAGGCGGTGCCTCATGGCCAAGTCCGTTCGTAGTGGAACTCACTTCACTCGACAGATGCATCGTCTACTGGCTTTTACCACTAAACATTAACACCAAGTTTCGATTCACTAAAGCATAACGAGACTAAAAGTTTACTTCACTACATCCGTCACATAACCTCGATGAGATGTTCACTCAGGCTGACTTTGTAACTTCTAGATATTTCCAGAAGAAGCTTTGATTTCACAGCTGAAGCCATTGTGAAAGGGTTATTTATAATCTGGAACAAAATGAGTGATTTTATTAACATTTTAACTATTATATAATAGATACTATATTAAACCAGAGTCAAGAAATCAGTCATTTTTAACACAATAGCTTCATAGCTTTTTATACTCCAATCTGGCAAGACTGCCACTCAATGACAAGAATGACACGCCGGTAACGATCATCATTTGGTTGTGATTATTTTTCCACTGCCATAATTAAAATGTTAATAACGCCATTGTCGTTGTGATCTCCATCGGTTACAATATCTGCATCAGGTGGAAGAGAGGTTGAAAATTGAAGGGACAGAGTAATAAGTTCGCCTTAAACGCGATAGTTTTCATTCTAAAAACCTTAAATTTACCTGTTATATGAGAGGATGATATATTAAAAAATAATACGAGAGGTTTCTTAGTATTATAAATAGGTTCAACGTTGACAATACTATAGTTAGTATTGTCAACGTTTGTGTCCTTTATAATAATAACAAAATAAAACAAATTTATTTCAGGACATGTAAATACGCATTGGAGGACAAGTGTGGTGGGTAAATGTCCGTTCCTTCAGAAATAGCAATGGGACATATATGGACTGTGCGGTGAGAAAAAGGGATCAATTAATCTAATATAAATTTTATGATAGACAAATGTTTCATGAACAATAAGGCACAAAATATATTTAAGTCCCTTTTTGAAGGTCTA
Organism: Baronia brevicornis; assembly: GCA_031353405.1. NCBI lineage: Eukaryota > Metazoa > Arthropoda > Insecta > Lepidoptera > Papilionidae > Baronia > Baronia brevicornis. The sequence goes on from JASFAT010001570.1 coordinate 506,796, forward strand.
AAATTAAGAAATAAAGACCAACTATTAGTTTTATCACTAATAGCGTACCAATGGCGTGAATTTATGGATATTTTAAATATGATATAGCATCATATTTACCCGAACTTTCAAATTGATTTTTTTTCTATTCAAGAGTCTAGAGTTAAGTAAGTAGTAAGCACTTTCGAAACGTTTCTATGACGTATGTTCTTCGTTACATCATAGAATGTACTTTCATCGAGACATATGTTGACTTCAATAGAAAGACTCAGAGCGTTGCCATAGCAGACGCACTTTGACTTAGTGACAATCGAAGCTCGGCATCAAAGTGACTTCCGCGCGAAAAGAGCACGCACAATCAGCGAGGGCGGACGGACCGGGGTGCCAAATCAAGCGGATACAATAAAATATTCGTATTTTCTCTAACAAGTCTATGCGACGCCCTAATATTGACTTTTCGAGATGATACAAAGATTTTTTTTTTTTTTCAATATATCTACAAACCTTTGACTACCTACAGAGCTTAGTAGCGGAGCTAACGCTTTCAAACTCAATGCTTGCGGTTTCGATTCCCGCATCGATATAAATATATATGCGATTTTTATTGTACAGATTTTTATTCATAGTTTGGTTACCCGGTTGTGGGACATATACGAGTATGAGCTGTTAAAATATATATAAATACATCAACTATCGGGCTAGGTGGCGCTTCATGGGGGATTCTTCTCGCTTCCAGTCATTTAAAACGAGTGTGTTCTTTATCATTGTTTTTAAATTACATATGTACATACATGATCATTCAAATTATCTGAATTAACCTTTGGTTTAGTGTATATATATGTATATATATATATAACTATAATAATAATATTTGCTATATATATAAATACACATTATGTAAAACATTCGCTATGTAGTGGAATTTGTACTCTTACGCTAGATGCGTTTGCGTTTTTTATCATAATAAGATATAACTTTATAGATTTTTTTTTCTGCAGCCCATATATGTCTCACTGATCAGATATCCATATGTCGATCTTTTATCTCAAAATAACCTGTGTCTAACTCAAAGACACGTTTATTGTCTATCTATTTATTTTATGTAAATTTGTAATTAATAAACCTGTATTTGACAAAATTCTTAAAACAGAAGTATTTAAGATAAAGAATGATCTATACAACGTTTTAAAAATATATTTTGAAATCAAACAAATTTGCAAATAATGTTATTAAATGACATTTTAATAATATACAGATTCGGTACATACATACATACATATCATTTCTCCTATTTCCCGTAGGGGTAGGCAGAGACAACAAATCTACGATCTACGACTACGATCTCGGCATACTTCCCTTGCTTCCTCCATACTCATTATTCTCCTCATGCAAGCCCACCGGTTGGCGCGCCTTGGGTGACGCCTTGGGTGAGGCCTATGTCCAGCAGTGGACTGCCGCGGGCTGATATTGAAAGCCCGCCGGTTGAGGGTACTCTTCCCTGGCCTTTCTTAAAATGTTCAGCAATTTGGTCTTGTTATGTTTTTCGTGGTCTTCCTCTACCGACCCTTCCATCCACATTATATCCACATATTCCTATTTGTATTTTAAGGTAATGTAAAACGTAAAGCGAAAAATGTAAAGGGTAAACATCACCTACACGATTCGATGAGACGTCAGTGGATAAGTTATTGCCAATAATACTTATAATATAGCAGTGTTCCCAGCCCGCGGCCCCCAAGGCGAACGCTCGACAAATAGGCCGTTACATGTTTGCGAAACGCGATATGTCGAACGGCATGTTAAACTTAATTTCAGTAAGGGGTGACGCCACCCGACAACATGTCTTTTACTGCCTTTCACCGTGTTTGCTTTGATTCCACTCGTAAAGGATTCAGGGATGTTCTCAATAATAGCTTGCATATATAAAGATTGTTGCTGAGATCGTAATGCTATTTCAATTTCATTACGATAAAAACAATGCGAGATTTCGTTAATTACTTGCATATTTCTAAGTGTCACTTTTAAAAAAGTGATCTCCCTATACCTTGTTGAATACAATTTAACTGTGATATATAAGTAATAAGCCAAATTCTTTCCCACAATACACCTGACTTAAATATTGGTATAATATTCATATTTAAGCCAAGTCAAGAGTACCCATAACCGGCGGGCTTGCATAGAGGGAAAAATGAGTGTCGAGGAATCAAGGAAAGTATGCCGAGATCATAGCAGATGGAGATTTGTGGTCTCTGCCTACCCCTACGGGAGACAGGCGTGACGATATGTATGTAATAAATAACTTTTTAAAATTATAACATCTATTTTTGGCTACTATATTTCAAATATTTTTAACTACTACTTACTTTTTTACAAACTGCTTGGAAACGCTCGCAAATAGAAGTATCTCCAAAGAATCAACTTTATTTTTCTATTAGGGTAATGATAATGAGATGGTATATTATAAACAAAATCTTAATTATAATGTTGAAACATGACTACTTAAATTGACTGATCATTGCCTGTAATGGTTTAAAATGTACACTTTATAAATTAAAGATTAAAAATAACCTTCAAACGTCAATTTCAATTGAATATAATCCTGGTGAATTTAAAAGAGAAAAATTGGAGTTGTGTGTTAACACAGTTCTTCGTGAAATAACCCACTGTAACTGGGGGAAGTAACATTTTCCAGTTACGAAATTATATATTATGATCCTTATAATAATAAGGATAATTCAAATATATATTTTTATGTATTACATACACTGTTATTTAGTAATAATTGTGTATTTTGATTTATTCTAATTTAGTTGCAAAGACAGAAACATAATGTGAAAATATTCCATTTATTTCAACTAATGTTAAATCATAAATGAGGTAATTAGTAACCCACACACAACATCACACGCAAGATAACATTCATAATGAAAGTATTAGTCAGCTTACCCCTCAAAACATGAACTTTACCGAGATTTGCAGTGGATTTATCTCATGAATAGAAACGCAGTGAAATCTTAACTTAAAAACATGCAGAAAGGGACGAGATCGTAAATAATAAAGCATGTACGGCCGTGTAGGGGTACCCTACAAGTGGGTAATGCTCGTTACCCGGCCCCGCACCCTTCCACAAAGGAACCCGAATGGGGTAAAGATACATTACACCTACCATTTCTGTTTCGTTCTCCGTTTGTATTCCGACTATGTTTCAATGATCTTTACACGTCGATTTCCTTAAAAACAATTTACTTACATTCGTAATTAATACATTATATTATATATACTTAATTAATATGCTCCATTGCAAAAAAATCGGGCACCTTACAGTCATTAACTTTTTTATGAATAATATTAATATTTTTAGAATGTCATTAGCTTAGATAACTAGAAATTTCGTTTTGCTTTTTTAAAAAAGTCCTAGAATCGGTTATCTCCCCCATTATTCACATTCTTACTCTATGTAAACAACGTATCTGCATTACCACAGTATTGTAAATGTCCATGGGAGATGTTGTTTATCATTAGCTGACCCGCTTGCTCGTTTATCTACGTACTCCATAAAAAAATAATAAAAATAAAATTACGTTATCCGGCCCGCAGTTAGAAGCACGGACTAAAGATACGGAATCACACGGTAAACTATTGAATAAAAAGTAAGACGATTTTTTTATAATTATCACGTTTAGTACATTTTTGTGCATTGATAAATATGTTTCCGCATAAGAGATGGCCTCTTATTAAGAATACAAAAGGCAGTAACAGCGATCCTCCCTAAAACTTGAACAAAAATATCTCAATTGACCAGTAGGTACTGCGCCTACGATTGATTTATGAGTTTGTCAATTCAGTTCTGTCATTGTACTATTGATTTAGACATTATTTTCCTAGAAAAAGCACAGATAGAATGTAAGTAGCGTTTGACACCAGGAATCTTTGTTCTTTTAAAAAAATATATAATATATATAGGACACATAATTACAGTTTTATGTATTTAAATATATCCGTAATAATATTATGTATTTAAAACATAACAAAGATCATGCCATCAGATAGCGATACACGAACTTCAACATATCAGTACATCGTATAACAATCGACACAAAATCATACGTGTCTCGTAAGTCCAAATCTAATTTGCGCGTCGCATCTGCCAGACGTATAAAAATAGCTGAAACCCTTCGTTTTCTAATAACATCCATTATCAGCCCTACTTTAAAGAGGAGCGAACACGAAAGGAATCAATAGCAGGAGCGAAGGGACACGAATTCCTGAGGGCGTCCCGGGAGACGGGTCGGACATGGATAATGATCGTCCTTCGACCAGCGACGGGTACAAATAGGTTAGCGAATGTAATATCCGACTGTGTCCAAGCGCCGGAGCTCAGATATTCAAATGGTCGGCAAGACGTCGGTTGCGTGACAAGACTCGGATTTCCCGAATTCGTTGTCAAAAGGTGTTGACACAAGTTGAGAAAAACGTCTATGAAGCTAAATTGCCCGCATTTTATTTTTAACGGGTCGCTTTTAGTCATTCGTTAATATAATTTAATGATATTTTGTTTCGTCTAATAAAAAGTCAATTTTATAACTTGTATGAAAAATCCAATATGATTAATATTTATTTAAAAAAGCGCAATGGCACTTAATGGAAAACTCTTTAGATTTAAGATCTTGGAACGAATTTAAAATCACATGCGTTCTATATAACTTATAATATAATTGTACCTCTAAAATAATCAATTAAATTTAACTTTGAATAGGTTACATTTTTCTCAATCTGTTTTGGCATATCCTGCGAAATTTCTGTGTTACTATATAAATGTAATGCTAATTTCATAACTTTAGTACTGTTTTTTTAGATGTTCGAATAGATCTTTGCTTTGGGCTTTATGCCAATAACGCAGACCAAAATTGAACAACTTTTGTCAAAATGTCTGCAGCGTGGCTCTTCCATATAAAAATCTTTCTTTTTTTTTAATTTTTCAAAGCGTGAAGAAAAAGAAGAGTGTGGAAAGGTCGCAAACCCTTGCTCGCAATATTGGTGACAATAAACAACATCGCGCACAATCAAGCAGTTAAATAAGAATTGCGAGGAATGTGGCGGAGCGCAGTGGCGTCATTTGTTACAGGCCAGATCGCGGCGAGATGAATGGATTCGACTGCGGGCGGAATGGTTGATGTATTCGATAGAGATTATTTTTTAGACAAACAAAAGTTATATTTGTAATAAAATGTTTGGCAACTTATAAAATAAAAAGATTAGTTATGTTATCAAAGTTGTTATTTGCTATCAAAGAGAAAGTTTTTGGAAATCTATTGTTAAAGAAGAAATTCAAAAATTATTTGCTTAGTTCACTGCTAAATATTTACCTCCTTCAAATATTCGCCATAATCCTCACAATAGGCAGACGGATTAAGATCACAGAATGGTTTTATTATTTAGGCAGACGCTACTGTTCGTCTATTGTGATTTATTTGAATTACTGGTACATAATATGAGAGACATTCGTCTCGTATAACACCCACGGGATGAAATGCTGGGATTACTAAGATCTCGAAGAAAAAATGTATTGGCATCAATGTCATTTAAGTGTTTTCGCTTTTTTTGCGTCGATATAAAATATAATATTTAAATCAATACATTAAATCTTATATATAGTATAATTTTTGTAGATCTATATATTTCATATCACTCCATTCCACTCCTCGTCTTCTGTTGCAGTATATTCTATCATATCATATTCCTATCATCCTTTCTAAATACATCTTTTGTTTTCCCTGCCTTTTCCTTTCTTCTCTATCCTTTTCCCTTCCTCTCCACCAATCCACGGTCTGCCGTGCCAAAGTATGCATGGCTAGGAGCGAGCTAAGTCGCAAGAGTGCCGACCGTCCCGGGAACAGGCTTCCCCGGATTCTTTAGTGTCTTACCTCAGCATGCGGGGCTCTGCTGGGGCTGACCTCCATCCTCCCTTGCGGCTTGTGGGATTCACTTTGATGAATCTTAATATACCTAATTCGTTAAAAAATGACGGCGACGTGGTTCGCCACCTATCACCCGAACACGCCAACTGTCCTGAATCCCACGAGGGCGAGAAGCGACGAACGGAGAGCCGTTCCGCTACGATAAACATGAGAGGAAGGATAGATAAAAAGATGGATAAGTGTGAAGGAAACAAAGAAGGTGTGTTGGGATCGTAGCGGATGGAGATCTGTGGTCTCTGCCTAACCCTATAGGGAGACAGGGGTGATTATATGTATGTATGTGCTAAGACCTCGGTTAAACAAATATAAAATAACATTGTGTGTCAACTAATCATTACATAAAATACAAAATTGCCAGTATCAATTCTAAATGAAATAATATCATCACTAAAACTTAATTATTTACTACTACCACTAAAAATTTAAAACACAACAGCAATTTGTTGTTTTCGCGAATCGTGTTGACTGTAACCCTTATTTTTTCTTTTTTGTGCAAGTGATAAAGTGTACTGAACATAATTATATTTATTAATAATATATTTTTAAGTAAATAAATGGATAAAATGGAGTCAGCTGAACAATATAAACTAATATTTCACTAATATGCCTTAATCGATATAATATCGAACAATATGCTACAAAAATTACGTAGTGTTGAATGATACTAACGAAGGTTTTTGAAAATTTAAAAAACAACTTTACTGTTGTATATTCGCCCCAAAATTCCTAAATAACATTCATGGAAACTTAAGTTAATTAAGGACCCATAACATCAATAGAAAAGAAATAAGAATTACTAATATAGAATAGAAGGGGAAGTATGACTGGTTTGTCGTGACAATTTTATTCTGCCTTCCTATGCCTTAAAAAATATATCGTAGAGGGAAAAATTGAAGGTAGAAGGAAAAGAGAAAGACTAAGGACAGTGAAAGAAAAGGTAATGCTGAAGACGTATTCACACTAGCTTTATATAGAGACTAATATTGCGGCGAAGATAAGTGCTACGCGCTTAAATTAGTATATACAAAGTAATGTACGGAATGTAAATTATCAGTGGCAATGTCCTAATATATTATATATCGGGACATTGATAGTCGTTAACTAAATATTATATATAAAATCAAATCTAGTATGCTTTCATTATCCACATCATTATTACAGCCGTTACAATCTACTGTTGCCGTAATTCCCACACTTCTCTGCTTGGCGAGCAGATTGGGTGTCACAGATCAATTTCATTCACATGTAGATGCTGTCTAATCCTGCTGCTGCAAGCTATCTTGTACCTATAACGATGTCAATGACTCAGTGGCGATGAGTTCGTTTGCTTGCAAATGTTTAATACTCGATTCCCATTTTGGGGTAAAATATCTCTTGTCCATCATTTTATACGTCCTAATGGCTACCACAATAATGAGAAATTATCGTATAGGACTATGTGTGGAAACCATAAAAAAGACGCCTTATACAACACCCACAAGAACATATGGATATGATATGGGCCCTATTCTTTTTCTAATTGTATTTTTACACCTTACCTTTACTTATGGATAAGTTGGGAGATGAAAGGCGTTTTCATTTTGGTTACAATTCTGATCCGAATTATAGGAAAACATAAGTTAAATAGTAAAGAAAATCTGTCATGAAACAAAATAAAAGCTTCGTTTACATTACTTTCATTATAAACTCGGGACAAAATTTAGGAATTTATTAGTATTTTCTGTACTAAAATCTCTCCATAAGTTGTAATGAAACGTGGGCAGTGCGTTTTTCACAGTTAGAAGCTATATATAGATAAGATGTATTATAGCGCGATATAGTAAGCGGTAGTATTTCAACTTAAGGCTCAAGACCATTGCTTATTATTGCTAAATAAGCGTTTGGTCAAGTTGGTTTTTGAATATTTATACTATAGTTTTGAATAACTCTATTGGATTCGCTTAGTAATTGAGTACCTATACGGATACACCTCAACTAAATATATCATAATCATCATCATCAATTTATATATAAAGTATACTTTAATGTAAAATAAATAATTTTAAGTCAACCTTTTTTAGCGAACTATTTTTTTTTAGTTTTAACTTTTATCTTACGCATGTTGGTAAGACTTCTTAGATTAAAATTACTAATAAACAAAATATAAAAAGCTACCGATATCTGGAATTGAATTTGCCTATTAAAAATCATTACATCATGAATCATTTTTGAGAATTTGTACCGTGTCATATGTATTAAAATAATGTATTTTGTACAGACCATACACTCGTATGTTGCACTGCTGCGCACAAGGTTCCCGATTTCTAGGAGAATGGAAATAAATCCACTACACTTGTCCAAGGTGGATTGGCGGGACTATACCTCAACATAAGTAAGTGTAGGCTATACATATTTATCCCGAAGCAGGAACTGAACCCGTGATCATTGACTCTGAAGTTAGCAACACCGCTAATGAGCCATTTACTTCATCGAAGTAATAAAGATTGCTAATCACATCGCCTATAAATATTAATTTAACGCCATAATAGAACTGAACTGAAATATAACCAGATCTTGACAATTAATATATCGTCGAGTAAATTTTACAGGAACAACAAAAAACTGATTTTCTTTCATACTTTGAGATATTTTTGTAAAAGTATTCTTACTTTAGTTATAAAAAAAGTATTTTTATAGTAAAATATAAAATGTTCCATCGAATATACTTTAAGATTATCTGTTAGACGGCATCAAAATTAAGATATGTGGAAAAATGTTTTTTAGAGTTACAAAATCTGATAATTAGTCCAACGACATATATACGAGTATAGTAGAATTGCTGGAACAATTAATTGTTATTTTAAAAAATATTGTTTGCTATTTATTTATTTTTAAATATTATATTAAAATTACATTCACGTATGTCATGACCTTTATCTTTCTCAATAAACACATACGAGCTGAACAAAGCAAGTGGCGCGAAACGTCAATTAAATGGCGCAGGTAAAGTTAGGGGACGACTACCTCCTAATGGGAGTTCGCACTTACTTTTTAACAAGTTCCCTTTAGCAAGGTTCAACCGAAGTACAAAACAACGACATCGGCACTTCGATTAATTCTTTTAATTAATAAAAAGTTTAAATATCTGACGGTTTCATTTTACTTAAGCTGTTTTTTGCGTCTTCATATACACTATTCATGGGGTTTTTTAAATTTTACATTGGAACCCCAGAATAGTGGAAAGTAAAAAATGTCCTACATTTTCGGATTTTGATAGAATTATTTCTTTCAGTTTAATATATTTTTTTATAAGTTTTATATTATACACTTTTTTACAGCCCACAATATCCCACTGCTGGGCATGAAGGGCCTTTGCAGTTCTGGAGGAACACACATTAAAGATTTAAAATATTTTTTTATTCGTCTTCAGACAAACATTTTGAAAACGCATTTTTGAGGTTAAATCGAAATAAAATATGTATCTGTTATTTTGTTGTGATAAATTTATTAAAACTTCAATAACTTGTCTTTTCTAAAAATCAAAGAACGCATATAATAAATTATAATATAGAAACTATTATATTCTTACTCTATGGACTTTTCTCGGCGTAAATCTCACCATATTTCACGCAACGTGAAACTTAAACAAAACTTTAATTAATCCTATACCAGTCAAAACTCGTGCGAAGACACGTCTACCCGATGTTATCACAACACGCCGTTATCTCACAAGTTTAATCGTCGCGGCGTAGTGTGCGCGAGGGCTAATGAGGCTGCGGTTTTCGGGAAAACATCACGCAACAGAAAACCCCACCCCGCCCCGTCCTACTAAACTTTGTGGACTTACGCTAACTTCTCATTAATTAATTTTCATCATTCCATTCATAGCAATATAACAAAACCCCTTTTCTTACTAAAAGCGAGAATAAAACACTCATACTTACACAGTCCCTATTCAGTTAAAGAAAATAAAAAAAAACTTTAAAAAGTTTCCTCTCTTTTTATAAGCACTGAAACACTGGCACCTTTGTCCGCACTGAATTAAAATAAAAAAAGAAAACTTTGAGTAACCGCGGAGGCGCGCGCGTTCGCCGCCGAAACGTGGTCGACATTAAAACCTTAGCGGGAAAGAAACGGTCCCCTTATTACGTCTCGAAAGAAATTCGCACACAGGGGCACGGCGAAAGAAGTCCACCCACACAGCGATACTACAGTGAAGCGACACAGGGGGAAAGTTGTCGCTGTGTGTGTTCGTGTACAAATAAGTATTAAAAGAGATAGTTAGCTACAGGACCAACGACACAAATGATTCTCATAGTATATACTATATTACACTGTTATATTTTAATAAAATATTAAAAAGTAAATAATAAAAAAAATAACTCGCTAAATACAAAAATCTTGAAAGACCAAAAGAAAATATTACAAACAAAAACTGTAAAAGGAATTGTCTATATATGGGTATCGTAATCCGATTAAAAAAATCCATTCCTACCATCTGAGTGGCGATCTAGTACGATGCGTTTTTTCCGCGAAACTTTTTCGTGGAATCAGTTAACTTCAATAAAATTTCCGTACAGACATTAGAATTTTCGAAATACAACCCTACATTATTATAGAAGTCCAAATAATATAAATACGTTATAAAATACAATCAAGTTTGCATTTCTAATAATAAAAATTTTTAATTCCCTAAAAATGTATTAAATATCACAATTTTATTTTTATGTCTCTTACAATATTCAAATCAAATGTAAGAAAACATCACAATGTCTTTAAGGATTATCCAATCATGACGAACAAAATGATTTAGGTAACGTCTTTGAAATTTAATTTATCATAAAGCTATTTTATTTCATGAGCAATTCTACACCCACCTTGACATTTAAAATAATTATTATCTTATCTAATATTAGGCAATACCAGCTTTAAATAAAGACAGTATTAATTTGTATAAAATATACAATACATTACGTTTAAAATCCCTTACCACAAATATCCAATGTAATCCAATAATAAATGTATATATTATACAAGTTTTTAATCTGTCCCTTCATAAAGTATTAGGGTAGCCAAACCTTACTCAAAGCCGTGAAAAAAAAACAAATTAAAAAAGTAATAGTACATACACACAAACCAACACCGCACAATACAACTTTTTTGGAACGAACATAACGTCTTGCGCCTGAACACGAAGCATTCTGAGGAATAAATAATAAACTCTACCGAAGATTAATATGATAGAACAGTAGAGTTTAGTTATAATTATATTTTATATAGGAATATAGACAATCTAGAAAATAGCAACGAACTTAAACAAATAAAATGTTGCTAGCAATTTACACTGAACGCTGGACCGATTGACGAAGAACAAGTCAATTGACTTCCATCGGTTGGCCTCTCGTTTTCGTTCGTTGGCTGTACTCAAACTTCGTGGTTAGCACTAAATTAAGTTGAGACATTTTGATTTAAAATTTACATAGATTTTTTTTGGAAGTTTTATGCAAACTAGTAAGTGAGGTCACCTGATGATAAGCAATCAACAAATATCTGCAACGCCAAACGAACGGCCGAAGCTTTATCAGCCATTGAGAAGTGTGTTTTGGAAGATTCCAATATCGCATCAATTCGCAAATACCGCTGTAGTACCGCAGCTAATAGCTGCTTAAAGAGAAACATGTATTAAAATATTTCATGCACTCTATCTATATGTAGTGACTGAGGAAATAACATATCTTTTTAATTATTCTGTAGAAGATTTTCTTTACGTGATTTCAAAGATTATAAGTAAGCAGTTATTCCAAAAATATAAGTAAGCAAATAGGTAAAAAAGCAAAGCTAACACTCCTAGGTCGTAAATTGTTCAAAATACATCTTGGTCATTTAATTAAATGTAGGTAATGTCAGATCAACACTCTTACTGGTCTTAGTACAGCAAATGTAATGAAAGAAATAAATCAATATATATTAGATCTCAATCTCTCAGAAGGAGAAGAGCCCAAACTATTTGTTTATAATGCGAATGTATATTAAAAATGGTTTAAAATTATTATTCTTATAAAATAAATAAATATTGGTGGTGAATTTAGAGATAAGTTTATATATACTATATTAAATACTTGATTTGACGGGAAAGATATTATGTATATTATCCGTGTGTTTATTATAGGTGGTAAGTATTTCACAATAAATCAGTAATTAACTTACTATATACAACAACAACACAATAAATTGTTGTAAATGGGTATTTTTTTTATTTTAAGTGTATTGCAAATAACAATACTATCGTCAACTGTACCCATACCAGTCCAGCGCTGGACATCGACAATTAGAATTATTTCCAAAGTTTACGTAATAAAAATCTAATCCTTAGTGGGTTAGATTTTTGTTGTCCACAATCTTAGTTCTGTTGTCCACAATCAATCTTATTCACCATTATGAGAATACTTTTTTTACAGCCCACATATATTCCACTGTTGGGCACGAACCTCTCAAAAATTGCATCCTGCATCTGAAAGAGTACATTTTTAACATACATACATATCGTCACGCCTATCTCCCATAGGGGTAGGCAGAGACAACAGATCTCTATCTGCTACGATCTCTTGCTTTCTCCACACTCATTATTCGCCTCTTACATACATTTTTAAAAGTTCAAGTTTGTCCAAGGTGGATCAGCAGGGCATCTAGACTAAAATAACTAACTTTAGGCCATAAATATATTTATTATTATACGGGAATCGAATTCGCGACCATTAAGTCCGAAAGCAATAGTTTCGTCACCAATAAACTAATAAAGTCGTATTGGCCTTAAATTATCACTAAAACACTAAATTTGAATATAATATTATAAAAGAATAAAGCGAATATTGTAAAATACAATTATTATAAATTAAAACTTATATTAAAAAGTAATTTCCATAGTAAATAAAATTAAATAAATCTTATTTTAATTAACAACGTATACAGTGTATAATTGGTTCAGTGGCAGAGCTACCCGCCCACATTGTCAATGGTCACGGGTTCGATCCTTGCATCGCAATAAATGTGTGCATGGTCAACAGATATTTGTTCCAAGTCTAAACGTCCGTTTCGTCGGTTAACGTCCGTTCCTCCAGAAATGGAAAACCCGTAGGAGGAGTGGAACACATATATGGGCTGTGAAAAAAAATACTGTGTAATTTTTGTGTATAATAAATAACATTTGATTTCCTTATATTACTTTAACGATATAGCGACTATCTTCCCTAATAAAATTTAGTTTAATTACTGTTTAGTATTCATTTTCTTTATTGAGTAGAATCTGAATTACTAAGGTAAGGAAGGTTATTGGTTCGATTCTACTACTGGACTATTGTGTGACCAATATTTAGCTAGCACGAGTGCTTTTACCTTAGTTGGATTGATTAACAAAATTTATAGTAATATCAATTTATGGCTAGTTCTTTCTTTTTTAAAACATAATGATACGATTATTCAGGCGTTGAAGTTCCATATCCATCTTTTGGTAGAGCACCATTTTTGGTAGCGTATATTAAAATTCTTATATTCTCTTTAAAAATAACTTACTAAAATAAAAAGATTTATAAATACAAAATAAATCAGTTTATGAATTGAGCTCTCATTGTGAGTTCAACCATTAGCATAATAATCTTTTCAATAGCGTACTATTAAACATTGCAGCCAACCAGAGAAATTTAATGTCGCTATAAAATTCAAATGCGCACATTAATGAATTAAAGCCTGATGCCGATATAGCGCCGTATCGTTGACAAAAGGATGAGCATTTCGCTGAAACCTCTTCGCCCGCCGACCGCGGCTCACCCACACAACGGTAAACCACATGCCACATGTATCTATTCACGCACACATAAGTAACCCACTACTACAAACCCGAAACCCGCACGCCCACCCGCCAAACACGCCCAACGTCTTGGGTTTTCTTATAAACCACGTTGTGTTCGACATCCTTGTTCCTCGCCAGGCACTATCTCACCCTCTCTCTGTCTGGCGCAATGACGAGCCTCACATAAAACGGGCGCCGCATTCCCGCCTTTTTTCCCACTCCATTTTGACAGCTCGCGGCTCCATATCTAGCCGACAACTAAGATAGCGTTCACAGAAATTTTAAATTACGCCATACCCATATAATATATTTTTTTATATTTGAACGTGATTTTTATAAATGACGACTTAATTGACTAAGTGGCAAAACTACCGATTTCTGGGTCAGTGGTAGTGTGGTCGTATTCCACGTGGGAATAAATATGTAGTCTAGGTATTTATTCTAATTCTGCGTGTCCCATCAATGCGCCTTGACCTTGGTCGGTTAAATGTCCATTTATCCAGAAATGAGGAAAACCCATGGGAATATTTTATTTACATTTTAATAACGTCGTTATAATTTTATAATATTTGAAACCGTATTTAAAAAAAAAGTCATATTTGTCAATATTTAAGGTAAATTTTAATTTTTATTTAAAAGACTTTAAATTAAGAAGAAACTAAAGACAAAATGAATACAAAAAAATAATTCCAAAATAATATCATTAAGGCGCTTCTAGGTACGACTACGATAATATAGTGAATAGTAATTTCTAATAAAAGAAATTTGATTTCGGTACAATATAAGTAACGAAGCTTCAATTCTTCTACTGAAGAGAAAGCTTTCCGCTAAAGCGATTTCAGCGCATGTCAGTGTGTGCGACGTCTTATCGACTAAGTGCCTCAAGACGCGGGCGGGCGCGGGAGCGGGCGCGCTGGGCGGGGCTGCGGAGATGTGGCACTCCGCTATCGGCACACCGTAACACACATTTTTCCCGCCGCAAACCTCGCGCCGAGGGTTAGCCGCGACCCGCAGACCTCGTTCAGCGGGAGCGGGATGGACGATAACTCCGCACCACTCACTCGCGCATGCGCTATATGAAAATTTAAGCGCGCGAAATTTGAGAGTTTTCTCTTGAAAAATTATCGCCGCCATTAAAAATAAGTTTTATAGTCGGATCGGGTTTTAATTGTTTAACTGTAATATATTACATATACAACGTAATACATTTAATGCTGTTGCAATAATGTTTCTTTAGTGAAAGTGTGAAATGGAAATGACTTATTTTTATTATTATATATATAAAAAACATTTTAACAAATTTAATTTAAAAAATATTCTTTTTTGTTAATTTAAATGTTTTAATAAGTGTACCTTTTAAAAAGCTTTACAAATATCATAATTATAGAATTTGAAATTAACAAGTTTGTTATGTGGCCAATTTAGTTACTCCCAAAATAAAGCTAACTAATTTCATAAAAATGAAAAAGAAAGTAGTGGGCAAAGGGCAAGCGGATTGTCACATTTAATCACGATCACACAGTGATTCTAATCACACTGCAGATGTATTACTTACCTTAGGGTGAAGATGTGAATAATCGGAGAAGGAGGATGAAATTTAAAAAAAGATCCTCCAGATCTCACGCACCATACGAAGCGCGGGACCACAGTACCATTGACCATTGACGCTGTTATTCTGTGAGGAAATCCCTAGTCTAGCCGACCCATCCGTGATATCATGGCTCTTTCACTTGTTTTATTATGTAAATAAAATAAAAAAGCCTTTTATTTATTGCTTTTTATTTCACAGCCCATATATGGTCTATGTGTATGGGTTACCAGACTTATATAAAGAAAGGAATAAAATATCTGTTTTTTTTTAAATTTCTTGCTTACAGACTTTTTTACAGATAAACAAGATATTTTAAACTAAATTTAAGCCAGAATCCCTATTCAGGTGAAGGCCTCCTCCAAGGACATCCATTGCTTTGTGGAATGAGCTATTTGACACCAGTTTGATTCGAATCTCTCCCTGATCTCATTTTTCCATCTCTCATCCCTTGCGGGCCTTTTCACGACGTCAGCTTTCTCATCCATCTCTGATTCTAGAGACGCACCACATGTCCAGCCCATCACCACTATAATTAGTTTTTTGCAACACTGATAAGTGTGAAGTACCTCTAAACGTACAGTGGGGTATCGCGTCAGCCCACGGCGCCGGAGGCACGGCATATCAATGTGGACAGTCAAAATTTTACTTAGCTAAGATCCGCGACAAGCAAACAATATCTACGGAAGGCAACCGAAAAGTGACCTTTTGGTTGTCTTCCGTAGAGTCTACTATACTTGAAGATGCCTCGTGTTGAGGCGAAACACGTGTCGTGTGTACATTGTGGTAGAGTGGTGGTGTGTGTTTGCTGTTGTGTATAGTGTTTGGTAGGTGGTTTGGTTCCAGATAAATCCACTTCATTCAGCAGGAAAACACACATTATTAATTTTCTGTTATTGTTTGCTTGTCGCGGATCTTAGATAAGTAAATGTTTTGACTGTCCACATAGTAATGGGTTTCCGCAAAGTAACGCCTGACTCCATTAATCACGGCATATCAAAACAAAACGGCACAGTGCGGGCGAGCTAATCATGCGGGGCTCTCTGACAATTTGTAGGTTAGCCACACGACCGCCGCTGCGGGAGACCGAGCGACGAGGATCCTTGACGCGCACCAACTATTACCAAACGAACGTTCAACCATTATTTACACCGACAAACCTAAACTAACATATCTGTTTAAGTGATTTCAAAATAAAATATGTTCTTTCTACGTTTTTTTTATAACCTTTATACTGCCGATCAAGTATTGTTCTTTTTTCTGTGGGACTACTTTCAGCGGTGTTTTCGTACTGCGACACATACATACGACATTGGATTTATAGTGTTAAAAACACAGAAGAAGAGAATGGCATATTTTTTATCTGTAGCATGAATGGGCCGGCTCGCCCGGCATAGTACCACACTCCCGCAGAAAACCGGCGTCTGAGTGGTAGCTTAGCTACCGGGCTTCGTACGGTGACCGGCCAAGTTCCGGAGGCTCAATACCCTCCCCCTCCTTCTACCACCTCCCATTGCCACTCCTATAATGACACTATCCTTAAAGGTCGGCAAGGCTCCCGCACTGTCTATGGGAGGCGTTGATTGGTTTGCATCTGGTGACACGCCTGCTCGTTTGCCTTCCTATCCCATAAAAAATGGAACCTTAAAATAAACAAGCTTACACATTTCTTAAAAGCTGGCAACACTTCTGTAACGCCTACAGCCGATGCCTTAGGGCGGCGTTAATTGCTTTCCTTCAGGTGACACGCCTGCTCATTTGCCTTTCTATCCCATAAAAAAAAGAAACAAAATAAAATTGAGGATGTTAAAACCTTTAATCGCATTCTTTTAATAAATTAATGTTGGTGTAAGCGTTTTTTTTTAATCACTTATTTAGTTCATAATGAAAAGTCGCTCATAATGAAATGTTCATTCGTTTCTCATATGTTTGATTTTACTTCTTTTTATGAATGAGACAGCGGTGCAAAACCAAATCAATAGATGATGAGTAGATTTGATGCATACCTCAGGAAGTAAACAAAGAGGAAAGTAGTTAGGCCCCTGAATCCCTGCACATGCCGTATAAAACACGATAACACAGAAAAATTTTAACACTTTTTTCTACCTATTTTGCGGTAAAGTATAGTAACGAGGTAACGAGATATAATTAAAAAATAAATGTTAAATAATTTTAATGTTTTGTGATACATTTTTTCTCCACACAAACCGAATTTGAATAGAAAACCCTTTCGTTGTTTATTGAGGCTCAAACCACTGGTAAAACCACAGCCGTACGACCAAAATAATTACAAATTGATTTAACACTAAACCACCATAATGTCAAATGAAGTGATATTTTTACATTTCGTTTAATATTGACACTAATACGTAGTTAAACAGAAGTATTTTTAATTACGTTTAATTTTGTAGCGATAGTATAATTTTGGTTGTCAACATGCATGTTTTGGTAAAGCATATTAAAGTTATGCTACTAATATCACTTATACCGTTATCTGTCTTGAAAATTTAAAAATTTATTTTGATCTTTTGAATTCTATTATAAATAACAAACAAAGTTTAGTAAATTTTTGACCGTTACACGCAAATCTAATAATAAAATAAAAGTCATATTAAAATATAATGCAATGTATATGATGAAAAACTTTGATAAATACCTATGTAGTTTCCGTCTTGTACGAAATAAATTAGAGATTAAATAATTTATTTTTCTATTAATCTTATCTTTTTTATTTCTATTAAGTAATCACCCATGGTATCGATGCGTCTTCGTCGTGCCAGCGCAGAGGCAGTTTATCGATGCCCTTCTTGGAGAAATCAGCTAGACGACAAAGAACAAACTTTTCAAAAATATTTTGACTGCCTGACGGGTATTTAATTTTTTTCCCAAAAAGTGGTGGTTTCCCAGAATTTGGACTTCTGGAAAAGTAGAAATCTATAGGCGCAAGGATCTTGTGAGAACGACGAATGGCAGGGAGCTTCTAACCCCAGCTCTTGTGGCTTGGAGACAATTTGTTGTGCAGTATGGGGTCGCGCATTGTCATGCAAGAGAAACGTAGATGAATGAATGACCAAATCTGGTTAAAGATGTGCGAGCTTCTCCATGATTGTGTTCAGTTCTTTACGGTTCACACTTGAAGTACTGTTCATCCCATTTGGCAAGAAGCTATGATAAATCACACTGTTACTAGATCACCAAACAGGGACCATCACTTTTCTAGGGGTTATTTTTCGTTTATTAGGTGCTGAAGCAAAAACTAACCAACTTACTTGCTAAGTACTTGCGATTGCAAAACAGTAACAATTTTACGTCGTAGGTAATAATGCTGTTCAAAATTCCCTCGTTTCTATGCCTGTTGAGCAACGCAAGGCAGGCCTGGACGCGTACGTCACGCTGGCGATCATTAAGTTCGTGAGGCACGCATTTGTCAAGCTTTTTTACCTTGCCAATGTGACGCAAATGGACCGATATGGTTTTGATGCTACCGTTGAAAGCTACTGCTAATTCAGCCGTAGATTAAGTATCATCAGGTTCCACAATCGCAGGGGGTTTATTTTTCAGATCGAAATTTCTAGAATGGAAATAGACAAACCAACGGAAACGGAAGATGACAAATAATTATGCGTTCGTTTATACTTTGTACTTCGTATACTTCGTTGATGATGCGTGCTGTTTGAACCGCGTTGCTGCCACAACGGTACTCGTATTCCATAATTACTCAAATTTTTAAGGTCTGAATGATGACGAAAAAGATTGAATCGTGATGAAAACATAACATAACGGTAATTAATAAGCAAAAGACTGGTTTTGAAAAAAAAACCATTTCTTTTTTCAAATAAAATTAATTTGAATTTAAATGGCCAGTAACACAACAATTTCATGGGTAAATTAGGTCTTGACTTTAGTCGAAATAGTAAAAATATATAACAAAATCTTTAACAAAACGTTTGTTTCAAATAACAACTGGATTCTTAATAATATAATTCTCCTTTAATTGGGAAAATCCTGTACTTATCAAGTTAATATACTAAACATTGATAAGGGAATCGTTGGGGTAATAAACAAAGTGAACATAATTATTCATTAAAACTCGTTATTTCTTTTCATTTATAAATCACAATATTGGTATTTTTCTTATAACCTATAAATAAATTATATATAATTATTAACCTATAAATAAATTATTAATAAATAAATTATTTATAATTTATTTATAGGTTATACGAAAATTATAAATTTATAAATATATTGCAGTTGAATTAAATATAAGGTATTATATATTCATTTTTATCCGCAAAGAATTTTCCCTATATTTTTTTACAAGAATACAAAATATGTCATAATCGTCACAAATACATATATGCATTTGCATCGAATTTATAAACTGCAATAAATGATCACGGGTTCGATTCCCGCATCCAAATATTATATACAGGTATTTATTTCGAGTCTGGATGTCCCGTTAATCCATCTTGGATAAACGTGGTGGGTTAATAACTTTTCTTCTAAAAACGGAAAGGCCTCGTGCCCGGAATTTAAAAAAGTAATGAACTGTAAAAAATAAATAAATAGATTGTAGGCACTTTCAACAAAACTTTAAACTACTACTAGACAACATCAAATGAAGGTGCGTGTAGACAGCGCCGACATCGCTGAATAAATAACCCGACACTTGTTCGCAAATAAACAATTTAAAATGTCAAGAATATAGAAAGGGCACGCGGCCCAACCCTTTTCCTTTCCATGACGTTACATTTCCTGGCGAACGAATTCACAAATGTTTGCCTTTGTTACACTTTCCTAATAATAATAAATTGATTTTATGTGTTTTCTACATGGACAGTCACAATTTTAATGTTAATTTGGTAACAACCGCGAAAAGCAAAAAAAATAGAAAAATAATATTGTATGTTTTTACTAAAAGAAAGTCATAGAATAACTCATCGATTCGAGAAGTCATAGAATGACTCATTCCTACCTAATAAACGACTATCAGCTTAACTCCACCTCTTCACTGCTATCCCTGACACCACAAAATGTTAAACACACATTAGTACTTTCCCGATGTTTATACTGTGGGAAAGTACTAATGTGTGTTATAGGTGTTTCACCTCAACACGAGGCATCTTCGAGTGTAGGTTAGAGGTAGGATAGAGTCTATGGAAGACTACCGTTAAGATCTTCTGTTTTGTTTGATATTCTTTTTTGCGGATAGCTATTTATGCGGTTAGGATACGGATTAGCTAAAATTCTAACTGTTCATTATAGTGATGGATTTCCGCGAAGTAACGTCTGACTCTATAACATGTTTGCTACAGACCAACCGTATACAATAAAATGAAAATCTACAGCTAACCATAATATTTTGCTACAAGTAAAGCGAGCAAGCGAGGCACCGATAAGAAATCACCGCCATCCATGGGCATTAGACATACCGCTGCAAAAAAACGTAAACGCTCTAAATTACATAGATATTAAAAAAAATATTCCATATTCGGATCAAAAAAAGTATTGCAGCGAATGGTCTGTCTCTCAGCTCTACCACCAATAAAAAATTTGAGCAGCTTTGAAAGTGACTGTTTTTGAATGATACAATATTTTCAATAAGTTTTTTTTTGTCTCTAATGGTAAGTTTTCATATTGCGGTTTACTATATTAATCATTTATTTTGATAATTTTTTAATCCTCCTAACAGATTTTACTGTAAAAGAATATACCACCTCTCCTTGATTAATTATTATGAGACAAAAAATCCTAAGAAAGTTTTTGCACTACAAAACCAGCTTTCCCTGACTTTACTTTGCTAGTTATAATCGAGCAGTGGAGCGAGCTCCAGCTGTGTCTGAGGAACGAGCATCACTAGAGATGTATGTACTCATTATTATATAGAAGTGTCGATAATCTTTTAAAAAACCTCTCCAATATTTTATCCTAGATTTATCTTATTAGTCATTTTAAAAATATTACATTATTAATGGAGTCAGGCGTTACTTTGCGGAAATCCATCACTATATGGACAGTCAAAAGTTTTACTTAGCTTCAAACTTAGTTTCAAATAAATCCACTTCATCCAGCAGAAAAACACACATTATTAATTTTCTATTATTGTTTTGCTTGTCCCGGATCTTAGCTAAGTAAAACTTTTGACTGTCCATATAAAAGATTACTTATTATTTGTACAAAGTATCTCAAAATATATAATATTTTTATTTATATCAAATCGAAGTTTTTAATTTGACTGTTTTTGTATTTAACGATTTTGAATACGCCCAATTTTATTCAGCTGTTCCTCAGAAACTTAAATAAAGTGTAATATAATATTTTGACTTTTCGGCATCTTATACAGAAAACAGTGATCATCGACATCCCTACAATAATGATCACAACCCTTTCCCAACTCGCCATATGCCGCGGCGCTGCAAACTCACCCTTAAATTACAGAACTTCCCGCTCATAATAGAGAGATATGCCTTTAATATCTGCCGGAAACTGCTCCTGTGCCTTGTTTACTTTTTGCCTCTGTTCTTATATTAGAAATTGTGTTGCAACGCAGTAAATAAGTTTGTTATCTTGAGCTATGGTTATTACTAACGCTTTCACATTCATCGTAGCGCAACGCCTTAGCTTTGCCGTGTTAGCAAGAAATACACTTCTCTAGTTAAACTACTCTATAGAACTGACAGAAGAATTTGTATGATTACACCTCTAGATAATATATAGCTATTTATTTATATATTACATAAATTTTATAAATTAATTTCCTATTTATAAAATAATTAACTAATTGAAGTTATAACTTGTTCTTTGCCCATTTAAACCGAGTCGATTAGTTTCCACATCAGTCTGCTTAGCTATCACTTTTATCTTGCATGCTGTTATATATGTTATTCTTTAAACAGACAACTATATATATATATATATATATATATATATATATATATATATATATATATATATATATATATATATATATATATATGTATGTATGTATAATTTTTATAGGACAACAATTTCTACTCAGGATTATTAAAAAACATATAAACAAAATTCCACAGCAAATGTTATCGATAATTTTGGTTAAGTAACTAGAACAATAAATACTTAATAACTAACGAAGATTTTTGCAGTGTATAGACACGAATATCAATATATTAAGATCCTGATTTTTCCACATAAATTTGTAATAAATTTATTAAAATTTTTATAATAAAAATTTGTAAAACAAAATACAACGACAGGAACATTGAACAGATTTCTGTTTCAGAGCAAGAAATTTCGTGAAAGTATTGATAATTAAATACTTTAAAAAACACTGAAAACCTCGCAGTCGGTAGGATTCGAACCTACGCTCCCAGAGGGAATCTGATTTCTAGTCAGACGCCTTAACCGCTCGGCCACGACTGCCTGTCGTCGTATGTTAATATTTAAGTACCCATATATTTTGACATATAAATTCATATTAATTAATTTATTTCATAGTCTTAATACATATATTATATAAATATCTTCTTATATTTTATACTCATTTCCTTACCATTTTTTAAGATTGCATTTCTATGTACATAAATTCTAATTTTATCAGTTATATAGTAAATTTGATGTGTATTTTGGTAATTAATTGATATTTTATCAGTTATTTACCAAAATACACATATAAATGCAATCTTATATAGTACATATTATATTATCACATACATTAACTCGTATATGTGTGTATGTATATAAATATATATTAATAATTCTTCTGTACCTCTTAAACGGCTGGACCAATTTTGAAAAAACTCTGAGATTATCTGAGATAGAAAAGACTTTAACTTGCTTATTGCAAGTTGTAAAAACTATACATGCTCCGTACTCTACCATTCTTGTTTCTTTCAGAAGATATGCATTGAGACTCCGGTTCACCGAACTCACCGTACGAAACGCGGTAACATATAAAATCCCTACCGCTTAACTCTGATATTTTGTGAAGGTGTAGCCAAACAAATTGTATATACCTATTATCTACATAAAAGGAGGACATCATTACGACGGGATACCCCACAAATACCGGGTGCAATTTCAATCACAATTCCGCGCCGGTGTCCTGGAGCGCACCTGCTGACTGTCACGGTTCGAACACGTGCCCGACTAACAGGCTACTTAACCTAAGTGGGGCCACTTACATAATAAACCCTTTACATCACACGCTTACGACACGACTGCTATCCGCTAATTTTATGACGTTACTGTTTCTGTACATTTGACACCAGAATACATTTTAACTCAATATGTTTAATAGCTTTCTCATATTGACAGTTATTTTTATGGGAAAGGTAAGCAAATTAGCAAGTTGGTCGTGATAGTAAGCATTCATTGCCGCCCAAGGAGATCTCCAACGCCAGATAAAAAGAAAAAGCGTTGCCGGCTGCAATATATCATTACTTATCTTAAGATAAGGATATAAAGAAAGTAGACAAAAAGTATAGGCAGAGAAAAAATGTTGCATCTCGAGATCCCTACAATCACCGTATGAAACGCGCTAACAGAATAATGCTGTAATTTAACACTGATATTTTAAATGAGTGTAGTAATTTTCCGGTTGAACCGGACCATTCATCCATGACTCTACGTCTCTGAAACGAGTTCTAGTTTAAAATCAGTGTATTAACAACAATCAATAATGTATAACTTTGTTTTTGGTGTACAATAATGAATATATTTATCTATGTATCACACTAAGATAGAACCCACCTGCACTATGGCTGGACAGAGACTGAGTCTTTAGCTATTTTTGTATAATAATTAGTTTAGTAATAGTTTTAAGTTGTATAATTTTTAGCATAAATAATTTATCCTGCATATTTTTATCAACGTAAACCAAATTCTATCATTCTAAAAAAAAAATTTTTTCTCAAGGGAAGCAGCTATCAACCGACAATTTATGCTTACAATAAATTGTGCATTAATGTCAAAATTAATAGCTTAAGACAATCGTGACCTTTCCGCATCGTTTCCGTAAGATTGTAAATATACCCAATCCCAAATGTGCCGTCGGAGACACTCCGATCGCCGGCAATTTCACGAGCTACGACCGCCAGCTGCGACCGACGCGCCAAAAAATAACATTCCCTAAAAACATTTGCGAAAGAAAGGGATATTAGTCTCCGCGGGGCAATAATCGAAGCCGATTGGCCCACCGAACGCCCCGACACGACACTTTTTTTTATTTATAACATTACTAACTCCATGGCGATATCGTAAAATATATTTTATGGATATGAGTACACCTTCTGATTTAAAATTTTATGGTGTGCCATAGGCTAGTGAATTTTGGACTAAATTGGGAAGTCTAGACATATTTCGCTATTAAGAATTCCGACTGGAATTTCTGCACCAGTCATTACGATAATCTTAATAAAGCGTATAAACAAAACAATCTTAAATTACTTGAGATAAATGTTCTGTTTAGTGTTAAGATTTAATTTCACAATATAACTAAACACATTGACCAACCCCATACATTTAAATATTTTCTTATAGTTGCCAATGATATTGTAGCATCAATTATGTTGACATCTGAAAAATCCTAGAACCATCATTTATAGGTGCAATTACATATATAGTACCTTACCTACATACTCTTATATGTGCGCAAACATAGTAGGCACTCATGCAAACTCTCAATACATTCAATGAAATAAAATTTCAATACGATTTAAGGAATGTAATACAGTATCTAAGCAAGATGGGTATTATTAACGTTTAATTTAAATTGTAGCCAGTAATTTTAACAAAATGTTTGTTTTATTGCTAATAAAAACAAGTGTGCGATACACCGCATATATGTATGTACATATAACAATATCGTTACAAATAATGATGCGTGCGATTACAACGCTGCGGGGCGTGTTGATGGTTGGCGGGTATTTTTAGACGCAACCCGGATTAGGCGTCAAGATTAGATTTGGATACGACAAGAGAACGGGCGCCGCGCTGTCACGAACACTTCGCGCTGACGACGTGACGCTTAATACCGTTCGCTATAACAGAGTGCAACCAAATTGTGTTTATATTCATTTATTTTAACTTCAATGCACAATATTTTTTTTGAGCATGGGGACATATATGTGCTATGAAAAAAAAATGCACAGAAGATATATAAGACAAACCTTATGTCAAAAAGGCATTGTATACTAGTTAACCATTAAGTAGAAAGTACAGTACAGCCAAGTAAAAATAAATGTTTCATTTCAACCATTTAAGTCGTCGATATCATTATATTTGTAAATACCGAAAAAGACTGAACTAGTCTCTTTGATTGAGTCAGTGTCGGTAATATTAAACGAACGAAAGGTAAAACTGTAAAGCGATCTAGCATACTAGACATCTGTATGTGTCTATGAAAAGCTGGTAATGCATTTGTGACGCTTCTGACGTTCCTACTGTAATCACTTACCCTCAGGTGTCCCGCATACTTATTTGCTTGCTATGCTATAAATTATTCTAAAAATAAGAATTTTATCTATTTGTTTTGTTATTAATATATACTCTTCTGAAAAAAGAGCTGCCTGTGCCTATTTGATTTATTAGAGAGAACTTGTAACATTTAACTGCAAAAACGTTAGTGTTTTATGTTACTAAAAAGTCTTTCGTTCGAATTAAAGGACGCGTCGCCTTCAAGTGTACTCGACCAATTTCTCCCGCCATTTCCCCTAAATTTTTTCAATACGCGTTCAGGATCATTTAACATTTTTATGTGTAATCTTGCTCGGTGGCGATAAGACGAGGAGATTTTTGCGCGCCTCTCACTTTATTTTATCGACGACATTTTACGGCAAACTCTAAACAGATTAAATCTATAACAGCGGGGCGAGCTTTTTGTCTATTTCCCTTCTGTTGGCATATATTTTGGTTTTAAAAAGTCAAAGATATTAATAAACCCGTGCGACGAAACACAATTATGTGGAAATCAAATGTTGATTCCAGCGCAATATCGACCTCCATTGCGACCTTAACTTGCCGAGCGTCAAACAACACTTTAAAACACTCTCTAAGAAACATTTTGAGAGATCCGAATCCCATCCGAATCCACTGGTGGTACAATCGGTAAATTATTCACCCGATTTAAACGCGCGCCCGAAAAGACGACGCCCGCGTAACGTGTTACACGATCCGGACGACGAAACAGCATCGTTCGGATCGACTCACGACACCAACACTCACACGCACCCCGGCTCTAGCCGAGCACGTAGAGTAGGGAACACTTCTACACCCACCGGTTACACGAGATTCTCTCACGTACCCGGTCGGTTCTCACCCCCTAGACCTTAAGGTCTATGAGACCAATAGGGACTATAGTTACTAAAGTTCAATCCTCCCCTACATGTTTAACGTAGAATCATGACGAGTTTAAAATCAGCACACACATATGTGTCCGACACGGCGTCAGGCCGATGGAGTCTGCGATTTGCGCAGATTCCCAATTATATTTTACTTGCCCGCGGGCCCTGAATACGATAAAGCTGTTAAAGCCAATAGGCTACCAGCATTAACATCTTCGAATCCAATAATCAAATGTTGTATAATGTTGATATTGTAAAACTTTTATTGTGACCCTATTCATGATCATCATCCTACGGCAGTACCCTGTATGGGCATGAGTCTCCTCAAAGATCTTAATACAATCTTTGGCTACATGAGTCTAATTTCTGCAAACCGCCCTGCATAGATCTTCACGCCCAACTAGGTGTAGAATGTCTCACATTATACTTATATGCCTTATTATTCTACACATTGGAATAGGTATTCAAAGGAACACGCTAACATATGTCGAAAATAAATAGCACTGTTTAAATGGCGCCATCTTCTAGTACTCGCATATGACTCGGATGGTTGACCAATGTAATGAATTGTATTAAATTTGTATTTTATAAAGAGAGCAACGTAAAGAGTGGCGTTTAAATTATGCAACATTTGTATGGAAATAGGAACGTCACCCCTCTATGCCTCCTTAAAAATACATCCCATGTTATTTGTTGCCTCGGTTTGACGCTCACTCGTGATTTGATTGCTTTTTCATGTAGATTATAAATATTACATTTGCGTTTGTACAGTTGGTTTTAAGTAGATGGAGATATAATTTCTTTCTTGGATATTAACAACAGCCACCTGTTGGGCATGAGGCCTGCCGATTTCAGGGGAAAGTGGTAGTAAATTGCCACACTTGTCTACTCAGATTGGCGAGACATCCAGAGTCGAAACAAATACCTGTAGGCGATTCATATATTGTCATATATCAATATTTATCTCAGATACGGGAACTGAACCCACTCTCATTGATTATCAAGACGGGAATAATGTGGTTTGTAGCACAATTAGTACTATGCGTACATTAAGATTTTTTCAGTTACATTTATTCTACTCCTGTTTTTTGAGCTATATAAAAAAAATAAAAACAAACAACACATGACACATTCTTCTAATTAACTTTACTACATCTTAAATCAATACTAATTCTGCCAATAAATACAAAATAATGAACTAAAACAAAGTAACGTTAGCAATAGTGACGCCACCTGCTATCAAAATAAACAAGTCATGCAATCACTAGTACAAATGTTTACCATCGCTGCGTGCCGCTCCATTTCACGCACTACTCGTGTCAAATACTTGTATACCCGTTTCTATAAACAGCCAGTGCCGTTTGGTTTTGCAAAGAACAATAAAATGAGAAAATGTATGGAAACTTTTGTATCTTAACACCTTTTTAACACCACACATATGAGAAATGCTTTACATTTTAATGCTCGTTTTAAAAGTACTTATAATACGTCAACGAACATATAATGGTCATACATATAACATATATATAATGGTCACAACGCTGTAAACATTATTTTAAAAAATCTTGCTTGCTAGCTTCCTCTTTTGTCCTTTTTATTATAAATTTCAGAAAAGAAATTATAAAATCAAAATAAGAAAAAAACATTATGTGCTATGGTACATTTTTATGGTGTGCAAAATCTATTAAAATGTTCACCGTGCGATTGCAAAGGGGCTAGCACGTGACGTCGTGTTTATATCATATTTTCCATCCGGCATAGCTTATTTTATTACTTTGATAGGTCTCTATCTAACTTTGCTGGCTGCCAGTATGAACAATTTGAAACCACGAAGACCGGAACAAAGTTTTCCATTTAAAACTCTATTACGTTACCACAAAGCATAAAACATGTCGACGAATATGTGAGCTTAGGTGAGAAGGCCGTTTATACTAGGCTAACTTTATATTCCTCAAAGAATGGTTGGTAAATTTTCAATACTCACTTTATTAGGGCTGCGAGCGGAAGGAGGGTGAAAACGGTCTTTATTAGATTTTCTAGAAACGTGAATGTGCAGTCAATTGCATAGACTTCTTCGACACCGTGATATTGAAATATTTACAGATATTTTCAAATCCACTTGCTTCATTTTCAGCTTGCTTTATTTTTTGTTTCATTTATTAGTATGTAGTATTTTAGTACTAACTACTATTAACTACGCCATTTTATTACAGCGCTATAAATTAGATATCTAAATTTTTGTATATGATAACCTAAATTAAGAATTCCATTATCTTTTTCGTGATCTAAGCCAAAGTTGTTGCAAATAATAGCGTCAGCATTAGCAGTTGCGGATCTTCAGCGTTATTTTCGAAATCAACATCCGAATCAATCCACTGCTTTAGCGCACGAAATTTTCCCAAGCAAATAACATATTTTTTTTAAGACGTAGGCAAGTATTACTCTTTCGTTTGAACTAAAGTGACCTATCATTCTTTTCCGACCAGGTTATTCAAACTTAAGATCGTCGAGTCATCATCGTAATCGTTGTCACCAGCTCAGGGGGATTCTTTAAGTTCTTCTGACGAAATTGTAATAGTCTCAAGATCAACCAAAGACCGTGTTGTGTAAAAAATTCTACGCCTATGGAATAAAAAAATAAACCCCTTCTTTACCTTGATTTTACTTACACAAACAGCATATTCCACTCCTCTATTCCAAATCTTTATTTTTCATATAATAAAAAAATAATATGTTTATAATATATTGCTTTGCTATATTACTTTTCTCCTCAGTTGCTCTTTATTTTATATACCTCTGCCCATTTTTTTATTTGAATGATTGAAAACGCCATCTTTAAATGCGTCGTGATACTTTTTTGGTACGCTTCACTCTAGTTACATATAGTAAAGTAGTATTCTAATAGATGGTGTTTTAGCATTTGTAATAATTTATTCAAACAAATCTAAAGAACAGTTAACTACATATTTGTAGATAAATGTATTTCTAAGCTGGCTACAATATATAATTTTGTCACTTAAGCATATTACATTTAATTCAAAATCACAACATTCATTTCAAAATATAATTTTAAAAATTTTCATGTATAATTCAATTATCTTATATGATTATATAAGTTAAAATATATTATTTCATTGAAAATCAATAAGATTTTATTTAAAATTTACTCAAATCTTTTTTTTATTATTATGAGTGTGGTCTTTGTTCTATATTTCTAAGTTGGTTGCTTGTTGCTAATCCACCTACCCAGCGTAATAACTATGGATTGATGCCCTACCTGAGACGAGCTTCATTGCACAGTGGACTGCACTAAGCCTATAGATGATGATGATGAAAATCATTGAGTGACTATTATTCAATTTATATTTTCCTCTTAACAAATCGCCTGTCATTGTCATTTTCTCTGCCCTTTTCGTATTAATATTTTTCTAATTCTTGTATTTTGCAACTAAATATGTCATTTTAAAGGAACACTTTAAGATATTGTTAATAAAATAAAATGATATTTATATGTTTCCTTCCTGGCGAATTGTCTGTTTTTTTAGTTGAACAGTAGCAGTATTTACTGACAACACTCCGATTTTATAACTAGCAATATAGCATAGACAGCCATAGCATAATATCTTTAAAAAGAGGTTAGGTTGTTGTCATAGTTTATGATGTGTCAATATAACATTATAAATTGGGATATATTTTTAAGAGAATAATGTTATGTTTATAAATTACATAGTTCATACATTTATTATAAAATGGCTGTTGTAATTGAAACAACTCTAGGAGATATCACCGTGGATCTGTACTTGGAACAACGACCTGTTACATGTTTAAACTTTTTAAAGTTATGCAAAATGAAATATTATAATTTCAATTTGTTTCACTCTATAAGGAGTGGTTTTATAGCCCAGACTGGTGACCCAACAGGGGAGGGATCAGGTGGACAGTCAATTTGGGGGTTATTGGAAGGCCCTAACAAAAGATTCTTTTCAGGCGAAAAAATGCCTAAAATTCGTCATCATGACGCAGGTTTGCTTTCAATGGTTTGCACTGATGATATGATGGTTGGTTCACAGTTTTTCTTTACTCTTGCACCAGACTTAGATTCATTAGATGGTGTACACTGCGTTATTGGAGAAGTTACCGAAGGTCGTGAAATATTGAGCAAACTCAATGATGTTATCTGTGATGAAACTCATCGCCCATATCAAGATGTTAGAATAACTCACACAGTTGTACTTGAAGATCCATTTAGTGATCCACCAGGCTTAAGGGCTCCTTCCAGATCACCTTCTCCTAGTGCTGAGCGCTTGAAAGGGGGAAGAATTGCTCCAGATGAAGAAATAGATGAAACGCAGGGTAAAAGTGCTGAAGAAATTCAAGAGATGGTGGAGGAAAAAGAGGCTAAGGCACGTGCCACTATACTAGAAATTGTTGGTGATTTACCTGATGCTGATATTGCTCCCCCTGAAAATGTACTCTTTGTATGTAAACTGAACCCAGTCACAACTGATGAAGATTTAGAGATTATTTTTAGTCGTTTTGGAAAAATAGTAAGTTGTGAAGTGATACGGGATAAAAAGACTGGTGATTCCTTACAATATGCTTTTATAGAATTTGCTGATAAGCAGTCATGTGAAGATGCCTATTTTAAAATGGATAATGTATTAATAGATGACCGACGCATTCATGTAGACTTTTCACAGTCTGTATCAAAAATGAGATGGCTTGGAAAAGGAAGAGGTGTTAAATATTTAGAGGGTGATGAAACAAAAAATATACATTTGAGTAAAGATAAATCAGAAACATCTGGAAGTAAAGAAAATCAATTTAAAAGACAAAGTAACAGTAATAGATATGATAAAAGTGAAGCAAGGCATGATAGAGAAGACCAACATAAGCATGCAAACAAAACTAGTTTCAGAGGTCATAAAGATAGAAGTAGAAGTAGATCTCATATAAAAAAGTATGACAAATCTAGAAGGGAAAAAAGCCCTTATGACCACAAAAATAGTAGAAAAACAAGAAAAGAGCAAGATTACTTTAATAAAAATACAGCTAGTGATGATGATAACAGGAAAAAAGACAGAAATTCTCACTCAACTTGCAATAAAAGAAATTCTTCTAGATCACCTCTAAGTAAAGTAAGCAATAGAAGAAAAGATAAAGAACAACAAAAGACTAAAAGTATTGACAATAGATCTTGTGATACTATTAAAGAAAATGACTCTAAAGATGCAGAAAAAAGGGGACAAAAACGCAAACAATCTAATAGAGAAATGGAGCCATGTAAGAATCATAAAAAAGCAAGCTATAATCAAAATCATATAGAACCAAAAACTCCATCACCAGTAATAGAAAGAAAAGAGAAATATGAAAGACAAACAGACACCCATCAGAAAGATTTAAAAAAGAAAGTTACAACAAAAAATAATGATAAAAAAAAAAGAATTGTAAAAACTAAAAAGCGGCGCAAGCCATCAACATCTTCCTCTGACAGCGATTCTTCAAGTTCAAGCTCATCTAGCAGTAGTACTAGTTCTTCTAGTGATTCTGATATAAAGAAAAAAAAAGTAAGAAGGAAGAAAACGAAACAATCTTCATCTAGCAGCAGCTCTAGTGAAAGTTCTTCAAGTTCGTCTACTAGTTCAGACTCCAGTAGTGACTCATCTAGTTCTAGTTCTGATAGTTATCGTAGTAAAAAGAAAAGAAAACAAAAATTAAGAAAAAATATATAAAACAAAAAATAAGTTAAAGGGACAATCTATTGCCATGGAATATTTAGCTTGCAGTACAATTAAATTGTTTTTTGATATTTATAACTATATAGTTAAATAAAAATGCAATGTACCAGAATCTTTACAAATAAATGCATTGGCAATAAATAAATCTGTACTGAATTGTACTAAAATAATACTTATATTGATGGTTCAAATGGTAACGTTGGAGAACCAAGGGTTGTTCAGTCTCTTGGGTACCAAGCCTCAAATCTTGGATTGGAACTGATATTTGTTTTATTCCAAGTTACCACATTCCAGTAGCACCAATTACACAGAATCCTAGTTTTGGTCTATAAAAATAAAATTAGTATCAACTAATTTTATGGCATCAATCTATAAGTTCAATGTGAAAGTATATTCTTGACTAATATTTTTTATTGTGAATTATTTTACATTGCAACATTCTTAAACTAGAAAGTTTTATAATTCTTTAAACTACTTAGCATTTATTTGTTATTTCAAACTTTTTTGATTTTCTATATTAACTTGATTTTACATACAATATAAAAGATTTGAGTGTTAAAGTCTAGAGTTTTGTGATTTGTGTGTATTTTCTTCCTAATCTGGTTTACATATTGTTGAATATATTTTTTGTGAGACCCGCTCCCTTTACTTGAAAACTAATACAATAATTATCCATTATATACATATGAATTTACTTATTAAAATGACTTGTAAAAAATATTCTTTTATTTATTATTGCTGGAATAGTTCTAGGCATTATTAAATAAGTAAATCAATATCCAACAGTGAATTGATGTGACTGTATTGATGATGTTGACTTATTATATATTTATATAACTGCTCTTTTTACATAGCACATGTATGTGCTGCAAGAAATTCCAGTAAAAAATATGCAGAAACTATAAAATATAACCAACAATAGCTCAGTTGGTAAAGATCTTCCACTGGACTATTGATGTGAATCATTTTCTAGCACACGCATTATTAATGTAGCTAAGTTGGAATGGTTAATAAGATTTCTCGTAATTACAAAACATTGTCAGTCTTCTTTAAAAATATTAATCATTCATATATATTATTATTCATAAGAATGTATAAATTATTAAAAGTACGCAAAAGTACTTTAATTTTTTATTGATGATATAATTCGAAGAATTTCTTAAATAAGTTTGTATTTTTCAAAAATATTTTTATAATTAACTGCTTACAGACAGCTGTAAGACATTTAAATATAAAATATGCATGCATTCTTTTGTGCCAATTTTCATAACAACAATGTAATATATACATAATTAAAGATATCGCGAAATTATTAAAAAAATTGCATTAATAAATTTCCTACCTAGAATAATTGCATTTGCTCGCAGAGATCGACTTGAGTAGTAATAGCTTACTCTTCCACTTCATTCAGCGAGCTATGAGCACTGTAACCAATATCCTCCCAATTCCGCACCTATCTGATTCCCTTATATCTCAAACTTCCCTAATTATTAACCCAGGGCCAGCGTGACCTTTCGCGGGCCCTGAATACACATCCAACTCCTACACGTAAATTTTACAACGAAGAATTATTTATTTACATATACTGTTACATATTATATATTTTTGTAACGTGAATGTTAAAGAATAATTCAATCAAAAACTGTGTCAACCACCGTATAGTTAGTGTAATATCACATGAGCGCTGAAACACTAAGAATTTTCAGCTGGAGTATTAACATTTCTGAAAAAGTCAGCATTGAGTTACATTCGAGGCAGTCCGCCGTTCACGGCGTGTATGTGGAACAGGATTGAAACAATTTTGTTATAGTCCAGTGTAACTTGCGTTTAAGTGATGTTTGTCTGTATTGAAGTAAAGTTAATTATTATGAGTGTAGTATAAATGATTTGTAATTTTCGTAGACCGCGGGGCCGGGTTCCGGGGAACGCGCTGAACCCGCCTTGTGCCGGCCCTACATTACCCAAAATTTATCCTAAATGCAGCATTAGCAGTGCCCCAGGTATTTCAGATGTCCAACTATTACAAAATTAAGGTTAGTTTAAATTAGAATTACTTAAGAAGTATACATACATATACCTAAAAAGGAAATATCTATTTTTTATATACAACATCATTGGTTCGTAGTTAATGGTCGTAGGTTCAATTCCCGCATCGGGATAAATATCCAAGTTGGCTAAGCATGGCGGGTTAGTGTCCATTCCTTCAGCAATGGGGAGACCTGTGCATAGCAGTAGGTAATGTATGGATTGTTTAAAAAACTTCATAAATCTCTAATTTTAGTCTGTCAATTTGGATCGCCCCCTAGTAAATAGAAGCCTGGAATGGGGCGAACTAGACTTTTACATACATATCGACTTATTTAATAACATACTTTGCACATTTACATAAATCGATACAAACTCACACACTTACAGCTCTTCAATCACTAGGGATTCTCTGATTATCATCATCATGGAACATACGTATATGTGATATTGATAAATAATTTTGCATTCTATAAATAATATGAGATATATTAAAAATATTTTAAGCGAAACGCAAATGCATAAAATCAACTTTATGCTCGATAGATATAAAACACAGCTGTCTGTGAATCTTCGAAGGTACACAATAGCAAAAGATAACGACAGTCATCTTCTTGTTTAGTCACTTTAACTGCACAAAAGATAACCGACCGAAGCAATAGAATGTTCGCAATTCAACGACGTCCTGTAATCGGTCTGTAGGTACCCCATTTGGTACTTCGACTTATTTATGATTTCCTTTCACTCTGTAAATATTATTGAGATTTATCTTCCCACGTGCGAGTAGGTGTCAATTGTATCTAAATTATGGGTAAACAATAAAAATAAAATCTTGTTCTACCAATATTCCATTCCGTTCTGCTTTTAGCAATAATCAAAACTCAAATGGCGCGATGACACAATGGCTGAGTTATAAGTCATGGATACGACTCCCATATTAGAATAAATATTTTTATTGCTAACATACTTATTTATAATGTTTAATTATGAGTTATCGCATTAGTAAAAGAAGAGTACCTGCGAGGATTTGTAAGATAGCTAAATAAGAATAATAAGAAAAAATATAAAGATATGAGAAACGAGAGAAACGATATGAGAAATCTGTTTTATTCATTTCTTGCCCTCTCGCCTTTCTCTCACCATCCACATATCTTCATGTCTCTGTATTACAGGAATACTTTTATATAATCAATATCAGCCCGCGGCAGTCCACTGCTGGACATAGGCCTCACCCAAGGCGCACCACCTAGCCCGATCTTCGGCTACACGCATCCAGTCTCTGCCAGCCGCCTTGCGCAGATCGTCGCTCCATCTAGCAGGAGGGCGTCCCACACTACGTTTGCCGAGTCGCGGTCTCCACTCCAGCATTCGTCTACTCCAACGATTGTCGCTTCTCCGACAAACGTGTCCAGCCCATTGCCACTTCAGTCTGCTAACTTGAAGAGCAATGTCGGTGACTCTGGTTCTCCGGCGAATTTCTTCATTTCGAATTCTGTCCACCAGAGAAACCCCGAGCATAGCTCTCTCCATAGCTCTCTGAGCGACTTTGAGCTTGGCGAGGAGACGGACTGTCAGTGTCCACTTCTCGGCACCGTAAGAGAGTACGGGCAGGACGCACTGGTAGAAGACTTTTGTCTTCAGACTTTGTGGTATGGGCGACGAGAAGACTTGACGGAATTTCCTGAACGTTTATATAATATATTTACTTAATAAAATCAGCGTATTACACCGTAACAGCTAAGTACATTATGACTACTGCAATAAAAAACTTGGTTGTCATGGATACGACCTTTGCCCGTCAAGCAGGCGACATGCAAAAAGGCGGAAAATGTTTAATGTAACGTTATTAATAAGGGCCAACGGGATCATGTCGCCTCATCTTCCGAGCAATAAGGCATGTTTAATGAAAGACCTGCCTTAGAAGAATCTTAAATGTTATTCAAGGTATAATCACGCAGGCAAGATAATATTCAAAATGTCAATAAAGAAAATATTCAAAATGTCTATACATTTTTGACAGAAAATTTTTTATACTAACATAAAATAGGTGGAAAATATTGTGTGTATAAAAACCTACCACTAATGTACTACTTGTTTATAAAAACATACCATTATCATATATACCATTACCATATTATCCTTCATTTAAATTTTACATTACAAACGATTTCCATTTTGTCATCTTTTACTTCGCTAACCCACCTGCCCATCGTTGTAACTACGCCAAAGTAGTCTAGAATTGTGCTGTGTGATTCATCATCATCACCGTGCGACACTCCACTGCTGGCCTATATAGTACTCTCCCAATGCGCGCCAACTAGCTTGATGTTAGGCCACGCGCAGGTAATCTGCCAGCTACCCTATACACACTCTATACACAGATCGTCGCAATATCTAGCAAGAAAAGGTCCCACAATAATTTTATCGAGACGCGATCTCCATCCCAGCACTCGTCTTCTCTAGCAGCCCATTGCTACTTCAGTTTGTTAACCCGAAGAGATATGTGGGTAATTCTGGTTCTCCAGTCAATTTCTTTATTGCGAGTAAAAAAATTTCAAGCGTGCCTAGGCCTATAAGCAACTTTGATCTTGTGAAGCAGACGGACCGTTTGGAATCGTTTACGCATACGGTTAAAAAAATAAATCGCTTAAGGCGGCACGTTAAGAGACTAATTTTTTTATGGAATAAGAAAGTGGAAAGCAATTAACGCCGCCCATTGACATCTGCAACACCAGAGGCATCACAATTGCGTTGCCAGCTTTAAGATATGATTAGGCTTGTTTTTGACGGTTGCAATGTCGTATCCGTTCAGAAATACCGCCAAAGTTAGCTTGTTCGATACCGTGGTGGTGCGTGGTACGAAGTTTTGAGAAAAACAATTCAACTCGCCGAAAGGAAACTTTTCCTTTCGGCGAGTTGTACAGCAGTGGAATTCAGTAGCAGAAATTAATCTGAAAAACTCCTCGGAACACTCCCCATGGTAAGAACCATAAAAGATGCTGAGAGTAGAGGCATTTCTCCGCACTGCCAAAGAATCAAGCCATTGGGTGAAATCTCGCTCAACGACAATTCGAACGGCACGACGTTTTATACGTTCAAAAGGAAAAACGCTGATAATGCGGTGCCCCAGCCTAAAGATGAGGACTGTATTCTATATGCAGCCGAACTTGAGCCTTATAGAGTTGAAGGCAATAAGCTTTTTAAAGCAAGACGCGTGGCAAAGACGCTGGACGAAGGCTTTCCTCTTCCTTCATTTCCTTCTTTATCACCCATTTCTTCCTTTCCCCCCTCTCATTTTTTTTGTCCCACTGCTGAGCACGGTCCTCTCCCCTTCTCGAAGAACGGACGTTAACCCACCACGCTTGTCCAATGCGGATTGGCGAGATTACCAGACTCGGAATAAATCTTTGTAATCCATACATATATTTATTCCGATGTGGGGATCGAACCCGCAACCATTGACTTCACGGGTGGAGGGCCCCGCCACTGAGCCAATTGGTCGTCTCCCCCTCTCATTATTCACATCTTATTCCTAAAATATGCAAAGCATCTGTAGTGCCCATAGTACCTACTGCAGATGTTCGTAGACGTGAACATGGGTGCTTGCTTACTATCAGACTACTCGCTTACGCGTTTGCAAAACCAATCTACGATTCTTAATCGCCTACCAAGCTTAAGGATTGTGGCGACAGCCCTCATTTGTAATGGGAAAAATATCAGGTGTTACTATACAGATTAATAGTGGCCTGTGTAAATGCAGTAGCAAATTATTTTCAAAAGAGGTTGAATCGTTTTTATTTTTCGTCTAATAATAGGACAAATGCGCAAGTGAGTCGCTCGATGATGAGAAATCAACGCCGCCTATAGACATCTGTAACATCTTAGGTATTACAGAATCCTTCACGTTCTAAAGCCGTTGGCAAATATTATCGCTATTCTAATTTTGTGATTAATGGAGTCAAGCGTCACTTCACGAAAATCCATTACTATGTGGACAGTCAGAATTTCTACTTAGCTAAGATCCACGACAAGTAAAGTTAACGGTTGTCATCCATAGAGTCTACTATACCTGATGATGCCTCGTGTTGAGGCGAAAGTAAAAAACACACATTATTGTTCTTCTCTTTTTGTTTGCTTGTCGCGGATGATAGCTAAGTAGAAATTCTGACCGTCCATAGTCTAATGTTGTGCTTAACATATCAAAGGCGCATAGTGTGCTAATGACGTCAAGTTATCAATTCGCCTCCCTGCGTTCCTCACTGCGCATGTCGCGAACGTATCGACAGGAGCGATGGGTTTCTCTCCAGTGGTACCTTTACCTTGCAGGCGACACTCGTTCTCCGATTGCGGCCACCTCACCATCGGAGCGACACTCCAGCTGAACATTTTACAATTAAATATTAAAAATTAATTTATTTATCCTGCCCGTTTGCAAGCATGTTACTAATCACTTTAACCGCGTTATTCGCGGTTCTACTCGTCGGCGATGCGATACCAACTCCTACGAACAAAGGTATGAACTATATTCTAAATTATATTGCGCTTTTATCTTAGTTATTGTAATATTATTTTTCTATTATATTTATTTGTCGCAAGGCTGTTGTGTTGTTTTGATGTTTGTATCGATTAGTGGGAGGCCGGGTCGCGATCTATTTTTGCAACAGGTGTCCGGGCTGCGCTGTTCCTACTGCGTAATACCTTTTCCCGGCTACAATATAAACTTTCTTTCTTTGAAATTCTTTTCTTAAGTAACGAAATGCAACAATCCTATCTAATTAAAACAAATTTAAATGTACAAATTAATGTTTTATCTTAATACGTATATATTTCCCAGATATTATAACTAACAAGATTCAATAACAAATGTTTCGATAACATTGTCTTTAATTTTTTTATATATATGTTTTAATTTATTCTAATCATTTTGTTAGTTTTACTAATAACTTAAATAAAATTCATTTTTTTGTTATAAATTCAATCACGTAAATATCCGACAGCAAATATGCTTACATACGGATACTCGTAATAAGAAAATAAATTTTACTCAATAATCATAATCATTATATGTAATATTCCTACTTAATATTAAATATACGAAGAAATGTATTAAAAGGAAATTTATACGATTAATAATACTACATTAAATATTTTCTTCCTTAATTCCTTCAAAGTAGACACTATTATACATATGTTTTGTTTTATGTGTAAATATTTGTACTATAATTGCTCTAGAACCACGAACCCCAATTTCTTCCCGTGGGTTCCGTGCGGGGTGAAAGCAAATACCAGTATATAGGCAGCAGGATCTACCTAAAATAACCAATTTGAGATTCCTAATTCTCTCATTTTCTTTCTTCATTCCTAATCCGACGCCTTAACGTGGGGATTATAGCAAAAATCCTCAATTTTTAAATATTAAAAATATAAAGAAGATTTCAAGATACTAATGATCTTACAACTATATAATTTAGAAATAAATATTTTTTACGAAGCAATAACATATTAAAAATATTAATGTGCCAAAATAATGCAAAAAGTTTTATAATACACTAATTCTTCATAAAACCTTTTATGTTATAGTATATATCTACATATATGTTAAATAATTACATAACACAATTCAAAGCACGCTCAAACAATTCAATAAAAAGTAGGTTTAAGATAGGTATAAAAACATTTTGAGATATAAGAACACCAAAAATACTCTCCTCAATTTACTATATCACCTAAAGTATAATTATAACTACCAGGTAACATAATAATTTAATTTACCTACCAATCTCAGTATAAAAATTTAGTATTAATAATTAATTGCTATATACTACTATTTTTAACATATTCCAAAACAGATATTATTATATATAACATACATAATATATAACATGGATAAATATTTCCTTGTTAGACTGTTGTCAATGTGGCGTGAATGAATTTCAATTGATTGTTATAAAATACACAGGTAGGCAGTTACTAAAGTGGTTGTATATTAAAATTTTCATAAAACCTCTACCGCCCACAAAACAGATCTAAAAATAAAACCGTCTCGCCGCCCCCGCGCTAAACGCTCCACGGTAAATACTTTTTAACCAATTACGTAATTGAGTTTGAGGGTAAATATTAACAGAAAATTAATTTATTTTTTGAATCAAAGCTGGTGTTTTCACGAGATCACATTAATAGGTATAATTTGTAGCATGAACAGAATAACGTGCACCCTAAGCGTCCCGTCTGTACTCCCTTATAATGCCGAAAAGTCGACACTTGCAGTCTGTTAGCTTTACAGTTTTGAAGTTGCTCAGAGGATATAATTCGAAACGAAGAAATCTCCCGGAGAACTTATGAAAATAGTTCCTTTTGTAGAACCTTTTGTAAAGAGTACTATAGCGTGCTGCCGTACTGCTTACGGCGACACCCGGGATCTTTAAGGGGCTTCTTGAAATAAAATTCTTCAAAACGATATTAATTTATTCCTGCATTTATTCATACTTTATTAACATTATACATTTTATACTTAATATATATACAGTTTCTGTTAGCCGTCCTGCGTAGATCGTCGCTCAATATGGCTAGAGGATGACCTACCCCACGTTCCAGCACTCGTCTACACCAATAGTTTTAGGTACTGTAGTGATACATTCATAAATGTATCACTAATGCATTAAAACCTTTAATATTATATTACATTGTTTTGACATTCGTAATATTCAAATTTAAAAAGAAAATGATTTAAATTTTTTTAATACAAAATGCATTAGTTCGTTTGTCGTCTTTTGCGTAGACATGTCACGTGTCCGGGACACATTGCTATTTTTTTAATGAATTTTATTTTAAATCAGCTTATAGAAATAGCTATTTAAAAATTTAAGCGGTCATGGCCTAACTGATTGGCGCTTATGCTTATAATAAGATCGTGGGCCTCGATTTCACCTACCCTTTAAAGTCATGACAACCTTCTTCTAAAATAAGACTTACTTTTTATATAAGAATAGTTGGAATGATTAACAACATTAATATTAACATTAAAAGTATTATTATATTTAAAGAAAAACACCATTATTTGGATATAGAAATAGTTTATATCTGCATTGTATGAAGGTCACACGTATGAAAAGAAAATTTGCGACTATCGCAGTTAATCAATCAAGTCATGACAGTTCCTTTGGAGCAGCTTGACATTGGCATCCCTAAATATTGTAGGGTAATATGACGTAATCTACATGTATGCGAGGGATTGGTGATAGCAAATTGACTTTTATTCTCAGGCTGCTCCCCATCTACTGATATGTGCTCTCATAGACGCCTTATACATCAGCTACGGGAATCCCCTTTTGATCCCCTTTTCGGAAATGTTAAAAACGTTTTTATCATTTTAGATGGGGGTCCATCAGGTGAGTTGCCAGAAAACTGGGATCAAACTAAGGACGATACTCAGTCACTGTTTCTCAACAAGAGCGATAAAAATGATTTGGAACCATATCCACTTGCACTTAGTGAAGAAGGTAAATCTATAGGGGATATGTATATATTGTAGTACACACAATTCTCACATTGTTGTTACACACCACCCATAGATATCCGCAGTGCCAGGCTTGTTTTTTGAAGGTTCCAATGTCGTTAAAAGCCATAGACAAAAGAACAAGCGGGTAACCTGATGATTAGCCGCGTATATATTACCGCCGCCCATAAAAATTTTGTACGTT
Organism: Baronia brevicornis; assembly: GCA_031353405.1. NCBI lineage: Eukaryota > Metazoa > Arthropoda > Insecta > Lepidoptera > Papilionidae > Baronia > Baronia brevicornis. The sequence continues at coordinate 548,953 of JASFAT010001570.1, forward strand.
TAAGAGCAATAAATACTTAGACTGAAAAATAATAAGATACTTAGACTTGTGCTTTAATCATATAAACAGTGTCAATTTATCTTTGTCAAATTTTCTCAAAATCGATCTGGTGATGCTTTATATCTTACAGAAATACAAATCCTTCTATATAATATTTTTATGATATCCCTCTTACAGGTAACGCGGAAATGTATGAGCAGGTAGACAGAGATTCTCCTCAATCGACTGGTGAACTTGATAATCTCATTATGAGACCAGAACTCTACGGCGAACCCCCAGCCATAGAGGACTTGTCTTCTGGATACGAATCTCGACGTCGCAAGCGTGGAAGTGGTACTAAAGTCGGAGGTGCTGGAGCAGCTACTAAAGTTGCTACTAAATCTGGTTCAGGCAAAAAAAACCTGAAGTAAGAATAAACAATAATTTCTTTTTTTTTTTTCTATGAAAAGCATTTCTATATCTGATATTGATTTCAGACCCGAGGATGCTTTTTCACCGGTAGAAACAGCGGCTCACGATCAAGATGTTCACCGTCTCAAACGCGGTAGTGGAACTAAAGTAGGAGGGGCGGCCGCCTCTGCGAAAACAGCGACTAAAAATTCTGGTGGAAATAAGAAAAATTTCAGGTAACACACACTTAATACATAAATAAAGTATAATTAGGTATCACATAACAATTAATATGTTAATAAACTAGAGAAACATGTTGAAGACGAAAAGTTTTGTTGTATTCTCACAATAGATTATTTCTGAATAAGAACTGTGACTTACTGAAATAAACAATTAATATTATGCATTATACCTTTTTGTTCATCTTAATTTCAGACAAATGTCTGAAAGACGCAAGCGTGATTCCGGACTGAGCGCTGCCGACGTTCGAGCATTGTTAAATTTATGGGAAGCACAAGAACGTAGGAAACAAGAATGGAACGCTAATCAATGGGCCGCCAACCACTATTATGGAAGAATGAACGCTCTTGATGAGGAACAACCGGAAATAGATGAAAATGGAGATGTATGGTACAATGAGCCAGTCGTAATGGGTGCCCAAGAACGGGATTACCCTCGCCACTCCTACTTTTCCGAACAAAATCGTATGGCGCTGGCACAAGGCTTGCCTGACATATACCAAGTGGATCCAAACGAACTGGCTCAAAGATACGAAGAAGCCCGTCGTAAACGACAATACGCTAACAAAATGAAGCGCTTTATGGTCGCTAGGAAACGTTCCGACGGCATGATGCACCAAAACAATTACCGACCACGTGATGACCTTTACACACTCGCTGAATTGCTGCGTTCCGCACCCAGAGTACAAGAACAAGACATCCCTGTGTATCGGCGACTGATACTATAAACACAATACTAAAACATGATGCCCACTATTCAAATCTTACAGCTATTACAACATTTCTTCTTGCTAATTTTCTTTCTTTGAATGATTCTGAAATCTGTTTTTTTTAACTGCGTGTGTAACATACGCGTTTCCTTTAGCGGGCATCTCCAAGGCATTTAAAGGCGAGCCATTGTCGCGCATTTAATTCATATAGTAGGTTAAAGGTATCTACCAAATTAGTTATAAGACAATATAGAATAAAACATTTTTTCTAATTTATTTTTCAATGTTGTCTAACGGATGGCCTAATTTTCTTATTACTTCAATAAAATTGAGAAATATGTAACGTCGACAATTTATGTATAAAATAACAAACAGTACTTTTCCTACCTCGGCTTTATGCATATATTTTCCATTTATTCGTACAGCAACCTATAAGAACATTTTACAACATACATTAATTAATATTTTCCAAGTAAATGTAGTGAAGTCAAACTTCACATTTTAAAATACATAGATGTAGTCAATAATATGTGTAAATGGTATAAACTTGCTGTATTAAATTAGTATTATCTTACAAAATGGTTTTGTATGTTTTGCCTTGTAAATACTTAAAAACATTTAGTTTTTTTCATTTTATTAATAGACACTATCACTGCCATGAGAATAGTGGTCGAGCCATGGTAGCACGAATTCGCCCTGAATGAAAGTACCACACCCTCCCATAATGTCAGCGCTAAGTGGTAGCATTTTACTGCCTTACCGCGTTTCGTACGGTAAATGCAGGTATCCGGAGACTCAGTTCCTTTCGACTTCCTTTATGCTGTCTTCTTCCTCTTCTCCTCATTTTTCATTCCCATCTTTACTCTAAGATAGACGATGCATCATATCTGTATTAATGTGCCTTTAGTACTTCAGATGTTCATTGGCCGCGCTGTATGCTTACTATCAGTTGACCCCTTTCCTCGTTTGCCTATAGCTTTCATAAAAAGACATATGATATTTAAAATTAATTTATGTATGTATTATATTGTATTATACATTATAGGTGACACAACGTTAAACTAAAAGTTCTCGTCATGGAAGAACTTCTCACGATTTCATGGCTCTATTCCATAACCTGCAACGTTTAAGAAAATCACTGATTAAATACGCATATTTCTTTTTTTAGCTGTGTCCATAACACTCGAAAACCTTGTGGTAATATTATTTTAAATCTACCAACAGTATTAGTTTGAAATATCACATACGTTGGAATATATACAAAAAATTACCAGCGCCGAATCTGAGGGTAATTAAAGGGAGTGCCAAATTCATATCTTTGAATTATTTTTTTTTTGGGAAAGCGCTTATTATCCAAGCGTGTATAAAAATCTAGCCAAAAGTTGCACAAGCAAATATATATTTTTTATTTAACTTCATTGCCAACTACGTCATAATTTTATCATTTATTTTCATGAAGATTATATCAACCTAAACCTTTTTTTACCTATTTAAAAAATTAGAACCTGTAACGAATGATCGTTTATGAAAGTTATTTAATTGTCAAAGTCTTACTTCGACTATGATTTACGGAATCAATTTCTTTAAGATATAAAAATAATATCTTCGTTGATATGAACAAAAATATTGGTAATACAACTAGAATAAGTGAGAGTATTCCTAAAGGAATAACAGTATACGAACTAGCTGGAACTGAAATATCCCATAACTTTGAAGATGGCGTGGCCTCGACGAGATCAATGTACGGGTCATTAATTTATATTTTTAATTATTTAATAATGTTTACGACTCGGTTAGGTAAAGACTTATTTCAATCTGTGTTGTATTTTATATTTTCCGAGCGAATATTACCGGATCACATCGCAGACTTGATGAAATATCAGAAAAATTTTCTGCGAGAACGAGAAAGGCGTACACCTACTTATAACAGATATAATGTTATTAAAAGGACTATATCATTGGTCGATCGCACAACACAGACTATTTAATTGGATGCAGAAAATACTCACATTTTTACTATGAGTGAGTCTCGAGTCTTCAAAAGTCTCGTCTCTTATTTCTTAAATACAATTAAAATTTCTTATTAAAATATTATAAGCGAAAGCATTATAAATTCTTGACATGAATATAAACTCATTACAACAACATGTATTTAAAAAAACTACTGACGACATGCAAATGATTACAGCAAATTAAACTTGATACTACAAAGTTGTTAAAAGTGCAAAAATTTACCAATCTTAAGGAATTCATCGCACGAAAAATTACTTTTAGGCGTAACCTTTTTGTATCATATTTATCAATAAAGAATCACTGTTTCATGATTATACAAAAAGAGGATCTCTATATATAAGATTTTAATGAATATGCCAAAATGCAGAAGTTATTATATATTCTATAAACTATTGTATATTGTTAAATTGTTACACGTTATTATATAATATAAATTATTTAATATATGCTATGTCATTTATTTTCTATTTCATAAATACAAGTATAGTAACACAGATGTAAAAGCAATGTATGGCAGTTGAAACAAATAGTAAATTGTCAATAAGTCTCACAATTTAAATCTGAGCCAAATTAACAAAATCCTAATTAATCTAAATATAAAGAAAATTTATAAGAAACACTGATTCGTTGGTTAGGTACATAAAGAAATAAACACCAGATCAATACAATATTTATACAGTGATCTGTGTCTGTTGTCTTTGATAATTTTTAATATTTTACAATTATGCACAGATGAAAATGACAAAAGGTAAAAAATTATTTCATAATTAGTTTATGGCAGTCCACAGCTGTACATAAACCTTACCCAAGACGCGATACTCAGCCCGGTCAGTTACAGCATTCAATTTTTACCAACCACCCTGTGCAGATCGTAGCTCACGATACGTTTGCCAAGACATGCTTCAGTACTTACTTCAACAGTCAATTGCCAAGTCCGAAAAATATTTCCAGCTCATTGCGGCTCCAGTTTACTTATTCGAAAAGCTATCTTGGTGGCTTTGGTTCTCCAAAGATGAAGAGTAAAATATGTTTATTAAATTTTATTGAGTGTATAATAACAAATTACTAAAATTACATTAAACGTAGATAGATGCACGAGAGAATTCAGCAGACATTTCTTATTGTTCGCGTTCATCTACGACTACCCCCAAAAATTATGTTTTTCACCGTCTATTCAATCAAGATTCAAATCTGAGAAGTGCCGTGGAATTCCTACACGAAGACAGGGATTTTCTAATTGCAGCAGAAACTGGGAATTACAGGATGTTAGAAACACTTATCAGGTGGTTAATAAAACTCTTTTTTACGATAATTTATTTGTCATTCTTTTCTAATGAAATACTTGTATACAATAGTTTTCTATATTTTGATTTATGGCATTGTTTAATTTGTGAACCACGATTGACGTTTGAATAGTAGGTAACGTTATAATATTTTGTTACAAACTTCTCCCACGTTGAAATCAATTGCAACACTAACTTAAATTTGCAAATAGACCGGTACCTATTGAGGTACCCGAAGAACTAACAGATGGCGGCAATTATTTACACGTTATTAAAAAAAGTTGTATTTTATAGTGGTAGAGCCACGCTGCAGACGAATACTTTGTCAAGAATGGCATAATATTTGTCTGTAGCATGAATGGGTCGGCTCGCCGGGGGAAGTACCACACTCCCGCAGAACGTTCGTACTTCGTACGTTGAGCGGGTGAGTTCCGGAGGACCAAAACCCTCCCCGTCCCATTTCCACTCCCATAATCACACTTTCCTTAAAGGTCGGCAACACTTCCGCACTGCCTATGGCGCTGCGGAAGTCTATAGGCGGCGTTGATTGCTTTCCATCAGGTGAACCTCCTGCTCGTTTGTCTTCCTATCCCATAAAAAAATTGAGGAAAATAGTTTAATTTCGGTGCTGGATGTAGTTAAGGTAGTGAAAGAGGGCAAATGGGAAGCCCTCGACTCTCATGACTCTCCTATAATAGGTAAATGAGAAGACTCTTTTTATAAGCTGAGTCACAACCATAATGGGAATCCAAAAGAAAATATTTTTTCCAGGCAAGGAATTGACGTACGACAAATGGATCACTTGGGAAGAAATGCTCTCCACTTAGCAGTATGTGCCGACAATATACCAGCCGTAATCTTACTTTTAAACGCCGGCGTACCTCCAAACATCAAAGATAATGTCGGCATGACACCACTGTCGCTGTGTTTAATGAGACGGTACAACAAAATCTATATTATCCATCTCTGTATTAAGATATGATTGTTATTATATATGATTGTAATTATTTCTACGTCTTTATTATTGCTCTTTCTTTCAAATGTAAACTTTTTTTTTCTCCTTTCAATTTTTCCCTCCATTATTTTAAAATTAATTGCCGCAACGAATCAAATGCGTAATGATTCTTCACCCTTTATTCTCAGCGTACGTAATATGTGCCTTTTTTGACCTTATCCAATATTTCTTTATTGATAACTTATTCTGTGTAAGATACTCTCCATTCGAAGCCAACATGGCATCTCGAATACGTCTAACTTTTTAAAGTAAGTTTAATATTAAAATAGGGGAAAGAACGTTAGAAATAACAAATAAAAGTAATGTTATGATAATTAAAAAATCTAAATAAACTAATTTTGTGATTTTTATGCAAAAATTACGGAATTGATCCTTTATCCTAAAATAGTTTTTTAGGATTAATTCTATGCTAAAAAACTTTTTATATGATTTATTTAACTTCAAAATATTCTGTCAGCAATATGCTGTTTTTTTTTTTCATATTACATATTTATTTATTTTTCCAACAGGCCATCATTAAATGTCGCAAATCTTTTATTTAATCACGGAGCAAAAATTTTGCCTCGATCAAGTATTATGGATACAGGATTATTTCTACGTAAGTGTCAACACATATCAGCTAAAGACACCAATTTACTGACGACTCTTATACAATATGCTTTCGCAGTACTTTACAGACCATTTCACATTAGGCGTTAGCTGACCTGGTCTCTACGAGCTCTACGAGCTCTACGTAAAAACCTTATTGCCTTATACTTAACGAAATGGCAGATTTACTTCGACGACCCAAATGGTCCCGTGGGCCTTTGCCCCATTTGGAACCATTTGAGTCGTCTTTATATACTTTCTGAGTCGTGGGTTGTGGGGTATCTCTAGGCCCCACCTTAATATTATTCCTATTGACCGCATACAATGTCATTTTCGGCTATTCAGCATTCTTTGATATTACGGAGAGATATTTCATCTCTCAGCATTTTTTATCACTTTTATCATGGAGAGTGCTCCAAGGAATTATTCGGAATAATTCCTGCCGCTGAATTCCACTACCGCACTATACATACTCACCATCTGGATGAATAGCAATCCAATACGATACGTTTTCCCCGAAACTTCATTCCATGTGTCCACTCTGTTGAACCAACTATGTTCAATAGTATTTACGGACCGATACGACATTAGAACCTTCAAAAACACAAGACTACTCATAATTCAAAGACCGGCTACGCATCAATAATGCCTCTACTGTTGCGGATGTCTATAGGCGTCGTTGATTGATTTCCATCACGTAACACAGTTGCTCGTTTGTTTCCCATCTGTTTTTTTAACATTATGTATTAATATTGCTCGCTACACACGGCAAATCCTAGCGTGGATATATAAATATAAGACATTTTTAATTTTTAAGCAGTTTAATTTTAACACCCAACTGACTATAAGTTCTTCTAAATCAAGTTGGAGTAGCACAAAATAAATGAGTCAATCGCTTCATTTATTTTTCAAAGCGACTGCGGAGGTGGGGTGCAAGGTACCGCTGTTCGATTGCTGAGATTAGTTAGCCATTGCTCATTCGTCCGGGCATCTTAGTCACGCCACACTAAAATGTATCTAGCGCATCAGACTATGTTATGCAAGACACCGATTGCACGATAATAACGCGTCTAGAAATGTGTCTGATTATTCCTAGCTGTTTATATTTTTAACAGCATTTTATAAATAAAAATATGAAAATAGAAATAGATATGTAGCTAGATATCTTCGATTGAAGATGCTTACAATAACTTTATTGAACGTTTCATAAAAACTTGCACAATTTTTTTAGCTGCAACGAGGTAAATAATTAAAATTCAAAATATTATATTTTTAATACACTAAAAAGACGATTTTGTAAAATTAAGAACTAAAAAATAATACATAATTTTGAAACAATATATTAAAAAAAGCTATTTTTTATATATTTCTATGTTTATTCCTAAAATGTAATCTAATATTTGAGATATCTTTAAATGTCATGGTTTTGATAAAATACTAAGTTATAGTTATAACGACCTAAATACCATATTGGAAAGTGCTAACTTATTGAAACATGGGTTCGATTCTTGCATCAAGATAAATATTTGTATGACCTAAGTCTGGACCTTATGTTCTTGTGTGTTTATACAATATAAGAAGCCTTGGTGCTGAGCTATGAGTTTAAAGTATATATTAAAGCGTGTTTAAAAGAATACAATGGAATTGCATCATTTCTTTTTGTGTGTAAAATTTCGCATATTTGAAACCTTTAAATAAACATTTGTCAAATCCTTTTTGCAAGAAGTCGACCTTTTTTACAACTTGGTCGTGCCAAAATTACGAAAACAACTTAAATAATATACAATATAGCAAAATTCATAAAAATAAGTAATATTTAAATATTCTTTCATAATAAGATTAGTCAAAAATATACAATAGAACGAAGACTTTGATTAAATAATTATGACTTTGTTGCAGAATTCGTAATGATGAGCTTACCCACAGAAGAGGAAACAAATATACTGAGACTACTTGTGTCTAAAGGAGCTCTTATAAACGACCCACATGCACCAGGTGGGCGGCAAGGGCTTCACTTTGCTGCTATGAGCGACAACTGCACATTGATTCGTATCCTAATAGAACTTGGTGCAGATATGTTTTTAGTGAATCATAGAAATGAAACTCCTAAAGAAGTAGCATTGACGTTCAAATGCAAGAAAGCTTACAACCTTTTAAATCGATTGGAATTAGCAAACTCGTCTAGTATATCGGCACAAAGTTTTATTCTAAATTATTATTAAGAATACTTATTTGCGTTTAATAAAACCTTTTTGCGATTATGGTTAAAGAAGTGTATGATCAAACTTAATTAGTTTCTATCATGATTAAAAAAGCTGCCATTTAATTGTAATGAATGTGCCATAGTATTGAAAGAGCATTATTCAGTATTTCAAATTTAAGAATGACAACAAAATAAAAAATATTTATTTTGTTGTCATTAGCGTATTATATAACATATTTTGAATTAGTTGATATACGGGTTTTCACTACATGAAGCGTTTCAAAAACACACGCATGAAACGAGAAGACCTGAAAATGGGCGATACAAAGTACAATGGAGTAGTTAGATTCAGGTATCTAGGCTGTACTCTAACCGACACTAATACTAGGGAGGAAGAGGTCGATATCTGGATCCAGAACACCCTTAGATGTAGGGCAGCCTTGGATACAGTTCTTGCATCAAAATTCCTCAGCAGAAGTACAAAGCTACACGAATATACAAAACGGCGATACATCCTATTTTGATGGAGCCGAAGCTTGGACACTCACGCTTAAAGAGTAGAGTAAACTATAAGTATCCGAGCGAAAAAATTTCCGTAAGATTGTGGAACCGATGAAAAGAATGGAGAAACCAAAACACGCCGAGATAGAAAACCTGTTGAACCAGCCAAACATTATGATTGAGATCAACTTCGTGGACTTGACCTTGAGCGAATGAGCGAGGATCGGAATGTGAAGAGAACGTGTAAGTGGTCGAAGGCCAGTCGGTCGACCCAGATATCGCTGAAGAGATCAGGTGGATGCTGACCTGCGTGAACTTTAAGCCAATGATTGGCAAGAATTAGTGCAAGACAGGAAAAGATGCAGGACTCTCGTTTCGGCGGGCAAGATCCACTTCGGGTTACTGAGCTACCGGAGTAAGTAAAATATACGGGTTTTGTCAACGTTAAATTAAAATTATATAAATGACTTGACCACTATTATTTCCCTTGAGATCGTTTAAATGTATTTCGCGTTAGTGATTATTGAAAAAATCCATGATTGGAATATTGGCTGCAATCGAATGGATTTGCTCAGTGGCGAAGTTACTATAAATGAGCGCGGATTAAATTCGATATTTATTCCAAGTTCGGGTGTCCCGCCAATCACAGTATTGTACATGCGTGATGAGATAATGTCCAATTTTTCAAAAATGGCGAGGCTAGTGCCCATTGGAACACATATGAGCTGCTAAAAATTTGCAATAATATTATCTTATTTTCATAAAATCGTTATATTGCGTAGTTTTTGATATTTTATTCACTATAGATTCTTAAGTAAAGTAAAATGAAGCTAAAACATGGGTTAAAACTTAATAGCAAATTATGATACCATTGTGGTCATCATTATATCAAGTAAAATTTTAAATAATTATTGGCACTAATAAAAATATTAATGCATTGTAACAAAACATTCTAATATTCGTCTTATTATTCGTAATCTACGGAACAAAATGACATTTGTTCTACGGTTTCAAAAATGGCGGCCTTGTCGCAGTTGCTTTTCTCTGCCAAACAATAAGGAGAAAATTAATATAACCAACTATTTTTACCCCTATCTTAAAACAATTGAGCAAACTTTTGTTTTATAATAATTATCTTTATATGCTAGTCATTTTTATAATGTGATATTAAGTATACCGATGGCTTCCAATGTGCAAGATTCGCCTATCGTCCAACAGACGTTTGTTGAGGAAATAGATTATAGCGAAATACAAGAGTTATCGGTAAGTGTCGTAAATGATGTATAGATCATTTTATTTCCTTGTAAATCTCTGTGATAAATACTGAATTTTGCGAAAAGGTTGTAGGTAAAGGTGCATTTGGCGTGGTATGGAAAGGCTTATGGCGGAACACATTTGTAGCAGTGAAACATATTAACTCTGAGGCAGAAAAGCGTGAATTCGCAATAGAAGTTAGGCAGTTGTCGAGAGTATCACATCCCAACATTGTACGGCTATATGGGGCTTGTACAAAGGGAGCTCATGTCTGCTTGGTCATGGAATATGCAGAAGGAGGTTCACTGTACAATGTACTTCACAATAGGCCCAAGCCAAAATATACAGCTGCGCATGCTATGAGCTGGGCTTTACAGTGTGCTGAGGTATACATTTATTAAATTCTATGCAAAATTTTTGTTCATAAGATCTCAAATAACTCATTAAATATCAAATATAAAATCTAAACATTATTTAAATGTATGAATTGTCTATATCTTTCTTCAGTATTAATAAACTTTGAATACATTTTTTCAGGGTGTTGCATATCTCCATGCAATGAAACCAAAACCATTAATACACAGGGATTTAAAACCACCAAATCTGTTATTAGTTGGTGGAGGACAAAGGCTCAAAATATGTGACTTTGGCACAGCAGCTGATAAAGCAACATACATGACAAATAATAAGGGGAGTGCAGCTTGGATGGCTCCAGAGGTTAGTCAAATATTTATACAAAAAATCTATTGCCAGTTGTTACAAAATGATAGTAAGCAAATGTAAAAATTTAATTTTCATTACATACCATAAAATAGTAATTTCAATACAAATATGAATTTAGTTTTTGACATTTTATATCCATGTCATTTGAATGGATGGAAAAAAGTTGATTTACTATATAAGATTTAAATATATTAGGATTTATAAAACTAATGCAAACTAATACAATATAAAATAGTTGATATTATGTTTATTTAGTTTAGTTATTATATAGATATTTTAATGATAAATTTATTATTATTCAAGATGTCTAAATGCAGTGTTGACAAACTTTATATTATACAATTATACAAACACTATTATACAAACATCCATTACTCTAGAAATATTTCATTTTACAAATATTTCATTTTTTATCACAGCCCATATTTGTCCCACTGCAAAGTATGGGTACCCGCCCTTTTTGTACTTGTGCTCAGCAGTGGGACAAATATGCACCTGTGTGTGTGGCTGTGAAAAAAAATTTACTGTAACTGTGTTGTATATCACTTTATTGATATTTCCATAAATCTTCTGAAATATTTTAAATATAATAGAAACATATTAGCATTGTTTTCCTTGTAAGAATTGTTTTGGTATGTGTCCATATTTTATTACTTAGAGAGGTTTTGACATTAAAAAATCCTGTGTCTTGAGAATATGTTTTCATAGCTCCAGAGGTTTTTAAAGCTTTATAATCTCTCATGTGTGCAGTTTTAGTCCAAGCTATGTACTTGAAATAAAATCTGTATAATATTCATTTCTTTAGAACTAATATTACTTTGGAGTTAAGCCCCAATTTACCAACCCAGTTTGAAGAGCATGGCAATACCCCTCTTGAATTTTGAAGGAGGCCAAGGTGGAGGGTTAAGGTTAATATTAATGATCATATGAGAATAGGCTTTCTGTATTAATATTTAAACACATGTACTGTCATGATAACTGAGAGTCTGTTTCTCTTTGTTGCCTTACTCTTGCTACAAGAGAGCTTCAATGATATTTTTATGGTCACCAGCCTAATGTGAATTATGTACTACATATAACATATATTTTATAAATCTTATTAAGAAATATTACAAAATTATTATCAATTTGGATTGCAGGTTTTTGAAGGCTCATCATATACAGAGAAATGTGATGTATTCTCTTGGGGTATCATTCTTTGGGAAGTACTGTCAAGAAGGAAACCTTTTGAGGAAGGTGGATCCGCATTTAGAATCATGTGGGCTGTACACACAGGTAAATAATATATTGTATACAATAGTCTGATTTTTTAATATATTGTCTACAATAGGTGATTCTGTTGTCAGTCTTGTTACACCCCTGTTCCCTGTTAGGCAGAGACCACAGATCTCCATCTACTATAATCTTGGCATACTTTCCTTGCTTCCTCCACGCTCATCACTCTCCTCATGCAAGCTCTTCGGTGAAGGGTACTCCTTGAACTGGCCTTTCCTAAAAACTTCCGCAAATCTGTTTGTGGTGGGTGATTAGAAAATTTTAGCATTAACAGAAACGAAAGTAGGCAGTAGGTATAAAAAGCTTGACTACTGCTGCATCTGCACAAGCCATCAGTATCATACTTTACTTTAATTCTGTCAACTATAACTATGTATTGCTTAGATACCTTAGCAATAGGCCGAATACCACCCGCTGCTACTAGTGGTAGAGCCATGCTGGAGATGAATATTTTGTCAAGAACGGCATATTATTTGTCTGTAGCATGAATAGGCCGGCTCGCTCTGGGAAGTACCACACTCCCACAGAAAACCCGGGTCTGAGTAGTAGTTTAATGAGGCGGCGTTGATTGTTTTACATCACGTGACACGCCTGCTCGTTTCCTTTCTTATCCCATAAAAATACTGCAAACATAGATAGATATTATTTATAAAATCCCAGAAGTAATGATGCACAAACAAGAGGCACACTCATCTAAATTTTCCCTTATCCAAGGAGCGTTTTTATTTTCTATACAATTAGAGGAGAATTGAAATACAATGTCAAGATATTGCACAAACAGTCCAAAAAAATAAATTTGTTTTTAAAATAAATATCAATTTTTGACCAGTATTATAACCCAGAACCCTTTACTTACCAAAATCACTGAGTTAAACACCGAATTTTATGTTAAAGATAAGAGCATCTTTTATAACGCTAGTTTTGTAGTCACAGATTTTTTAAAAAAAATATTGAAATGTTAGATGATTTATACTGTTTTCTTACCAGAGAAAAGCAGAGTATTTAAATAAAAATAACAATATAATAAACAAAACATAACTAAACCAAATATTTTTATTGACACATTTTTTAGGACAAAGGCCAAATCTTATTGAAGGTTGTCCAGAACCAATTGAGCAACTTATGACACAATGTTGGCACAAAATACCAGCAGAAAGACCTAGTATGGCCAAAGTAAGTAGTTTTCTAAGAAAATAGGAAATGTATTCAACATTCATATGTTTTAAATAATTTATATATTATTCCAGGTAGTTGAAATAATGACAGCCCTATGTACTTTTTTTCCTGGTGCCGATACCCCAATTGATTATGATGACTGTGAAGATGATGATACAGAATATTCAGATGAAGAATATATGATGTATGACACACATGACAGCTTACAAACAGACACAGACAATATTACACAAGCTTGTAACTCATTATCATATACAAATGAAAGTGATCCCATTGCCTACAGAAATACAGGCAAGCCGACATTATCACCTGTACCATATAGTCTAGTCGAAGCACAAGTTAATAAGCTACAGAACCTGATGGCATCTGAAACTCAACCAAGAATTGCAGCTGTACATAAAGACGAAATAGTTTCCCAAAACAGGATAGGTCAAGTTAAAATACCACAGCAATTCATTAAACCAGAATCACATATAGAAGCAGGTCGATCCCCGATAACTATTAACCGCACATCTAGTTCCCCAGTATCATCAGACAAAATGTACATGCCAAGTGAGGGTAGTACAGTAGATACATTACATATAGCTCGTAGCCCAGTTGTATTCAGCGAGAGCTCATCACCTAGAAGATTGTCTCCTATTGTTAACTACAACATTGGAAATATGAATCCAAGGCATATAGATATAGAACAGTTTTGGAATAGGGAGCAAGATAAATCACCAGCGAGAAGTCCATCTGTGACCAGCAATACTAATTCATCAAGAAAGGAAGATTACAATCAAAACTACTGTGATAGATTAAGTGTAGTGAACAGTCCAATGACACCAATCAGAGAATACAATGGAAACATGCAGCAAAGACTACCTATGGACTCACAATACCAAACACCTTTACATATCGATGTCAATCCTGTGAGTACTTATAATTTATTTTTTCTATAATGGATATTTATAAAATTAATGAAATGCGGTACTCAACAGCAAGTATGTTATGAGCCATTTTTAAATAAAGTTTCTTATAATTTTTTTTGACAATGCGTTACAACTGTTTCTATCTAGTGCAATGAAAAAGCAAAATTATGTTAAACAGTCTGACTATGCATGTAAAATAGTGAATTGTACAAACCTAATGTTTTCTTGTTAGGCCTGATTTGCATCATATCTTGTGGTGTTACCTAGTTTATATTAAATTACCCTAACTTATAAATGGCCCTCATTGTACATAGGTGACATATAATATGAGCGTAGAATATTTTTTATTACTTATATATTTAATAGGCACTTTTTTAAAAAACTATTTGTTATGACTAATTTGAAATATCTATATTATTATCAATCTGACAATATATAATATTAACGATCTAATTGGCTCAGTGCTGAAAGCTATCGCTTTTGAAGGTTCGAATTCCAAACCAGGATAAATTATTGTCTACAGGTATTGTTTATGAGCCTAGGTGCGTCGCCAATCCACCTTGGGCAAGCATGGTGGCTTAATTTCCATTCCTCCACTAATAAGGAAGTCCGTGCTTTGCCTTGACTCATAATTAGGCTGTAAAAAAGTTTATTTAAATTTAAATTGATGGATTCTTTTTATCGTCGCTATTTCCAATTCCTACTATTAGTTCACACTCTTGCTATATATATTTATACAACTTTTCAATCGTTAATAAAATACTTTTTATTCATCCACTCAAGTTCAAATACAATCGACTCTTGATGGTTCGAAGTTGAAGAGACCTTTTTAAAACTTCGAATTACAAAGAGTTTGAAATGTTGAGAGCTTTGTAATGCCAAGAGGAAAACAAAAAGTTCGAATTAATTAAAGTAGTATTTATTGAACTGTTAAAATGTAGTATTTATTGATTTAAGTAGTACTTATTGAAACATACCGATCACATAGATATTTCATAGACCTACATGATAGTTTGTGTATATACAAGTTTCAACATGTCCATATTTCGATTTGTCAAATGGTTGCGTGAAAAAATTTCGAATTACCGCGTGTTGTAATTTTTTATGAATTATGGATTGTACCAAAAACTATTGAACTTATTTGATTTAACGAGAGTTTTGCACAAACAATTACTAATTAACAATTACTTTGAATTATCGAAGGTTTGAATTATCAAGAGTCGACTATACACATTTTTAAATTTATAAGGATTACACTTAATGTTAATACAGTTTTTTCAAATATTTTTTCATTAATTAATAGTAGGAAGTAACTTTGAATTTATAATAGTTACTTTTTTATATTACTTATTCTCGTGCTAAAAAATCGCATTGTACGTCAGTTTTAGTGAGTACACCTTACGAATTGTTGTGTGAACGTGTTTCAGAACGCATGGGAGCTAAGCGACCTGCCGCTCGACTTCGACGGCTACGTGGAAGTGAAGAACATGGCGGGTTTTGATAAATTTATCCCAGTGGGTGAGTGTTGCACGCTAATATAACCAACGCGTCCGATCGAAATAAATATGGGCAGTATAAGCTGCGTGTGCTTTTAATATCTCTGCATTTTTCCTTGCTTATGTTATTAGCGCAAGTTATATTTTATTTAAAAATTTCAAGTTTTTAAATAAAACTAACTTAAATAACAGCCCATTGCCACTCGTTTTGCAAAAAATTATGTAGGTGACGTTAATGCTCCGACGGATTTCGTTATTTCGAATCATATCCACCAGAGAAACTAAAGTCCTATCATAGCAGATATCTATGAAAAACAACGCATCCCAACATACGGTCTTCGCTCCAGCACTCTGTCAGTCAATTTTCTGTTCTCCGACAAAACTTTTTATTTATTAAAACTGTTTAAGTTTAAAATTACGTACACGAGCATGTAATCTAGATACGGAAGAGTTAATTTAACCTTAACATTTCTATACAGTATACATGATTAACCCTTTCGATACGCTGTGTGTTAAAAATATATTTTGCATATATGCATAAAACACCTTGGACTCTTCGATTTTTAAACAATCGTTTTCTACATTCGTACAGCGGGGAGTTCCGCGGCGGAAAGAGCGCTTGTACCGAAAGGATTAATTACGTATCGAGCTTCCTCACTCCCATACACTCCTCCACAGGGAAAAATCCCCACAACTAATAAAATTACAATGTTTACCACACACTGAGCAGTACTGCAAATTCATACTACGTCCGATTTATGGGAAAACCAATAAAATAAATACGTTTAACGATCAATATCTTATTCGCTATTACAAAGAGATAGGCAGTCTAAACTTAACCTAAAGCATCATCATTGGGTGAGCCACCATATCGAAATAGCAGAGTCCTGTGCGAGGACATGTGCGTTGCATGACTCAACCACTCTCGCCGGCGTTTAATTTGTGTGTATCACTTTAGTCCGCGTGTACTTATTTCATATTTTCGTCTTTGGATAGCGCGTTACACTCGTAAAAAAAATATTTTTAGGTGCACCGAATGTGTCGGTTGATATAATTTACCCATAATATTAAACGTTTCCGTACCATAATTCTTTCATAATTATCATAATGGCGGTACTATTATATTGTTGATATGAAGTTTAATTTTTGATAAAAAAAATCAATGTTATTTTTGCTAATGCAAAATTTTCAAATGTAAACTTATCTGTAATATTAGAACATTATTTTTCGTATCGAATGTCCACACAAAATCTACGTCTATAATCATAGTCGGTGCTAACGTATATATACCGGTCTAGATATTATCCCGTATTTGAGAAAGGGTTACATTTTTTTGTGTTGGATAAAAAAATCTTGTTAAGTATCTTTAAACTGCCGCAGGTTGTTGATGATAGTCATCTGTAACGTTATGGTTATTACAGGAGTATTGCCGGCAATTAAAAATGTGTAATCGCGTTTTGTGTCGAGTCTGCGTTTCTGCCCGCGTAATTCATGTTTTGTTATGACACAATAATCAGAGAGTCCTAGTATTTGTAAGGCTATAAGTGTTAGGTTTCATTGTGATTTATCTAAATATGCAAAGCATATTATAAAAAAAGCCGATATGTATGTTAAAGTCTCATTACCTCCCACTGATGAGTGCAGACTTCCCAACAACTATGAGGCATGGAGCGTGAACTAGCTATAAGGTTTCCATCCAAATTGACAGACTAAAGTGTGGAAAAAAGCCTAATAACGCCCTATGATTTATGAGGTTTTTTTTCACAGTTTATACATGATCTGCTGCTCGGCACGGATCTCCCCATTCCTGGAGGAATAGACGATAGCCCATCACGCTTACCATACTTATCCCGATGGTGGAATCAATCCCGCGACCATTGAAAAATAGTCCGAAAAGCAATAACTTCGCCGCTGTGCTAATAAGGCTTGTTTAACGTTAACTTCTGATTAATTGTGGCGACATCTGAACTGTTTACTACTCCGGTGCGAGAGTTGCAATTAATACGGTTTACAAGATAGAGGCGGCACTTCTGAGAATAGCGGTGTCCGTTGATTTGCCATTTGACATCGAATATGTAGTGCACTCAAATATCAACGCCTACTCATCCCACTTATCTTAATGTTGTGCTGCAAAATTCATGTGTTGGTATATTAAACACCTGTTAATTTGACGCGATCTTTATATAGACGAAAAGTCATTAACTACCTTGCTGAAATCCGCGAAAAAGAAATTCGCAAAATAACATTTCGTATATACGCAAAACACCATTCCTTGACACAAGGCATTCTTAGGTGTTTTTTCATTCATTCACTCTACGGACACAATTTTTTTTTATATTGATTTTAGCAAGTTATTGACTCTCCATCTTACTAATGGATTACGTTCTTTATATGCTTGGGAATAAATAAAATTAGTTATGATAAAATTAATATTATTTTAAGTCTATAAGTATGTTGACGTCAAAAACTCCTTTAACTGAAACGTAAAGTTTATGACTCTTTAAACTAAAAGACTAATTCCTTAATTTAAAAGAATGACTCCAAGCAATAAAGAACATACATTTTTTTTACGTTCAAAAAGAGTCACTTTCTAATGATTTTTGATATAAAATTTTTTTAAAAAAGTTTTACATCTTCGAGGTGCCTTCGAAAACGAGGTTATTTTAAATGATTCATACTGAAATTGTTTATTCCAATGTTGGATATTGTTGAAGGAATAATATGTGTACCTACATAAAATATATATTTTATTCAATACCTAACGTTTTCCATACTGCCATGGACCAGGATTGTGTGTGTGTGTGTGTGTGTGTCAGATAGTCTGCTAACAACTTGTCAGTATTTTTGCACATTCTAATATTATTTAGAAGGTTCTTTCCTGCTAAAAGTGGTTTCAACTAACTGTATTGAATCATCATTCCGCGCTCGGCATAATTTTAACTTGAAAATATGTTTGAAATTTGGAAAGAAAACAATGTTTACTACGAATCTTTCAGGAAAATATATATACATATTCTTCAGTGATTCATATTTATCTCAGAAACAGAGAATCTATTTCAACTCTTTCAAGGGATCTGAAACACATAGAGTAGATATATCAAACATTAATATGTTTTAATATTTAATCACATAAAAACACATTAGGGTATTAGGGGACAAAATTCTTTTAATTAGTAAATTTACCTTTTTTTGCTGTATTGTTTAAAAATTATAATTTAAGGTGTCACCAAAATACAAGTATCTCCTTGTTTGGGAAACATTGTGACAAAAAAGTAAAATAGACATGTCCAATTAAAATGTGCAGTAAACTAAATAACATTTATTTTTGTAAGTTTCTTTTGGAAGAATATTTGTAAAAATTTAAGTTCGCTAGCAACTTTCTCCGTAGTAATATCTCTCTGTATAATGTCTCCGTAGTACTATCTCATCTTACCGGAAACGAGATGACCGCGAAGATAAAAAAGCTTATACTCTTTGTCGAAACTTCCGTTCACGCAAGCACGTGATTGAAAGTTTTATAAACGTTCCGCTTACGTCCGTATTAGAACGAAGCGTGCGTCGGTCCAGTTTTAGGTGCATTTATAAATTCGACGCCTATAATACGGGATTGTGGCGTGTCGGTCCAGATGCGGTTCGGGACGGTCCCGCCGTGACTCACGGTTCTCGGAAGAGGCCGCGACTATTTTAGACTGTGTCCGCTTACCTTCTAGGAACCGGGTGGTGTGGGACAACGACCGATCTCAAAGCCAAAGTATTGTTAGATCGCGAACGGGGTTGCTTGTTCCCAACACCAACCGCCGGCCGCCTGGTGTTCGTTTTATTCCCGCCAACCCGCTGCAAACTCTCCAGGAAGTCTATTCGTGTTACTTTTATATTTCTATTTCAGAATAATTTTTAAATTATCTCTTGACAAGAATTAAATTAGGCCGCGTTACACTTGTTATATTTTGGTTGACAATACTAAACACGTACTTTGTACAAACAAAAGCTTCCAAGCTCTTAGTAATGAAAAGCCTTACTTATTTAGTTAGGCTTTAACTAATTATTTTATACTTACTGTAACTTATGGCCAAGGATTAATGAACCATTGGACAATATGTATATTTTTCCATCGGGTTAATTTTATTTACAACAATAGCGCTATACGAAACTTTCGTAGTAATGAGTGTTAGAACGAAACTTTTACATATACCTTTTTTTCTATATTATGCCCATTCCTCAGGAATCGGAAGGTCCCGTGCCCAACAGTGAGACTTATTTTTGGATATTTCAACGATTTGATATGAACTTACGTGCTAAAGTCTAAAGTTTTTGTTAGATTAACTTTTACTTCGCGGTGTTTTATTAATGTAAATTCGAATTGTTACTACTTGTCATCGTATTCTCCTGTATTCTAACGTTGATAGCACCAGCAATAAAGCGAAAAGTATTTGTTCCGGATCCGTCGTAGTTCTTAAGGATTCCATTAGTCATGGCGTCTTGTCAACGTAAACACTATATGTATTGCTATTAAGTAAATAAGTCGTAATATTTTCGTGGGCTGTTTTCGCGTCGGGCATCCCGCCTGTTATGCGCTGGTTTAATAAACAAATGCGTTGGTTTTTATACGATAACGTTGGCCTTTGCTGGGTGCTCTCACCCGGTTACTAACTAATCCCGTTAGCGTAAACATTTTACTAACGCACATGTATTCAACGTATAGTCAATTGTAGCACGGTATCGTTTTATAAGGAAAAATATATAACTAATACTTTTCTAATTAATAAAAGGTTTTATCATATATCGGTATAGGCTCACTTGGTTTCTTACCATGAGTGTCGTACGAAGCACCTGAGGGAGTAAATACCAGTGTATTGGTAGTAGCATCTACCTCAGAAACTACAAATATTCAATTCGTTTGCATAGCGTCAAGATTATGATGACACGTCTCCATTTTAAGAGAGACTAATCTACTGCAATAGACTGTCAATATACTAGTTGTATAAATATTTAATAAGATAGCCATATAATTTTGTGCATACATGCAAAACTTCTAAAGTAACGCTTTACGTTAATACTAAAATAGTATGTACGTAAGTAATAATGTAATCACGTGTACGTGACACGTACTTTTTGCTGCCTTTTTAAATATATGCATTTTTCACTCTAATGTGTAGACTGGAACTTGAGAAGTTGTGACAACTTCAAGCATGTGATTATACATGCGACAAATTCCTGACTACACTTAAAAGTAATATAGTTTTTACCGCATATCCTAACCTAATAAGAAGGTGCTTACCCAGATAATTTTTACTAACTTATTTTATAAAAATATTTGAATATATGAATTGAATTTTTTTTTAAGTTAAAATGCGCGCTATTAACCTTCGACTGAGTCCTTTAAAAACTATTATTGTAAAAATCATTAAAAACTCAACAGATTGGGTCTCTATCTTCAAATATAATTTTTCTTTTTAAACACAAACGTAAGCTCTTTTAAGAGGCACTTTTTATGTTGATGTACAAATTAATTATACACTTATTACGAAAATACGCTCCGTGGCATACAAAACACTTGTACATCAACAACTTTACAATAAAATTGTGTATTTTTAGACTCGCGCTACACTCGGGCGTTGACGCATACTACACTGCACCCGGTATATGCAACAGCGTGTAAAGTCGAAAACACCACTTGTCTCTGTCTATAATCTTCTTTTGTTATATTAAGTCGAAGCTTTCGTTCGATGTCATCAGGGTTGCAAGGTGAACGCTATTTACCCGGATGGTGTGTTATTTTTCAGTAAATGATATTCTTCTTTATCTTCATCCTTGAACTCGTGTCGTTTAAACTGATCCATTCTAATATAAAATCATTGAAATTGTAGACGTCACCGACACTAGAACATGTTTGTGGCATTAATTCTTATTATAGGTATATAAGGTCTACACCCTGTAACATAATTCCAAATAATTTTAACAATTTATTTCTATATTTATACAAATTATTTTCCTTGTACAACTTTGACAATGCAATAAAAGATCCTAACGCTTCAAAAGGTATATAACCGTATCTACACATGCTTGCGTGAAATCATTGATTTCAATTTACGGGTACTTATATTCTTTTAAATATTAATTCAAAAAATATTATAAAAAGTGAATAAAATCGAAGTCAGGCAAATAACTACGACCTCAACCGTGCGGCTGGCAGAAACTACACGTTTGAAGATCTGGAGCTAGGTTACGCATTTTGTGAGTAAACTGTAAACTGCCGCAAATTGTTGATAAAGGGTTAACCTTTATCAATGCAAGTAAATTTCTAAAAAAATTTGTGGTTTACGTGCTAAAGGGAATTTACGAATATAAAAAATAATAATAAATATTTTTCTGAAAAAAGGATGAATTAAATTCAAATTCATCGACATAGCATTTCATATATTCAACTTCAGTCTTTTAACACTATGTTTAGTGGCACCTCTTTTCACGTTCCACTTTTTTGTCTATGTTAAGTAACTCAAGTTATTTTGATATTAAGTGAATTTTTCTTTTGGAATATAGTCTCGAAAGACGAAAAGCTTTTCCTCATTTAATCTACCACTGCATAAATTAATGTGGAACATGAAATCGATTGTAGTGTGTGTATATTCAATACCGCATGTATTTAGGAAACATGTAAACACTTTCGAAAATAAGTTATATACAAATTGACGTTGCCTGTAAATATATTTAGGCCTAGCCACTCGGCGAAGCCTAAATATATCGTGTCCGGGGTTTTTTTTAGATAGATCTGGCAACCCTGTCACGAGTTTACGCATGAATCAGCTCGATACAATTAATCTAATTTGAGGTTATCGCAGGCATGGGCCTGGCTCGACGACGCACAGTCTCGTATTGCCGTTTGTCGCATCGACGTTGCATTCGGATGCACGCGGGGCGCGCTCGCGCATTCGCTATCCGATCACGCGGCTCCGCGCTCGTGTGGTGCTATTCGTGTTCAAATGCCGGTTCCCTTGCCAAGGACTGTCTCTATGTTGTAGTGCAGTGAGATGACACAAAAAGACTGTTCTTTTAAAATTTCAATAACTGTGCAACCCCATTGCAACAAACTTGAACTGTTCGTTGACGTTTTCATGAGTGAGTACGTCAAGTAATTTTGCTTGAAATTTTGATTTTAAACGATCTTTGTGATAAAAATATTTATAAAACTTTGGAAGACGTCAAAAAATATTATTTTAATTAGTTCAAAATAATATTCAACAATATTGCATCCTCACTTTGCATTAGTGCATTAGTTAGTAGAGCATTAAGTTTGTTATTACATCCACCTCAAATTGTTTTTCTGTTCGATTATTAGAAACATCCTGTAAATTCTAATTGCATTCCAGTTTTATAAAACCTTTCCTATTTGTAGATAGGCAAAGTTAAAACGATATATTTTTATGAACTTAATATTGTATCCATTGTTTATAAACTTAAAGCACTGCAGAGTTTTTAGGCATTTTACAAGAAAACTTTCCAAAGAGATAAGCCGTTTAAAAATATTCATTTGTATATTTTATTAGTACATTCATTTTATATTTACCTATTGTACTCCAAGCTTTTTTCCATTGTTGATTATTGGAAATCACCTTATGATTTTAATCAATAGTTTCATATATTTTATTTTTTTGATATTTATATAACGTTATTTTGTTAGATAGTAGTAGAGCCACGCTGCAGACGAATACATTGTCAATATTGACATAATATTTGTCTGTAGCCGACGAGCCGACTCGCCCGGGAAAGTACCACAATCCCGCAGAAAACCGGCGTATGAGTGGTAGCTTAGCTACCGCGCTTCGAACGGTGAGCGGCTAAGTTCCCGAGGCTCAACACCCTTCCCCTCCTCCTCCCACTCCCATAATGACACTTTCCTTAAATGTCGGCAACGCTTCCGCACAGCCTATGGCGCTGCGGATGTCTATGGGCGACGTTGATTTCTTTCCATCAGCTGACACGCCTGCTCGAAATTATTGTTAATTAAGATAGTAAGTAAAATTCACCGTCGAAGTTGATGCAAGGAATAGCGGGTGAGTGAGACTCACCAGTGAAGTGCTAAGGATTTATAAGAACATTTCTGGATAGCACTAGTATATTATAATTCAAGAATGTATATACCACAAAATATTTGTTGAGCATATTAATTGAGTGGTATTGGTTTGAATTTACAAAACATAACTAAGATGTCATACACTATAAGAGCATGGTCGTCATGATTCAAAGTCGTTAGATAACACCATTAAACACTCAGAGATTTATCATTTTCCGTTAATTTCAGCCACATCCTTGTATGTGATTACGTCATGAAAACAAAAAATGTTGTCCTTGGTAAATAATGATTCATGGTCACATAACACTGACTTATAGAGCGCCGTTATTTCGCATAAGTTATCATTTTATAAATGTTTATAGTTTTCGATGTATAGACAAAATCATTTTATTATATACCTTTAAGACTACCAATGTTTTTAACATCAACGGAATTCTTGTTTATCGATACAACTAAAAGGCCTGGTCTTAACAAAGTATGATTCAGGTCAATTATCGATGATAAATGGTAGATGGATCCGAATCGATTGGGTTATTTTCGTTTAAATGCATTGGTGTAAAGCAATGTAAAATTGGTCCCAAATGGTGAAAAAAAAGTTGATTGTGTCATTGTGTAGCCATGGTAAATCGGGGAAGAATATTCAAAAATATTATATGTGTAATGATACATCAATTACGTTCGTAACGCAGAAAAGTACGCAGTCGAGGACAAGATATGCCTATTGTGTTATAGATGTCTATGGCGGCGTTGATTGCTTTCCATCAGGTGACACGTTTGCTTTTATTTTATCCCATAAAAAAGAATACACTTCCGAAACCCATTTCGTTTACCAAAATTTTTTCAAATTGTCCTCTATATATAATATAATATAATTTTATGTTTTTAATTTATAAGCTTTTTAATTATAAAAAAAACATGGACATCTAAAAATAACATGCCAACACCTTTCTTTGAAGGTCGGCAACGCTTCTGTGATTCCTCTAGTTTTGCAATGTCTATAAGCAACGTTGACTTCTTTCCATCAAGCGTTGCGCTTGCTCGTTTGAGTTCCTATTTCAAAGAAAGAAAGACCTTAGTCAATTAGGCAATAGCTTATAAAACCAAAAGTCCTCCCATTGCAAAACATCATGGCAAAAGAGGCCTATGACAGAAATGTATACAACCTTTATTTTCTTCAGTGTTCTGACAATTTATTATTATAATGATCTTATGCAATTATTTAAACGTTCTGATTGCATTAAATTCTAAAAGATGATCTTATAAAATGTTTGTTTTGACGCGAATAACTTTATATCTCCTTGACAAGTGTATTCCTTCCCTAGCGTACAGATTCTAAGCAGTTCAATATACTCTATAATTTATATATTCAATAGACTCCGCAGAATTGGTTATTTGTTTCATAAAACAAAATTTTATAGAAAAAAATTAAAATCGAAGTGATCGTTACATATAAAAAAATGTAATAAATTTTCTCGTAGCTATCGCTTCATTCAAAATGTTTATTTTGTTTCACCTTATTCTTTGTATTAAATACTTTTGTATGAAGTTGTAGAAAATGATTCTGAATGCACAATTACTAAATAGCAAAGTATGCAAATCGTTTAATGAGACTTTATTACATTGTATATTTATCGGTTTTCTTAAGATTTTTTAAAATATCTTAACTTTATTATCTATCAGCGGTAGATCGGTGGCAGAGGTTTACCAATGGGATTAAACTAAAGAAAACATAATTGCAATTCAAATAGAAACTGTTAAACGTTATACGGTGGTTTAACGCGGTCGACGTTCAGCTAGGTAGGCAATCAATCACTGTGCAGATGATAAATGGCCGACATCGTAATCACGCGGTAAAATTTATAATCGCCGTTAACGATCGTGGACAGAGAAGTGATCTCCTGTCATACTGCTATGCCAAAAGCTCTCGGCTTACGGCGGTCTTGTAGCGGCGAGTGACGCTTTCGGCACGCCGGTGAATCACTACTAATTATTTTATGATGAGTATACACAGTGCGTTATCGCATTCCATGAAATAGTACCAGCTAACTCGTTTATCTTTTAACTCTTAAAACAATCAGACATATTTAATAAAACCATACTAAACATAAGACATTATTACCTATGCACGCACATTAGACTAGCTTTTAAAAAAAAAACACTAGCAATGTTTTGATAATACTAGAATTTTTTAGTTGTGTTAATATTATTATTTTTTGACTATTCCAACTGAGCGTGTGTGCTTATGGTTGACATCAAAACGCACGCACGCACGCACGCACGCACGCACGCACGCACGCACACACACACACACACACACACACACAATTTTTCCATGTGAATGTGCCCCCAATCCACCTAGAAAGAGCATGGTAGGACAAGCGAAATTCATATATCATCAATCAATCATCAATCAATTGATGCATATATCATCACAACAGCCACTCGATATTTATTGTCAATGCTTGTTGTTTGTTTCTGTAACGTAACGATACATGACTGTGATGCTTCACGTACTGACAACCCTCTTTGAAGATAAGTTTGTTTACGCGCCCTGTAAAGATGAGAGAGAGCACCGCGCCCTCCCCATGATTTACGAACAACTTACGCATTTATTTATATCAACTACAAAGATGAAGGTGCCTTGACTGTAGCTATTTTTTTATATTAAATTACTATTATTATATACAAAATACTTTTTTACACATTTTTTTATATATTAAAGTCATTACAGTATATAAATCAGACAAACTCTCGAATATATTGGTTTTTCAGCCGATAACAGTCCCAATGCTGGGTGATTTCGGGAAAAATGAACATTAACCCATTACGTATATCCTAATAAACACCTGTACACCATTCATATATTTATTCCGTTGCCAATGATTCCGAATGCGCGATAGCTTCGCCACAGAGACAAGTAAGTCAACTTAGGTAAAATAAATAAAGGCTATACACATAATTAATTATACAATAATATTTCCTGTGTGTAAAACTTTAATCAATTTGTTAATCATACTGCCTACTGCAGAAATGTTTTCATAGATTTACCTTTATATACCAATTGTCAAAACTAAGAACGATGACTACAAGCTTATGCGCGGCAAACTTCGAACAGAATTACGCATTAAAGTTAACATCCACATTATATGAGAACTTAAAACAGAAATAGCTCAATCGGTTAGGGTTGTGATTACTATCTAGGATCGTATGTTTCATTCAGCCTTCGGACTTTTAAACTAAACCATATTGATCTAGTAAAAGCAGACACACTGCAATTTTTTTTAAAAAGGTCTCCAGGAGCGCATTTTTTTCTTTATAGTGTTTATTTTTTATAAAAAAAAATTGTTTAAAATCACACAATTTGTACGTGAATTCACATAAATAACATGATTGCACTGCACATGTGTGCAGCTCGCTTCTCAGAAAATTTTATTTTATTATTAAAAATGATAAATATTTTATAACATCATTTTGCTTTCAATAATGAAGACAAAAAATTTTTAAAAAATAGCCAAAAAATAAGTTGAATAATGAAGAAAATAATATAAATAAAATTTTTTAAAAATAATGTAACACAGTAATGATATAAGGTGTGATTATTCACATACATGGGTTTGTTAATAGATTTGATAAATGGATTAGATATGAGTTCCTCCATTGATATTTTTCTAAAAATGTAGATGTCGGAAATCCAAATAAAAAGGTTTTGTTTTTATTTTTGATACGCAACAAAAACAATACCAAATTACGCTTTTCTTTGAAGATACTATTAATTAAAAGAAATATTATGTCGATGACTACTTTACGCAGAATAACTGATAATTGCTTATTTTAGGTACTATTGCACTGGTTTTAAAAAAACATCTGTTAATATCAAAAGCAGCGGTAGCCAAAGTGGTGGTCCGCGAGACAATTTCGCTGGTCCGAAGAAAAATGTGAAATATATAATACATAATCATCACGTTATATTTTAAGATCCATTGAAACATAATTCATAACAATACGTGAAAAGTTATAAATATAAAAACTTTCGTTCCATACTGTACATACCTGGCCATTGGATGAACCGCTAGGAATGTATAATGCTAAAAGTTTGATATACTTAAACCATTTTTTAATTGTTCTGTTTTTTACAGTATTATTTATTTTATTATGGGTTATTAATAAAGCTTTTACAATTTGGTTACATTAATAGTTTCATTTTATTAACTAGGTACATTTTATGTGTTCTTTATAAATATATTTAAGATGAAGATATATTTAAGATGACAATTTTTTTTATAAATATATTTAACACGTTAGTTTTTGTTACTCAAGTAGATCTATCTACTGATATTTGTTTCCTTATTCGCCTCCCTGAGTGTGGACCCACGGGAAGAATTAGGATGGGGCCAATCTATACCGTGAGAGTTTAATTAAAGATTTGTCCTTGAAAAACGATAAAACCGTGGTATAATTTAGCATCCGTTGAAAGCGTTCTTTCATGCATAAACCACACTACATGCAAAACCGTGATACACCACACTCCCGGGAGGAGAATTGGCCCTGTTTTATGGTGGTAATCATGCAGTAGAAATATTTATCGTTTAAATACCATCACTAGGAAATCGATAATGAAAACAATAAAGGCAATAAGTCTGGCCGTAAATAAACATTACGTTTCACGCGGCCGCGTCTCTATCGACCAACTGGCGCACAATTTGGAGCATAAATGAATAGCGGTGAGACATTTTGCAGACGGCGCTTAGCGTGATTCAGTCTGGAATACGATTGCCTTTATAGCTTTGATGGTGGTGCGCAGAGGCCGGGACGTTGGCACCAACAATGCGATATGACTAACCACCCGCTCGTTCTGTACATCTCTCTCTTTCTCTCTCTCTACTCACAATCAAAATATGTGACATGTTTATTTCTATTCACATTCGGTGCTAAATCCCGCCACAAAATTAAGATCTAATGATTTTTTTTTGACGACATAAGTAGGTCGGGGCTCACACTTGCGTCACGCCTCGCCCCGGCCGTGGCCGATCGAACATCGTTCATGTTTACGCAAATTCATTACGATTCTCTATGAATTCCGTTTATGCCATATAATGTCTTAAACCGTACATTGCGAGTAATCATTTAAACTATTATTATATTTATTTATGAAGCAATTAAGTATATCTGCTGCAGCATGGCTCTACCACTATTGAATTCGCCCCAACAGTTTACGCTTACAGTTTCAGAATAAAGAATTAAAAAAATAAAAATAATATTGTATAAATAAATTATTTAGAACCAGTATAATCATGTTAGTTTCACTGTTAAATTATTTAAAAATTGAAAAAACAACTTAATTAGCTCAGTCGTGAAGTTACCGCTTTTAGAGTCAATTCCTGCATCGGGATAAAAATATGTATTGGTATTTATTACCAAATCTGGGTGTCCTGCCGCCCGATTTATTCAACAAATCGGAAGACATGTACTCATCAGTGGAGCATGCACGAGCTCTTAAAAAATAGGCAGAGTTTTACAAGGATGTAAATAACAAAAAATTTCAATACTACTTTTTATGCGCATTACTCTTCATTTTACTCGTTTTACCGATATGAATTTCGATAGGTGGTAGTATATCAAAAACTACTTCTTTTTTTAATCAGTTAAAAATATACAAGAACTACGTTGCGTAGTCCGTGTGGCGTAAGGGGCAGTTCGTTCGGGAGCGCTCCTCTAAAATACACCCGTGACTCACGCCGCAATTTCACAACGACGCCTTTGCCAATAGTTTTAGTATTACTTCCTGTTGCCATAATCCTTTCATTAATTGTTTACTTTTTAATCTTATATGCCAGTGGTGGAAAACCTTTTTATCATTTAAGACGTTTTTTTTTAAATAGGCAGTAACAAAGGACGCCGCAAAATTTTTATTAAACAACGACATATTAAAACACATTTTCGAATAAAAATTATACAGAGTTAGTTGATTTAAGAACTGTTTCGTGGTATTGTTTTTTTAATGATATAAAACTGTCGCATTTCGCTTTGCGACAGTGCTGACAAAACCCATTACTACCTACTGAATCACACAGCCCCACAGAAATCTTCAGAGGCCGCATCCGGCCTCAAGGCCGCGTGTACCCTACCTCTGTTTTTAAGTTGGTGCATATGAAATGCCGGATTTTCTTAACATGTTTGTCTCCCTGTTTTCATTATGCTCAAGTTGATTTGATCTTAAATGCCAAAAATCAATCAAGGTATTAAAATATGTAGGAGCATCAGGTAGTATCCACTACTAATGTTAAATTTAAAAATAAATTTAAGCTTAAAAATATGCAAACCGTCAAGAAATGTGCACTACTTTTTTATCTTTTTACATTTAGCAGATTTTTGCAAATTCACTTTACTCATAAACAAATTAACATATAAATCTATCATTTGCACTCCTAACACATAAGCTTCACCTTTACTTGATTTTTTTCTTTTGTATTAACCTGATACGGTGTGCTCAATATAGTAATCCTGCTTATTATGGCTTAACATTTAATTAGTGTTATACGATGGTTAATTAATAAATTGTACATATTAATGGATACTCTAAAGCTCCCGTCACCGGTTGTCGTATTCGCTATTCCTGTTTTATGTCGAATGATTCTTTGATGTGATCTGGATCATGTATTTAGCACATTAACGGGGAACGGCCCAATTCTGATTTCACCGTAGAAATTGGCACGAAACTGTAAACTGCCCTCTTTACAATAGGCACTAAATAAGTCGGCAACTCTCCATAGTAGAGAGAATATTTAATGATTTGAAAACAATATTTATTATATCTAATTTATACGCCAAACTGTGTTTCCCCTCTATGGAACCAGCTGCCTTCGGCGGTATTTCTGTACCTGTACGATATTGAAACCTTCTAAAAACAAACCCACTCATATCTTAAAGGCCGGCAGTGCAACTGTGATGCCTCTGGTGTTGCAGATGGGCTATGGGCGGCGTTAATTAGTTTGCATCAGGTGATACGCTTGCTCGTTTGCCTCTCTATCCCTTAAAAAAAGGGTTCTATATTACAAATCTTGATAACCAACTACGATTTTTGATTTCTATTTTTTTAAATTTAAGTAGAGTAAAGAAGTACCTGGACAACACTAGAAGCACTTCATGTATATTGCCAGCCTATTTGATAGGCTCGTTTCTTGAAGATCACAAGGTATCGATTCGAAACAACCGCTAAAGGAGGCTGGTTCACAAAGACCGTGCATTAAAAAAATCTTTCTTAAATTCAAACATTCCTAATTTAAATGTATTATTTTCCTTTCAATTTTTACATTTATATCACCCAAGGACGCTTAAATTTGCTGTGTGGATATTTTTGTTCCAATGAAAGTAGTTCGAATGATTCATGCTTTTTTTTAAAGGCAGACTACGACGTAATTCTTTGTCACCCGCACAATGTTAATAGTTTGGACTTTTCATCATCATCAACTTTTCAACATCTTATTTTACATTAACGCCATTTCAACCTTAAGTACTCAATCTTAATGAAAACCCTAGGGTAGGTGATCTCACCTTTCTGTTGTGGTTAAAGAAATTTGTTTTTAAAAAAATGTACATTTCACTTTTAGTCTAAGAATTAAACAGTATTTTAAAGAATAATAAAGAAGAAATCCATTCCATATGGCAGGCTATCCATGAAAATATATACATTTGTGAAGAAACATGCGGGTAGTTAGAAATATGTTTTACTATATTTGAATTTTCAACTACTTAAAATGTGCCGCATTTTTCTTGTTTTTGAGTGGTAATTCTAAATCAGACTCTTAATAGAAAAATCTGTCACTCTATGGACAGTTTCCGCGACGTGTCAAGCGTTGCTGACGCAATCCGGGTTGTCTGCGCCGCGTCCAACCGCCAAATTGAAAACATATTAATGCCACCGATCAAAGAGCTCAACTCACCGGTAGATTTATAACGTCACCAAATCAATAAACGGCGGACTGTCGGAGCTTCTCGATTACAGACAAGCCGATGATGGTCAGTAAAATTGAATACGGAAAATAAATTATTTTTAATCGTTACATAAAAAAACATCGGCAATATTTTATTTGCTTCTTTAAATTTTAACAGACACAAGTAAATAATACTTTTATCTTTAATTCCTTACGTATCGACCTGCTAGTCATCCCAGTCCGTTACTTACAAAACCTAGTCGCTATTCTTCAACTTGTAATGGTCGACAAAACCATTGCACGAAAAATGTTCTGCTAAATATGTTCAACATCTGAACAAAACTTCAGAAAATGACGTACGCAACATTACAAATACATTAATGTGGATAGAAGTAATATACCCCCATTTTTAGTTATTTAACGCGGACTTAATATAAAAACAAACAAAATATTATTTTACCGCTGTATTATAAATAAATCCGTCGAGGTGTGATGCATGGTTGTTTAGATAACAATGTCCCCGTTGCCAACATGCTTCACCTACTGTTGTTTTCCGTTCTTGATACCGCTACAATCTCGGGCGCGTCGCCTGAGATATTTGCAACAACGATTTAAGATCAATTCTATGATGACCTAAGTATCAAAGGATCTTAATGTCTTACTACTATGAAAATCTGACGCTAACGAACTACGAAATAATCCACCTATTCCTTGTGTTATTTTAATTGTGAACTAATAATAATTCTTCATCATTTTTATCAAATCGATTCATGTATTGATTTCATCCATACTCTTTTACCAGATCAAAAATGTTCAATATTAATTAATTTATTAATTAATATTTAAAACTATTATTATGAATTAAATGTCATTAAATTTACTGCACACATTAACGGCGTATAGATTTTATTTTAGCTTCGGTCCACTAACATAGTTTCAGATATACAATGTTTAAGATATAAATATCGTCCCTAGTTTATGGTTCATCGAAATTTGCATCGTAAGACTAAGGTCAAATCTATGACAACGCTGAGGAGGTCTTTCAGCACTACACAAGCACACTTTATTTCAGCACCTTCAGGTTCATTAATTACCATTTCAATGTTACAATAACGTATATAAGAAGAATTTCTTCGGAAATCACGGTATAAGAAATATCTTATACCGTGATTTTCTCCCACCGCTATCTTAGGGACTATATATTAGCCTTTCCTAGAAAACTATTCAAAAAGAATTCCTTCTTAGAACATATTTTACAATTTACAACAACCTTCATGTATGTGTGTAAATTTGAATCGAATTCCTTCCGTTTTACTTCCTCTGAATGTTTAAATTGAAACATTTAATTATTCTTGTCTGTCTCGTTAAGATTTCCTAAGTCTTACTTCGTATGTAATGAGCTAATAAAACTGAAGCTGGCCACCCGCGATCGATATATTATGTTCTTAGAGCCCACGTTTAGTGTTGAGTAAACGTCTTCACTTGCCCCTTCATCTATTTCAAAAGATCTTAACACGCACAAATTACTTTTTTAAACAATGTTTTCGTTAAAGAGGACCGTCACAGTATCTATAAGTTAAAAGAAATCATCTGAAACTGAATTCTTTTGGGAAGATCGACTAGAAAATTGGACTTATGTTGTAAAACATTGCATACCAAAAGCGTTATAAACTAAGTTAGTGTTACTCTGAATTTTATTCAGATAAACTTATTTGAAAGAAAGTGGGTGTGTAGTGTGAAAATCATTAATTTTACTAATGAAAAAATTAAAAAAGTTGATGAACAGCACCTGTGAAGAAATATTGGCAAACAATACCCTGTTCAAGTGAGAGTTGTGACTGTTTTGTAATAGCTGTCATTACTGTATGTCATATGTCAACAGCCAAGTGCGTTTACGTCGGACCCACGTCGGTTTTGCGCACTGCACCTTTTGGGCGGTGCACGCCGCAATCATTGTGTGATATAGAGTCGGCTTCGTTGCAGCAATCATCTAGCTCTTAATTTATCCCTACGCCATATACTCGAGAGTATAAAATACTAGCTATAACTATATATAAATTACGCGATGCGAAGTTAAAAGGCAAATTACCCATTTCAACTAACATCAATTGAACGTCAATGCGGACTTTTCTTGAAAGCGATTCTTCAACGCTTTCGGTACGAGCGTTGTTTCCACCACGACACTCCCGCTGTACGAGGTGTCCCGCCGAAAACGCGCACATAGCACATGGTCAGTCCTCCGCTATCATGGTCATTTATCTCAGAATAATCAGTTAAATATCAATTAATCAACGCAGATACGAATGTAGAAAAATATTGTTCAAAAATTAAAGAGTCCAAGGTGTTTTATGCATATGTGCAAAATATATTTTCAACACACAGGTCATCCGGAAATATCCGGCATCCGTACCGAAAGGGTAGCAAATTAATCGTTTAACTAAAATTTCAAAAGTAGGCATTTTTTCCTTTTCAATGGAGATTTATGAAAGCAGAATTATACCAATTAACACTTCTGCCACAATTTTCTATAGTTACAAAAAGATCCCCCCACATGAGCACAACAGGAGCCACCCAGTAGTACTTTTGCTGAATGCAAGCCACGATGATGCTTGCGTGGGCGAGGGTCGTCGACCCGCTGCAGAGAACTGAGCGCGCCCTGCCAGCGAGCAGCAGAGAACCTCACGAAGGGCGGCAGCAGAGTATCCGCATTTAGCTCGGACTGACGTCGCTGAGTCACCACACTGCGAATAGCGGCGGTTTGTTTGTTGCACCGCCCGCTCCCGGCTCTCCCGCTGATTATTTCGAGCGGCCGCGTGAAGCAGTGCTCGGCGCACTGTCTCCGCGAGTGGACGTGCCATGAGCCCACTCCCCGCGCCCCCTGCGCGCCTCCGCCGCCTTGACGCGTGTGACGCCTCAGCAGGAATTGTCACCACCATCAGGGACACAGTCAGCTGTAGTTGGATATTTTACAGTGAGTGTCCCCAGTGACTCGTCGCTCACTCCCCGTGCATCCCGCGAGGGATATGAAAACTTGGTCCGTCCTACAGTTTAACTTGCAAATTGCGTCAACGCCTTCTACGCCCGAGTACGCGTGCTCTTCCGCCTCCGACGTCAGTCAAGGCACGGTGCGAATTTCGCAGTTTACGTAAAACTCCATTGTATATGTTCGTTAAAATCAAATGTAACAATCTTCCAGTTAAGCTGCTGCTACTTATCTTTTACTTTGTTTAGCTTGCTTGTAAGAAACACGAATGCTATTCACATTAGATTATCGCGCATCTTGCAGATGCGTTTTGCTCCACGTACGTCGGTAATACATAACGTAAAGATTTGTTTAAAGGAGTGCTGCCATCTGTTTGCGGGGAAATGAAACGTACGTTGAAAGCAGAAATCTAGGTGAAGTCTGACATCAGCAACCTGGAGTAAATTTAACTCCTGACGTATTAACTCTGTCGTGAAAGTGCGACTTTTTATTTTTTTGGGGACTATCTGAACATTGACATCATTACCACATCATTTGTTTGAATGCAGTTATAAAAAGAGCTTCACGCTTGTTATTTATATATAGCGTTTGTATAAATTAAAAATAGTTTGACGCGACCCTGCAAATAATAACAAATCATTAATGCTCTAACAGTTATCACGTGATCAATAAAATGCTATTGGGTTTTATGGTCTTTATTTAACTTTTGATTTTAATTTTATTTAATACTTACTGTACACACTACATAAAAGTATAGAAAAACACATCAAAAATATTTGTATAAAGATATTGCTCAGTTTTAGTTTTTGCATAGTTCCTTGCTACTCTCATCTTTCCTTGAAATTAAAAATGTATACATAAAGAATTAATTAATTTAAATAATATTGAAAATTTTTACTAAACGCTCTGTCTCCGCATTCAAACTCACGATGTGCCTTTATGCGGAAAGAGACTACCGTTGATTTTTTAAACCATGGCAGCTTCTACCAGAAGCTTCGACTCGTCGTGGAACGTTCACGTGTTTGTAAGAGCGACCCGATATTTTACCTTTGTGAGTCGCACTTCCTCACATTCCATGATTACGTGGAGGGAGGGTAGTTTATTTTGCGCTTGGACAAGATTAAATATTGAACTGCCCTGAGCCAGATTAGAAAAAGAAATAAAAACACCACGTTAAAATTATAAGTGTACAAATGCCGAATTTGTGGCATACATATGTATATACGGATTCCGCTTAAAAAAAACTAACATTTCTATCTATGGCCAGTTGTCATCATATACTTCTCTCGTTCCTAAAATTTTTACTTACTTTTCTTAACGTTTACATAAACATCATAAGATAATGCTTCATTTTCCTATAGCTTAAAACCGACCCAAGACAAAGTTTGTTATTTATTATTGATAATAACAGTTCATTGCTTAAATAATATTAATATTTTTGTATGTCATTAGCTTAGATGACTAGAAATTTCGTTTTTAGATTTTTTTTAACACTTAAATCCTGGAATCAATGCGAAAATTGACATTTTTATGGGTAAAGTGAAATTAAGGCTACGAGTATTTTTATAAAAAAGATATTAAAAAAATAAAAATTAATAACGAGTATGATCTCCCCTTGCAGCAATTACGGCAAGTTATCGTCTTAGCATGCTTTCCACCAGACTTTTGATGGTGTCCTGTGGAATGTGTTCCCACTCAACCGAGATCACACGTTTAAGCTTCCTGATGTTTTGTGTAGATAGTTGACATCTACATCGCCAGAACATTGGTCTGAGCATTATCATCCATGTAAATGGCATCTTCACCTATTACCGTCAGTGCGGGTTGTGGTTTCCTTTTTCAACGGATTTCTGTAATGTGCATTTAATAAGCCATTTTCAATGAATACGATCTCGGTACGATAGCTGGAAGGTACGCCAGCCCAATACATAACAGATCCTCCACCATAAGCGGATGATCCCAAAATAAAAAAACATGAACTATTCTAATAAAAATAACGAGTAGTTAGTTTTAGTTGCCTGATAACCTTCTAACAGGAATCCCGCGAAAAGTAACTAAAAAGTCACAAACTATAAAGGGGTTTTTTTAAACTAAAGCTTCGACTTTGGAATTAACTTTTTTCATACCCGGATTCTTAATAAGTGGCAGTAACATAGTTTGGCTACTAAATTCTCTTTAAAACTAAATTATTACCAATAATGTAGAAAAATCAAAACTGCCCGTTTTTTTTTTGCAAAGGTATACTGACTGAACTGCAAAACAGAAACAACAGATTCTACTTCTTACTTACTTCGTTGGCTCAGTGACCCGAAGTGCATCTTGGCCTTCGAAACGAGAGTCCTCCATTTTTCCCTATCCTGCGCTAATTCTTACCGATTGCCGAATTGAAGTTCGCGCAGGTCAGCATCCTAGGTGGATCTCTCCAGCAATATCTAGGTTGACCACTTAGTCAACACAAATACGCTCTTTTCACACTCTGACCCTCGCCCATTCACTCAAGATGAGCCAACGAAGTCGATGCGCTTCAATCTCGCCAATAATATTTGGCTGGTCCACCAAGTCTTCTAACTTGTAACCTCTGGTTCTGCTTCTAGCAAGTATTTTGCGAACTCTCAAATCTTAAATAACAACATAAACATTTAAGATAGATAGATAGATAACCTGTTTATTCAAAGCACTATACAAACAACATCTAAAACAACAATCGAATTAAAAATTGAGCTACTACTCTAATTTAGAGTAAAGAACTAGACAAATTTCGGATTAACATTAATGTGCCAAAGAATAGGCCTTGACTCAGCTTAAATGCTATAGTTGGTTAACTACAGCGCTGGTTATTCTAACACCATCTGTTAAAGCGAGCGTTACACAAAAAAAAATACAAAATAAATTTAAATATTTTTAAAGAAATGACGTTTTTTTTTTGGTTGAGTAAAGGAGCAATAAAGCTATATGAGAATATGAGCAAATTTTTTTATATGGTGCCACACATATAGTGTATAATATATAACAAACTAATAAATAAATATAATGATAAAAGAGAACCACAGCAAGGTTAGTCAAAGTTGGTTTATCACCACTACAATGGAACCACTGTCAATTTGCAGGTAACAGCAGCGGGTCGACGGCGGGTGAAGGCGCCGCGCCGGCACCGTCGGAGCCGGACCTGGACCTAGACTCGATGCACATGATGCTGGATCCGCACCTGCGGCCCATCTCGCCGGACCTCAACAACGAGGAGTCCAAGCGTATCTTCGAAGAACACAAACAACTAGCACAAGAGTACCTTAAAGTAAGTATATAAATGTTCACGTTTTAGTGTAAAAATTACCCATTTGTAGTTTATCCAAAAAACAATAATTCCTGTTGTACAAAATATCGTTTTTAAATCTTTTTTTCATACAAAATTATAAATATTTACAGTAAACCCTCCTATAACGTGGTAGACTGGATCCGCGTTATAGGAAAACGCGCTATACGAGGGATCACTGTATGTAAAATCAATGTTTTTAACACTAAAAAATATAGAAACAAATAAAAATAAACTTATAAAATAATTTAATTTTATAAGAACAACACATAACAAAGTTGATTATGAACTGTCCAATCATAAATTTCACAGGACTAATATATGACTTGCGAAATACTCGCGTTATACGAGGGAAAACACATATATTGTCCACACGTTTGTAATATTATATATAATTTTCAATGTCAGCGTGTACTAACAATGGATGACTTCACCACGTCATTGTTTTGCCCTTACGGTGACACACGTAGTTTAATGAATTATTTTTAATTTGAAAGAAATAATTAACTTTTATTTTAAAAAACTTTTTAAAATAAAAGTAAAAGTAGAACAAATGGTGTTACTTTTAATTGCAACTGTATTGTTCTTATACGAAAAAACTAACACTCATGTAATGCATTTAACAATTAATGAACAAGTCGATGACTATAAAAATAAATTGCAGGTGAATCTAATAATATAATCACAGTAAATATAATCACATCCCTATAAAATTGGCTTCATTTATATATAAATAATATATACATAAGCATAGTTTACATATGTCATTTTTTGTTTGTAAGCACATAAAAATCTATGCTCGAAGTTTCTCTGATGGATGGATATATGATTTAAAATGAAATAAGTCGCCGGAAATTATGGCTCGTCGTAACGTTTGTCGGAGAACCATTAGAGACAACTTTTTGGACAGATTTCGCATCTCGGCAAACATGTAGGAATCCCCTTAGTAATATATTACCTTGCCTTAATAATATAATACGAATATTACGATTGTCAAAACGTTCTACGCTTAACGGCGATATAAACTGGATGCGTGTAGCTCAGGTTTGAGTATAGGTAGTCTATCTCCAGACATGGATTGCCACAAATTAATGTTAATAATCATTGTAATCACCAATTTATTTCACTAAATATAATTCTTTTTTTTTTTATATTAGACTAGCAACACCATTGACGTTACTAGAATTGTTTTTAGTCATTACCTACAAGCTTTGATATTTGGATGAGAAAAACAGTTTACGTCAGATCTATTGTATTAAGAGATGGTGGTAAAAATCCTTAATACGGAAAAAGGCAACGCAAAAAAATAAAAAAAAAATAAAGCGGTAATATTATAATTGGTTCGGGTTTCCACACTTGATCGTACTTTGTACATAGATTTACGTCTAAGTAGCACTAGACAATTGACGTGAACCATGTTTCTCAGCCTAGTATTGACGCTTGGTTCTATTCTATTTATACATACACAATTATATATATATATATATATATATATATATATATATATATATATATATATATATATATATATATATATATATATATATATATATATATATATATATATATATATATATATATTGTGGAAAAATATATATTATAATATATAACTTATTTTTCTCTCACTCGCAGACCCAGACAGAGTTAGCGTATTTAAGCAATCATAAATCAGAATTGGAGGAAAAAATGGACTCAGATGAACTCCGGCAGAAGAGAGAAATTATACAACTTGAAAATGAAAAAGTAGGTATTTTATATTTATTACAATCTCATTTTTTTGGATTTTGTCTTGTTATTTATTTATTGTATTTCATCATTTCTGGTAGATCTTTTTCAATCAAACATTATTCCTTTCATTTCTAATTGGCTCGGTGGCGAAGTTATTGCTCTGGGAGTTTATAAACTTTTGAACATTTTAAAAGAATACCTAAATAATAAAACCTTTGAATATTTTACCAAATTATAATTTTCATTCTTTTACTAGGCGGTGGAGCAACTTGGTTTCTATAATTAAAATTCATAAATGTAACTCATCAAATAATACCACATCCATTTTTGTGTATTCAAATATATATAAATTAAATACATAGAACAATCACCTTTGGCGAAGTGCCTGGTCGTAAGATCATCACTTTTCTTGCCCTAGCTAAGAAAGTCTAGTTTTTATGTTTTTATGTTTTTTAGAGACGATTTGGAGGCATGCCCACAAGAAATAGAGTACACTATGGACTTCTAAACTAAACATTATTTCCTATAAATAGCGGGTTTCTAACACAATGACTTGATGCTGGGAACATAAAGCTTCAATCTAATACGAAAAAAAAGTTACTCCATGTAAACAAACTTTTTTATGGGATAGAAAGGCAAACTTAATAATAGTGCGCCTCATGTTAACGTTAGTTGTATATCTTCGTCTTTAAATACATACCAAGCCGACTAAGAATTTGCAATGATAACACTGACACCATAGATAATACAAACTTCTATATTAAAATTTATACGTTTCTACTTTCCCAAAGAGTATACAATTGTACCCTCATCAATAGAAGAGTAAGGGACTTTTCCCGCCATCTTACACCAGTGACGTTGCGTTTTTATTTCATTTTTATAATCTTATATTTTTGTCAGTTATATTGTTTGTGGTGGCGTATTATACAATATAATAGTTCGACTAAGTGAAGTGATATGAAATAAATTCGTGTATCGTGACTTTTTAAATTGACTTAAAAAGTCTATAGAAGGATTTGATAGAAAATAGCCACCTTTTTATTAAGGCGTAACGTGACAAGCTGACTATTAACATTTCAAAGATTTGATATTATTGTATTTTATTTGACATTGACATAATAGTTATAACAAATTGCCCATAAATGGTGATTTTAGCCTTTATATATAGCCGTCATTTCGAATTTTTTTCTCCGCCAAGATGTTCGCACTTGTCACCATTTTTTTCGAGGGCTACCCCGATAGGTAATACGGTTCGTTCGAGCCGTTAAGCATTTTTTTACCAGTTTCAGATTGTCAAGTTTTGGATATACTTCCTCTGCCTCCAGCCCTGTTTCCCTAGATCAAACTTACCCTCCATCTCTTACAGTTTCTAAAATAACATCTCAGTAATAATGTAGCTTTATATATATAAATTTATACACGAGGAGGGCTGTAGCGAATG
This sequence comes from Baronia brevicornis, assembly GCA_031353405.1. Classification (NCBI taxonomy): domain Eukaryota; kingdom Metazoa; phylum Arthropoda; class Insecta; order Lepidoptera; family Papilionidae; genus Baronia; species Baronia brevicornis. Next base: position 590,194 of record JASFAT010001570.1, read on the forward strand.
CTAAGAAATAATTCACATTTTAAATGGTTTGTAAATAACAAAGAAATATGTTTTTTCTTTTACAGGACTCGTTACTTAAATTGTACTGTACCCTGAAAAAGCAGCTCGTGCGGGCGGAGAACGAAAGTTGGTTACTACAAGAGGACATGCCCCACGAATGAAATTACGTCATTCGGGTGTTAGCACCCTTTAGGGACCACACTGTAACGACAATAAGCTGTACATAACAACACACACACACACACATATGTGAAATATCATCAAATTAATTATCACAGCTGTTCACCCTTTCGCTACGGAGCGCTTGCGTCAACATGTGATCGCTGTGAAAGGAACGCATTACTGAGTAGTTGACACTGAAGTACGGAATGCTACCAAGTAATTAGAAGTCGTTTCTTGTTCTCTAAATCTTACAAAGATATTTATTATATTTAGTAATATCATCTTACTTTCTAAAATATAAATATCTATAATCACGCACGCATGTTTAAGGCATATGCAGCGTTGCCAGATACTCGATTAACAAAAGTATATCATGTACAGTATGAAATAAAAGTATATATATGGTGTGTACGCTCTTCGTCCCCGAGCGTCCAATTTTCCAGAGCGTGTATAATATATACGCTCTTCGTATATGAATGGTCATTCTTCGAGGGCGTGTATATACGCCCGTCGGGGCGAAAGTCGGATTCACCAACAATATTTGAGACAATCAATCAAAAAATTACAAAAAGAGTGTTTCATTTTATAAAGTCAGCGGTGATATTTTACATATTTGTATATAAAAAAGAAAATTTAACATTTTGAGAGTGTTATGTACATTGCTTGTTGTCTATAAAGTTTTATGGAGGCATGTGTAAGATTACATCTATTGGAAAGAAAGCGGTTAAAATACATTATTTAATTGTTCAAAATCACTCGAAGATCTTATATTAAAATTATTGAATTTAAATTAATATATACATACCTTTATGCTGGCAATATGCTATGGCTCCTTTTATGGGTTGCCACAATAAAGGCACAAAATATATCGAGAGTAAGGCGTTTCGCCACACAATTTAGAAATCTCCTGAAACATTGACGAGTTATAAATAATTTAATACATTTCGAATTCAAAATTCTTGAAAATTGTAATCAGATAGATACACGTAATTTTTGTATTGTATATAATGATTGTTTTAAGTTTTTGTTTTGCAATGTGTTTTCTTTTTAATAATTTACGTGAAATAATTGTAACGTCGTTCATAACCGCCTTATTATACCATTGCCATTGATCTCAAGTCGCGAGCCTTCGAGTTTCTCCGTTACAGGATCCTATTATAGTCATTTAGTGTTCATTTTGTATGTGGAAATGTATAAGGTGTTTACGTGTAAAGTTGAAATAAGATGTTTTATTTTTGTACCCAAATTGACTGCCATCAGCAGGGTTTTGTTGTTGTACAAACTGACCTTTATAATTCCTATACTCGTATATACATCACAATATGATATGAGTGAATTTTATTCAAAATTCTGTTATTTAGTACAGTGCAATAATGATGGTCATATTACTTTTTATTAATTAATTCACTTCTTTCATTGTTCACAGCACGTTTTAGTGCTTCTTCTTGAATTAAAAAATTGTCAATGTCGATTATAATTTATTTGTAAAATCAACTTACAAAAGTGACGTGTACTATGCGTGTGTGCATATTTGATTTTTTTAATTTTAAAAGTTTTAGCAGTATTAAATATATTATTTGTATAACGTTAAGTTTAATAAATTATTATAGAGTTGTACGTGACGTTAATTATATCCCCGCTTCTACATAATTTATATCAAACACACTATTTACATTTTATGTTGTATATACATACGTTCATTATTTTGTTATACAAAAAACTTATTTCTTAAAATTATAACAAAAGAGAAATTCAACTTAACACAAAAAAAAATCAATTTAAAAATCTAGAATGACTACATGAACGCTCGTTTTAAGTAAGATCATTATCACTGTTCTATTAGTAAATAGTACATACATACATATCGTCATTCCTGTGTTCCGTAGGGGTAGACAGAAACCACAGATCTCCATTTGCTACGATTTCGGTATACATTCCATGCTTCCTCCACACTCATCACTCCTCATGCAAGCTCGGCTGTTAAGGGTACTCTTGCTCTGACCTTTCCTAAAAACTTCAGCTATTTGGTGGCTCAAGCCTTGGTCTTCCCGTACTAACCCTACCATCCACATCTGCAATGTGAAATTTCTTTTACCAGTCGTCTTCCATATCGGTTCGGAAATACTGCCGAAGCAGCTGGTTCCATAGCGTGGTGATGCGTGGAATGAAGTTTCAGGAAAAACGCACCGTACTAGATCGCCACTCATCGACGATGAGGACGAAACTCGGTGAACTGTACGGCAGTGGAATTCAGCGGCAGAAATTATTCCGAACAATTGCTCAGAGCACGCGGTTGACAAACTAGATGCATGTAACCGAAAAGTGGGCTTCGTGGCACGCCTACATATGACGATCCTGAACAACCGGATCTTTATGATTATGTAATAATAAATTAAAACGCCTAACTGAATCGTCTCGTCTCTTAATTTCTTATAATAAATTAAGAATCCGAGAGGATTTAGTTGGGCTGGGCACCATTTGGTAAATTTTGTCAATTCCATACATCAGAGCCTAAAGACAAGTCTTCGACCAATATGTCCTGCCTATACTCTTACGGTGCCCAGACGTGGATACTGACGGTCCGTCTGCTTCACAAGCTCAAAGTCGCTCAGAGGGCTAAAGAGTCGATAATTATAATAATAGATTTATACAGGCTAATATATCATCACATCACTATAAAATTGGCTTCACTTATATACATAATCATAGTTTTACAAAGGGTAATTATTTGTATGTGAGCAAATATAGAAATCTATACTAGGAGTTTCTCTGGTAGATAGAATTCGGAATGAAGAAATTCGCAAGAGAACCAGAGTCACCGACATAGCTTTTCAAATTAGCTGACTGAAGTGCCAATGAGCTGGACACGTTTGTCGCATAACCGACAATCGTTGTAGTAGACGAGTGCTGGAGTGAAGACCGCGTCTCGGCAAACGTAGTGTGGGACGTAAGCAACTAGCGGAGACTGCATGCATGTTAAGATCTGCCTAGTTGGTACATTTTTGAGTAAGGCCTATGTCCAGCAGTGGACTGATATTGAAATTAAACACACTTGAGTATCCTTATCATATATATTTTTTTAAAGAATATGGTCGTTTTGAGGAAAATGAGACATTACTATTTAAAGGACAATAAAAAACAAATTATAATTCAGTCCAAATTATATTTCAGTTAAAACAATATAATTCTGTCTATTGGAATGACGAATCTGTATTTAACACCAATAAATAAACAAAAATCGATGATTTTTGGCACTCGGGCTATTTATACCGCACAAAATAATGTCGAGATTCTCTTTAACAAATAAATGCTTATTCGATGCTGCCATCGACTGGACTAACCTTTATATAACTCATCTTATTTACAATAATTACATTCTTGGGTAAATAACTATCATTTCCATCGCTTGCAAAACAATTAACACAATTCTTAATAACGTATTCCACATTATTTTAATTGTGATGTGTAAGTATAAAGTTATGACCTCAATTAAACAAAACTCTGCGTAATGATACAATAGTACTGAGAATAAAATAAATAATTGTTAAATTTAAATTAATCACAACTTTTAAAACAATTTATAACGCCTTTGCAAATAATAATAATACGATAGAATTTCATTACAAATAAAATAAATATTTGTCAAATTTAAATTAATCACAACTTGCAAATTATAAATCTCCAATCTGTATATCATTCGTCATTGAAAAGACCGTAAAGACTACTCCATCTGTCTTAGAACTATCGGACTAATTATATTATTATAAAAAAAAATAATCTCAAAACGCTGAGGCCCAAAAATACTTAATTTTTTCCCAAATTTTATACATATTTCAAATAATATACATTTGTAATCTGTGACAACAAAAAGAAATAAATTAAGATATATTTTTGTTGTCTATGGTACGATGTTTGGATAAACACAAAGAGTAAAGTCAAACATAGAAAGTGTTAAACTGTATTAGAATTAAAATTATAACATAATATAGCTTATATTATTTTCAATAAAATATACTAAAATATTGATGATAAGTTTAAACAAACTTTCGTTATACTGTAAAGTTTGATAAACATTTATAAATAAATGATACACATAATTTAAGTAGGGTTTAAGGAAACTCCATAAGATTCAAACGCAGCAGAAAATATATCAATTGCAATATTATAAAACGAATATATTTAAAAATATTTTTAGTACTTTTAGCTTATTTGTTATATTACACGCACATAACAAAATACATAATACTGTTTTATTTTTCATTGTTTAATTACAGGAACCTCAACGTTTTAAAATATCTTAGTCCAAAACTACCAACGTACGTTATAAATATATTCTCGTTGTTAGATAAACTGTAATAACAGGAATGAATTTCAAGAATATTCTTAGCTACCCTAGATTGTTAGTTGTTTAGAAATTAATACCTTGATCATTCGAGACATCTTGTACGATAAACGCGTTGTGTTTTTAATAACGTTCTATTTGAATTCATATCTATGTTTATTTAGGCAACAAGTAATATTAATATAAATCAATTCTTAATCTCCCATATTTTTTAAATTTATATTAGCGACTTCAATCAAAATCACTAGTTTTAAAAATGTACGTGCATACGTAACGGTTGTCAATAATCTCACACGGAAATATCGTCAAATGTAATCTCAAATCACCACACAACAGTACGATATGTAATCGTAACAAACTAACGTACGTACAGAACAATCACATTGATAAACTACATGTTGTCTAATTAGTGAATAGAGCTAATTGACCTTTCTAGCGCTTTAAGGACGAAAAAATAGACAATCGAGCGAAGTATTTACTGCTTTTTTGGAAAAGTCTAGCTAACTCACTAATAAGACTTGACATTACACACTATAATATACGTTCCCTTTAACATAATTTTCACTCGGGAATGCATCCCTATCACTGGCAGTAATTTAATAGTTTCTCAAAGGAGCTCAATAATATAAATCTATGTAATATTAAAAAACTATATGCATATTAGCAGATAGATAGAAAGTGGCAAATAAAAGGCAGTTTGGCAATAATATGGCACGTGATATGTGCCGCTAGCCGAACTATAGACAAAATGGATTTGAAAACGAAATGTTCATTCATCACGTAGATAAAGTAAGTAAATTAAATGGAAGAACTAAAAGAAACAGTGAACTTAAGAAGTATCTATTTAAACTTTTTCATTGAAACAAATTCTGTAAAAAAATTCTGGGATAGTGCTATTTTAAGAGCTACGTTTGTAGCGATTCCTTATTTTTTTAGTTAATAATATATAATTATTTCTATCAAAATCTCAACGAATAGTGAACAAGATACCTCTAGATTGTAATTCCGTCAGTGATTGTCAGAATGGATGTAAGGCACGATATTCACCAGAAGTATACGTCGACGGAGGACCTTATAAAATGTGTTTGATAAGCTTATTGCCTTATAATAAATTTATAAAAAATATGACTTACAAAATGAACTGGAATTTAGCAAGAAACAGCCAAAATTTCAATGTTTGGACTATTTGTAGTGCTGAAAATTCCTTATCCGAAATTATCTATTACCAAATTCGTAAAATTTTGATAAACATGGCGTTACATCCAGGCATAATTAAAATTCAATCAAGGATTTACTACAAAATATTTCTATTATCTTGCCTATACACCAAAAAAACAAAATGAATATTAAAAAAAATGTAATCTGAAAAACAATACGACTACTTTTTGTAATATTACTTAATATTATTATCGCTCGATTTCTTACATTACTAGCCTATCAAAACTGGAAAGGAAATTCAATTCAATTATGGCCCCGTTGTGTAAGCAATGGTTCTGCCAAAGTCAAGGTAAGTAAGAAAAAAATAACCAGTGTAAAAGCATGATCTTCCCTGATATCTAATAAAATACCAAAGCTAAATACAATGAACCTAAATGTAACCAATCATGGATAATAATTTTCTTTTATAATTATATATTATATTTAATTTACATGTTACGGTTGTTATAAAATTCTATTATGAATTAACCCTTGCATACGCGTAAAAATAAAAAAATGGAAATGTGACAGTAACACCTGTAATCGAACTTTTTTAATCTCATTAATTTTCTGTAGTCATGGATAAGAGTATTTTAAACATGTAATTCAAATATATAAATACATAAATTTATATATAAATACAAAGATTTAAATCGTTAGGTACGACGTGAAATCGAAGTTCTGTGATATTATTGTCTTTATATGTGTGATTGACAAGTAAAATCTGCGTCAACAAGGAAATAGTCATTTCTCTTTCTACTCTAGTAATTGCAAACATTTCTTTCTCTTTCGCGCACTCGCCATTAATACAAAATGAGAACCCATGCATTTCACGTGGAGACATTTCAGCACATTGACTGTACTGTACTCATACTTACGTGACGATTTAAAATTTTGTACAAATATATATTAATAACTGTATTGTAATAAATATAAGTATCAAAATTATATAATACACTGATATATAAATTTGGCGATTTTTAAGATTTTTCAACGCCCCTATTTTAGATTTTATACGTTTAAAATCTAAAATTTATTGTTTACAAAATTGTTGTGACTGTGTGATTTTTTTTTAAGATAAATTAATATTTTCAGCTGTGTGTCCAAATTTTAAGAATGAAACTGTTTTAAATGAAGAGATATATTTTGCTTGTAATCAATAATCACGCGTCTAAATTTTTTCCCACTACTATCACACAATTAGATACTTAACAATCTCAAAAAGAAAACATATAAAATACACAGCAACATATCCGACTTTCACTTCGTAACTTTGAGCAACATTTTTAGGGAATACAAATTATTACAGCATAAATTTCCTTCGTATTGTCAACAATTCACAAGATTTAATGTAAGTCTAATAGATATAATAATTCAGATATACGAATAAAGATTAAATCTGATATCTAATGACAGGGGAAGACTTTAATGGTCTATCATTGTAGTTCCTGGAAAAGAAAAAAATATTCATCAAATATCTTTTGAAGCAACAGAAAAAATAATTCCGCCTCACTACCTTACATCATCAATATTGACATAATAGCCTGCTCAACATTGGCATGCGAATTAAGTGCTCAGACGCTTTTTGGCACCCATGATTGCCGAAATTTTGGTCCAGCTTTGATTTCTGGCAACCGCAGTTGCCAAGAATCCGTCTCTATTTTTTCTCGATTTCTATAATTTCTGACAATTTTTAATGATTAAAATAAATAAATAAAAAAATAAAAAGGATGAAAATCAATTTAAATAAAAAAAGGATATTTTTGGACTTAGTATGCAGTTGCACACAGCACTCTAGTGCTCAAGACAAAGTTTATGAAACAAAAATAATACATTCCGGTATCCAAGTTCTCATTAAGATAACTTCTCTAGATTCTTCGTACTATAAAAAAATGGACAAATCCGTCAAAAACGAAACTTCAATTGTCATAATTTCGAACAAAAGAATGCCTACAATATTTGCGAACACATCCATTATATATTCTGCGCAATTGACTCAATCGTATTCTCAGACTTTTCCATAGTCCTGTCAAATTTGAGGATTAAATACTTTATATTATTCTTCCAAACGGAAATCAATAACATATATGTCTTAAAAAATAATACATTAAAAATGTAATACAATCGACTCTTGATAATTGAAACCTCTATAATTGGAAGTAATTGTTGTGTCCCTAGCAAACTCTAATTAAATCAAATAAATTCGATGGTTTTTGGAACACTCGGAAAATCGAAGAAAAAAAGCAATATATAATTATCAAAAACATTCGGTTATTCTTTCAGTATATCAAACTTTTTTGTTTTTGGTATTACAAACCTCTCAACATTTCAAACGCTTTGTAATACGAAGTATTAGAAAGGTCCCTTCAACTTTTAATTATCGAGAGTCGACTAATGCTATATACATTTATGAATTCCTCGCATACATACACAGAGAATCGTGGACTATCTAGCGTGGCTAGATTGTCTGCGAGCCTGCCACTTGAAGTCGAGCTGCATCAGCCACTGCTGGCCACGCGAGCGGTTGCACGGCTTGAGTAACGGCTTCCACACATCGGACGAGTCCGGCTTGTCCAAACACATGCCCGTGTTCGTGTGCTTGATCGTGCGCGTCTGCAATGTTCCACATTTTACAAGGTCTGTTCAAAGTGTATCGCGAAATTTGAATTTCCGCGGGATACGTACATTCGATTTTCGATATTTTTGTAGCGTTGTTGGTACTCATGTCCCTCAATTATGCCGACAAGTTCGACCATTTTGAATGTTTAATTAATTTTTGACGGCTGGTTTGCTTGGACATGATTTGGCTTGGATTTTGCCTATTGCAAAATTGGTTGAAAAATCTGTATCAAATTTTGTGTGAAAAACAAAATTAAGTGCACGGACGCATTCTAAATGTTGGCTGTGGAATATGGTGAAGTTACGTTGGGCCAAAGCAACGTTTAACTAAACCCGAAACTGAAGATGCCCATGAATGGACGCCGCTACGCTACGATTGAGATGAAGACGGCATCGATGGAGGAGCTGAAAAACGGATTTTTTGAAGTGCTTCGAGTATTGGAAAACACGTTGGCACAAGTGTATAATATCTGATAGGGGATTACTTTGAAGGGGACAAACTAGATGGTCATGAATAAATAAATAATTTTGGAAAAAACACATAATTCACGAAACTTTACGAACAGTCCTTTACCTAATACACTGATTTGCCGCGAAGCTACAAGTTTTACATCAAATTATTAAACATTATTAATTTTAATAAAAGCAGCGCTTTTTTTAAATAGAACTGAATCTTAAATGAGTAATCATGATGTACCTTAGTGTCATAGGTCCACTCTTGGTTCCCCCGCATTCCATGACACCGTATCAATTTCACGGGACCTCTTGGATTAGCGGCGTCCAAGCAATTGTCGTCCGACATAATCTGCTTGCGTTTCGTGTAGGCGAACACTTGATTGCCACCCATGCCGTGGCAGTAGCCCATCCCCAACGGTTGTCCGGCTTTACCGCCCAGCGTATCCAAACAATTGGACGTTTCAGCGTTTCGGATCTGTAAATACACGAGAGTACCATTTTTTATATATAAAACTAGCTGCCCGCCCCGTCTTCGCACGGGTGGTGTACCTAATGAAAAAATGAGACAAACTTCAGAGGAAAGAATAGCACGAAGCACAGAAACAACAGTTTCAAGGATAATTAAATATAAATGAACGTCAATCTATCAATACTGACTAGCTTGTAGCTGTGTAGCTTCTTTTGTTAATGGCATAGAAATGGTGCCATCTATTAGTTATATTGCGATTTAAAATGACGGAAAAGATAAACATTGTTTTCTTACGTCTTTCCGTACAATTTTTTGAAAATTATCTTTATACAAACCTTGTCCTGGTAAATAACAAACACAAAAAAAATGAATTATCCAATTTGGGTGCAGCAGTCGTTTTGAAGTTATACGCGTACATACATTTCGGTGATTCATTGTCAATCTAAATTATATCAGTCTAAAGGCCAAAATCAAAAATCAATCTAAAGGTTTAAATATTTGTCAGAAGTGACTCACCTCGCCAAGGAAGTAGTAATCCAGCGGCATTTGACTCTCTGGGTAGATGTTCTCCAGATACCAGCGGAAGCTTTTGCACTTCAGTCGTTGCCTTAATGCTTTGCGTTCTGTGACGTCACCAACGGGAACGTTTAACGCTCCTGCTTAGAACATTCAAACACACAACCGTTAATTTAAGAAATCGTATGAAGAATTCAACTATAGGCTTCGTGCACAAAAAATGAGATTAAATAATCGTGTTCGGCATTGCAGCTGTATTTTGTTTTAATATTTATTTCATATTTTCATCTATTATAAAAATATTATATTTTGTTCTAAGTAACTTGAATCTGCTAGAGTCTATCAATAAATTATTAAAATTTTAATTTTAACCTTTTTAAATAAAAATAATTCTGGCTGTTTAATTGAATACAAAATACTAAAGCAGTAGTGGTTTCTTATGTTAGGCGATGGTATGTTTGATATATTACCAACTACCCCACTTCAACTAATTTTTCATTCACACATAAGCTCAGTGTATAGGACTAAAGTTACTTTTTTGTTAATTATGTTAATGTTAAAATTCAATTAAGGAATGTCAAAAGGTTGCATGCATTACACAAGTGATATTTACGTCTAGCACGAAAGCAAACGGAACCAGAAAAACCATGCTCGACGTAAACATAAAACATTAACGTATTAGTTTTCTTTACATGTATGGGACAATAAAGTTATTTATATTAACTATAAATAATCGTATTATGATTAATTTTGTAATATTATGAACCTCTTCAGGGACATTGGCACATGTGTGTACGTTTAGCTTTTTTTTTCTATTTTAGTTATTTCAAGAGAAATTACGCTAAATGGCCACATATGAGGACATTATCTATTTTTTGTAAAAATAACTATTTTCTGTTTTTTTCTTATCTTACTGAATTGTTATAGATATAAGGTGAATAACTCGTAATGAAAAGAAAAATTTTATCAATGTTTTCTCACTTAAAAAAATTCGTCTCTGAAGAGGTTAATTTTGTAATATTATGATTAATTTTGTAATATTATGATTAATTTTGTAATTTATCGATGTAGCAATTACCATTTTCTTCGCTCCAAACCCAGTTTTTGCAATTCTCTATACGTCTTTAAACTTGCTTTACTTTTTAAGTCAGGCAAAGGCCATGATAAAACTAGTCTTAATATTGTAATTGTTTAAAAAAATTAAATATACTGCCACGACGGCGTATCAATATGTTATAAATAAAATTGTCTTTAAACTTAATTAAATGTGGAAATGTGGATGGACGAGTCGGTAGGGGAAGAAGTTTTTAAGAAAGGCCAGGTCAAGAGTACCCTTCACCGGCGGGCTTGTATGAGGAAAGTGATAAGTGTGGAGGAAGCGTGGGAAGTATGCCGAGATCGTAGCAGATGGAGATCTATGGTCTCTGCATACCCCTACGGGAAGCGTGACCATATATATGTATGTATGTATGTATGTACTTAATTAAATTACTGTTTACTGTCCCATACATACACTTTTATATTATTAGCTATTGTTAACACATAGTTCCCTTATTCTGAATCCAAATTCCTCACTAAACGTGGCAAATATTAAAAACAATCATTAAAAATCAAATATAAGTATTTACTATAATATTTGTTAACTTAAATCCTTTTCTGTGTTCCTCATTTAATATATTTATTTGTTATTTACACTATTAGGTTTTAATTTAGGATTTATTACTTTTATTTTAATATTTATTCGATTAAAAAAAGAGTTCCATAGATGGACATTGACCTCCCTTTGGCACAAATTATGACAACATCCCCATGTTGCCGCAATAACTATACTCAGCAGGCGGATTGGGGACCACATGCTTTTTTTATTATTATTATTCAGGTAAACGCTGGTATCCGCTAACTGTTATTTACTCCCATAGTTTCCCCGTACGACACCCATGGAAGCAAATTACGTGGCCCTATTCTAGGCCAAGAACCACACATTCATCATGATTTCAATGAATCCTTCCTTCATCAATTAATTTTTTTTAACATAACTTATATATACTGAAAAAGGTATTATACAGTTCTGTTAGGTTATTTTTTTAGGTGGGAGAAAAAAAGGTTATGTTAGATTGTAAGAAATGTGGCGAATTTCTACATTATTAGGCGATTTTTCGCCCGGCTAATGGAAAAGTACCCCCAAAAACTTACAAATAGTTTAACAAAAAAAAGACAAGCATTCAAATTTAGAACAAAAAAAACCAAGCATTCGAATTCAGAATAAGCGAGCTACGCGCACGCGCCATGGACCTGGGTTAATATTGTAGTAGAAATGCTTCCAGTCGTCGAGCCACACCTCGGCGAGGCGGGCGTTGTTGTGGTTGACCACACGGCCCGTGCCGCCGGGGAACGAGTACGGCGTCGTCTTGCGGAACACGTGGCCCACGTGGGAGCACGGCGCGATCTCGAGCGTCCCGCCACACATCCACACCTGCCCCCGCCCCTTTGTTACGCGACTTGCGACAACGACTCAACTGCCCTATGAGCGTATTTCTCTCAAAAGAAAACGTTTACTAAAATTCCCTTATGCACATACTAATTGATTAAAATACAGCTATACTCAACGCTGGCTTTTTTTTTTGTGGTTGGCACACCTAGTGTTACATTATTATAAACCATTTTGAATTTTGCGCCCTTAAGAAAAATTGAGAGCGCGCTGAGTAAATAACACTACCGCGCCATAATACGCGGCAATTTATTCATTTATTTTTTAATTTACGGTAGACGTCTAATTGTATCACAGCAACACGTCATTTTAGTCTTTTCTTAATTACGACAAATCAAGTGTTTGGATTAGCGATATTTTACACTGAAATTGCAGGAATCCCTTTTCCTTGGCTTCCATACTTCCATGTACGTATCAGTTTGTTTGCTGGTCGTGTATTGTTTTGAATTTATTTATATAACAGAACTGTGGCAAAACCTAAGAATTCATTAACTAATTCTTTTTTTTGCGGCCCGCGACACAAAGATTAACACGTGTTTGTGGCCCTTCGAAAAAAGGTTGAGTACCTCTAATTTAAATAATCTTGCCTTAATATATTTTGCCAGGCCTCAGTTCGTTTTTTTTTTCTATATCATAGCTGATGAATTATATAATAGCTGATGACTTGTCTTCGCTAAGTGATAGTTACAGTACATTTTTTTTGGGAAAAAATAGATTAGATAGATAGAAAAATTAATGGGGAATAGTTTATTCTTTACTTAATATTGTATAAAGTATTCGGAGCTGACTGCCAACCTTCACTAGTTGGAGAGGCATACTAAGAAGAAAATAAATAAGTGAGAAAATAAAGTTTACAAACATCTTATGCTCTCTATCTTTATCATTTTTTAAGGAAGGCAAATAAGTAGACGTGTCACCTAGAAATCTGCAATACCTTAGGCGTTGCAAAAGCATTGCCAATCTTTAATAAATGTGTAGGCTTTGAATTTCTACATATTGACATTCAAATTTTAATCCACCTACATCAAGTTAAAAAATAAATTCACATTGGAAGTTTGTAGAATTTTTCATTTTTACGCAAGAAATACGCTTTTAATTAACTAGTATTCCTATTTCAGATAGTAAAAACCTTTTATGGTTTACAAACATAAGTTTTATGGAGAAAGATCTTTTTAATTCCCCATCATTCCCTATAAACGTTCTGAACAAACACTATGGTGGTTGCACTAACACTACATATGGCAGTTTCAGTCGCTGTTGCAAGTTTACGTCAGGACCCATTAACCTTGACCATGTTATATAACAACATTCTCCGGAATGACATTTTAAAAATAAATTCAAAGCTATATTTATTCATATTATCTCATTTAATGTTCGTAACAGTGTTTCTCAAACTCACAATGACATATTTAAAAATAAACATTGCGATTTTTTTTTATAAAATTTACTTTAGCCCTTTTTTATTTTTATTTTATAGCTACCACTGTTAAGCTATATAGCAAGAACCATTTAAATAATACATAAGGAGTAATTCTACAAGTTAAATTATACTCTTCGTATCATTACGAGATTTTTCAAATTATTTTCGAAATTATATTAGTACTCGATTTTTGATGTGTACTTATAAAATATATACAATATTATATTAACACAAAAATTAATCATCTTAGAGATGTAGTTCACGAGAACACTGATTTTTCTAAAAAAAATAATATACTCTATAAAAGTTTGAGAAACGATAACATCTGTTCCACATTAAATCAAACAAATGACGCGCAACAGAGGTATATTTTATATCTACGAATTTATCTTGATATACATATGTATTGAGTAAACACTTATTTATACTAAAAACTCCGGTGAACATTGGGTTAATAATAGCGGAACTAAGGCTTTATACACAGCCTAGTTTCACTATTGAAATTGTTAAAAGAGCTAAAACAACAATTAAAATAAAATGTTAATGCTAAAGGTGAACAGTTATCAGATCTTTTAAAGGTATCTCGTATTGGTAATGAATGGAATCATCATTTCTTTTTTAAAATATTTATAATGTTAAAAATATGATTATATTACTGATTAAATCATATCATTACCAAATGACGTGAATCTTGGATGATAAAAAATGTTAATATATGTTAAAGATTAGGTAGACTACCTTTAAACTTGAGACAAAATACATAACATGGGTAGACAACAGCGATCTGCACTTACAATTAATATGTAACAAAACAATTATGTTATTGGTTTTAATTCTATTAAGCCATGATGATTAGGTCTAAGAGCTGTGGCAATTCAATACTTTTGTGTTACGAATTAATATAGTTGTTTTTATATTTTCAAATAAAAGTACAATCAGATCATGAAAATCATGAAAGGATGAATGAAATATGTGAGAGTTTTCAGGGTTTTTTTGTCGAACAAAAAAACGAAAAAGACGTCTGCCAGAATTAAGACTTGCGTACTATTTCTATCTTATCAGTACTACTGAAAGCTTTAGAGAAAATTGTGTTCGGTCAAATGCTTCAATATATAGAAAATAAAGAAATAATATTTGTGTTCTAGTCTGGCCTTCGAAAGACTTTTACTTGTTTATTTTCGATATAGTTACTTGATTATTTTCGGGCATTTGACTCTTTCTACTATTTACTACACTTTCGTACGCAGGTACTGTTATGTGTTACGTAGGTACTGTTAATAAATGGAGAATTGAAATAGGTTTACAGTTTTTGTTTTTACATAAACAGATTTCGCGCTTGTTTTCAAACTACCACGAGCGTGATTTGAACAAAACAAAAGCGATACCGCTTGATTGGTGTAAAAATTAAAATTGTAAATCAATACAAGTGCAAATATTTCGTAAATTAGTATATTTACTTTGTTGGAGTACTGTTAGCTCTATCTTTTAAGGATTGCGCTTCCTATTTTAAAACCGAAAAATGAATTCCTGACATTAAATAAATTGCGTGTTTTGCACTTCTAGTTAGATATTACTATTTAGAACATAAACTGCCACACACTAATTTGTGTGTGAAAATCGAGTCATAATAAATTAGCACAAAAGTTTTTTATTGTTATCACAAGAGATCATTTGACCATTCTTTTATTATAAGATATATTAATTTAACCAAAATAATTGAGATTTTTGATGCTACATAATTGCCACAGCTCTTCGCGTAAAAAGAATTGCTGTGGATATCGACCTGAGGCATAAATTGCATTAGAAAAATTTAAATATAATGTAATTTAAAAACACTTCATTGCTTCTGCATTACGAAGCGCAAGAATAAAAAAAAAGAAAAAGATTAAAAACACCAAAAAGTAAAGAGGAAAACATAATTGCTTGGCACGAACACAAAAAAGCTGGAAACTTAAGAATCAACAAAAAATAAGTATAAAACATAGAAAAAAAACAGAAATAGCGAAACATCATGCATAAACAGATGAATGCAGCTGCAATGGCGGTTAATGTTGTGTTAAAAAAGCTGGATGTAATCCTGTGTTAATGACATGTTCACAAAACAGTATGCGATACTCATTTCATGTTATCCCAAAGCCACAACAAAACTTTAATGTGTGCCGTAAACCGCTAACATTTTCTAACACCGCTACATTTCACATTTTCTACTTTAAATAAATGACTTTCATTATCAGTCCACACTGAATTTCATAAAGAGTAAGGTAACCGTCTAATTATGGCCTATAAATGTATATTAATTAAAAAAAAAGTAGGGAAAGAGGATTTTTTTGTAAGCTTATAAAATTACTCTACTACTTTTGCCGATTAATCAGCTCAATAAGAATCAGGACATTGCACTCTAAATGAGAGGTTGTGATCCCCGCGTTTTGGAAGCGGATTGGGAATAGAAGATTGCGTTTTATTACTCAGATAATACGCTGTTTCGCATCTACTAACTTTTGATTCCATAGTCGCCTCGTACGACAGCCATAGGAAGAAATGAAATGAAATATTCCTTGCCGGAAACCACACAGAAATTGTAATTTATATTAATATTTAATACAGTCTAAGTTTGAAAATAATTAACATTATCTCATTCACTTCAAGGTTACCACTTTACACAAGTTACCCACGATAAGTTCATTGACTTATAACAATACGTATAAAAAACAGTTTATGTAAATAAATTATATTAAGTCATAACAACTCAAATATAAAACGCTCTGTATACAAAAAATATATTTGAAATATTAGCACGGAATATGGTTCTACGGAATACGGTATAAAATACGGTCACTCCATTTCTTCCCTAGGAGGCGTACCAGGCGGCGTTTTTTGACAGTGTCTTCTTGAGTAATAAAAACCTTTCTGCGATCCCCAAGCTGCCTGCCAAGCGTAGGGCTACGGAATACACCTAAATGTTCGGGGAATTTAATGCCCAGCAGAGGACTCTTACGGCTGTATTGTTTCGCTGATTAAAATACTCACTATCATTCGGGAGTTACATATTAGGTGCGGAACTATGTTTTCGTTGTTTGTCATTAGATGGCTACAGCAGTAAGTGTTGGTCGATTTTGACATATCCAAAACCTCATGAACCAAGCTTAGGCATATGGTAAACAAACCGCTCTGACACGTTAGTGATTTTATTGTAGCGTCATATACTTTTAGTTAGTTGTGAAAATGTCTGATTTTGTAAACGTCGTTTGCGGGAAATGTTACTTTTCTTATTTCATTCAAAGAAAACGGCGGCTGAAGCGCATCGCGAGTTAGGAAAAGTTTACGAAAATGATGCTCTAAGTGAAACAACGTGCCGCAATTGGTTGGTTAGAAAAACAATCGAAGGCGTTGATGAATTGGAGAAATTGCTCGATAATGATCCGTGCCAAATGCAAGAACACTTTACTTCATCAGTATTAGGGAGTTACCGCCGTATTCCTCAGATATTGCGGCGTCCGATTATTAATTGTTTCGTTCGATGGCACATGATCTGGCTGATCAGCAGTTCCGCTCACATCAGACATCGAAAAATGGTTTGATTCGTGGAAAGCCTCAAAAGACAAACACTTTTATTGTAACGGTATTCGAGCTCTTAAGTTGTATTTTTGTAAAAAATACAGCGAGAACTTAGTTGCACGTCTAATTATTGTATAATATATGCAAATAAATAATATGGGATGGCATGTAGGGACCTCGACTTGAATTAAATAAAACTCCCGAATAATATTTTGTTACTGTTTTGTGAATTATGGAATAAAGTTTTTCTTTCTAATTTTGTGGAAATGTTAGCGGTCACGGCACAGTACAAGTAAGTAGCGAACCTGGGTTCATGGCGTAATAGAATTCGCCCCACTCGTCCATCCAGACTTCGGCGACGCGAGCCGCGTTATGCAGCACGATGTTCTGCACACCACCGGGGAACGAGTAGGGCGACTTGTCGCGGAACACGTGACCCACGTGAGAGCACGGCACAATCTCCAGCCGCCCGCCGCACTGCCACACCTTGTCGCATCGACCACACCACACCTCATTTACTGAACTTCGATAGGGGAGGAGGGGGAGGCCAAGGAAGGTCTCGACCTCACCTGACCCATCCATGGATAGCTACTATTCCCTGCCCTTTTTTATGGGATAAGAAGGCAAACGAGCAAGCGTGTCACCCGATGGAAAACAATCAACGCCGCCCATAGACATCCACAGTGCCATAGGCATTGCAGAAGCCGCCCTTTAATAGGAAAGTGTAAACTTGTTTTTTTAAGGCGCTAATGTCGTATCGGTTAGAAGACACTACTGGAGGTAGCTGGTTGCATAGGGTATTGGTGTGTAAGAAGAAGTTTCTTGAAAAACGCACCGCACTGGATCGCCACTTTTGGAATTCAGCGGCAATTCCCCTTGCTGTTGTGATACATCTTTCATCGTTTCATCGTTTAAGGGTCGAATACTGCAGAGTAGCTTTTGTCATCAAGTTATCGTCGTCCTTATGCCTAGTCCATATCTTGTGGGCCTCTTGCTCGCGTTAATATTCAACAAAGTTGTACAAACCCTAAGTGGCCTTAGGGCCTGCATAACTTCATCGGAAACTATACATATAACGCCATTCGACACAAAATAATATTGCACGACGTTTTGAAAATGTTTTTTTATAAAACAATCAATACTGAAATACTAAATAAAAAATCGATGTTGAAAATGCAACTGAATCAATATTACAAATGAATCATGGGCCATTGATGTTAGCTCTACATGGGAATTAATATTATGAATTTAAAAAATAAAATTTACCGTTTCACAAATTTTAAATGACGGATGGATCTGTGGTCTCTGCCTACCCTTACGGAAAACAGGCGTGATGACATATTTGTATGTATGTACAAATTTTAAATAATAAACAAAAGCCAAAATTTTGAAAATCTCATTGAAAAAAGTTTTTATAATATAGTTTATACCTTTTCAGTATTCTAGTAAAAGTAGATGTAAATTTGGCGGAATTCTACATTATTTGGCGATTTCTCGCTTGCGCCCGGCTAACGAAAAAGTACGTGTTTGAAAGTGCAAGTAGCATTATTAAAAGTACGATACCCGAAAGCTCATCTCGAGGTTTTCTCCGCCCCATATATCCATACCCTCGTCGTAAGAGCCGATTTTGTAGAAGTAATCACGATCGATGGCAAACAACCCACCAGCCATAGTGGGGGTGCGGAGGGGGGCGGTGCGGTCACCTCCCCGACGCGACATCTCCCGCTCTGGGACTCGGTACCTGATATTGAAGAAATACTTAAAGAGATGCATTACACAGGTGAACATGCATTTTGAGTCTGAGTAATGTAAGCCTGACTTTGATTACTAATGCCTAAAAAATTAAGAAAAAATATTTTTATCTAATAAAATTTTGCTTTTGTAGCTACCAGAACGAATTTCAAATTTTAAGAATAATCTCTAATGTTTAATTTCAATTTTATGTACATAACAGGAAAACAAATTTTGAATTATAGATTCTTTGTACTTTAATTACAAAAGACAATATAAATAAGCCCTCGAATACAAAAGAAAGCTTTCTAAAAGAATATTTTTAGTATTTCTTTTGTGTAAGAAAGAAATTTCTTGTATGAGCCCTCAAAATGTAGTGATCATGTTCTTAAAAGCAAACTTTATTTACTACTTATTAGTAAAATTTATTTACTAAATATTCATTAAATAACAGACTCAAAAAGAATATTTTTTTACTAGTGTTATCGACAAACTGCCGCTGTTCACTGCTGGACATATGCCTACCCCGAGACGATGCACCTAATCCAATCATCCGCTTCACGCATCCAGTTTTTGCCAGCAGCCCAGCTCAATCATATTCCAATTAAGAATTGATATCGACCCAAATGTTTTCGCATTTGTATAGAACGCGAGAACAATACCTATAGTTGTATAACGGAACCAATGCTGTGCAATTATGAAACCTCAACCTTGTCGCACAAGTTTCACGGTGACAGCTTTTCTTTGACATTCCTCCCATTGTACTATTGCGGGTTCTGGTACTATTTATATTTTATCATCTATCTACCTTTCTATATAAGTTAAAGCTATGTGGAAAGAGGGGGTGAGCGTTCGATTCTTTCTACATGCACCGGGACCCTTATCTACCTAGCTACGCCACTGCTCTAGGGCCAACAACGTCATTCCACAAAATAGATATTAATTATGACTCTTTACACATTCCGTATTTTTCATCTACAAACAAAATAAATACTATCTACACTACAATCAAAATATCTTGTATCGACACCCAAAATAACCTGTAAACGTCACAAATGTTTCGCCAAGAACGTTCTCATTGTTAGCTATCAACATAACCTAACCTTACCTAACAAGCGTGTAGGTTATCTGATGGTAAGTGATAACCGTACCCCATAGACATCCACAACATCTATATAAAATCAACTAGTTTAATGGAACACATAAATAAGTGAATCTTAAACTCGCCCACAGCCATTATAAAGGCAAAATAAACGTATAAACCTACATGGTGCAATGTTTTTCCATTTTCACTACAAACAAAGATACTAACTTCCTGCGCTACTATTGTTGCAAATAGCAGGACATTAAAAGTTGCAATGTAAAGTAAGCTCTATACTTACCACCTAAAGTTGAGTTTCCAGTTGAAGCCTCCCCAGGTCATATCAGAAGCTTGTATATACTCAAAGGTCGTATCTGATATAACGTCAATGATGGGACATACCACTGTTGTTCTATCCTCTACTATTCGAGCTAACAATGGTTCAAGCCAACCCTCTGTTAAAAAAATATAAGTACATATGGTGAAGTAACAATTTACAAAGGTTTTATTTGCCTTTTTAAGTCCTGACATACAATATTTATATTGTATTGTATGTATATTACATACATCTACGGTTTTTCACTTTCATTGTCAACCCCACCAGCATGCAGTGATTTATAACCTTCCTAATTGAGGTCTGCATGAAACAATCACAGACCAATGATAGACATCAGAGATACCGACGCTATATACCAGACACTACAGTTACCAACCTGTCAGTGTGACCACGGATTTCCTCCGTTCCGTTACCAAACTTGGCAACTAAAACAGGTTGGCAACTGTAGTGTCTGGTATATAGCGTCGGTATCTCTGATGTCTATCATTGGTCTGTGATTGTTTCATGCAGACCGTATCAGATTGTATCTCCTCTTCTGATACTACCCATAAGTTAGAATATTTATAATCATGAGGATGAAAATATATGGACTAAATTTATTTGTGTGATACATAACTAATATTCTAATGCTATATAATATGTTTGGACAGCACTCAAAACAAATATAAAAAATAGCCTCTGTGATAGCGGCTATTTATTTATATCGCCATATACTTTAATTGTGGATATATATCAGCATATGATGTGTTTTGTAGGAGTAATCCAAATCCGTTTAAAAATTTACTGTTTGATTTTGAAACAACACAAACATTGTGGTATTTAAATAACATGATATGGAGGGTGATCAATATTTTTATTTCTACATCAGCCATAGACAATTATAGAATTGATTTAGAATTGATTGATATAGAATTGATTAAGGCTGATCGATATAGAATTGATTAAGGCGTATAAGTGAAGTGATATGAAATAAATACTGACTTGACTGAAAAAGTCAATAGGTTTTGATAAAATAGGCACCATTTTATCAAGACATAACGTGACAAATGACTGCATTTCAAGAGATTTGATATTATTGTATTTTACTTAACACTGGCATAATAGTTATAACTAATTGCCATCAAAGAAAAAGAAGTGCATTTGATTACCTGTACATTCACAATGCGCATCCAAAAATGTTATTACGTCTCCCTTGACGTGTTTAGCGCCCAAAAGTCGTGCGCGAATAAGTCCTGATCGATTTTCCGTGCGGAAAAGATGCGTTGGCACTGGAAGTGTTTTTATGTAGTCTTCGAGTTTTTTACCCAGGTGCTCTGTACAATAAAACAATTAAGTTCAATTCTCTTACCGTTTAATTAAACGTGTAAATGGTCAAATATTTTAAGGGTTTTCTTATAATCTAGCAAAGCAAAAAAGTAACCTTTCTCGCTGGCATCGTCGACCAGTATAATCTCCTTAAGTAAAGGACGCGGTGACCGGTTAATCGTACTCCAAATGGTGCGGATTAAAGTTGTCCATGCTTCATTGTGGAACACAATCACAACACTAGTTGTCGGCAATAGCGTAGGATATTGTTTCTCTTTGCATCTATGAAAAAGTTATTATTGAGAAATATCATTTTAATATTATTGAGAAAAATAAATTTACTAGCACACTGAATTATCCTCGTAAATTTTGAATAAGACAACAAATAATAAATTATTCATAAATCAATTTCTTAGAAGTTAAACCGTCATCGTATCGTAAATTTGTACAAGTGTTTCAAATAAAAATTCCTAAATGATTAGCATATAACAACATTTTAACCTACGCAACATGTATACATATAAAATTTTCCTTTGTGTTTTAAAAGAGATATTTAAATTGTTATTCAATAATTTATAAATCTATAAATGGCTTATAATAAGGTTCACGTCAATCTATGTAATATATTTGTAATTAAATTTGTTCTTTGATCAGCTGTGTTTGTAATTACAAATTAAGCGTAATAATTAAAATAAGTATATAATGATAGATAGCTGTCTATCTAAACTGTATATATTCTATATTGTACACCAAAAACAAACTTATACACTTATTGATTGTAATATTTAAATACAAATGGCGATCTTATCGCTAATAGCGATTTCTTCCAGACAACCGTAGGATGCACACAGTGTTATAAAGATAATTTAATATTGGTTGATGATACATTATCGTCAGGATGATACAAAAAATTAATAACCAAAGTTAATAGCCACTAGCAAAAATATAAGTATATATAAATATGAGTTAACGGTAAATAATAAACAAATAAATAAAATGATACATAGATCTACAATATAAAGATAGTAAATTTGAACAAGCTTTTTGACTGCATCTTCAGTCACCCCTTACCCATCAGGAGCGCCGGTCGGCTACTATAAGATTTCTCGTGGAAGTGGCCGTCCCTCAGAAGGGCTGAACTAATTTAATCAGCAATGGTATGATGCAAGCTAAACATGAGATTTGACTATAGATACTATTTCATGAAAATATTCTAAAATGATAGTCATCTAAAAAGATATTTATACATTATATTCAAATGTATATATCATGTTTAAATTGAATATAGATTAAACCTAACAACAAATTTTTACTGATAAATTTTATATCAGATTTAGATAATCAATTTTTAATCCGTATGTAATAGAAAATTTTATAATTATCTTTAAATTCATGAACATTTTTTTTCACATTCAGATATAACATTATGAAATTAATAACTATTTACCTCTAAAACCTAAAATGCTTTGTAGAATCAATATGCTTTTCAAGTTCAGCTTTTCTTCAAGTTAATTCTCAGAAACCAAACAAGAACTATGAAATAAATTTTGATATACTCTTCACTGTCTTAAGGCCTACTACTTAAATTTCCTAATAATAAACTGGTCAACTACACACGGCTCATGATAAGTGATGATAACTATCACACACAGGTTTCTCAATAATTGTTTTATACTATAAGCTTAGACAAGTAGTCCATCTTATTAGCATGTGCTAACCGGTTAGATGAATTACAGGATACAGGTTCGTAAAAGCCCCAAAAACCATTTTATGCTCATCTTCATGATAAATGGGATATGGAATTTTTAACATCTAATAAAAAAATAGAACAAGAATATGTGAAATTCTCCTAGTTAGGTTAAGTCTAGTTTGTCAAGGTACATTTATGTGTGTCAAGGGGGGTGTTATTTATGTTCAATGTTTGTTTTCATTACTTACTTCTCAAATCTCACATCCGTTAGTGATCTGTTGAGTGAAATCATGTCACTTGCAAGCAAATTGAACTGATTCTCTTGAAATTTGTCAAGCATGAGTTTCTCTTGTTCTGCTGGAATGTTAACCGCTTTGCCTAAAATAAAAAACATTTGCATTTGCTGAAATTCTGAATCAGTAAAACTGCCTTTTGAATGATAAAACAAGTAGTGTATATAGAATAATAAGGAGTTTAGTGTTATATAAATATATGTATATATATATATATATATATATATATATATATATATATATATATATATATATATATGTATATATATATATATATATATATATATATATATATATATATATATATATATATATATATATAAATTTGAATATTGCACAGTAATTTCCTAAGTTCCTCACTAAACAAGAGCAAATAATACCTTTAAGTATTTTTCACAAAATATTAGCTGTTTTGAGATATTTGCAGATATTACAAAAATAATTATTTGCTTTTATAAATTACCAGATAGATAAAAAACAAGCAGATAATGAATCAAGAATATGTCTTGAAGAGATTTTGTGTCAACTGACCTGATGTTAAATAATTACCTACAAACATCTGCAATATCAAAGGCACTGCATATATGGCACCTACCTATAAATCAGAAGGGAAGACGAAAGTAAGAGAAGGAAACCTCTTCTGGTTTGTACCCTGCACTTACTTTAACATAAAAAATTACTACAACTGAATGGCAATATTTGGGATGCTGTGATATTACCAGGTCAAGCCAGACCAGAGAGAGACACATAAATAAAAGTAACCGTTTTACAAAAAAAAAATTATAGTCAACATACCCATTTCTCCAGGAGAATCATCCTGTGGCTTTATAGGTGGCACTGGAACCCACTTTTTAAGCCGTGAAATTGGATATGGAGATAACATTAAACCATCATCACCTACATCCTGCTCCAATTCATTTTCCTCTATATTTGTATCCTCATCATTTACTTCCCTTTTTATTGCAGCTGCTATTGCCGCTTTCTTACCACGAAACTCTTCTTTACTCTGTTTGAAAGGACATATTGCAATAATCATGTATAATTATGCATTAGTAAGTCATTTTAAGATAATTACAACAATATTTTGGTTTATAATTATTTATATTATTTGTAATATTACCATAACATTTTAGTTTATTATAAACAAACAACTAAATTTATACTGCAAAGAAATAAAATTTAAAAAATTATAAAATGTATTTTAATTAAAAAATGTCAGCAAAGAGGTTCCAAAATTGTGTAACAACAATAAGATTTATTACTACTACATTGCTCCTTTAAAATATGTAGGTTTAACAAAAATTAAATGAATAATATAGCAATTTTAAAAACAACAATTTTTTTTATTGCCATATAATTTGAGATTTTATATTAAATATAAATTTACATATGTTATATATTTTTGATGTATGAAAATTAATAGTGATTATAACATAGGTGCCTATCATCACAGTTTAAAATCAAAAATGTTATAATACTAACTGGTTTTATCAGACCAATTATTTTTTAACAATTTTGAATAAGATTACAAACCAAATATTTTTGACTCTGATTTTGCAACATTATCTATCATTATTATTAGACCATTAAGGTATTGTAATCTCTCCTGTATTTAATTCAATTGACTCATTCTATTTTCCAACAAGACAGTGATCCTATTTTTTTTTATGGGACAGGGTAGCATAAGAGCAAGTGTCTCCTGATGGGAAACAGCAATTCTGCCCATAGACATCTACAGTATCATAGGCATTGCAGAAACATTACCGGTCTTTGAGGAATATATTGACATGTTGTTTTAGATCATTTTCTTTCAAATTATATAAGTAATTCTTTAAGGAAAAAAGAAACTTCTGATAATTATGAAATGTCTATCACTACCACTTTATCTCTCTCCTATGGCTTTAGTATGGGATAAACTAAAATAAACTATATTAATAGGGTGACTCATATTTTACATTGATATCACACAAATAATATCAAATGTTATGCTAGTACAACCAATATAAAAGAATAAGTAAAAAAACATTGAAATACTTTATCCTAAGCTATTTATAAAATCAAGAATTTGTGACTCCTAGTCATTTATGAAAATCTTCTATCTAAGAAATATTTTTTGAGACAAGATGTATTTATTTGTAAGGAAAATATATATGTATACACCATAATTATATCAAGTGCAAATCAAGAGGAATAAAAGTGTAAAATTACATACAATTCTATAGAAAGTATACCATACTCTTTTTTTACAATAATATTTTATCATCATAAATAAGGTAATTAATTAGTTTGAATAACAGTTACAATCAACTTTTGATTCCAACCAAACATTAAATATTTTTTAATATAAAACATACTTACCCTATCCACAAATTCATTTGATTTCTTACTACAATCCCAACCATCACCGAAACAATCTGAGTACATAGCCAGGAGTACAACGTCAACAAGTAACCACACTAAGGATGTAAGAAGTATAATTCGACATGTGTGTATTCTTATTTTACTCCGGAACATTTTAAATAATTCAACTTAAAGTGTACTTTTCTTTTATTGCCACATGTCAGTTTAGACACGATTAATAATTTGA